>JANBPO010002596.1:12484566-13084566 GCA_024336825.1 Amorphophallus titanum
GCTGACACAGTTAACATGTGTGTCGACACCCTCTTTAGTTGATGAGAGAGAGAGAGAGAGAGCATTCTTCAGCTGACTGGCTATTTGGCATATGTTGACTTGCCTGTCGAAGTGATCTTCAGGCAATAATATTTGCCCTTATGTGACCTCTTCATATAGCTTTGCAACTGGCATGATCTCTACTGAGTGGCCTTTTCATAAGGCATAACATTCACAGACGTGTTGACTGAGTGTGTCGACTGAAACAAAAAGGTCAGTCGACCTGAGTAAATATCGATCGACTGATATTCATATCAATCGACCGAATTCCAGCTTGGTCATATGATATTTACATTTCTTCTACCTATCTTCTTGCATCAGTTCAGTATGCTGAGCAGCCTTAGTTAGCATGGTATGAAGGCACTTGTCATCCCATGCTTCACATGTTTTGCCCATTAGAAGTCCTCCTACATAAGTTAGCTTCTTCTGCTATAAGTCTAGAATGTCTGTCGACCTGAGGATGCAAAGGTTGACTAAATTCTAAAATGTCTGTCGACTGAATACAATTCAGTCAACTGATTTTGGTTAACTTCTGTCAGACTCTACTGTTATGCTTCTCTCTTCCACACCTAGCCAATCTTCATTCAATCTTTGTAGACACACAAAATAGCTCTTGAGCTTCTAGATGAATGACCTTATTTCCTGCTTCAATCCCTTCAGTAAACTTCTTCTTTTCTACTGAAGTCAGCTAGCTGGCCTACTATTGCAAAAAAAAAAAATCTGTCGACTTGAAGGCATGTTGGTCGATTGAATTTAGATCACATGCCGACGAACAATCTGAGCCTCGAAAAAATGTAGAGGGGCAAGGGATGCCCCCATCAATGAACCCCTTGAGATGAAGAGCCCACTGTGGCTTCCCACCATGCTGCCGGAGGAAGAATTGGTACATGCCCTGAAAGAACTGCTCACGGCCATAACCTCCATCGCCTGCAATGGCCGACTCCCCTCTTTGCTCTTCCTGATCATCCATTTACTATGTTGACTAAGAGCGAACTCTCCTCCTTGGCACCGTAACCTTCAAACACGGAAAAGATAAATCGACGGAATTAATAAAACACACAGTGCCTTAAGCCGGTCGCCGCTTGTTCTAAATACTATGGATTTTTGGACCTCTACTATTATTTTAGTTTCGTACACTTCCACAACCGTGCTCTAATACCAACTGTAATGACCCAAGATCCGGATACCAGGAATGACCCGATATGATTCGGATCCTGGCCTGTCACCCACGAGCCGGAAGGCTCGGAAGGGTTAAAGGTTGGTGTGGAACTGTATAAGAAGATAAAATAAATGCAAGAATATAAATAATGCACAATTTAATTAATACATGAACTAAACTATTACATGTTTATAACAATTACACAGTCTAGAGCTACAAGTCCAAAGTAAGTACAATCAACAGAAAGAAAAAGATACAAGTACACGGGACATACCCCAGCTCTGGCGAACTGGCATCGTCTACTCCTGACTACTGGCACCGCGACCCACCTTTGACGCACTGTATGAAAGTCTTGCCTCACCTAAAAACAACGGGGGTAAGCCTCATCTCCTAGGGCTCAGTGGGGGTCCTGCGGATCCCCACCTCACACAATGGGAAACAACAGTGTGATAACTAAAGTAAGTGCAGTAAGTAAACAATAGGAAAGGCGGGGAACTATAAGTAAGGAATGCTACACAGGACCACCACACCCGTCGCTAAACCAAGCCTGGTCTATGGAATGGAGTGCCCGAGCCGCCCCGTACGACAAACCACAACGATGAAAAACCCACGTCGGAACCACCCAAGTGACGGGAGTACTAACCCACTAACCACGAGACTGGAAACGTCCTCTGACAACTTACACCGCAGCCTCAAGTGTCTCCCTACACACCCTAAGGTAGAAACTGAGACACCGTACACAGTACCAACGAACAAGAACTAGCTGGGGTCATGCTCGTTAGTACGCGTCCACTGCCCCTGACTACGTGTGTACACACAGACCAACTACTCTAGGTCGGGTCCTCTAGTCAATTTTTCCCCCAGTCAGACTCAGGCTGCAAAGGCAAGGGGCCCTCAGGCAACCGGCCTACAAACCTCTACATGGGACAAGCCTCCACCACTCCCAGATGGGTCGGCACGCAAGTGTGCCCAGGTCAACTACGTCTAGTGGGTAGAATCACTAACAGTGAGAACTTGCCAAAACTACGGAAGTCACCGGAGTACCACCAGACCGCACCAAACCACCACGAGGTGGCTCACTAACACGAGATCCAAGGGCTACTAGGGAGACAGCTGAACTATGACTGCTAGTGCATACGATGAAGATTGGAACCCTTAAACATGTCAAAAATTGGAAATAGGGCAAACCGGGGCTGAAGGCACTGGGAGGCTAGGGTACTAGCCGCCCATGGGCCTGGCCGGCCACAGTGTGGGCCATGGGCCACCCAGAGGCCTGGGCAGCCAACTCCCTGGCTGCCCAGCCTTCAGCTTGGTGAGGGCCTAGGCGGCCCACTTAGTGGCCGCCAAGACACGACAATCCTTTTTCCCTTCGGAGCTCTACAGCTCTTGGGAGGCTTTGCGGGTTCCAAGTGGTACCGGGCCTACTTGGTAGTCCTATCGGGTATATCCAGTATCCGAGATCCGGGTCGTCACAACAGGGGGCAGAGAGACTAGTTCCAGCGAAGAGGGGGATCCACTCCATGACTGGATTACATGACTTAGATGCCGTGAAAGGCATTTATATGGGGCGTGAGAGCCCGATCATAAGTGCTTGCAAGCCACGAGATAATTGCGTCATTTGTGACGGTCCCCGGGTCATTGCATCATTGTGTGGGTAGTTCTATATCCGTACACAGTGTCCGTCAGAGGACCAATGACTCAGCAGGATGCCGCCCGAGGGCCGTCACAATGTCTTCCCATCATGCGACAGTGTTGAGGTCGGGATAGTAGGGGTGCCGTAGGCACTATTGTGCTGGAGTAGTTGGGTGTCGCCAAAGCCGAGGTGACCAAATGACATAGGCATCGCTTGTCACTAGAGCGGCTGGGCGCTCTTGAGACTGGAGCCATTGGATGATGTGAGTATCCCCATGATCGGAGTGATCAAAAGCCGTTGAGCTCAGAATTGTCAGGTGCCGTGGGGCCCGGTGGGACAGGAGTTGTTGAGTGATCAGGCATTGCGGATCTCGATGTGATCGGAGTAGTTGGATGTCAGGCACCAGAGGCACCGCTGTGATAGAGGTAGCTAAGTAGTCGGGCACAACGGGCCCTGATGTGGCCGATAGTCGGGTGCCGGGGGCACCATTGTGATTAAGGTTGTTGAGTGATCGGCCGTCGGGGGCATCGTTGTGACTGAAGTGGCTGGCAGTCAGGTGCCAGGGGCACCGTTGTGGTTGGACTGTTGAGCGATCGGGTGCCGGGGGCACCGTTGTGACTGAAGTGGTTTGCAGTCAGGTGTTGGGGGCACCGTTGTGGCTGGGCTGTTGAGTGATCGGGTGCCGGGGGCCCCGATGTGACCAGAGTGGCTGGCAGTCGGGTGCGGGGGGCACTGTTGTGACTGAAGTAGATGGGCACCGCTGGACCTTGATGGTCGTGCTTGGGACCCGTTGATAGAGGCAGGGGCCTAGTGCTTCATCTTGCACCGGGACTTGAGAAGTATACCCGTTGTCTGGGTAATAGCATTGAGGGCATGCTTATCGAGATGACACCAAAATGACACACGATCATCGAGGTGGGGAGTCAGACTGGGCACCTCGATTGAGCCATGTCTGGGGGTACACGATCATTGAAGTAGAGACTAGGCAGGGTGCTCTCATCAAGCCACATCTGTGTTGTGCATGAATGTTGAGGCAGAGATAGGGCAAGGCACCTCAATCGAGCAACGTTTGATGGTGCACGATCATTGAGGCAAGGACTAGGCAGGGCGCCTCTATGAAGCAACACTAGAGGTCATGTGCGAACATCGAGGCAGGGTCGAGTAGGGTATTCCTGTTGAGCAACATCTCAGGACGCATGATTATCAAGACAGGGCTCGGGCAGAGTGCTTCCTCTATGCGGCATCAGGGTCATGCACGAATATTAAGGTAGGACTCGGGCAGAGTGCTTTCACCAAGCAAGATCTGGGGTCATGCACGATTGTCGAGTTGACATACGTTTGTCAAACAAGGGGCCGCCTTTTAGGAGGTCAGTGTTTGGGCTAGATGCCGTATGAGGGATGACCATGCGGCATGCCCTCGGCATAAGCCTAGCAAACACACACACAAATCTCCTTGGTGTTTGGGATGCGGATATTGGGAAGACCACTGGCATCCACAGTGGCATAACCTCTTGCTAGAGTCGGGAGGTCCCGTTTAGACAGAAATTTAGTGTTGACACCCGTATGGACAGCATAGTTAGCCAAGGCATCAGCAAGCTGATTGTCTTCTCTGAAGACATGCACAATGGGACAAGGGAAGGAGGCAATGATGTTCTGCAGTCCGCTCCACATGGAAGCAGGGACCAAGGAGGTCGGCCATTATGCTTGAGCATGTTAACCAAACAACGGAATCAGTGAAAATAGCCGAGACAGGGATGGAGTGTAACACCGCGAGACAAAGGCCATCGAGGAGGGCCCGACCTTCGGCGGCCATATTCGAACCATGTCCATAATAATAGGAAAACCCAAGAAGCAACTGGCCCATTGAGTTTCTGAAACAGCCACCACCCGCTGAAGGGCCCAGATTTCCTTTACTGGCGCCATCCACATGCAACGAATATGCAAAGGCCGGAGGCGTCCATCGGACAACAGAAGAAACCAGCCTCCTATGTCGGATAGAAAAGTCGTAACACTGATACGTCTAAAGAAGATGAGGGCACACACCAGACTAGAAAATAGTGTGATGCAGAGCGTGCAACACCTCCAAATGGATCTGATCAGCCAGACGCTGAAAACAAATCTGATTCCACTCAAACCAACAACTGCACCTGGATTTCTTGATTTCCCAGATGATCAGCATGACCACTAATAGAGATATAAAGCTCTGTGGGCGATGGGGAGAGGCCCGAGTAACAGTTTCCCAAAGCCTGCTAGCGATCGAGGCAAACTGAGTGCAATAGTCATCCAGCGAGGGCGTGAATTTAGTCCGAAGGAACTTGGCCAACTCACTATCAACAAAGAGATGATCAGCATATTCCGTGGCAGGGGAGGACACGCAGCAGACACAGTGAGACGCCATGTAGATCCCACAATTTTGGATGTTGGAATCTAAAGGCACCACCTACTTCAAAAGCTTCCAAAAGAAGAGAGATGCATGCAGGGGGAATTTTTGATTCCACAGCTTGATAAGAGGAGAGAATTCCACCTGACCCCTGATATAAGTGAAGGTAGACTTGGTGTCAAATGTGACAATATGGGTCAGGGTCCAAACAAGGATATCCTCCCCAAAATGAGTGATAAAATGCTAGAGTTCAGGAAGCAGTGGATGACCGGCAAGTGGTTGCCACCCGGAAGCAGGGGATCAGAATGTGCCGCTTGAACAGAAATATCTTGAACCGCAGGACGATCTTGAAGAGGAATCAAATCAATAAGGGGATGATCCTTGTACCAAATATCTTTAAGGAAGTTAGTGGTAGCACCATTCTAGACAATAGAGCAAGAACCCGCAAGAAGAATAGATCGCGCACATTCAAAATCTTGGGCTTTTATACCTCCAGGGTATGGAGTGCGGCAATCCATAATATGATGACCTTGAAGGTATTTGTGTCTAACATAGTCAGCCCAAAGTGAGGACCCATGGAGCAAGTGCCAGAGCTATTTAACATAGAGACATAATTGAATCTCTAGAAGATGACAAATCCCCAGCCCACCTTCAGACAGAGGGTGACAAATAACGTCCCATGCTACCCAGTGTTTCTGATGGGAGGCTTCCTGCCCTTGCCAAAAAAAAATAGCAAAAACCTTTTCAATGTTCTTCACTATAGTATAGGGGATAGCAGAAGCACTAGAAGTGTATATAGGGATCGAGGTAAGGACCGAGCAGATCAACGTTTAGCAGTAAACATACTCCCCTACCGGGTTTACCAGAAGCATTATTTAAATGTGCACCTGATCAAGGTCAGGGACATGATGATAGCTGTGCTCAACCAGAAGTTTGAAGTCCCCATGGGCATAGCAGAGTTCGAGCTGTCAATGGGAGACTTTGCCACAAAGGTGCAGTTCCACGTCATCAACGCCGATACCTCATATAAGGCATTGCTCGGCTGACTGTGGCTGCATCAAAATCGGGTAGTGTCTTCGACCCTGCACAAGTGCATTAAGTACTCCTGAAATGGAAAAGAAGAAAGAATATTTGCAGACTAACACCACTTTGAGGTGTTTGAATGCCATCTGCTTGATGCTTCACTCTACATAGAGGAGCCGAAGCAGAATGCCCGGCCAGCTCAAAGCAAAGGGAAGGAGATAGCAGAGGACAATGACTGGTTCCCTCCATCGTCGCCTGATTACGTGGCACCACAGGAAGTGTCACACATATCTGAAGCTGAAGGCGTGGTTCGAGCCATCCCCTTTAATATTTACCCCGAGACAAGAGTTATGAAGCTTAAGGATTTGCCAGGGTACGTGAAGGTCCCTCCAGGGATCACGAAGCCCCTCACAGATTTAGACTGTCAAATAGTCAAAATGTTAAAGATCTGGGAGGTGCCCAACCTAGAGGGTCCACCTACGATCTATGCGGCTGATGAATAGTCAGTAAAAGGGGATGATGATTGTAGATTCCCTGAAGAAATTTGTGACCCAGTTGGCCTAATCATGGGACTTCTAGATATATCCGGCAAAGTGGTGAAGCTGGCCAGGGGGCAACAACTACCTTTCTTTCAAACTGAAAGCCAAAATCAGATGTTCGAGAAGCTATGGTATCCACCGAACCTGGATAGAGAACTCCTGAAGATCACCCAGCACCCTGGATTAGGTTTCTCAATAGAAGATTTCTATGAAGTAGATATGATATCTATCTCGGCCTTGGTCGGTGACGATCCCCCGGAAGACCTGGATGCAAGGGAAGCCAAGAGTCTAGAGCAACATGTGCCTCCAGTCGGTGAAACCCAAGATGAAGAAGTGTTCCTCTGGAACTCACCTCTAAGCAGGGATATAGGGGTGGTCCCATCTCCTTCTCAGGGGCGAGTCCCAAACAGTCATGGTGACGCGGTGTTGCCGCCTCTACTCGACATTGGAACGAAAGATAGTTGTCCAAGCCACACTACGGGCTTCCCCCCATGTGACCCAGTTATGCTCGCAATATGCTATAAGTAGCAATAGGAGATTGAGATATTAAAGGCTCAGTTGGTCGAAATGATCAAACTATTGTCTGATCTAACTAAGGGCATCCGCCTCCAGTAGGGTAGATCCATGAACCCAGGACACTCCCCTACGACCATGGCAGAACAAGAGAATCAATCTTTGAGCACCAACTTCAGTGCTTTCATGCACTCAAGGAGGAGGGCGAAAGAAGCGACGGGTCCCAATTCTAGACAACTCTAGTAAAATGGGCTTTAATGGTACAACCAGCACAACGTCCTAGTGGGAATCCCAAGCTCGCGGTGACTTACGGAGGCCTTGAAACAAGTTTTCCTCGTCCATTAGAAGGAATATCCAATGGAGAGGTCCTCTTATCCAAGAAAAGTGTTCCTATTGTGTAAAGTGTAAACTAATGGTCACATACCAGGATATGTGCCATGTACTTAAGAAAATGACTCTATAGATGAGAAAGAATGTATATCGGTAAAAATCCACATAAAACTTCCTTATATGACTCCTAATAACCTAGCGGCAAAATGGTAATGGTTAGAGCACAATTGGATTGGGTTTAGTGGGTTTTCGGATACATGTTTTTGGGTTTTCGCTGCGGACGGTCGACCGGAACTTTAGGGCGATCGACCTAAAATTTACAGACTGAAAACATCCCTCACTCGAGATTTTGGTCGACCGAAGCCCCAGGGGCAGTCGACCGAAATCTGGGTTATTCCCAGATTTGCAGCACACAACCCCTTAACCCCATTGGCAGTCCATTCAAGTCTGTGGCTTCAAACTCCTTTGACCTTGGAGGGTATATACTGAATATCTAACCTGCAAAATCATGAGAAAAATGATTAGAACTTTAGCTCAATAATCCATATGATAAATGCATGAGCTTCATACAAAACATTAAGAACGAGTAAGATATAAGTATGAAAACCCTTTTAGCATCCTTCAATCCATTAACCGAAGATGAATCCATTTCACACATTAGATGGGCATCAAGGAACCAATTTCACCAAGATTAATGTGAATATTTTAAGCACTTCATAACCATTGACAAAACATCAAATGAAGTTATGTTCAAAATAAGATGAACTCAAAAGAGACTTTCATTTATGAAAAACCCAGCATCCATCAAATCTTCCACTCACAGCAAACCATGAGACTCAAGCATCACACACACATGTCACCAAGATTAATATGAATGATATGCATTGTAGCCCTTGAAAACACAAGTCTTACACCCAAACAACAAGAGCTAATGACTATGAGGTTGTACACAATGAATGATCTCTGCCAAACTTTATGTGAAATTCTTAAGTACATTGTGAACCTCAAAAGCCATGAATGAACTGTATTAAGGAAAGGTTACGTGAAGTGCACATGGTGAGATCGATGTTATGACAAAGAGAAAATCTTACCAAAGGTTCTTGACAAATTAGACATGACATATACCACCTATTTCAGATTGTAGAAGGCAAGGTGCTTGTCCAAAGTTTGTTTTACCTTCCAAGTGACCGCCATGAGAATTGATCCTACAATTCAAAATAGTCAAGTTAATACATCATGAGTTGTACAAAGACTTGTTCAATCATAAAAGGTTTTGAAGCCTCTTGACAACCCAAGCTTTTCTTAAACCAAAAGCCAACTCCAAATAGTCATGCAATCAAACAACATGTCTCAAAATGCATGACGGAAATGCATGTAAATCACATTAACAATTGGATCATTCTTCTCATTCTTCTCAGGGTTCAATCAAGTTGTGAGCTAGATTGCAAACACTTTACAATCTATCCATGCAACATGTATATGCACATTTAAACCATTTGCAGTCTTGACCATATTTGAACATCAATAGCACAGATGCCCATATGAAACACATGCAAGCATATCAGATATCATGAGTGCACACAATCATCAAAAGCATATGCAAGCATACATAAAGTTTAGTTATCATCAAAAACATAAACATATGCAAGGCATACTACATCAATTGTAGTTGTATTTTGACACTTCATATGCACTTTTGTTAGCATTTTTGTATGTATTGATCCCTGCATGCTTATTTTTTGTGCAATTATTTGGCAGCTATGATGAGATTTGACAGGGATGACCAGGTTCCGAGGCGCGTGACCAGTGAGGAGGACCACTGGGTTAGGAGAATCTGGTGGCCCTTGCCCCCTTTGGGCTCACCCGTTGTCACCGTGGCTAGCGTGGACTAGCTTTTTAAAAAATCTAAAAATATAAAAAATGTCCGTCCACAAGGATGTTGAGATGGAGGAGACCCCCATGGCCTCCCAACCAATTGAAGAACCTAGATCGCCATACTTTCCTCATGAGGAAGGTCCCCGGAACAAAGACCGTGAGGCATCACTGGCATTGGCAGACAATTCCAGCCAAGCCTCCGGGATGCCAACTGACAGCCATCAGTCCGACAGAGACAGCCTGGGGTAACCTCAGGCTGGGTCTAGTAGCGATAATCTTCCAGCCCCATCAGCTTCAACTATCGGCTCTGAGGACCCACGGGTGTATGAAGTAGACACCGAGGATGAAGATTTCATCGACTTCCAGCCAGCACCTCCCGAGCTGGAGGACGGTGGATAGGCGACTGTCGACGAACTTGTCGAAATTAATCTGGGTGAAGATGAAGCCCCTCAGCCAACTTTTCTCAATGCTCTCCTCACCGAGACAGAGAGGCAGGACTACAAGAAACTCCTGCTCGATTATAAAGACTATTTCGCCTGGACATACAAAGAGATGCCAGGGTTAAGTCCCTCCATAGCGGAGCATGACCTGGCTATATCACCCTCAGCCACGCCAGTCAAACAACCCCAGCGACACATGCGCCATGAGCTGGATCTCCAAGTTGCGGTTGAGGTCAATAAGATGGCAGAGGTCAACTTCATCGAGCCATGCATCTACCCAGCTTGGCTCGCCAATATTGTCCCAGTCAAAAAGAAAAATGGTCAAGTTCACATTTGTGTTGACTTTTGAGACCTCAATAAAACTTGTCCGAAGTATGACTTCCCAGTTCCAATCACAGAAACAATTATCGACATGACCACCAGACAAGAAGCTCTATCTTTCATGGATGAATCCTCCGGTTACAATCAGATCCAAATGTCCCTAAAAGACAAGAACTACACTGCCTTCAAATCTCCAAAAGGGATTTTCAACTACAAGCGCATGCCCTTCTGTTTGAAGAACGTCGATGCTACTTACTAGAGGGCCATGACCAAAATTTTTGATGAGATGCTACACAACATCGTCGAATGCTATGTTGACCACCTCGTTGTCAAGACCATAAGGCAAGAAGACCACCTACGCAATCTGCATCAAGTCTTCGAGCGTCTCCGGCAATATGGGCTCAAAATGAACCCCATGAAATGCACCTTCGACGTATCCAGCAGCAAGTTTCTCGGCTTTATCGTAAGGAATCGAGGTGGATCCCAGCAAGATCAAAGTGATCTGGGAGCTACCACCACCTAGCAACCTCACCGAACTCAGGTCGCTCCAGGGTAGACTGACCTGCATTTGGAGGTTCATCTCCAACCTCTCCGATCGATGTGCACCTTTCAGCAAACTGATGAAGAAAGACGCCCCCTTCATATGGGACTCAGAATGCCAGGCAACTTTCAAGCAGATCAAGGGGCACCTCCTCACTCCTCCAGTACTAGGGGCGCCTGTCAAAGGTAGACCCCTCATACTCTACATAGCCACCAGGGATGCCTCATTGGGAGCTCTGTTGGCGCAAGTCAATGAAGAAGGTAAAGAGTAGCCGCTCTATTACCTCAGCCAGAAATTGACTAGTGCCGAGCATTGCTGCTCCCCCATGGAGAAAGTATGCTTGGCATTGGTGTTTGTCGTCAAGAAATTGTGACACTACCTCTTGTCTCATCGAGTTGAGCTCATATCTAAGCACGACCCCTTGAAGTTCCTTCTCAGACAACCCATTCTCTCAGGACGACTGGGGAAGTGGGCTCTCCTACTCATGGAGTACAGGTGGTGGAGTAGGCAAAGTGGGTTTTGAGTTTAAAGGGATAATGGAGGGCCGAGGTGGCGGTAATGGGAGGTTAACTGGAGAAGATATAGGGGTGAGTTCAGTGGAGGTCAGTGCTGTGGAGGCTAATGGTGAAGTTGATGGAGGTTTAGTGGAAGGCTCGACAGAGGCCGGTGCTATGGAGGCTGATGAAGGTGTAATGGATGGAGGTTTAGCGGAACGTCCAGCGGGGATCGATGGTGTAGAGGTTGATGACATAGCTAGTGGAGGTATAGTTGATGACATAGTAGGGGGTGTAAAAGTGGAAGGTTTGGTGGGGAGGAAACGCCGAATGGGGCGAACGGTGTTAGGGGTAGGAGGGGACTCATGATGCGCCGGTGTGGGTGATTGGAGTATCAACCCATCATCGTAGCACCAATAAGTCTCAAAAATGGGGGTCAAATTGGGGACAGTGGCTTCGTCCTGAGCAGGAGGTTCTTCTGACGGTAGTGGAGGGAGAGGAAAGTGAAGAAAACTCAGAAGGGGAGCTTGCAGAGCTTCATCATATGTCGTCTTGAATTCTTCAGTTGCCAGTTCTTCATTATCATGCTCAAGTGGACGCCGCAGTGATGGCGTACTGATGGGTAGTGGTATGTAATGGTGTTGAGTATGTGGAGGCGGAGGGCCATATGAGTGAACAGGGTGAATGGGTGGAGGGCGGACGACGTCCACTTGAGTGTTAAAATCCACCGACTCTTACTTGCTCAAACTGTCGAGGCCGTTGTCGTCTCCCCTATCCTTCCAATCTTTCTCCATGTTCGTAATGTCATTCGGAATGGCGTGAAGGGGATTGATTGGAGAATGAGAAGGAGAAGGAGGAGGCCACGGGCTCGCAACCCTCTTTAATTGTTCCTCCATTGACGTGACTTTGTCAAGAAGAGTTTATTGGAGGGGTGTAACTTGAGCGACAGAAGGTTGACAAGGCCTTGAAGGAGGGGCCGCATGAGAGGGCCGTGGAGGGGGCATAGTGGGCTAACCCATAGAAGAACCCGAATGGGCCAGATTACAAGGAATAAATGGGCCTTGGGGACATGGAGGAGGAATAGAAGGAGGCAGGTGATGGACCACCCAGAGGGGAATATGTGTGGATGGAGGCGTGTGATGGGCTACCCGAGTAGGAATGTGAATAGAAGAGGGAGGTGGGTGATGGGCCTGTTAGATTCCGATCAGAGATGCAGCGGAAACAACGAAACCCTAAGAAGTGGATCATTGTTGGCGATCAAAATTAAAAACGAATCGGAGGGAACCCGCATAAGAAGAATAGTTCTATACCTTTGCGGGATTAATTAATTCCCAGATGCCTGAAGACGATCGAGTAGAGGCTCGTCGGGCTGCTAGCCGTCCAAGTGTCCGGCCTCTAGATGTATCCACACGAGTAGCAGGATCAGACGGATTCTCCTTCTCGATCTCCACACGTCGGCCACTCCTCAGCAGTACCATCCACCACAGCAGGAGGAGGAGAGAGAGAGAGGGGTGCCCAAGTCAGGGAGGAGAGAGAGAAAGAGGGGGCGGCCAGAGGAGAACCTTGATTGCTTGGGCCAGGGTTTCTCCCTTCAGTGTATATTTATAGACTCTGGTATTTTTCACAAAAATCCAGACACTGTCTATAAATTCCGTCCTTATCCATCTTATCCACTACTCTATTGTGTGTGACCCTCTAGGCCTAATAGTCTGTTTGATTTTCAGGCCCATTAAGCTAAGAACTCTTCTTAACTTAATTAATTATAATCCATTAACTCTTAATAGAATTAACGGGCTTTCCTACCACGAATGACACCAAGCAACACCTCATGATCCCAAATGACTTTGGGAGGGATGCAACCTATATTGAACCTTTCTGTCATTAGATTCCACACAGTTATAGATCCTCATTCATGTAATGCTCCAATAAGGATTAGAGTATGGTCATGGTATCAAACCCTAATGCATCCTGATCTAATGGACCCTTGTACATTAGGAGTGCCCATTCGGCAAGGTAGAACGCTAGTAATAGACTATAAACCTCTCATTGAGAAGGTCAGTGGCTGCATCTCATCATGGAAAATCAAGACCTTATCTCAAGCTGGAAGAGTCACTCTCATCAATTCCGTGCTTCGCTCTATACCCATCTACCTTGCGGCTGTTGCCGCTATCCCCAAGTCTATTGTAGCATACATCGAACGCCTTTGTGCAGCCTTCTTCTGGGGAGGCTCTGATGGGCACCAACGGTGACATTGGATCCCTTGGAGTACTTTGCAACGACCATCTATAGAGGGCGGTCTGGGCGTGCGCAACGTTTGGCATCTCCAGCTTTCTCTTGCTGTCAAGCTTGTGTGGAATATTCAGCACGGTGTCTCTCTTTGGGCAAGCTATGCGCGACAACGCTTCAAGGCTGTGCATTCGTCGACGTATCAAGAGTCGACTTCTGTCCCTCAGTATCCGCATGGCATCTCAAGGAAAATATTCAGAGCTGCTTTGGAGGTGGTTGCCAGGAACTCGAGGTGGATTCTAGGTGACGGAAGTAAGATTGATTTTCTTGATAACCTTTGGATGGGGGATACTACACTGCGGCATTGTCTGATCACTAACTACTTGGGCCCTCCTGCCTCTGTGCGTGAGGTTATCTCCAACGCAGCACACCCAATTAGAGCGCTCCTGCATGATACTTGTTTCATCGATGGGATCCACCTCCCATCACATGAAGACAAATGTATATGGTCCGCATCCATTTCTGGGGAATTCTCCATCAAATCTACATATAACCAGATTAGACTAGTGGGTATACAACGCACACCTTGGTCTCATCTCTGGAATCGATTATTTCAGCGGCGTGCTTCCCTTTTTGCATGGCGGCTCCTGTATAGGGATGTCCCAGTTGATAGTAGGATTGCTGAATGCAGTATATACATGGTGTCACATTGCAACTGCTGCAGGACCCCTAACATCGAAGATCTGAACCATCTGTTTCTGTATGGCGAACTAGCCAGTTCGCTTTGGAGCTGGCTTATTCCTCTTCTAGACGCTGGACATGGGTCCCCCCCTCATATCACTCAACAGCTCTGGGATATCCTGAGTCGTTACAATGTGCAGACCCCCCATGGCTTCATTGTTGTTTATGCCTCGATTCTTATTGTCTGGGAACTGTGGAAAGCAAGATGCAAAATGCGGTTTGAGGGCCTTCGTACCTCCAGCTCCTCCATCATTCGAAGCATTCACTCTCTTATTAATGTAGCATTGTCTAAGAAGGTTTTCAAGCAGCATTCTCATGGCAAGCAGCTGGAATTAATCGTCAACTTCGGTTTCACTCACCGAACGGCCCCTACTTCCATTAAGCTTGTTCATTGGATTCCTCCTATCTGGGGTCTAGTGCTCAATGTTGATGGTGCTAGTAAAGGGAACCCAGGGAATAGCGGTGGTGGTGGTGGTGGATGCATTAAAGATAGCAGAGGATCTCTTCTTCTGGCATTCGCGCACTACTATGGCATTGCCACTAGCCTTACTGCAGAAACCCGTGCTATGTGTGATGGCCTCCGGCTCGCCTCTGAGCATGGTATGCCTATTTATGAGATCCGCACCGACTCGGCGACTCTGGCTTCATCTCTTATGGCTGGGGCGGGCTCTTCTTGGCACTGCCTGAGATGGTGGAGGGAAATCCGGTCTGCAGTTCAGTCCTTAGGGATTTCGGTCTCCCATGTCTATAGAGAAGCCAACCAGGTTGCTGACGCCCTTGCGACCCATGCTTGTCTAATTCGTGATAATACTGTATTTGTTCCTTCTAAAGATCTACCTAGGAATTGTTTTGGCCCTATTGTGGGTGACAGGCTAGGTCTAGCTACAATTAGACTGTCTTAGTTCCCTCATTCCAGTGGATGTAACTCAGGGGTATGCCCCGTTGATCATGTTCTGCTTCATTTTATCAATGAAAACATCTTTGGGTCGCCATGTCTGCCTAGAGGAGTGAGACCATTCCCCCCCAAGGGGGGGAGTGCACTCAACCGGTGCAGATTCTACTGGCCTCCCTTATTTTACAAAAAAAAGCTCCTTCTGATAAAATAGATATTTCAAACTCTTATGGTCAGAATAGATAATGAACTACTCACCATATAAATAATGCCTCCATATCTTGAGAGCAAAGACTATTGCGGCTAATTCTAGATCATGCACAGGGTAATTAACTTCGTGGGTCTTCAGTTGCCTAGATGCATAGGCTATCACCTGTCACCCAGATACAGCAGTAGCAGCAAATTGCCATCGACTTGCAGCATCGCCCTTGCAAGATCTGAAGGTCTTCTGGCATCCAACCTAGCTTCAGGAGATTCTACTCCACGTCAACTTCATCACGGTGGTTCATGCACTCACTTTTGCCATCAGAGCTGCCCGGAGGAGCCGTTCTCGTCCGACTGCACAAGTAGACTCCAGCCAGCGACCAGAGAGAGTTGCAGAAGGTGCCACGGCCTCTTCCCTAGTCTTCTGGCTCTGGTCTTTGGTTGGATTCAACTAGGGACATTCAACTTTCAGCCAAGTCTGGCCCCGCACCATTTAGAGGCCCCGTCCAAGAGCATCACCCCAGACAAGTCGAGTCTGATTGACAGTTTGACTTTCCTGGGCCCAGGTCAAGCAGTAGACCACTAGAGGTACCACGCCCACCTCCCACCTCTTCTGTTTCAGTCTTTTGGAGGAGCTCAGCACTGGTCTCCCAACTTTCCACTGGGACCAGTCTCGCCCCGATCTGAACTCCTAGCTAGGAGATACACCCCCGACAAGGCTTCCCTATCCGTCTGGAGGCCGCGCCTGCACGACCTTAGGAGAACAGACGGTACCGGCACTCCCAGGCTCAGATCGCAGCCATTCTAGTTCTGGAACATTCCTAGAGTGTCCCTTGGGGCGTCGACTCTGGCCCTGACCCAATCCAACATCATCCAGAAAGATACAGCCCAGGTGAATCGGTCCCAATTTTCTACTCCTGCACTAGGTTTGACCCTGCCAGTGTCTAGAGGCTACCACTGACTTGATCGGGCAAGATCGTCGGAGATTTTTGGTGGAGGCACACTAGACCCTCCTCTCTCTCCAAAAGAAGTGGTCCCGCCTCGATCCGACACTCCATCTGAGTGCACCTCCCTGAACAAGCACCCTCTAGCTTGCAAAAGAATGCTACTTGCACAGCACCACAGGATTCGACGGATCGGCTTCGTCCAAGCTCAGAATGAGGCGATTCTACTTCCTGGTGACTCACAGTCTAACTAGATTTCCAGCAACTCCAATACTGCCTCCATCGGATGTCCCAATTGGGAGTTCCCCTCCCGACAAGGTGCTAGTTACAGACAGTCAGGACAGCAAACTGGGCCACACTGACCGGGAGCCGATCTTCTTCGGCCACACTAATCTCCCCTCCTCGCCTTGTTGTGTGCCTTGCACATGTTTATGTTTATGTTTTTGATGATAACTAAATCTTATGTCTGCTTGCATATGATTTTGATGATAGTGGGCATTCATGATCATTGCCATGTGTCATATGTCTCAGAACTAGAAGAACTCATTGCTACATGCAATATGAGATTGTAAAAAGTTTCTCATGCTTTGATTGAACGTTGGGAAGGATGATAAAATTCATCATGTGATTTTGAGACTCATACGTGTTTGAGAGCATGGCTATATGAAGATTGGAATGAACAAGTTCCTTGTGTTTTTCATGTTGCATATATTCATTTGGTATCTCCATGCATATTCTTAATGGGGTCATTGTGGCCTAGAATGCAAATGGAAGTGCATTTGTTAATCTTCGAGGAAATAGGTTTGATGATGCTCATTTGTTGAAATGAATGTATGGGCTTTTATGATTATACTTCTTGCAATTCTTACATGGACCATGTTCAAATATGGTTGACATGTAAATGGTTTTTGAGGCTCATACATGTTGGTAAAAATGCATGGTTTATGAAGTTGATTTTCATATGAGATTTTTGGAGGAAAATTACTAGGCTTTATAGTTAGTAAATGGGGGATTCAGATTGATCCTAATAAAGTCAAGGCCGTTATGGACATGCCTCCGGCTAAGAATATCACGGAACTTCGAGGATTGATTGGACACCTGTAATTCATCAGAAGATTCATATCCCAGCATTCTCAGAGGTGCCGCCCGTTTTACGAACTGCTAAAGGCAAGGGCCAAATTTGAATGGAATCAAGACTGTCAGAAGGCCTATAAGGATTTAAAGGTTTATTTGTTCAATCCCCTAATTTTACAACCTCCTGTCCCTGGGAAACCTCTAATTCTATACATTTCTGTCATCGAGGACTCCCTAGGAGCTGTCTTGGCGCAAGTGGATGATGAAGGCAAAGAGCGGGCAACTTATTACCTCTCTAGGTTGTTTAACCCCGCAGAGGCCAAGTACATTGCCATGGAGAAAACGTGTGTCGCATTAGTTTGGGTAGCTCAGAAGCTGAAGTATTATTTTCTAGCCCACCAGGTTAGGTTGATCTCTAGAATGGACCCGATCCGTTATCTCCTAGAAAAGCCTGTCCTCTCTAGTACGTTAGCTCACTGGTAGAGCTTCCTCTCCCACTTTGATATCACATTCGTCGTTCAGAAGGCAATCATGGGATATGCCATCATTGAGCATCTTGCCTACTTGCCCATTCCATGCACTGATTCTATCCAAGATGAGTTCCCTGATCAGCATCTCATTGTTCTCACCCATCATCCCTTCTGGTCTCTACACTTGATGGTGCCCTCAACTCACAAGGCTGAGGGATAGGCGACATTCTCCTCACTCTGGAAGGAGTGACGATCCCTCTTGCATATTAGCTCTCTTTCCATGCTACCAATAACATTGCCGAGTATGAGGCTCTCATTGCCGAGTTGAAGCACGCCTATCTCTTAGGCGTGTGTTATTTGAACATTATAGGAGACTCTCTGCTTGTCGTGTGCCAAATTCTTTCCACCTATCACACTCGTGACCCAAAACTCAAGCCCTATCAATATTTGGTCACTCTCTTGGCTAGGCAATTTCGCAAGCTCGTTTACATTCATACTCCTCGCTCCCAGAATATCCTCGCCAATGCGCTAGCATCACTTGCCTCCTCTTTAGCTTTTCCCCTCAGTCAATCTACTGAGACTATCATGGTCCAGAGGTTAGACGTCCTGTCACCTCAGGATCCTTGGTTTGATAACCTTAGGAAGTCTGTAAAGGAGAAGGCTGAGAAGAAAGATATGAAGGAGGTGTCCTTAACAGAACTAGAGGAGATTTTGGAGGAAGAGGAATTGTTGTGGTATCATGAAATTGAGCAGTATTGCAAGGATGGGTCGTTCCCGAAAATGGCTAATACCGAGCAGTGTAAGGCCATTAGAAGAGCCGTCTCGAGGTACACCATCATCGCTGGAGAATTATATAGGCGTGACCTTAATGGGGTTCTTATGAGATGTCTAGATGATGATGAGACTTGGAAGGTTGTTGAAGCAGCGCATTCTATTGAGTGTGGAGGTCATGTGAATGGCCAGACTTTAGCAAAGAAGATCCTTAGGCAAGGTTATTATTGGCCCACTCTAGAGGAAGATTGCTCCCTCTATGTCTGAAGGTGTCTTAAGTGCCAACTCCAAGCCGATAAGATTCATGCCCCTGCTTCATCTCTCTATCCTCTCTCTACTCCTTAGCCATTCTCCATGTGGGCTTCTGACATTATAGGCCTGCTGGGTTATCCCAATTCTCAGTCTAAGATGGAACGAATGTAACATGGCAATCTAATCAAGGCTCGGGTGCACTGTAGCACAGATATGCGGTCTTATGAAGACTGTCCAGGGGGATAGGCGGTTCGTGGTGAACCGTCCAATAGCAAGGGGCGACAATAAGTGTAGAACAAAGATGAAACGAGCTGGAAATACTAAACAAATAACTGAGCCACTGGTAAACGTACCTGGGTGGGCAGCCAATCATAAGCCGGGCAAGTCCTGGAGCGACCCTGACACAATCACAGATAGAACAATACAAACAGGGGTACATACCTGTGCCAGGAAGATAGGCGGCCGACTGGTGGCCGTAGAAGGGAAGAGCGGGCGCTGGTTGGCCGCAAGAGGCAGCAGGGTCGCAGAGTGAACACGGCTGGGGATGATGAAGGGCGGTCGACCTCGATCCGCACTAACAATTAGGAGGTCCTTAAAGGACCGCACAATCTCCATGGAATAAAACCGTCAAACGCCAGCCAACGACCTGTGACACCTTGACAAGAACGGAGACTAACAACGCAAAAGAATGGAGGAGGGTCAGCAAACACCAACACGATGGGCACTAGGCATCCCACCGTGATCGCTAGAAAGTCTGTTGATCAGAAAAATGACTTTTCCCTTTATGTGCCGGCAATAGAATGAGATCACCATTTTACTCCTCCCGGCTAGAGAAGCATGCAAGAATCAATGAAACCGAAAGGGTGGGGTGAAGACAGAACCTGTGTGATCACCACCCAAGACCCCGGATGCGATGGACACGTCGTGTCTTGAGAAATGAGGAGAGACACTCACCTTTGCCTAGCACTGGGAGGATGAGCGGCCGATGAAGGACCACCTAGAAGAAGTGCGGCTCTCTATAGGCCACCTACCAGCGCTGGAATCAAACGCGGGACGAAGAATGCTAGTAGTGGGAGGGTTCTGGATCAGCTGCAGGACAATGATGAATGGCCACGAGGTAGCCATCAACGTCTTGGACGGACAACGATCGACCGCTCCACTCCACCTTCCTCTAAGTCGTAGGACTTCAACCTCCACTCTCTTCGGCCGGCCAGAGAGAGTGGGCCTCGTGCTGGATAGCTGCCAGGTAGTTCAGCACAAAAGGCTCATCACGGTACCCCCACTTTAGCGGTGCCAAGAATAGGCCGTAGCCTGATTTTTCCTTATCAACTCTGCCGCCAGCGGTGTCCCACCGAGCGGGGGTGAAGTCCGGAGCTCTGGTCAACATCTTCTTCTCTGGCTCCAACTCTAAAATGCCCAGAATAGCGTCCCAGTCATGCTTCTCCCCAGGCAAATAAATGGCCTTGCCTCGGTAAACAGAGCCTTTAAGGCTATCCCGCTCGGCAAGTATAGCAGCCTCGACACTGTGAGCTATCCAAGGGTCTCGCAGGCCACCCACGGTAAAGGTCGAAATAATTGGCATCAGATGTCGGTCCTTCGGCAAGTCTGGACGGTAATCGCCGCCCGCTGAAAGCATGTTCCTTCTGCAGCTGAATAGACCCATGACGTAGACACTATTGTGTCCCCTAGGGGACAAGTATACTATATGTTGTTTAGTTTTGATGCTAGTAACATATATTATTTTATTTTGATGATCGCAACACAGTGACTCTGTGTGAATCTTAATTTAGTCACCATGAGCTTGTCAAGACTCTGGTTCTGGTTTATATGTGTGTGTTGATTGCTGATTGAGTTTCTGGTTTACATGTGTGTGTTGACTGCTGATTGAGTGCGTCAACGCTGGACATCCCCGCTATTTCGTGGCTATCGGTCATGATTTGGGGTCAGTACGAATCTGGTTTCCCTTGTGAGTCATTTTGGGTTGATTTGTGGAAAAATACGGAGTTCATGTCATTTTGTACGTGGTTTGATCCCTTCCAGCGTGTGGAAGGATGATATGGTGATTAGGGTTATTTCCCCATCATTTAGAAGCGATTAGGGCGTGGAAAATAGGTTTTAGTGTGGATTTTCCAATTTTCGCACCGTGACAAGAACGCGCTGGTCACGTTGGCCGCATTCTCAGTGTAACGCGCCATATCGTGTCGCCGCGTTCATCGACGGTGATGAATGGTTGGGCGGTTAGGAATGCGGTCTAAGTGTTGGATGTGATCCTGGAGAACGCACTCGAGGCCTCCACCGTGATCTTGATGAACGCCCTTGATGTCTCCACCGCGTTCTGTGATTAACACGTTCGAGGCTATTGCTGCATCTATTAACGCGACCCTAGCTTGTGCCGCGCCAATGCATTGACGTGCAGTAAGGGTTGGACACATTCTGGTGGCATCGCGACGCATCCTTTGGATGCATTCATCATCACGACGCATGCCTCCACCTCATTCATGTCTTCTATTTTCGAGATTTTATATGAGTTATCTCGGGCTTCAGTGAACCCAGTATTCAATGCCTTGTTGGTGCTTGACTCGACGGATGCCTCGGGTGTTCCGTGAGAGTTAGATCTGTGTGTCGAGGGATCCCGGAAGAGTGGTCTCATCCCAAGCAGTGTACGGTGTTTCTCCGTATTTATTGGCTTGCCTTAGACCCCTTGGTTAGCCTATTGTATGTCGATGTCGTGGATGTCCTATGACGGCTGTGACAATATTATAGGGTGTTCGAATATGCCACTGCACCGAGTAGTGGTTTTCTATGATTTCGATGGTCATTATGATTTCTGGTCAACCCGATTGTGACCCAATGGTTGACACGTGACCTCGTGAGTGTCTCGATTATCCTGTATGGATCGAGACTCTGGTTTTAGGTGCTTGGAGGTATCGTCTTACCCTAGTTTACGTGCCTATTGGTCTAAGGGCTTTGATGTTCCCTCATGTGTCGTGGTTTGTGTGTTATCATGCTTTTGGCTTAGGGATTAGGCTGATTAACAGTATGTTACCATGATGTGTAACGATCTTGACCCGAGTCGTGTGACTCAAGGATCATTGTGTGTATGTCTAGTTATTTATCCTACATCTGGTGACAGTTCTATGTACTGCCATGTGTTTCGTAGTGCGCTCGATAGGTGAGTGTCTACCCTATCCGTACTTCAGAGTTTCTTTTAGAGAGTCTTTGTGTCTAGTGAGCCTCCACTAGTCGTAGCCTGATGACATTTGGTGTCGGCCCACTGGGGAGTGGTGGCGGGGTGAGTTCCCGAGATACAATTTTTAGGTTAGTTTCTGTGGGCTCCTTTTCTTTGCAGTAGCATCCTACTGGGGGAGAAAATTAGCTAGAGACCTAGCTCAAGCATTGGGCTTGTGTGCGCACACGTGGTCAGGGGCGTTTGGACAAATGCCAATGGGCGTGACCCTGACTACTCACTCATTACTATTGTTCCTTGCACTTGGTACAGTGTCTCAGTCACCGTGTTCGAGGCGAGTGTGAGACGCTTGAGGCGTAGTGTAAGACATCTGTCATGCCCCGAGCACATCCACATTTTTCGAAGCTCAGATGGATCGTCAACATGTGCCATCGTGTTCTTCAAATTTCTTTGAGTCATGGCATGGTGTCTCGCTTCGGTTGAAGTGCTCGACTAGATTCCGTGTTTGAGAAGTTGCTCGAGCGAGCTAGGATTTTCCCTTCTTGGTGAGCTTTTGTTGCTGAGCTTATTGCTTATCACACCTTCGGGTGGAATCTTTTTCGAGGTTTGCCTTGGAATTGCTATCTTAGTGATGCTTCTGTCCTGTGTCTGCTTAAGTGTGGACAATTTCATTTTGAGTCTGATCTGCTCCTCGTTTATTGGTTGCTTAGCTTTGGACTCCGTTATGGTGTTAAGAGCTATAGCGTACCATGTTCGTCATGCCGTGTCCAACGACCGATGTATTGAGAAGACTCATTTATCATTTTAGGATGTAAAGGTAAGTTGAGATTAGCATTTTTCCTTGTGCTGAAGCGAGTGCTCCTCTTCCATTGCACTTAGGTTCCTTGTGATCAGTTGTTTGCTGGATCAGTATTCGTGGCGTGTTAATTATGATTCTGATGAGTTGCAGTGCCGTCGTACGTGTGCTGAGATGCAATTGCCGAAGTTTTTCCTGATGCCTATGTGCGTTGTTGAGAGTGCGCAGCAAAATCGTGTGGGTTGGCTACCCACTGGTCGAGGATCGTTATGGTGAGATTCTCGCTGGTTGAGAGATTTTGCTTCTTCTCAATGTGACTTTGTCTTGGCTTCTAGTGCCTTGATGTCGTCTATCATCATGCTATTATTGGTAGTTCTCTGGTGTTGGCATTGGCATTCGTGAGTGTTGGAGAATTTGTCGGCTTGTTTGTTGATTGAGTACCCTCTACTCTGCATCTTTTCTCGTGGGTGTTATGCTCTCTAGGCATTGCTGTGGTCCTTGAGAAGCATTCCCTTGAGATTGTCGTTGTGTCACTTTCTTGTGTCATGGGTCTTCCTTGGTGAGTAGTCTGATGCATGACTCGTTCCTTGTAGTCGGGTTATTAGCTACTGTTATGTCTTGATGTGACCTTACTTACAGATGTGTTTCGCGGTTCTGTGTGTTATTCAGAGTCAGAATCCTGCAGGTGCTGTCGTGTTGTTTCTGCGTGATTTTATGTTTCTGTCATGGACCATTGTCTTGTTAGTTAGCTTTGCTGTACTCTCCTTTCCCGGTGAGATTAACTTGCGGCTCGGTCAGACATGTTATCCGGCTGAGGATTGACTCGATCTTGTTCATGGTCCAGTGCTGTTGTTTTGATGTCGTTCTTTCCATGAATTTGTCATTGGTGTCTGGTGTGCCAGGTGTTCCCTGTTACCTTTGGCACCAGAACCGATGATGTTATCAGGTTGTCAGCTGAAAGGACTATGTTTCCTTGTGTAAGCTGATGCTTTGTGTGCTTGTCACTTCTATCGATTCGTTTCTTGATGGTTGTTGCTCTGGCAGTCATGTCTCTTTTCCTGTGAGACATAAGCGACGTTGCCTTGTTTTGGAGGTGTCGGGTTCGTGTTCACTTATGTCGTGCTCACTCCCGAGCGTGTCCTCGCGATAATGATCTGACATTGTTCCTCTGAGCTCTGTCTATCGTGCTTTGTGTTGGTAGTTGTTGGGTTATTCTTCCATGTCTTACCCTTGCTTGTTCTTAAATTTTGAGGATAAAATTTCTTAAAGGAGGGGAGGAATGTAACACCTGGGATCTTTACCGGATCTTTATTGGGTCTTGGCAGACCTTTATTAGGTTGTTTGGATCCTTTTAGGAGAATTCCGATTTGCTTTTGTAGCTCCCGAGTTGAGTTTTACTCTCCGTGTGGATTTTTCTGCCCTCTCCAATCGGGTAAGCTGACTGCTTCTGCTGAGAGGGCTTCAAGCTCTTCTTCTTCAAGTTCTTCTAGCATGCTGGGGACCTGCCGTCGGTGGATCACCCGTATGCTGAGCGCCAAAGAGCTTGCCAATTTTGCTAGTGCATCAGCTTGCGCATTCTCTCCCCTGGCGACATGGCCTATTTTAATGAGGTAGAATCGCGCCATTAGCTGTTTCGCCTTAGTGTGGTAGGGGAGTAATCTAGGCTTCCGGACATCAAATTACCCCTAGACTTGTCTGACAATCAATAATGAATCACCAAATACCTGCAGCATCTAGATCTCCATATGCAGAGTGACCTGGAGACCGATGATCAGAGCTTCATACTCCACCTCATTGTTTGTGTAGGGCTTGTTGATAGAGCAAGAGGTATGTGGCACCTCTCCCTCTGGGGACTTAAGGATGATGCTGGCTCCGGCCCTTATTCTAATGCGCCCAGTTGGAGTGGTTTCTATTCTCGAAGCCCCGTCAAAATATAATTGCCAGGTGGCTTGCTAGACCTGATCTACCTCCAGTGTCTTATCTTTGGGCAACTCCATAATCAACGGAGAGTCTTCGGGCACAGAGTGTGCTACGAGCAAGTCTGCGATGGCTTGACCTTTAACGGCCTTCTGTGGTACATAGGTGATGTCAAACTCCATCAGCAGCACCGCCCACTTACTAAGGTGCCCCTTCAAAGCTGGCTAAGAGAGAATATACTTGATGGGGTCGACTCTTGATATTAGTCGTACTTCATGTGACAACATATAATGCCTCAACTTCTTGGCCGCAAAGACCAGAGCTAGGTAAACCCTTTTGATAGGGGTGTAGCTTGCTTCTGCCCCAACCAGGCTTCGACTAAGGTAGTAGAGAGCTTGCTCTTTCCCCTCATCATTGTTCTGGGCGAGCACTGCCCCTAATGGGCATTCAGTGGCAGCTATGTACAAGATAAGTGGCCTCCCTTTCACAGGTGCCCCCAACATGGGCAGGGTCTTCAAATATTCCTTCAGCTGGTCGAGAGCCTTCTGACAGTCTTGATTCCAGCAGAAAGGCGCATTCTTCATCATCAGCTTGTGAAACGGCTGGCAATGTCCTGACAGGTTAGAGATAAACCTACATATGTAAGCTAGTCGACCTTGCAGGGACCTCAATTCTCCTAGATTCTTTGGAGGAGGTAACTCCTGATCAGCCTTTATTTTGGCAGGGTCGATCTCAATCCCTCTGTAGTGGACAATGAAGCCAAGGAACATCCCGCTGGAGACGCTGAAGGCGCACTTCATCAGATTCATTTTTAGCTCATACCACCGAAGCCTCTCGAAGATGACCCTGAGGTTGTTGAGATGATCTTCTTTCTTCTTAGTCTTTACGACCAAGTCGTCAATGTAACATTTGACTTTGCTATATAGCAGTTCGTCAAATATCTTGGTCATTGCTCGCTGGTATGTGGCACCATCGTTCTTGAGATCAAAGGGCATCCTTTTGTAATGGAATATCCCCTTGGGTGACCGAAAGGTCGTGTGAATTTGGTTGTGCTCCGCTATCTAAATCTAGTTATAGCCGGATGACCCATCCATGAAAGACAAGGTCTCATGGCCAGTAGTCGCATCAATCATCACTTCAGTGATGGGCACCGGGAAATCATCCTTCAGGCATGCCTTGTTCAGGTCGTGGAAATCCACATAAATCTTGATCTACCCATTCTTCTTTTTCACCAGTACAATGTTCGCCCTTTGATTTCTTCTCTTTTCTTTGTATATTCCTCTCCCCTTTTTGACGAACGGAAACCCCACCTTTTATAGAAGCCAGTTCCCCGATGCCATAAAGGGCGCGCCGGGGAGACCGCGCCGGGAACAATCACCCCCGTTGGACTTTGTGCGCTGGAAAAGAGGGCGCCATTTCAAGGGCGGTCGATGGGTTGTGGCGCCGTTTCAAGGGCGGCCGATGGATTATGGCACCATTTCCGCTTTATCCACTCGCCGAATGCCAGTCGATGAGTCGGGGAACGATTTCGAAAGTTACCGTTCACGATTCTTGATGCCACGGCTCCTAAAAGACCTTGGCGGGGTGTTGACGAAGCTCTCGGTTTGTCGTACGGCCTTGGTCCGGGCTCCGTGTGTGTTTGGTTCGAGTACGGGGGTCTTCTGCTGACACGACCTTTGGCACCGTGACTTGTGCTTCTGGCTCGGTTCGACTCGTGCTCAGAGCTCCCATGCGGGATGATATTCCGCCTAGACCGATGGTCATTTGGCCTCTGACGGACCCACCTTCGCAAGAAGCCAAACCCACGTCGGGTGTTCGGGTCCTTCTGCAGCTAGGGCTTCCAGCTTCCCGTTGTGGAGGGCCGATGACGCTCTTTTTCCTCAGGAGAATCTTCATTGGGGCGAGAAACCACTGGGTAAATCACCATCCTTGGTCGGGCGGCGACGTGGGGTAGCGGCGTGACAGAGTCGACACCGGATCATTAGGCAGGCTTGGTCGCACTGCTGGTTGGTAGTGGAGTCATGTTGGTTCTCCTGAGGCGAGGCTCTCGGCATTCATTCCAGGTGGCTCGAAGCTCTCGTAGCTTGAGAGGCTTCAACGGTCTGCCTTTCTTCAGCTCCCGTGCTCCCGTAAGCCGTGTCATTTACCTTTGCGATTTGATCGCCGGTCATCATATTTTGAGTGTCAACACTTGCGCACACTTGTAATCTGGCTTTCACGTCCCCATGGCATATATTGATATAATCTAGTTAGGGAATTGATTCCCATCCTCGCCAGCTATTGGTCTCAACGCTGTCTGGCAGACTGCCTTATGTCTCCCAGGTCAGTCCCAACTCCCCTAGCCAGACGGACCCTACACCCTAGCTAGGGCCTACCTGCTCCTTGTCAAGCTGGCGTCCGCCACTCCACGCCTGAGTCAGAACTTGCCCACTTCTCCTTTTGAGCAAGTGCCACGTTCTCATAATCCCAGAGTCCGTACCCTCTCCAGTGCCCACACTGAGACCAGCCTCTCTACCTCTAGGCATCCCTATTATGTTGTTGTTGCTTTATAATTGTTGCGTGGACTAAGCCCTCTCGACGTCGCGGCTCCCAGGGTCCCTAACTCTCTCCTTCAGGAGTAGAAATAAAGGTATTCAGGCTCCACTCAATGTAAAATAAACACCGATTACTTGCGATCGGTGGGGAAGACATCCAATACACGAGCTCCCACAATCGCCTCCACTCGTACTAGTGGAACCTCCTTCTCTCCATGTGTCACTTGACATCTCGTGCCCACGCGCCATGCCTCGACGGCACATCCCCAGTCAAAAACTTGGTTCCGTAGGTGATCGTCAAGAAATTGACTAGCACGCCCGTGTTGTGTATGGATTGAATAGATCTAGAGGGGGGGGTAGATCTTTTCCCCTTTTTCAGATTTTAGTTAAACTTATTCAAGAGCTACTTGAGATAACAAGAAAAGCTAAGACTTTGATGATCATTTGCATCTCAATACATCACCCTGATGATGAGGAGCGGGTTGCGGTAGTGGGGTCATGCCCCCAGTGTAATTAGGTGCCAGTTGAGAGGCCATCATCGGAGGAGAAGTTTTGAATTCATTAGCACCTCGTTGTGAGGTTTCAGGGAAAGCTTCAGTTTGTCTCGAGGCTGTGGGATTTGTGCTCAGCTGGATGAGCTGCCTTCTCAGCATCTCGGCTTCTTGTTGATATCTTTGCAGCAGCATCATCATAGTAGCCAGATCGGGCATAGAGGGGCCAGAGGCATGGCCTTGCCCTTCCGATGGCATATATGAAGCGGGTGCTAATCTCTCGCCATCATCTTCAGCGGTGATCACATTTGCAGCCATCACGATCAGATCCCTGCCCATTTCTTCAGCGCGAGCTTGTGTTATCTCGGCTGCGGCCTTCATAGATGAATTCCCGTGGCAGCCAGTCACTCCGACTATGTTATAGGTAAATATTTGGAGATGCCTACTTCCCTGCATTATCATAGATTTCAAGGATCACCGCGTCGCGAGAGAGGTGTCTCGAAGGCCGCGGGAGTGCCCCCAGATAACTCGCGTAGTATCATTTTTTTATTTGATAGGGTGTATCATATATTACTGCACTTTAGCTGGTGCTGGAGACTTGTAAGTGCAGTAGCCTTGTAAGGTTACCCCGCCGTGCTTCTTATCATGAGAGTAGATATTCGCCCGTTGAACGCATCCTACGGGTGTTGGTTCAAGATGCAGCGAGGCCGGCATCTTGGTCTTCTCTTCTTGTTCCTCTCTTCTTCGTACGGGTTTGTCAATGAAGGCAGACCTTAGCGTAGTTGAAATTAGGGCCCGTGGTTGCTTGGGCACCTGGGTTTGCTCACATTTGGCTGGCTTTGGGGCCAACCCGCCCTTCATCTTGGACTCAGAGTGATCCATCTTGCACTAGGCCACCACCTGGAAGGTATTGCGTACCTACACCATTTAAATCACTTTGCTGGGTGTAATCATGGCCTGTCGGCCATTCAAAAACACTCAGATGCTTTCGATGAGTACTGATTTGCCCAAAGTAGATAGTCAGGTTAGCAATGCGTTGGGGTTCTTCTTGGCTACCCTCCAGGCAGTCGGTGTGTGCTTCCAGTTGGCGGATGCACGGGAATCAACGTGGTAGACGTCGCAGCCCACCACAGTAGCATCAGTCGGGGTCGTCTCGGCAACGGTGACCGATTCCATCTCCAGGACATGCAGGAGCTCCACAAATGTGACCCCCAAGAAGTTGGGGAAGCCGACGACTAGTAGGAAACTACCGAACTAGATTGGCACTACCAAATAGCCATGGGTGGCATGGCTAGCGACAATCAGGGGTCCGAACGACATGGCCATCATAGTTGTCAAAAAGTAATCTGCGAGATCAGATCATACAGTTAGAATTTTAAGAAGAGACCATCAGGCCCCTAATCCTGACAAGGAGATGAAGGGAGGTTCAGTCCCACCAGGCATGCCAGACTTATGGACACACTTTCGGGACACTTCATTAGTTTGTTTGTTTATTCGTCTGCTCATTCGTTTATTAAGTTTATTAGTGCGAGGGCGTGCCAGTCACCTTGGTGATGATTTATTCGAGCTTCAAGGAAGCCCTAGGTGCGCTCAATCTAACTAGTCAGACGATTGTGTGTATCGTGTCGAGACTGAGAACCCCCCGTACCATAAAGGTTACGACGTTAATTACATCCCCTCGGAGAGGAGAAAATCCTTGATTAATCACCGAAAAAAAGGAAATGGCGGAGCAAGTGAGAGACTTAACCACAGATGGAGAGAGAAAAGCCAAATAGCCCAAGGATCTCGGCTTGGTATGCGGTCGCACGATAGGCTGCCTAACACTGTACACGGTCTAATGAAAGACCGCTTACAGGTGTCGGTGGTAAATAAAATATAAGATAAATAATCCACTTATCCCCAAGAAATAGACCGGCTGACCCAGCGCAGGACGCTCACGTTAAACGCGGTCCAATGATAGACTGCTCAAAAGTATACATGGCCCATTGCCAGACCGTGTATGTCATGTCGGTGATAAATCAATAACAATAGGATAATTAGATAATTATCTGAAAAAAATCAACCGACTTAGGACTCTTGCGAATACATGGTCCAGTGATGGACCGTCCAAGATGAGTAAGTGGCATGGTCCTAGACCATGATTAAAACCAACAGGTCGATGCTAGACAGGGGTAACGTCGACGCTAGTGCAGAGTAGGGTCGACGCTAGCACGGGTAGGGTCGATGCTAGTGTGATAGACTGCCAAAGTCTTGAATGGTCCAACGCTAGACCGTGTACAAGGTTGTTAGTGGAAATTTAGAAAAAGTCCAATTAATCTAGGGATAAACATAAGCGGTCTTCAAAACAACCGTCTAAAAATGTACATGGCCCATCTCTAGACCGCGTATGCTAGGCGGTGCAAATTAATCAATTGGGATGAATAAGCCCATTTACCCCAAAGACCAAGTGAAATGAAGGCCCATTAATCCCGAATTCAAAGAGCTAATCTAGCCAGGGAGGAAGTTACCCATAAAATAAGCCCAAAGACATGCCTGAAAATAGCCAATGAGTGATGGACAGCTCAAGGCATCAAGGACAATGGTAAGAAGAATGACCCAACTCATAGGCAAAAAATGGGTGTCAACAACCGTGTTAATGCATCGTCGACCCCTAAGGTTTGATAGTAGGTGCCTACCTTCAAGATGTTGAACCAACGATTCGGGGATGAGATCCACACCCCAGATCCTCCCAAAGCTCTTCCCTTCATCCTAGGGTGCTGCAAGGTGGTCCTCCACGCACCGGATCGTCCTCCCACGCAGAGTCGAGGTCCCTCACCCTCTTCTCATGCGAGAAAGATAGAACATGGTGGAGAGTTGAAGAGAATGGTTGTTAAAGGCTTACTACCACAAGACCCACCTTCTTATATGGATTTCAAGCCTCCCAAGGGTTTGCCCATGATCCACAAGGCTCAATCCCACTCTTAATGTTGCCGGTTGGAGAGAAGTTAAGGCCATGTACCTCTTCGGGTTTGAACAGACGTGACCCTTCGTCTACCGGTCATAAATGCAGTTGGATGTGCTCTTCTGTCGAGATATGGGCTGGGACGTCTTCAGATGAAATCAAGAGGACTTCCTGATCTAACCTTGGGATGTAGTTTCATCAAATTTCATCAACCCTATCATGAGTTATAATTTTTTCAAGATTAACGTTCATTCTCCCCTGTTCCAGTCGTGGCCTTTCGGTAGGCCGAGATAATTCTGATATAACTCTAGTATCCAGACAGAATTTGGCCTTGACCTCAACATATAAGATGTAGCTATCATCCCATTCGAGATTATGGCCTTAGTTTTAGGTCATTTAATTAACCACAAATAAAGTTATGAATTTCTAATTATTTACATGTGAATTCTCTCAATAATCACCTCTCCATGATAGTTGGTAACAAATGGCTCAGAACGTTGGGTTCTGGTGCAAATTGGGTTTCCATGATTTGGATTTGTGTTGGCTTGTTTGGGACTATTGGTGATCCTTTTTAGGCTGATAGGAACATTTCTTGATGGGACTTCCTATCTTCTCTTTTCCTTTGTTTTTATCATTTCTTTGGCTTGGTGTTTTAGAGATTGATGCTTCGGAAGATAAGACAAAGGTTGTAGTTTTTAGCCCGATAGACTTTTTCTTGGTTGGTTCATATCCAAGCCCTTCCCTGTTGAAGTTCATTTTTGGTCCTAACAGGGCATTCAGGTTCTCACTTCCTTCAACGATTTTTTCAAGAGTATTTTGTTTATCTACCAAGTCCCTTTGAAGCTTTTCATTTTCTTTTACTAGCTGATTGTTGACTTGTTTAAAGGCCTCAGATTTTTCATTGCATAAGTTATTGTCCTTTACATAACTTTGCATTTTAAACTTTAGCTCATCTATTTCATCTCTTAATCTTTCATTTTCATCCTCTAAATCTTTCATTTCTTTTCTTCCCTCTTCCAGATTTTCATTCATTTTCTTTAGATCTTTAATTTTGGTCTCCAGGGAAGTAACTTTTTCATTTGAAGTTTCATTATGCATAATAGAGTCAATCTTTCTCTTTAGGGCTTCATTTTCTCTTCTGTACCCATCATACTTATCCATCAATTCAAAGTAGGCCTCTTCCCAATCCGTAGTTGAGAAGTGTTCAAAAGGAGAGCTCACCTTACTATCATCTTCTCCTTTGGCCATTAGACAGAGTTCCTCTTTTTCTTCTTCAGAGGAGCTGATTTCAGTTTCTTCTGTTTCTTCATCACTCCAGGTGCATATCATGGCTTGTTTCTTCTTGCCCTTCCACTTGGGCATTACTTTCTTAGCTCCTTCTGGACACTCAGATTTGATGTGTCCTGGTTTTCTGCAAGAGTAACAAACAAGTTTTTCATATTTCTTCCCATGTTCAGGTCTTCCCTTGAAATTTCTTTTTACCCGAGGCTTCCTCTTTGTGAAGCCTGTACCTTTCTTTCTTAGGAACTTTCTGAACTTCCTTATCAATAGAGCAACTTCATCCTCTTCTGAGTTACTGTTAGATGGATCTTCATCTTCTGAGAGGTCCTTGGTGCTTGGCCCGGCTTTGAGAGCCAGAGGCTTCTTTCTACTTACCTCAGCCTCTTCATTCTTCAGATTCATCTCATAGGTCATAATGGACCCTATGAGTTCTTCTACCTTGATAGTGATCAAGTCCTTTGATTCTTCGACCACAGTTGCTTTTGTATGCCATGCAGGAGTTTGGGATCTTAGATATTTTCTCGCAACTTCCTGCTCAGAATAGGTCTTACCTAGCTCCGTTAGACCATCTGTAAGAATGGTTAGCCTAGCATACATATTAGAAATGGTCTCTTCAGGTTTCATTCTGAACTTTTCATATTCAGTAACAACAAGGTTTACTTTGGTTGCACGTACCTGCTATGTCCCTTCATATATTACCTCAAGACGGTCCCACATTTCTTTTGCGGTGGCACAAGTTGACACCCTTGAGAACTCCATTGGATGAAAAGAACATTGCATTATGTGCTTTGCACCCCAGTTGAGCGTCGATTGCCTGATCTACTCCTTGATCCATGTGTCCTCGTCTGGAGGAAGCTTAAAAGGACCCTTGATCGCTAGACTTCATGATCTTGAGCTCAGATAAACACCTGCAAGTGATTTTTCTAGTAAGGATAGTTGGTTCCAGTGAAAAAGGGAGGTCTATTTATGGAATGTCTTTCAGCCATAGGACTTCCACCTATGATAAGGAGTTCTATGCCGTGGTCCAAGCTCTCAAACACTGGAGACATTATCTCTTACCCCAAGAGTTTATCTTGTATTCGGACCACAAGGCCTTGAAATTCCTTAGCTCTCAGAAAGGCCTAAACCCTAGGCATGGTCAATGGGTAGAATTTCTCCAGTCCTTCACATTTGTCCTAAAATATAAGGCTAGAAGTGAGAACAAAGTGGTCGACGCTTTGAGTCAAAGGGTCTCCCTTCTTTCCACTATTTAGGTAGAGGTCACTGGATTTGATCACATGAAGGACCTCTATGGAGAGTTTCCAGACATTGGCTCTGCCTATTCTGCACTATCTGCTGGAACCTCGACAGCATTTGCTGACTATCTACTCCAAGATGGTTTCCTTTTTCAAGGGCAGCAACTCTGTGTCCCAGAGACTTCTATACGGGAGTTTCTGATTTGAGAAATACATGCTGGAGGTCTTGCTGGTCACTTTGGATGAAATAAGACTATCCATTCTGTGGCGGAGCATTTCTATTAGCCTAGCCTGAAGAAAGATGTGGCCAAAATTGTAGCCCAGTGTCGGACAAGCACTATGGCCAAACAGGTCAAACAAAACACTGGTCTCTACACTCCTCTCCCCATTCCTGGTAGACCGTGGGTTGATGTGAGCATAGATTTCATCCTTGGATTACCTCGCACTGCTCACAAACACAACTCCATCTTTGTTGTAGTTGATCGGTTCTCTAAGATGGCCCATTTCATTGCATGTTCTAAAACATCTGATGCAGCTAGAGTAGCCCACTTATTCTTTGATGAAGCCGTGCGTCTGCATGGTCTCCCTCAAACCATAGTGTCTGACCGAGATGTCCAGTTCACTAGTTACTTTTGGAAGACACTTTGGCACCTAGTTGGCACTAAGCTTAAATTCTCCACTGCCTATCACCCACAAACTGATGGGCAAACAGAAGTCATCAATAGGAGTTTAGGGAACCTTTTGAGGTGCCTTGTAGGAGATCATTCTGTCAATTGGTCTCTTATTCAAAGCAGAATTTGCATATATTAGCTATGTCAATAGGTCCATAGGTATGAGTCCATTTGAGGTTGTGCATGGATACAAACCTAGGAAAGTTATGGATCTCATTCCCCTTCCCCTCGAGTCTAGAACTTTCAAATCAGTTGAAGAGTTTGTACAACATGTCAAAAGTCTGCAAGAGTCTATTAGCAAGCAAATAAGCCTTAGTAATGAGACCTATAAATGATTGGCTGATTCACATAGGTATCACCATGAATTTCAAGAAGGGGACTTGGTTATGGTACGGGTTCGACCCGAACGACTCACTTCGGGAGCCGTTAAAAAGTTGCAAACTCGTAGTGATGGTCCCTCCCAAATATTATGGAAGATTGGCTTCAATGCATGTATTGTGGACTTACCTCCCGAATATGAGATTAGCTCTACATTTAACGTGGCAGATCTAGTGGCTTACAAGGAACCCACAGCGATTCCTAGTGACCCGTTCGAGCCTTCTCCTCCCATTGAGAGTGAGGCCACCCATGTGCGTCCACCAGTCTCGAGAGCACCACGCAAGTAAATTGAGAGGATACTGGATGAGCAGGTGACAGCTACATAGAGTCGGGTTTACCAGCGCTACCTTGTCCACTGGCGGTACCATCCACCTTCTGATGATTCCTGGATCAGCCGAGAAGATCTCCAGCGCCTCGATCTAGACCTGTTGGAGCACTATCAGAGCAGTGCCCCACCACTTCTTGTCTTGCTAACAACAACTGAAATCAAGCTCACCTTGAGTGGTTTAGGAGTTAGGATGGACATGTATGTGTATGAGGAATTGAGTGCGTAACATGGGTCATGATGAAGTTGGGTTTGAGTGTAAATGAAATTCATTTAACTTAACATGAATCAAATTATATGTTCTTGGTTTTTTTATCATCAAAATCACTGGGATATGTACAACACTTACTACCAAGGATCAGATTTTGAAGCATAGTAGATTCTTCAAAGGTCCTGGGCTTTTCTCCTTCTGGAAAGATATTTGGCTTGGACATAAACCTCTGAGGGAATTTATCCTACCCAGCCAATGGATGCTTATTGAGGACAAAAACATTACGATTAATGACCTGGATGATGCTCTCAGTCCCAATTGGAATATTATTCGGCAAGTTCTTCCACATGACATTGTCCAGGTTGCTGTCTTCTGCATCAGCAAGACCCCCTTGCCTTCTGACAAACGCGTTTGGACTCTCACTTCTGCTGGAGAATTTTCGATCAGCTCCTGGATGAAGCACTTGGCAGTCATTGGTCGCTCTTTTCCATACTCTCTCATCTGGTCTGACTTTGTCCCCCCCAAAGTTTCTCTTTTCCTTTGGAAGCTCATCCATGGCATTTTGCCCACTGATATAAAAGTTCAACAAAGTGGTATCTCTTTGTGTTCTAAATGCTTATGCTGTCAGAATGCTCAGATTGAGTCAACCACTCATCTCTTATTGCACAGCAACCTGTCAGCTGCTACTTGGGCTCTTTTAAAGCCATGCTCTCAGATTGATCCAGCTACCTACGATTCTAGCCGCTCTTTCTTAAACCATGTGATCCGTCAAGCCCACACTTCTACTTTTTCTGGTATGGTCTCTCTACTCATCATATTTCTTTGGCTCTGGGAAACTTGGTGTGAGAGGAACAAGCGCAGGTCTGAAGGATCAATCAGCACTTCCAATACCACCTACTATAAGATTATGCACTTGGTTAACTCCACCAAATTCCCCCCTTGTCAATCCACGGGTGACATTACTCTTTTCTCCACACTGCATTATATTCAATTCTTCCCAGTAGCTAGGAAGCTGATAAAGCCCAAGATTGTGAGATGGTCCCTTCCTCCAATCCACTGGTTCAAATTAAATGTGGATGGCGACTCAAAAGGCAACCTAGGCCCTGCAGGTGGTGGTGGTCTCATCAGGGATCATAGAGGTTCCCCCATTCTGGCATTCAGTCACTTCTATGGTCCTTGTATCAATCTGATTGTTAAGGCACGTGCTATGCTTGACGACCTTCGCTTTGCTATGTCTTATGGATTCACAATTCAAGCAGTGGAATCTGACTCTAAAACTCTGGTCCACATCATTAAGGATTCTGCCGTATGTCCTTGGAGATTGTTGCCCTTCATCAATGAATTGAGGGCCCTCATCAGATCCTTAAACACTAAAATTGTCCACATTTACAGGGAGGGGAACCAAGCGGCGGATGGCCTTGCTAACCATGCTTGTCATTGTAGTACTAGTTCCCTTTTTCTTGACAGTTCTATTGTTTTACCTGCCTCTATCTGAGGGGCTTGCAGGCTAGATAGATTGGGTATTCCAAACCTGAGATGTTAGCTTAGTGCTTCCTTTTCCTTTTTCAGGGGTATGCCCCGGTGGCCTATGTAATTCTTCAATCAATAAAATTTCATACCTTTGGCCTAAAAAAAAACTACAAGGCCATGAAAAGAAAACTAAACAATGAGCGTGTGGAAGGCATATGAAGGACTTTTGACGAGCGATTTCATGATGGTTCGTGAAAGTCTGGATTGGGATGAGATCGCGGTCGGCTTTCTAACCGCGTTAAGCTTTTGGATAATGGATGCGGTGTTAACAAACATCTCGTTCATTTGTGAAGCGCATGGTGAGGCGGTCATGGACGTGGTAGCACGACCAACTGTGACCTGGGCTAATTGCGGTCCTTCAATAGGCTGTGATCGCCTTAATGCGAACAGACCCCTAATCACTTTCCCAGCCAATCGACAAACCCATTCTTGGCCTGTCGACCGACCCTTGCTAGGCAGGTCCCCTTGCTAGGCAGGTCGACCAACCTGTGACCCAAGTCTACCGACTTGTGGCCTAGGTCAACCGAGATGAGGGCTTTTCAAGCCGCTCGAATCCCATAAGTGGGCTTTCACCCCAGAACATGAAAATTAATATTATACTCACATAATCACATGGAAATTGGGCCATTTTGGCCTTAGGAGGGTGGTGGTCGCCCGAGAATGGGTTCATGTAATACGAAGTTTATAGATTTCCTACGGTGGGATTGGTTGTATTCACTTAGCTTAGTTTCCACGCAGCTTTCGTGCAGGGTGGGTTATATGCCGCCTGAGTCCTGTGACTGTGAAGGGTCATATCTGCGTGAGTTCTGTGATTGCGGTAAGTAGTCCTTGTGCGAGTGTAGTGGGCCGGTACCCACTAGTTTTTGTCATCCGGTCATTGGTAGTTTTCTTAGCACCCGTAGTGTCATACCATAGTTTACGGTGGTTTACGTGCACGTGTATGCCTTTCTCGAGATTTTCATGAGACTGCGGATGATAGAGTTCGGCGGGATTCTGGGAGACTGCGAAAGATCCTAACGGCCGATCATGGTTGGACCAGGTAAGGCCGCCCGGTGTGTACGGAGCTCCTTGTTCAAAGGCGAGATCGCCTGAGCGTATGTACCTTGGTTGGGACAAGAGTGCGTTGCTGATGAACGTAGTGGCATGTACCCCGTGTCAGGTAGCTGGACATAGTCATACTGAAGGGTGCATAGGTACGGATCCTAGCCAGTCCCAGGGTGTGATGTGTGTGTGTGTGTGTGTCTCCTCTGCCCCTCCTGAGACCGGGTGTGGGTAGTGTGCGCGCATATGAGACCTTGACGAAGTATAAGACGTCAGTGGATGCATCTAGTCTTATTGTGAATACTTGAGTAGAACCCTATGCCAGTGAATGTTGAGTTATAGACAGTGTTGTTGTGGCCCTTCCGGCAGATGGGCTTGTGTCGCCCTGTGTCTGAGCATGGTTCTCTCACTGGTTCTATCTCGAGACCAAGGTTTACCAGTGTCTAGATATCCTCCTATGGGTGGAGGTTACGGGTTTGGCCGTGTGGCCTTATTAGAGGTTCCGTTAATGAAGACAGGTTGTTACGACTGTAAGACTCAGAGTAGGGTAGAGGCTTCGTGGTTCCTCTGTTTACCATCTTTGTTGTTCCGATCATTGTCGTTATTTTATTATTGTTGTCATTGCTGTTACTACTGTTATTATTGTTGTTACTGCTTACCCTTTTTTTATGATGGGGATCCGTGAGACCTGTACTGAGCCAATGAGATGAGGCTCACCGCCTGCTTTTCTAGGTGCGGCGCTTCTCTTGGAGGTGGAGCTTTCCAGTCGAAGGGCCTATAGTAGCCAGCTCGTCAGTGCCAGAGTGTGCCCCGTAGTAGAGTACGTTTCTTTTTCTAGTTGACTACAGTCCCCTAGGAGCTCTTAGTGTCGGGTCTAGTGTGACTCCTAGCCACGTGTTGCTGGTCATGTCCGTCTTAGAGTCCAAGGTTCAATGCACGTAGAGTCGGCTCTCGTGTCTGTCCCGCATCAAATAGAAATAAACCAAGTCTACAAAACCATATCCAAGTTTAGCTCCTTTCATCTTACTCAATTAAAGTCAGTGACTCCCTTAGGAGTTACCACTGATAAGTATTGAAGATAAACAAGATGAACATATCTGAGCTTACTTCAAGATTACAGCATTATGTTTGACCTTTGGTCATGTGCACACTTTTGTTTTTGGCTCATCATATTTTTGTCTGAATAGTCAAGTTTAGTCCACACCTTTTTGCGTAAGGATGGACGTTGATTAGACGCCCGCACCCTTAGTTACTCAGTGAGACTAACGATTCTGTCTCATTTTGAATAGAGATAGCAATAGCACTTCATGACGTAGGTTGGCCCCCATTTCTTTGATGAAGGACCCAGTTTCTCGGTGCATATGGCCATTGCTCTGCCATGAGCATTGATAAAACATTTGACATGTGCTGTCCTTTAGAAAATTACAGACTATGCTATGTTTAAGGACAATACTTAATCAAAGTTGCTCAACCAAGGTTGCTAGTGACCTTAAATTTTCAGATTATGTGAAATTGAACAGGGACACAGCATTTTGTAGAAAGAGGTTGAGGCCTATTAAACCAGAACATAACTTGATTTAAGGAGTTTATTTCCCAAACTCTTGAAATGTATTTGACCTAAACCAGTAGAATTATTTAAGTTCAATCAGGAAGTCTACTTGTCAGAAGATTCCTATAAATGATTTGCTCAATTGTAATGAATAAATGAGTAGATTGGCAATGTTCTGAATCAAAGGCAGTTCATAGATGTGACAATTTGCAGTAAGTTCAATCTGAGCAAAGAACATGCAGAAATATGATGAATAGTAGACAACATGCAGAGAATCTTCGGTTGATAGAGACCTGAAAATTGTGAAACAGATTGACTGACACAGACAATGTCAAGTATTCAAAGTATGCTCCCCCTGACAGTATGCATGTGATGTATGATAACTCTGAATGCAGCATATATGCATGTGCGTCAAAATTAATTTTGGACATGAGTGTTTAGACTGTTCTACATGATATCTTGACCCTTGGTACCTGGCGGAGAACTGAGGTCCTAAGACCACCTCACGCATGATGTAGGTTTCTAGACAAAAAATATCTGCCCTTCTCCCAACTTACTATTTAATAGACCAAGAGGCCATGCATAAAAACACAGTTGACTAGTTACAGTGAAATGCAATATGAACAATGATCACTCAGATTATTCATGAGAATGCAAACTGATAACAACAGGATAAAATTAGATATGCATGTGATTTTTGTTTATTGTAGTCCTAGAGACAGTCAAACTCCCCTTATGCTAGTTCAGCAGATAATTTCAAAAAACAGGTACTTTTAGTCATTATGCTAGGAACACAGTGAGAGAGTTAATCAAACAATTCAAACCTGATTTGATTGAGGTCTACATAGACCTATCTCCCTTCTTAGAGTAGAAAACCTATCTGTGCATAATGGCTCGGTGAAAATATCAACAACCTGATTTTCTAATTGGACAAAATGTAGCTCAAAGTTTTTCTTAGAAACTTCATCTCTAATAAAGTGATGCCTTATATCGATATGCTTAGTCCTAGAGTGCAGGACTGAATTTTTGGCAAGACTTATAACACGTCAGAGTACATCACCGAGTTTCATGAATATTATTTGCTGTGTGGAGTCACGGAGGAGAGCACTATGACCATCTCACATTTCCGAAGAGGGTTGCAAATGCCTTACCAATATGAGCTATTTTGCCGCAACGTGAACACTTTGGAAAACACATATCAGGTCGCTCTCGAGCTTGAGCAGTTCGAATCGGAGTTTGAGTTTGCCCAACGACAGGGTCCCTTTCCTCAGCGTGGGTCTAAACCTCATGGTTCTTCTGGCCCCTACCAGAGGACTTCCGTGGCTCATCCTCAGGAGGCCCCCCGCCAGGACCCATCTGCCCTGAGGCCTCACCTTCCTCAGTCGAGGGATCTCCCACCTCGACCCCAGCCACCTCCTTTAGGCACCCATCCACCAACTCCCACACCATCTGCTCGTCCCCATTTACCTACACCCCCTGTCCATCGAGAGGACAAAGGTAAGGGACCACTTACCGGGGAGTCTAGTGGAGCTCGGCAGTAATGCTTTCGCTGCAATGGGTTTGGCAACATTGCTAGTCGGTGCCCCACCCACTCATCTCTAGTCATTGGGAATACAACAGCTAGCGAGGCCCCGCCCTCTGAGATTGTGCCTGTCAGCTACGAGGCGGAGCAGGAGCTCGCTGATGAGTTCTTTGGCGAGGTTGTGGATGATCAGGGTGATGCTCAGTACCAGGATAGTGCTCAACTAGGGGTCGTTAGGTGCACCTTGACCCTGTCGCAGGCCAGTGATGATTGGCGCCGGACTACTATCTTTCATACATACTGTCGGCTGAATGGGAAGGCGTGCAAGGTGATTATCGATGGTGGAAGTTGTATCAATGCCATCTCTACAGGCTATTTCACGCCTTGGCCTTACCATGGTAGACCATCCCCTCCCCTATCGAGTATCATGGGTGGACTCCACCTCCATCCCAGTCAGGCTGCGGTGCCTAATCCCACTGCAGTTCCACAACTACCGTGACGACATTTGGTGTGATGTCCTATCCATGGAGGTGGGCAGCATTATTCTTGGTAGGCCCTAGCTATTTGATCGGGATGCCACGCTCCATGGTCGGTCGAACACCTGCACCTTCGACTATGGTGGCCAGCGGATCACTCTTCACCCCTCCCCGCTGAAGAGTCCGCCAGTTAGGGGTCCTGTCGGCCCGTCCACCTCGGGCCCTTCTACCCCTGGGACTGGTACCCCACCCCTAGTCCAGGCCACGACTATTTCTCCTGTCGCAGGCCAGCCACCGACTAGTAGATTGATGATGATTAGTCCTCGTGAGATGGAGTAGGAGGTTAGTAGGGGCGGCCATGTGTTAGCTATCGCGGTCCGAGAGGTGGAGCGAGACTCCGAAGGGGCTCTCCCACCTGATGTTGCTCCGATCCTGCAGGAGTTTGTTGATGTGTTCCCGGAGGAGCTTCCCGAGGGGTTCCCGCCTATGCGGGATGTTCAGCATGCCATTGACTTGGTTCCGGGTTCCTCATTGCCCAACCTTCCCCACTACCGTATGAGTCTCGCTGATCACACTGAGCTACATCATCAGGTTGATGAGCTACTGCAAAGAGGATCACTTCGGGAGAGCATGAGTCCTTGTGCTGTGCCTGCATTGCTCGCCCCGAAGAAGGATGGCACGTGGAGAATGTGTGTCGATAGTCGTGCCATTAATAAGATCACCGTGAAGTATCGATTTCCCATTCCTCGACTTGATGACATGCTTGATATGATGTCGAGGGCAACTGTTTTCTCCAAGATAGACCTTAAGAGTGGCTATCACTAGGTGAAGATTAGGCCTAGCGATGAGTGGAAGACTGCCTTCAAAACCAAGGATGGTTTATACTAGTGGTTGGTTATGCCTTTTGGCTTGACCAATGCCCCTAGTACCTTTATGCTGCTCATGACCCAGGTCCTTCGACCTCTTATTGGAGTCTTTGTTGTCGGGTACCTTGATGACATACTCATTTACAGCCGCACTAGGGAAGATCACTTGGATCATTTGAGGCAGGTCTGTTTGATCTTGAGGCGAGAGCAGTTGTACGCCAACACAAAGAAGTGTGCTTTCATGACTTTACATGTTACCTTCTTGTGTTTTATTGTATCTAGTGAAGGGGTCTCCACCGATTCGGAGAAGATTCGAGCTATTTTTGAGTGGCTGGAGCCTCACACGCTCCACGATGTCTATAGCTTCCATGGCCTCATGACGTTCTATCGTCGTTTCATCTGCGAATTTAGTTCTGTCATTGCCCCGATAATGGATTGTATTCGGAAGGGCACATTTGTATGCACGAAGGCCGCCACTGTCACCTTTCATGACATTAAGGAGCGTATGACCCAGGCACCTATCCTTCGATTACCTAACTTCATGAAGGTGTTTGAGGTCTCTTGTGATGCATTTGGTGTTGGTATAGGCAAAGTCTTGGGCCAGGAGAGCCACCCTATTGCCTTCTTTAGTGAGAAGTTGAGTGACGCCAAACTACGATACTCCACCTATGACAAGGAGTTCTACGTAGTTGTACAGGCTTTGAGGTATTAGAGGCACTATCTGCTACATCAGGAGTTTTATTATATTCAGATCATGAGGTTCTTAAATTCCTCCATGCCCATAAGAAGCTCAATGCATGTCACAGTCAGTGGGTAGAGTACCTTTAGGAGTTCACTTTTGTGCTCAAACACAAGGCTGGGATAGAGAATAAGGTTGTCGATGCCTTGAGTCGACGTGCATGTTTATTGTCCACCATGAGTGTCGAGGTCGTAGGCCTCGAAAAGATGAGAGATGCTTATGCTGAGTGCCCTGACTTTGGTCAAACCTTTACCACTCTCCAGGCTGGGCCTTCGAGAGGTTATAGCGAGTACATGCTTTAGGAGGGTTACTTGTTTCGAGGAAATAGGCTTTGTGTTCCTCGGAGTTCGGCTCGAGATTTTCTTATATGGGAACTACATGCTGGGGTCTAGCCTGTCACTTTGGTCAGAACAAGACCATTGAGGCAGTCGAGCACCATTTCTATTGGCCAAGCTTGACACGCGATGTTGCCCACATCGTGGCCCAGTGTCGTACTTGTGCTACGGCCAAGATGAGGAAGCAAAGTTCTGCTCTCTATACGCCTCTACCCGTCCCTAACACCCCGTGGCAGGATATTAGTATGGACTTTGATTTGGGACTGCCACGCACAGCTCGAAAGCATTATTCTATCTTTGTAGTTGTGGATAGGTTTTCTAAGATGGCCCCTTTCATTCCATGTTCGAAGACTTCGGATGCCTCATGGGTGGCCTATCTCTAGCTCATGTGGTGAGTAGGTTTGGATTATCCCATACCACAGTGTTTGACTGGGATGTTTGGTTCACCAGTTATTTTTGGAAGACACTGTGGCATATGTTAGGCATACACCTTAAGTTCTCCACTGCATATCATCCCCAGACTGACGGTCAGATAGAGGTAGTCAATAGGAGTCTGGGAGATCTATTGAGGTGTTTGGTAAGGGATCGCGTAGGGGATTGGGACCTAGTGTTACCACTTGCCGAGTTTGCATTTAATGATTTTATCAATAGGTCCATAGGTATGAGTCCATTTGAGATTGTCACAGGTCGTAGACCTAGGAAGCTAGTGGATCTTGTTCCCCTACCAGTGCATGCTAGAGTGCCATAGTAAGCTGAGTCATTTGCCGAATATGTCAGGAGTCTGCATGGTGACATTCGCCGTTATATTGAGACCAGCAATGCACATTACAAAGAGTTGGCTGACGCTCACAAGCACCATCGTGAGTTCCAGAGGGAGAGTACGTCATGATCAGGGTCAGGCCTGAACGGTTTCCCTCTGGAATCATGAAGAAGTTGCAAGCTCGTGGTGCCGGTCCTTTTCGAGTAGTGAGGTGAGTCGGATCCAACGCATATGTTGTAGACTTGTCGGGGGATTATGGGATCAACTCCACTTTCAATTCTCAGATCTAGTCACGTATATGGACCTGGTAGTGATACCCAGTGAGCCATTTAAGCTGTCTCCCCCCCTTGTGAGTGACCCCACTCCTGAGCGTCCACCTCCAGCCTTGTTACCTCGGCAGTGTGAGCAAATAGAGCATATACTAGATGAGCTGGTGACGACTACTCGGAGTGGAGTATACCAGTGCAACTTGGTGCAGTGGAGGGGACGGCCCGCATCCGACGGCACATGGATCACCCAGGCAGAGCTAGAGAGGATAGATCCAGATCTGTTGGAGCTGTACTTGAGCGATCGGGACCCCTATCACCCTGACAAACAATACGTTCGTCCGTATGATATAGCTGAGTGGAGATCAAGGATATTTAGATACGATCGACCGTATTTTATTCTGGTCGCCTGGGGCCAGAGAAATTCCGTGACCGAACGCGTTGCAGCAGATCTTGGACGCCGCGTCTGGCCCTGCTTACATCCGCCGCATCAGCGGCGCCGGCATGGAGGTTCGCGGCTCCCTGAAAGGCAAGAATTTCGAACACCAACTGCTCAATGTCCGTTTCAGCCGCCAGGCCGCCTTCGGCGCGTGCGGCTTCGGCCGCAGCAAGCAGCGCAGCGCGCCATCGGCCCCGGTGTTCCGAGACGAGGTCTGCGATCCGGCCTGTGCGCGCGCGAAACTCGGCCGCAGCCGCCGTCACCAAGCATCCGCCCGGCGCTTCGCAACCCCCGATGAGATCGAACCAGGCCTCGCAAAGTGCGGACAGGCGGTCGAAGGCTGTTTCCCGCTCGGGCATTCGCGCTCGAATGCCGTTGGCGAACGCGGCGGCTCCAAACTCGAGAACCTGCGCCTGCAGAGTCTCACGATCTCCAAAAAGTGTCTGGAGCGTGCTTTTGGGAACATTCGCGGCAGAGGCCACGCGGCCGAAGCTCAGCCCTTCGAGCCCGTCTGCCGCGGCGATAGCCAAGGCATAGCCAAGCACCGCTTGGCGGGTGCGGTCGCCGCGGACGCGGCGCCCATCGGGCTTTTGAGCGGCAGACGATTCCATGGCGAGAAAATATACGTTCGATCGTATTATTTCAACTTGACGAGCGCTGTGCCGATAAATACGTACGATCGTATCTTTTTGTGGAGCTCATCATGTCAGAAATCGCACAGGCCGTCGCCGCGGCCTATTCGCCGCCAAGTGAAACCCAGTTCGCGCTGGCGCTGGACCTGGTCACCCGCTTCGCGCAAACCTGGGACAAGCCCGACGCCGACGCGCTGCGGGAACTCATGCACGAGGACACGCGCAACCTCGTCCCGCCGATGACCGAGCCCGGCGACCGGGAGCAGGTGGTCGAGCAATTCCGGGGCGTGCTGACCATGCTGCCCGACATGCGGGTCGAAGTCTTGCGCTGGGCCCCGGTGGGCGATGCGGTGATGATTGAATGGCAAGCGACGGCCACGGTCGCTGGACAAGAGCTGGCCTGGACGGGCGTCGACCGTTTCAACATCCGTGGTGAGCGTATGTACGAAGGAAAAGTCTATTGGGACACGCGCGGCCTCGCTGATCGAATGGCGGCGGCGGCCCAGGCGAAGACGAGCACGAACTAAATGTTTGACCGACGTCAAATCGTGCGACGGGTCGTTCCTGGCCAGGCAGAGCGAAATGCAGCAGCTTCGTAGAGTTCGATGAACCCTTTCAAGGCCACGCCATGCTCAAGGAGGACCTGGCCCGGGTCGCTACCGCGGTCAAAGGCGCCGCCCAGACCATCGGTGACGAATGATACCCCTCTGGGATGAAACTCGGCGGCCATCCCGCATCCCTGCCGTCACCCTGTCGATCATGGCGCTCAACGTGGCCGCCTTCGTCTTGGAGATCGTCTTTGGCGATCCGTTCATCGATCGCTGGGCGGCAGTCCCTGCCGAGATCGCGGCCGGCCGGGATCTGATAACCCTGCTGACGTCGATGTTCCTCCATGCGAGCTGGTCGCACATCGTCGGCAATATGATCTTCCTTTGGGCCTTCGGGCCGGAGATCGAGGACGCCATTGCCGTGCTGCCCGTTGCCGCCGTCGAGAAGGGAGGAAGATCCTCCGGTGTTTTCTCTTCTGAGTTCGTCAGAAGTTTGAGGAGTGTGTTCCTCAGTGTCAAGCTATTAGCCAACAGTTGTTTGCAGACTGAGTCTGCTGGTTCTTGCGAAATTTGGCAAGGAAGCCTTACTCCGTAGAGTAAGGGGTGGACGTAGATTACGGGTTTACAATCGAACCACCTTAAAATCGACTGTCTCATTGTGGTTTGTAGTTTGTCGTTCGATTCCACCTTCTGTGCAGAACGTGTGCTTGAGCGAGTGCCGCTTAGATCTTGCTCGTTGCAATTTTTCTAAATCTCAACTACAAGTGATCTAAGTCCTTTTCTTCGCTAAAATTTTTTCAAGGGGTGATCTATTCAACCCCTCCCCTTCTAGATCACCACACACACATACTCCGTGTTTATCACGTCCCTTATCACTTTCTCCCTCTGGAACCTCCAGACGATTCTCCTTCCCACCATGATTCTCCTCCTTTGCTTCCAAACCCTCCGGATCCACCACTTTTCCTCTATCAATTTCTCCTCATAATCCCTCCTGATCTCAGGTCTGACCCGACTTCTTCTACATCCACTGCTGCAGGCATATGCCCGTTCTCTCGTTGCTTTTGAGGCTTTAGTACTCACTCCTCTTGATTATATGTTTCTTCTGTAGACCATTCTTGTGATCAGGGTTTCCACAACTTAGTGAGAGAGTTCTAGCCTGCGACTCTCTTTCTTTTCTCCTTATTCGTCTGAGTCTGGTCTTGGTCCCACTCCTTCTTGTTAAGCCACCTCAAATCCTTGTTTCTTATATCTCTTTCTACCACTTGAGGATAAATCCCATGATGATCATCAAGATCGCCTTTGGCAGTTGCTGATTCAACAAGGTTGCAAGGTAATAGTTTTGCGTAAGATTTTCATTCATTCCTTACTCATGGTTTTCAAAATGAAGTGTTTCTTAACATGACTAAGAGTGGCAGTTTAGGCCTTTATCCTTGGTCTTTATCTTTAACGAATTTCAGAAAGAGTCTTTAGGCTTGCTTTTGTAGCACCTTTGGCTATAAGAACCCCACGTTGGGAGTTCGATATTCCCTCCCTACTTGTTAAGGGCAACACTTAGCTGGACACCCCACACACTTCACGGCGTCCTTAGTCGGCTTCCTTTGGTAAACACCATCATTGCTTTGGCCATACTATGGTTGTGCATGAAAGTCTTTTTCTCTTCTTTGTTCAGCCAAGTGCAGAGGAGGTTGACAGACGAGATAACCAACCTAGGTACTCCCCAATACGAGAGAAGTCTCAAATAGGGACAGTCTTGACCCAAACCAAAGTGGGCTTTCATGATATATCTAGCCAAAAAGGCTATTATCAAAGTCAAAATTTGACAAATGTAAAATTATGAAATAAAAGCATGTCAAGAGAGGCAAAGTCCCCGTAGGAAAAACCCTAGTTGTATGCATGTCAAGGGTCTAAAAATCAAAGGCACAAAGTCCCAGCACAATAGATCACCTCTTTGAGGGGTAGTACCTTGGAAGGAATTCGAGTCCTAACACCTCTCACTCTGTATAAGGCTTATCCCTAATTTTTCTTCTCTTCTCCCTCCAAGGCTGAATGTTTCTCTGGTATGGCCTTGGTAGGGACACCGTTAACCATGGACAGTCGGCCATAGGGCGTCACCCTTCAATGCACGCCCGGCTTTGAGTGGTTCTTAGTGAGAGGGGAAGGAACAAGAACCCCCAGCCAGTGATTTGGATACTCCGGAGACTGAGACACCGCACAGTAACTAGGAACACAGAACAAGGACTAGCTGAGGTCGCGCTCATCAGCGCGGGTCCATCGCCCTCAGCCAAGTGTGCACACACCGACCATACGCCTTAGGTCAGATCCTCTAGCTGGTTCTTCCCCCGAAGTCCAGACTCAGGCTGCGCATGGGAGCCCTACGGTAACCAGCCTAACAACCGTCTCTCTCGGGTAAGCCGCTCCACCACTCTCGGGTGGATCAGCACACGCGTGCCGTAAGAAGGCTACGACTAGTGGGGGCTCACAGAACGTGGACATAGAAAATCACGCACACACCCATCTCGAGTAACGCGAAGAAATGGGTGGCTCAAGGCCACCAGGCTCTGGACAGCCCACTAGACCTAATAACCAAACAGTCCTTGAGTCACGAGACTCGGGTCAAGACTGCTGCATGCGACAGCACAGCGTCGTCAATTTGGCCTAATCCCTAGGTCTGAAATCACGGCGACACGATTCCCAAGGTAGCTCACAAGTCATCGAGTTAATCCCTCATCCAATGGAGAAACAAAAAACCTCCCATCCCAGACTGGTTGACTGAACTCGCAGTTCAAGGCCACACACATGGCTCACACGGAAACACTTCTCGGAGAAACCCATGACGTGCGGGGAGGGCCCACCGCACTCATACCGACTCACGGTGACTCGACCTAGCACAACCTCGAAAACTCAGAACACTCGTGGGGTCACCCGGACCCCCGAGACCCATGACACACTACTCGAGGTAGCTCGATACTTTTGGACACCCAAAAATATGGTCATGGTACCCACAGGGTGTCCGGGATGCACACGGGCCAAGGAAGACATGCCAGGCTGCCTTCCCACCCTCTGGCCTGCAAGACTGGTCGCCCACATGAACGCACATGAACGTGCACCCCGTTCTGGGTGCGTTCATGAATGCGACCCCCACCATGGGCGCGTTTATTTCAGAACACGCCCAACACAAGGGACACGTTCCCAGTTAACGCGGCCATACCCCCAGACGTGTCAACGCGTTGACGCAGCAGGGTCGACGGGCGTGATCTTGGTCGCAGTTGGTCCCACTATCGCGACCCCAACTGCCTTACTGTTCATCTTTCTCGATGAACGTGACGCCTCGATATGGTGCCTTCAATGAAGAACGCGGCCACCGTGATGGTCGCGTTCTCAGTTCGCGCCCGAAAATGCTGAAAATCGTGGGAAAAATCTATTCTACGCCCCAATCACCCCCAGGTGATGGGGAAAGCAAGGGGAAACTAGTCCCCTACCTCTCTAGCATCGAGAGGATCCGTTTAAACCCCAAAAATACGATCAAAATATGAAATCTGGCTCACACCCTAAAATCACACATTTTTCTCAAAACGTGAAAATAAACCCGCTCGGCTCACCACGGCCTACGAAACTCGCGAGAAAGGAAGTACAGAGGTTAAGGATCCATCCCCCTACCTCCACCGAATATTTGACGTGCCGTGGACACCGATCCACGAAGAAAACACCGTCTAACCCTCGCTGGCTCGTGATCCCACGAACTGCCTCCACCATTGTGATCCTCATCCTGTGCCCGTCGCTCCACGCCCCACGAGCATCGCCGCCCCACCCTCGCCACCTCCGTCGGCTGCCCGGAGTGAGAGGGAGAGAAGAGAGAAAGGGTGAGGGAGAGAAATGAAAGATGGGGAGAGAGAGGAAAAGGGGCTAAACATATAGAAAATCCAAAAATTTCAGAAAATACCATGTCGTAGCATTTATGGTACGGTGGGTTCTCAGTCCCGACACGATACACACAATCGTCTGATTAGTCAGAATGAGCGCACCACGGGCTTCTTTAGGCCCGAATAAATCATCACCTAGGTGACTGACATGCCCTCGCACTCATAAACCAAATAAACGAATAAAAAGATGAATAAACTAACAAAAAGAATAAGAGTCCCGAAAAGTGCATCCACACCCTCCTCCCATCGCCGCCTCCTCTCTGCCTCCTCGTTGCTTCGCTGGCTGGAGGAACTAGTAAGAAAGTTGGCGAACGATCTGCCACTCTGAGCCCCACCCTGTGCGCCGCTCTGTGATCCACTCCTCTCGGGACCCCGGCCAATCATCCAGACCATTCGCTCTACGGCCCGGAGCTCGATCCTCAGATCGTAGGCCTGGCATTGAGCCTCTCAGGCCTCAGTCCGATAGCGCCGTAGGTCTATCACTCCAGCCCAAAGTCTCTCTGCCTCTGCTCGTACCCGCTCCAGCTCTGCTCGAAGATGAAGTACCTCTACCGCCTCCGCCCGAGCACGCTCTGCCTCGGCCACTACTGTGGTAAGCTCCCTCGCCTGCATTCACATTTTGTCATCATCAGTCAAAGCATTTGCATAACCGTAAGGCATATAAGTCAAAGTGGAAGTAGGTTGGTTACTTACTCACTCCACAAGGGTGGCCTCGGCCCGAGTGACTGCCCGAGCGAAGTCTACGTCCTGCTCGGCATGGCCTCCAGTAGGCTGGGTCGACGAGGATGGTGCATCCGGTCCCGCCCACTACACTCCCTCAGCTCGCTGCATTTAGAAGTCAATGTCAGTCAAGCATAGCATAAATTAAGTTTAGGGTTCAGTTAAGCTCACCAGAACCTCCAACACCGCCTTGTACTCATCTCTCTGTTGGATCGTGGCTTGGAGGAGTCCCTGGAGCTTAGCTATTCTGCCTTGAGGATCTAGCTACATATAGTAAGTTACAATGTCAGTGCATATAGGAATAATGTCAAATAATAGAAAGAGCATGAGTTTAGAAGTTCATACCGGTCGTCAGACATGGTGAAAAACCTGGTCGCCATATCTGCAGGCATAAACCTTCAGGTAGGCCTCGTCACTACCAGCTCGAGTCTTCACCACCCGACCCCTCCACGTCCAGTCCCGAACCTGGTCGGCCACTCGAATGCTCCAGTCTACGTCGTCGCTCAGTCCCTTTGAGGACCTCCCGTAGCACTCGTCGTCTCTGCCTGGGAACTCTACCTCGGGCTGGTGCATTCCCCGTGTCCTCATGATCAGGCGATAGTGGAGAGGCTCAATGATGTTGATGTAATGTAGCTAAATATCTCACCCTTTGTACGCCAGGGCAGCCTCCACCCATGGCTATCCGTCATGCCCCTCGTCCCGGTACGGTCTCCAGCATAGCAGGAAGAGCAATCAAGTCCATGTCAGCATATAGAAGCATGTAGAAGCATTTTAGAGCATTTAGGGAGAGTTTCAGTCCAAAAATTTACCGATGCATAGGGGAATGAGTCAATATCGTCCTGGATGGCCCAGGTCAACCGCTTGATCGACCCATGTCCCTGGCAACCACCCATCAACTTGCAATGGGGATCCTCTCCGGGTGTGTCTCCATCCCTCGCCCAATCCCAGGAAGGTAGAGGAAGCACCAGATCAGCATAAATGTCAGCATCAGCATCAGCATATAGCAAGTAGAATCATAATCATAAGCAATGAATTGAAAGCATTTTAGAACGTTAACACTCTCATACCTTCACATCCACGTGCTTAACACCCTCACGCAACACTCATAACCACACACCCCATACACTTATTTATCCGTAGAATTAGCGGCATAAAGCCGTATAGCGGCGCTTATGAACGCGCGACCTCTGGCGTTATAGAAGGCCGTGCGACCATCGAAGATTACTATGGTGAAGGCCCGCGCTCTATGCGCTACCACGGTCATGGGATGCAGACGACTGTCGCTAATGAGGCGACGTTCGACGGCCAGCCCGCAGTCTGGTTGTTCTGCAACAGTATCGCCGGTCAGGTCCTTGGCCGCTCGAACTTCCCGCGCGTAGACCCTGCGGTAAGCGAGTATTTCCCTGTGACGAGTGGAACCCCTGTAGAAATCCGCGTTCCTTTGTTCGCAGATAACACTGGTGTCTGCTCGTTCGGCGATGGCAACATGGTGGGCAACCTGCTCGTGGCAGGGGGCAATCCTGTTACGTCCGCGCGGAGCTTGATCCTTGTTGGTTCGCCGGACCTTTGGGTTGGCTCTCTGTGTGCGACGGGCTCTGCTTATTTTATGAAGTGTACCTTTACCCCGCAGGAAACCGGCAACGCCCTGTTCGAGTTCTACGCGGCCCAGGCCCCGGTGCAAGCCAACAGTGGTAATGGCGTAAGTTGCTACTGGCTGGTTGGCAAACCTTTCAAGGTATAAGACCATGCCCGGTTTCTTTGGCTCTTATATTTCGGTGTCTACCATCAACTATGGGTTTGGTGGATCGTTCATCTATGCCGGAAGCGCCAGCGTTTCTTCTGGCGGTGGTGGGGATGGGGGCACCGCTATCAATAGGTTGTTCCCCATTAGCACCTTCCGACATTTCCCCTCCTTGAGTGTGCGCGGATTTCCCGGACAATAATAGCGCTAATGGTGCGACGCTGGTATAATGCGCGCATCACATAAGGGCTAGAATATGTCGAAGTTGCCGTTCAGCGGGTGGACCGCCGCCTCTGTTCTTGGTGCCGCCCTCGTGGCTTCGGCAACTTGGAACTTTGAGCGCGCCATTGATCGCCTCGACGCGATTGAGGCCAACACCAAAACCTATCACGAGACTGTTGCGCTGACGAAACAACAGGTCGAAGCGCTGTCGCCGCGCGTAGGTGAAGTGGAACTCAAGGTCTATGACCACGAAATGCGGCTGACCAAAGGGGGAATGTAATGTGGAAGTTCATCAAAGACCTCCTGTGTGAGGACGACGAAAATCAAATCTATTGCCCGGTTCGCGTCATCGGCGCGTCGGGCTTCGTGGCCCTGGTTCTCGCCACGGCTTATACCGTTATCGCCTCGGGCACGTTCGATGCCATGGGCTTCGGGGCGGGCGTCGCTGGCATCGCCGGTTCGACCGGCGCGGGCGCGGGCGTCAAAGCCAAGATGGGTGGCTAATGTTCCGCCTCCTTCTCTCCGCCGTTACCGGCGCAAAACCTATTGAGTGGGCCGCTCTCGGCCTCGGTGTGCTGCTGTTGGTCGGCGCGTCCTTTGGCGCGGGCTTCGCCTACGCCAGCAACCGCGCTATCGAAACCGTCGCCACGGTCGGCGCGAACGCGGGCACCAAGGCCGCCGCCGCGCAGAGCGATCACGATAAGAAGAAGCACGAAGCGGCCACCACCAAGTCCAAGGAAGTCAGGGCTGCTGATACGCAGGCCGACGCCAAGCTGGCGGAAGTTCTCCGCAAGCTCGACGCCCTGCCCCGTGACCCCCAAAAAAGTTGCGACCCCTAAAATCACGGGATAAATTCTAAACCCGGACCACTAAGGATCCACTAAGACACGAACGTTACAAAGGGTGACCCTCATCTCACCGGCTCAGTAGGGGTCCTGCGGAATCCCAACCGAAAATAACGGCCATACGGAAAGCAGCAACAACAACAGGAGTAGCAACGGTAACAACAACAGTGGCAACGGGGGACAGTCGTACCCGAATCTCTAACATGACAGCCAATAAAACCATGGCTCTATAACTACTCCTATTGGAAGGGAAATCAACACCCCGATCTCACAGTCGGGGAACCACCAGACTACGAACCGCCCTGATCACACTACTAGGGAAACATCACGACACCTCTGTCGTGGAGGTCTGTGCTCACACACGAAGGCCCACTTCGAGACCACGGGGTCCGGAACCATGGTCACGACCTCGCTATCGTGAACTCTACACCGTCTAGGGGAAACCCTCAATAATGTCCACCGAAAATCCTAGACCTATACCTCGGTAAAACACCCAAAAACTACACACAAACCCACATCTCGCAGGCGGGAAATGGAACCTCGAGTCACGAGAGTCTCATGTCATGTGACAGGAGTACTTGTCCACTAGAAGCAAGGTCGCATGCATCCTCTAACGACTTAGTTCGCAGCCTCAGGTGTCTCCCTACTAGCCCCAGGCGAAAACTGAGACACTGTAATAGTAACCAGGAACACAGAACAAGGACTAGCTGAGGTCGCACTCATCAGTGTGGGTCTGATGCCCCCAACTATATGTGCACACACAGATCATGTGCCCTAGGTCAAATCCTCTACTTGGTTCTTTCCCATAGCCCGGACTCAGGCTGCGTGGAGGGGGCCTATGGTAACCAGCCTAAAAATCGTCTCTCTCGGGTAAGCCACTCCACCACTTCCGGGTGGGTCAGCACACGCGTGTGTGGACTCACTTTCGAACGATTCGATTTATTCGGTTGATTGAGTGCGTGGGCGTGCCAGTCACTGAGGTGACGATTTGTTCAGGTTTCATGGAAACTCATGGTGCACTCGATCTGACTTCGTCAGGTGATTGTGTGATTCGGGTCAGGACCAAATCCCATCGTGTCATAAAGGTCATGATGTCATTTACATCCCCCATACGAGGGAACACCCTTGATTAACTGCCAAAATTAGGGGCCCTGCGGCCAAAAGAATTAATGCTAATTGCAAAGGAAGGAGGCAGGAATGAATCACACAAGAGCCTATGCCGAGACACGGGCAATCAGGCATATTGGTCATTCATAGATCCTTTTATATTCGGACGTGAGTCCGTGGCGAGAATGTGGTGAAAATCGAGATATATCCATTCAGATGTCTACTGAATACACGGTAATTTTAATGATGATCCGGAAAGAATCCGGTTCGACAAACGGGTCCAGTTTAATCAGAATGTCGGCCCGAGATAAGGTCGGGTCGTAGCCATTTTGGGCTAATTCTCGAGACTCAGGCCCAGCTTACAAGGGTAGCATTACTGTCCCTTCAGCACCAGGTCACAGGGAGAGACGGGGCTGTAATATAGAATTTTATTATTACGATTGGTGGTGCCCCTGATTATATTTCTTTGCCGCCCATTTCCCCTTTCTTTTAATGCGTTTAGTGTGACCTCGCAATTTTCCTTCATTTGTTTACATAGATTTCCCCCCTTTCTCTTATTCTTTTATTTACTTGTTTACACGTGTTTCCACATTTATCTACTTATTTATTTATTTATTTATTTATATTTCTGAGAGAGAGAGAGTCACGTGAGAGAGAGGGGAGAGAGGGGGGAGAGAGAGAATGAAAAGATTGATTTAAAAAGTCATAAACAAAGGGCCAGTATGGTATTTTGGTTGCCATAAGTATAGAGTTAACCCAATTGTTACCAAATTACACTAGAATAAAAGTAGGTTAGCCCACTTCTTTATTTCCAGGTTAACTATCTTTCTATCAAACCAAAATCGGGTTAATCCAGGACTAAGTTAAATGAGTTTACTTAACCCCTGAAATACTTAACCCCTTTCCAAAGTGAGGCTTAGAGATCATACTGCATTCATGGAGGGCCGGATGAAGGCCATGGAGGACTGGATGGAGGCTTCCGACCGGACCATCCAAGGTCTGGTTGGATGACCCAATCTGGGTAGAGCTCCGCAAGGGGATGCCCCGGGCAGGCCCAAGGCCCACTTGGGCCTATCCCTCGGCCTGTACACCCTAGGGCTGACGATCGGAGGCCGCATGGTCATGAGTTTGATGATTTTGGGTCTGATAATAAGTTTGAGGGGTATGGCCATGCCTGACATGGCAACTGGCCCAATAGGGACGAGGAGGATGTTTGTCTCCTTAGGTCCGTGCGTACGGATCCTCCCACCTTTGATGGGTCCTTGGACCTGAAGGTCTATCTTGATTGGGAGGCAGGCATGCATCGTTACTTCGAGTGGTTTGAGATGACGAACCACTGAAGAGTCTGATTTGTCAAGATGAAGCTACTAGGACAGGCACAAACATATTGGAGAAACGTAGAGAGCTTGTTGATGCAGCGACATCAACCCCAGGTTGAGACATGGGATGACATGACGGTAAAGCTCAGGCAAAAATACCTTCATGCCACATACTGTCGAGGCTTATTGATAGGTGGCAAAGTCTCAGCTAAGGGGATCGGACTGTGATGGAGTACATCACCGATTTTGATGAGTATTTCTTGCGATGTGGGGTCATGGAGGAGAGCACTATGACCATCTCTCGCTTCCGTCGGGGTCTGCGGCTGCATTATCAGTACGAGTTATTTCGACATCATGTTACGACCCTGGAGGAGGCCTATCAGGTCACTCTCGAGTGAGAGCAGTTTGAGTCCGAGTTTACTTTGGTCCAGTGCCCGGGACCCACATATCATCGTGGGTCAGACCCTTGTACTATGCCTGGATCATATCCTCGGGGACCGGTGGCTCGTCCACACGAACCCAATCGCCAGGACTTCACTGCTCCTCGGCCTCGTCCTCCCCCTCCGAGGGACCATCCCCCTTGACCCCAGGCTCCGGCCCCTGCCCCTCGGCCCCAGCAACCCATCATTCCTACCCGACCCCAGCTTCCACCACCCCCGGCCCGTCGTGATGACAAAGGAAAGGGGCTGATGACTGGTGGAGCACCTTAGGGCACTGGGTCCCGTCATGAGTGTTATAGGTGTGGAGGAGTTAGTCATTATGTCATTAGTTGTCCCACCCGATCTTCTTTAGTTATCGGGGATTCTCCGATCGGTGAGCCTTCACCAGGGATCATATCGGTCAATTACGAGGCTGACCAGGAGCTTGCGGAGGAGTTCTTTGATGAGTTGATGGATGGTGAGAAGGTGGATGTCCTGGGTATGCAGTACCAGGATAATGCGCAGCTGGGCGTTGTCAGGTGTATCTTGACCCAGTCTCAGGTGAGTGATGACTGACATCGCACCACCATTTTTCATACCTTCTAAAGGCTGGGCGGGAAAGCCTACAAGGTGATTATTGGAGTCCTAAGCCCCTGACCCTGTGTGCACACACTGGCTGTAGACCATTAAGCCAGGCCTCTAACTAGTATTCTCCCCCGCAGATGCTACGATAAGGTCGAGAGCCCACGGAACTAGCTTAAAAACTATGTCTCGAGAAAAGTGCCCCCCTACAAGAGCCGTCATGTCGAAGCGTGCCGTAAGGCACCAACCAAAGAGGAGCCACAAAACTCTGAGACTTCAAAACACAAGTGTCGAAGTACAGATAGGCCGAAACGACCTGTAACACGTACTTTGAAGCACCAAAGGTAGCACAGGAGACAGCCGACAACCTCGGGGTAAGGCAACTAGACCTACAACTACAACGGTCCTTGAGTCCTATGACTCTAAGTCAGGATCATCGTACACAACGGAACAAAGCCCCAATCAGTCTAATCCTAAGCCAGGGAAAATAACACTCCGGGAGAACTAAAACATGGAGACCTGAGGGGACACCGAGAACCCTCAACACACTTAGACACGTAAATCGAGGCAGAATGATATCTCAAGGCATCCAGAACTAATGTCTCGAATTGGACAAGGCCGCCGAGACACAACAAGACTACCTGTCAACTACTGGGTGACCCCGAGTTGATCGGAACCAGACATGACACTGACACACTAACACATCCACCACTACGGCAGCACAAACAAACAGAACCAACAAGAACAATAGCGACGGACGACGACAAGACTCTAGGTAGAGAAACTTGTCAGTCAACTACTAGGGGAAACCCAACAGTCAAGAGATAGCCGCTACGTGACCAGAGACAAGGATAATGGTAATTTCTAGATTGAGTCGTTAGGGTACTATCGTAGTCTAGGAGAAGACCACAACCAGTCACCTAAACTAACCAATCCAGACAACCACCTACAGACAGACACCGCCCTAAACAAGGACCTAAGATAGACGAATGCACAACACAGAATCAACCAACAGTCATCACGGCAAACAGGACTATAACGCACCAGCATAGGGGCGTTATACCAATATAATGCACCAAGGGAGGGGCGTTGTGCCAACCATACCTGAAACCACATACAAATGACATAATGTACAAAGCTAAGGGCATAATATCGACATAACGCACCAGAACTTGTGCGTTATGCTCAACAGACAAATACACTAATGAAACGAAGTATAACGGACAACAATAGGCACGTTATACTAGTATAATGCATAAGGGTAGGTGCATTATACCCAACAGACATAAAAAATATTAACTACCGACCAAGGGCCCATAATGGACCAAGACCAATCCATCATAGCCATAAAATGCACAGGGTGAGGCGCGTTATATCAACCGCCATACCCAGTCACGGTCAACAGACCATAATGGATCTACACCTGGGCATTATATTGACCATAACGCATAGGGAGAAGTTCGTTATGCTAACCGATTGACACGATCTTCGAGGTGAATATGGTCGTCGAGGGCTGACAATAGCAGTCGGCCTCGAAAACAACCTGACAATAACGCACCTGGATAGGTGCATTATGCTCACATAACAGACCAGTCTTGGTTCGTTATGCTCCAAGACCTCAGAAGACAAAAAAGATGAACGATGCATAACGGTCTATCGGGGGACTGTTATGCACATAACGCCCTCTGGTAGGACCGTTATGCCAATCCGACGGTCAAAATGGTGAAACGACTGAATCAGCCCGTTCCATGCCCCATGCACACCATAGCGCAGGGGAAACAACGCCAAATGATGGGAAATGACCTTGTAGGAACCATGGCTCTTGGTATTCCAAGGTGCCCATTCCCCTCCCCATGTTTTCTATTTAAACAAATGTAAACCCATGATGGAGATATATAGAATGCAATGAAAAAAGTTTGAACTTTAGCCATGGGTTGTGTTCTCCAATTTTTGGAACCCCATGTGAGAGGCCCAACCCTACTTCGCCCGCCATGAAGGTCGTTCGTGAAGCTCTGGTGCATCGTCTTCGAGAAGAGGATGGGTGTGAAGCCCCATCGAAGCTCCACGATATTCCTCCTTCACCGTTCAACTGCCGTCGTTGTCCATCACCACCGCCACCACCACCGTGCCAACTGCAACGCCTGCAACTGCCATCACCGCAGAGAAGAATTGAAGAGCGCGACTGCGTCATCCCTGAGATGGGGATGGGTGTGAGGCCCCGGCCGAGCTCCTCCGTTCTTCTCTAGTCACCTTGCCTTCCTGCTCTCCGGTTGACAGTTTGAAGTCCTTCCTCGACCTCATTTTACATCAGGATAGGGTTTTCAAAAATCCCCCCGAACAGGTTTAAAAAGAGGAGCAGGGAAGGCGGGTTGGCGCCCGCCAAGGATGACTCACTGCCCCACCTTCGCGAGCGGGCGTCGACCCACCATTTCACGAATGAACGGCCAAGCGCCGACTCATCCGGTCGCCCCGACGCTGACTCGCGCTTTCCCCGGCACTGACTCAGCCCAGTCAAAAGCTGGCACCTACTCAGTCCAGTCAAAAGCTAGCACCGAATCAGCCTGGTCAAACCATGTGTCGACTCATTGAGTGGCCCACACTTTTTGATGACCCTAATAAGACAAGCACATCTGCGAGCCCCGCGCTGCTTGTCCCTCGCTCGCAACCCCTGCGGTTGGGGGTATTTGTTGACACCTAGAATATTATTATATGGCAATCACACCCCGAATGTGATAAAGCCGAAGAAAGCTCGAAGGCAGGTCCACTTCGACCATTGAAGCCTCAGGTCACCTCGCAAGAAGTACCGGGGACTCTACATTTCATTATCTCAAAGTAAAACATCTACCACAGCTCACTAAGGCCAGATAACAGTCGGAGCCAATGAACCGGCAACGAAGCAATCGTGTCGGATATATCTCCACACCCCATCCTGCTAGGATGAGAATGTACCAGGTGATTCTCCACCTGATAAAGAAACCTTCTTGAGATGAAGAAATGCCCCTGGCTCCTCAAAATAGGGAGCCGAAGGCTAAATCAGTGAAAATCTGGATGACCCGATCAGGGCGTCCGGAGTGCTGAAGTGGTCCGTAAATAACCTAAAAGTTGACCCATAGGGATGAAAACTTTCACAGTGGTTGCCCACTCAATGAAGACTCTTCGTACAGGCGTAAAGCAGGCCCAAAAGCACGATATCTAGTGCCGATGGCCGAATCAACGAAAAAACCTGAGAATCTGACCAACACACGCAGAATGTCGAAACGGTTCATAAGTGGACACAAAGACATCCACTCAAGTCATAAATGCTTCAAGAGATGGCCCTCCTCATGAAGACCCTCCCCGTGCCCTCAAAGTGGAGTTGGTGGCACAAATTAACGTGTCGAATGTTAAATCAGAGGAAACCCATGTTACTTAATTCGGGAAAGCACGACACTAGAAAAGGGCCGTAGAAGACCTAAAAGATGCCTAGCGAAGGCGAAGATGCTTCGAGAGATAGACCACTCGATGAAGAAGCCCCATGTGGCTCTAAAGTAAGCCTGACAGCACGAGTAATAGTGAAAAAATTTTGAGAGCAACCCTAGAGTTGGCTGCACCCCCACCTCCCTCTCTCCCTCTCCCACTCTAGGGTGTGAAGCCCTGCTTCCCACTGTCTCCCCTGGGTGCGACGCCCTGGGCAACTCATCCCTCTTCCTTCTACGTGGTGCTACTGGAGATCTCTCACCCCCGGTGCTCATCCTTGCTCGTGGGAGCCACATCCATCGCCGATTACTGCCGGGAAGCTATTAGAACCTTGGTTTTGATAATGACATTCTATGAATCAAGTTGAGACTGAAATGCATAAATACATCAAACAAATCAGATTTTTGTCTAAGTATCAGATTACAGGAAGTTACATTTTCATTCTAAAGCATGTAAAGGTAGGTGCATATTTCCCTTGTGCATATAGGTCAGTGCATACTTCGTGTGTCTGCATATAAGGTTAGCATAGAGGTCAGTGCATACTTTGTGTGTCAGCATATAAGGTAGGCATATAGGTCAGTGCATACATCGTGTGTCTATATATATAAGTTCAATGGAAACGTCAGTGCATATTTTATATGTCTGCATATAAAGTATGTGCATGTCTTTTATAACTGTATACAAGGTCGGTGGACGTTTCTTAGGAATGCATATAAGGTCGACGCAGATTCTGAAGAATGCATTTGAAGTCTATACACATCTTGTATAACTCCGTACAAGGTCAGTGCAAATTTCTATAGAAGTGTGCATAAGGTTGTTGCATGTTTTGCATTATGCATGCAAAGGTCGGTGCACGCTCTGTATCATGCATATAAAGATCTGTGCATGTTTTGCATGACGCATATATTTTGGAACCCTGGTTTTGATAATGACGCTCTATGAATCATGATGAGACTGAAATGCATAAATTTCTCAGTCTTCTATTCAATCGATTTGTGTTTGCCTAAGTATGTGTGAGATACAAAGGTCGGTGCATACAGTACTTTTCATTCACAAGGTCTGTGCATGTCTGCTTTAAGGTCAGTGCACATCTTATATGTCTGCACATGAAGTCGATGCATGGCTTCATAAGGATGCATATAAGGTCGGTGTAGATACTGAAGAATGCATTTAAAGTTTGTACACGACTTGCATTTCTATATACAAGGTCGGTGCATGCTACTTCCAGTCACATATAAGGTCAGTGCATTGCTACACTCGTCGCATACAAGGTCGGTACATTGCTACACTCATCGCATACAAGGTTAGTGCATTACTGCACTCGTCGCATACAAGGTCGGTGCATTATTGCATTCGTTGCATGTAAAGTCAGTGCACATTTCTGTTTATGCATACATGAAAGTCGGTGCATATGTGCTCATCCAGCACATAATGTCGCTGCACATTCCTGTTGTGTCCCAATAAGGTCGGTGCATTCTTTGTGTTGTTGTAGACATAGTTGATGCGCATCCTATATGAATGCATACTAGGTCGGTGCAAGTTCCTGTGGAACTGCACAAATAGTCGGTGCAGGTTTTGCTTCATGGATAATTGCATATTCTTCATTAGGCAGAACAAGGTAGGTGCATCTTTTGTCTTGCACAATATGTGGTCCGTGCATATTCCCTCTTAGGCATAGAGGTCGGTGCATAGTCTGACTTATGCATACATAAGTCTGTGCATACTCAACTCTTTGCATATCCATAGTCGGTGCATAGATTAAAGTCATTCATTCCTTGCATACAGCATGGCATGGTCTGTGCACACTTGGTTCATCCTCTTAGGAAAATCTATGCTTGCAACTATCGCGTAAAGTTCTTTGTCATATGTGGAATAACGCAGTTTGACATCATTCAGCTTCTCACTAAAGAATGCGATGGGGTGGGACTCCTGGCTCAACACTCCACCAATACCCACTCCAGAAGCGTCATAGGTGACCTCAAACACCTTAGAAAAATCAGGTAATGCAAGGACAAGTGCTTGGGTCATACGCTCCTTGATGTCTAGAAATACCGTGGCTGTAGCCTTAGTCCATACAAATGCCCCCTTCTTAATGCAATCTGTGATCGGGACAGTGATAGAACTAAAGCCGCAAATGAAGCAATGGTAGAACGTCGCTAAGTCATGAAAACTCTAGACATCGTGGAGTGTGTGGGGTTCGGCCCACTCCCTGATGGCTCTAATCTTCTCCGGATCAGCGGAGACTCCATCCCTAGACACAATAAACCTGAGGAAGGTAATCTGATCGGTCATGAAAGCACACTTCTTTGGGTTGGCGAATAAGCTCTCTCGCCTCAACACAATGCAGACCTGTCTGAGATGGTCTAAGTGGTCCTCCCGAGTGCAGCTGTAAATAAGGATGTCGCCAAAGTAGACGACCAAGAAGACCCCTATCATAGGGCGTAAAACTTGGGTCATCAATAGCATGAAGGTGCTAGGGGCGTTGAAAAGCCCAAAGGGCATGACTAACCACTCATAGAGACCATCATTGGCCTTGAATGCCGTCTTCCATTCATCCCCAGGCCTGATCCGCACCTGGTGATAGCCACTTCGAAGGTCTATCTTAGAAAAGATAGTGGCTCCCGACATCATGTCTAGCAAGTCATCTAATCGGGGAATGGGAAAATGATACTTCACCGTGATCTTGTTGATTGCATAGCTATCAACACACATCCTCCGTGTGTCATCCTTCTTCGGGGCCAATAATGTGGGAACAGCACAAGGGCTCTTGTTGTCCCTGAGAGAACCCCGACTCATCAACTCCTTGACCTGCCTTTGAAGTTCGGCATGGTCTGTGGGACTCATCCTATAGTGGGGAAGGTAGGGCAAAGATGAGCCCGGGACGAGGTCGATCTCGTGCTGGATATCCCTGATAGGTGGAAGGCCTCTAGGAAGGTCTTCCAGGAAGACATCGAAAAACTCCCGCAGGATCGCAGCTATCTCTGGGGGGTGCTCGTCATCAGACCCAGGAGCGACATCTTCCACTCCTCGGACAACAACAACAAGGATAGGGCTACCCCCGGTCACCTCTTGCTCCATCTCTTTAGGACTAATCATCATCAACCTCCTAGGTGGAGGGTCCTCTCTGCTAGGAGCAGTCAGAGAGGTAGTGGCCCATGCCGAGGACAAGGTGGGTGGGCCAGCCATCCCCTGGCTGGGAGAGGTCCCCATGCTGGGGCCAGCTGGTCCTCGGATAGATGGGCCCTTCAGTTGGACAAGGTGGAGGGTAATCTTGTGGCCACCATGGTCGAAGGTGCATGTGTTCGACCTTCCATGAAGGGTGGCATCCTGATCAAAAAGCCAAGGCCTACTAAGGATGATACTACCCACCTCCATAGGTAGTACATCGCACCAGATCGCATCGTGGTATGCCTGGAACTACAGTGGTACCAAGCATCGTAGCCTGATCGGGATGGAAGTGGAATCCACCTAAGATACTCTATATGGTGCGGGGTGATCCACGGGCATCAAACCAAGGTATTTGATGGTGCCTGTGGAGATAGCGTTAATGCAGCTTTCGCTATCTATAATCATCTTACAGGCCTTCCCTTCCAGCCTACAAAATGTGTGAAAGATGGTGGTATGACACCAGTCATCACTCACCTGAGGCTGGGTCAGGATGCACCTGACGACACCCAACTATACGTCATCCTGGTACTGGGTACCTGGGACGTCAACTTTCTCACCCTCCAACAACTCATCAATGAACTCCTCAGCTAGATCTTGGTCTGGCTCATAGCTGATTGGCACCAACTCGGGCGTGGGGGCTCGGGCAGGCTTGTTTACAATAGTAAGTGATTCTCGAGTGGGACACTTGCTCGCATAATGGCCAAGTCCACCACACTGAAAGCACTGATCACATGGCCGTGTGCTTGCTGATGCCCCACCGATCATCGACCCCTTACCTTTGTCCTCACAATGGACTTGGGGTGTGGGAAGAAGAGGCCGAGTGGGCACGGTGGGCTGATGAGGTCACGGGGCAAGGATGGGTGCCTGTTAGCGAGGGGGAGGGTCCCTCGGAGGGAGAGTGCGGGGCCTAGGAGCAGTGGGATCCTAGAGAGGGGGTTCTAGGGGATGAGCCACCAGAAACTAACTATAAGAGTTGGGCGTGGTATGAGAGTCGGCCCCATGCTGATAGGTGGTTCCCGGACGCTGGACGGGAGTGAACTCCACCTCAAACTGCTCCAACTCGAGAGCGATCTGATATGCATCTTCCAAGGTGGTCACATTGCAGCGAAATAATTCATATTAATAGTGGGGCCGCAGACCACGACGAAAGTGAGAAACAGGCATGGTGCTCTCCACCGTGATGCCACATCGTAAAAAATACTCATCAAACTCCGTGATGTAGTCAGATACGGATCGGTCCCCTTGGCTGAGATTCTGTCACCTATCAATGAGCCTTTGACAGTACGTGACAGGATGGTACTTACGCCTAAGCATGTCCTTCATCTCATCCCAAGAATCAACCTGGGGCTCATGACGTTGAAACAGTAAGCTCTCTACATTACTCCAGTAAGTTTGTGGTTGCCCTAACAGCTTTACTTTGGCAAACTTGACTCTTCGGTGGTCCGTTATCTCAAACCACTCAAAGTACCGGTCCATGTCGACCTCCCAATCGAGATAAACGGTCAGGTTCAAGGACCCGTCAAATGTGGGAGGGTCAACTCGCACGGTCCTAAGGACTCTATCATCCTCCTCTTCCCTCGGTGGTCGGTGACCACGTCGGCATCAGCCATATCCCTCATAATCATTGTCGGATGCATAATCCTCAAAATCGAGGGCACGTGGCCGTCGCTCCTCAGCCCTAGGTGGTGCGGGCTGGGTAGCAGGCGCCTGAGGGGCTTGAACAACTCTGGGTGAGTCCCGACGGGGGACTCTCTCCACACTCTCTAACCTTCCAACCAGACCTTGGACAGATCGGTCAGAAGCCTCAGCGCGGTCCTCCATGGCCTTCAGTCGGCTCTCCATGTGATCGGTATGCTTCCTAAGAGTTTGATCAGGCCTATCCATGTGCTCCATGAGTCGAGCCATCATGTCCTCCAGAGAACGGCCTCCCTGGGCGGCACCTCGGGGTTCCCCCATAGTGTCAGGATGATGGTACTGAGTACCTCCACGAGTGGGCATGTAAGGGGACCTAAAGGGAGCTAAGGGGTGACTCACTATGACCTATCTAGATGGACCAATGCAAAATGATGAACCTAGACTTAACTAATATCCGGCACGTTATAGAGATGGGGATCCGAAGATCCTCTCAAGCAAGTGGGCTACCTTCCCAATAGGCCTAACCTATCGTTCCGGTAACGCCTTTTGATATACTAGGTATTGGGATGAAATGCAAACCTAGACACTTTTTTTTTAAAACAATGACTACCCTAGACTCTACCATGCTTTGATACCAATTTGATGTGGGACGACAATGAGACTCGACTCGGACTTGTTGTGGGACTGGGACTCTAGGTGACAATACGACCCAAAGACGACGCGACCAACAACGACACGACTGGTTTGGCACCTAATGTGATTCTTGAAGAGACGACCGTGTCCCAAACAAGAAGTACTAGCTCACGATCGTCCCTAGTGAAGGAAACGTGTCGATCTGCACGGTTGAGAAATTGACATTGAGTCTCGGGTGGTCAGTTCACTCTCGTGCTCGGAATGAGTCACGGGACGGGTCTTGCACTCACAACTCACAGCGGTGACTAAATTCAACTAGCTAGGGAATAAACTACTCACATGCAGCGGCATCTAGAACTTATACTAGCTAAGCAAGTAAGGCAAGTAGAGAGGCGAGTATACCTCCATGCTCGGGGCGTGGGAAAGATGTCCCGGCCAAGTTCCGTAACTCCCGGTATAGTAAAAAATTAATTACAGCAGTGACTTTTATTGTCCACTCCACGCAGGGAGGTAAAGGGCTACACAACAATGCCGGGAGCGCCGAACTTGGGTTGGTGGCAGCAAGGCGGTGGGTTCCAGATAGTTGCAGGCAGCGGCTCCGGTTCTGTGACTTGCTAGCCGGCAGGACAGCAAACAAGGATGTCCTATCCATATGACAAGAGCTTCATGTCCTCATTCATTCCATGCATTTTGGATTTGATTTGGCTTTGTTTATGCATTTGAAAATCTTAAACCAATTGAGCTTTTGACATTACACAAAATAGCCTTAAACACGCTTAAGCACGTTCAATGCTCACTCTTGATCACTTCGACATGGCATAAAATGGAAGCTAAGTTCAGGGTTATATTATCATCAAAATCACTTAGAGAGACTCAACACAGAACGCGTCTAACACCTGGAACACGTCAACGCTTTGACGCGGCATTTACCTAGGTCGCGATAATAGACGCGGCCAGAACCTCCAGCGCGATAATACGATAGTCACGGCCATCACCTGGGTCATGATAACACCAACGCCGCACTTAGCTGGGTGGCATTAACAAAGGATCATGCCCATTATATAGGACGTGTTCCCAGCCGCCCAACTGTTCATCTCCCTCGATGAATGCGACCACATGGCACAATGCGTCTCTTCTGAGAACACGCCCCCTGAGAGTTCTGCGTTAAAACACCAAACCTGAAAAATACTAAAATCCTTGGAAATCACCGTTCCACGCCCCAATCATCTCCAGAATGACGGGGAAACATCCGAAATCACAATAGCAACCTTCCACAAGTCGGAAGGGGCCAACAAACCACAAAATGACATTCGAATGGGTGATTTCCATAAATCCACCCAAAATGACTCACGAGGGTAACCGGACTCCTACCGGCCCCAAATGACGACCAAATCTAGTCAAATAGGTGGGAATGGCATCCGAACGTGCCAGAGGTTCATTTTCTACCATTTGACATGAGAAATATCGCCTAGAACAGCGATTCCATTGCACACCCCAAAATATGCTTTTCACCCCAATGAAAGAAAATCCACTCAAACTCACACTGTTTGGCTCCAAATCGCGAGGAAACACAGGAAAAGAGTAGGGCATCTATCCCCCTACCTCCACTGAAGATCTCGTGAGCCGAAACGACCAATCCTCACCAAAAACCATCATACGAACCCACGCCGTGATGCTTTGAATCCACCGAGGGATCACGCCAACGCCACGCTCCATTCCTCGAACATTCATGCTCCACGACACCTCTACGTCATCTCCATGTCATCCCCGGAGCCTTCTCCGTCTGCAGCCAGACCAGAGGAGGAAAGAGGAGAGAGAACAGAGAGGTAGAGAGTGAGCACGGTGGAGAGAGGAGAGAGGTGGTTAAGGGTTAAAAAGAAAAAGTAAAATAGGAAATTAGCTAAATTTCCTCAATTTTAATTTTCAGCCTAAAATTTCATAAAATCAAAAAAATATGAAAAAATAGCGTACGCAATCCTCAGAAAGAGCACAATGCACCTGTAGTGTCACGGAGTCTCGAAACTCAACAGTTCACTCTCCACGGGATTCCGCAACTTATATAGGGGAAAAACCCACGTGGATCGTAAAACACAACTCCGAACCCACGAAAGCATTCCGAAAGCTCTCTAATTCCGATCTAAAGGATCCAAGGTATTACAGTTCTCCCCCCTTTAAGAAATTTTATCCTTGAAATTTAAGGAGCCAACAAGAGAAAAGGGAAGAATCACCCAAACATTGGCTATGCTCTTCAAGCATTAGCCAAACCTCAACACTAACCCCAACAACACGATAACACGAAATCACAATTCTTGAAAAACACAATTCAGAGGAACACTGCCAGACCATGATCACAAACAAGATCATCATGCTCCAGATCTCAAGGCAAATTGATCTGTATACATCATTGGCTGGGGCAACGAAAAATATCATCAAGCTCTAGAAGCGTGATAGAAGGACAATCGACTAGGTCTTGCAGTCGGCGCTCCTCAGCTTCCAGCTTCAATAGTTCCTCTTGAATGGAGCTAGCGCGCCCTTCAGCCAATGTAGCTTCATTTAAACTTTCTACCTGTAGCTGCTTGGTGCGTGCCAGATCTTCTTCGGCCTGGGCCAATTCAGCGTGAAGTTTAGAAGTCTGCCTCTGCAGTGATAAAATCTGATCAGTGGCTCCCTCAGCAATAATCCTCTATTGATTGGCATTTTATATGGAGGCTTGCGGCGCAATGTGGCCCTCTTTCGGTTGAAGCTTCAGGGCGGTCAATTGATCCCTCAGGTCGTGATCAATAAATTCCCACCGATTTACATACTTGAGTAGCAAGATCACACGAGGCGTCCAATATTGCATAAGACAGCTGAAGGCCATGAGGGTACGTGACATAGGCTCTACCAGCCCCCATAGCTGTGCATAAGATAAGTCTCAGCGGGCCAACATAGTCTACTTCAACATCTCCAAATTTTGCCACACCAATTCATCAGATGACTGTAAGCCAAGCGATGGTGTGTCAGGGAGATAAAATTCCACCCAGATGTCGAGCTCAGCCCAGATATCATCACTAGGCTGTGAAGAAGATGAAGGCAATGAGGAAGACGGTTCCGCCAACTCCTTTTCAAGCTGCTCAATGGACTCAATACTGACTGGGGCAGGGACTTCAGCCTCGACCTCTGTTGAAGGACCAAAGTCTTGAACTTCGAGGCCTGAACTTTCAGAGGTGAATTCTACATATTGCTCCGACTACACCACCTTTTTCGACTTGGTACCAGCGGTGATCGCCAAAGTAGTTGTTTAACCGACAGTTTCTCCCTCGAAATCTGCACCCTCAGTGGTGAATTCATCATGTTGTCCCGACTGGGCCACCTGCTCCAATTCAATACTGACCTTCATTACCAACATGGAAGTGTCACTGGTCATCTCTCTAAGCTCTGTGCCTATCGACATCTCGGTAGCAGCAACATCAACTAGTTCCAACCAGATTTCCATGGGCAGAAGCAGAAGCTACTTTGCGGAGGGTTGACCGAAGCCCAGCGTTGAAACAGACCCACCTGGGAATTTTAAAGCAATCAGCCTCAACACAGGAGCCGTGCCCATAATAGGAGTAAAAGTGGTGGCCCTTGCTTGAAAGGGGGAGAAGGCAGCCATGGTGTCCACTACTGGCAACGTCAGCCCCACTGACACCACAAGCTCCTACCAGGGACCAAATACGCAAGAGGCAGAAAGAAAGAAACATGTCAAATCTCCTACTATGAGTGGTGGCAGACATGAAGAAAATCATGAACAAAGAAAAATCTCACCTCAACTAGCACGAGGCCCAACTCATTAGTCCCTGGGGCCTCAAATGCTGGCTATGCTAGGCTTGAAGTGATTCCCCCTTCTTCTGTAAGGAGGCTGGGCACGCTAAAGGGCCCTAACGTCAATCGGGGTGGGCTAAATGCGGGGAGGTGGCTCCCATAAGAGCGGGACGGGGTGCTTGCTCTCGACTCTAACTCTTGCTCCTCTTCATCGCAAGAGGTTTCATAATCAGTGGGCTCTTTAGAAAGCAAACTCTCGACCAACTCAACAGCTATCACGCTGGGACCCTCCAAGCGCACCAAGTTGTCCAGAGCTGCCTCCGAAGAAACATTTTTTATAGCCAAGGCAGCCAACCGCCTCTATGGCAGTTATGAGACTTCGACAAGTCATAGAAGAAACTTTGAGCATCGCCAGAAATGCACTGGAGCAACCAGACCCTCCTCAAGCAAATGGGCACGGGTTGCCTTATCAACATACCCTGGAATGGCTCGAGTTTCGAACTGACAATCGAGAAGCTCTTGAGTGATTGCGAAGGCGCAGGCAGTGGGATACTGGTCAGGAGGCTGTGCTGAGTGATTTCTTGATGAATGTCATCCATCCTCCTGGCACCCCAGCTTCTTCGGATGCCCAGACCTCAACAACCAGCCAGCTAGCCCTTGCCACTTCAGCCGTGCAATGGCAGCCCTGGCAGGAGTTGGAGTATCTTCCATTCTCCAAGGAGAATACCGCCAGGCTACTCCAAGTCCTTCTCGGCTGAGAGGATGTCCTGGTGGGCGCCCCAAGTTCCTCTCGCTCTCCTCCTACTCTACCTCCATCTCCGAAATCAGGGGATGGAAAGGGGAATCAAAAGCAGGGTGATATTCCAACCCGATCGTGTCATATCTACTCAGTCGGCGAGCCATTGGGTCCTCTTCGCATGCCCTGCAACCCATCCCAAATTACAAAGAAGACTTCTTTAGAGCCTTTAGCGACTCTAGCTCGCAAGTCGGCCCCACCATCATGAGGCTCAGTCGACGTGCTAAGTCAGGGCAAGTTCCCAGAGTGACAATACCATGTGACGTCTCCGTCTGTCACCAAGCCCTACTCCCAGCCAGATCGCAAAGGCGAGGCTAAGGAGTAAGACGCCAAGTATGTCTCCCAGCTCGCATCTCAACAAAAGACTCTGCCACCGCAGGTAAGGCATCAAACCACGCATACGTCTTCGGACACCGACCCTAGTGTACCAACTCATCAGGAGATACCTCCTTCACCATCGTGCGTAAGGCATCAAATCGCGCAAACATCTTCGGACGCTAGCACCAGTTTGCTAGCTCACCACAGACCTCCTTCACCATTACAGGTAAGGCATCAAACTGTGCACATGTCTTCGGATGCAAGTCCCGACATTTCGACATACCAGGAGCCACCCCCCGAGGTCATCGAGCAGGAGATCAACGTCACCTTCTAAATACAACAATCGGGAGGTGCCTGGATTGAAATTCAGGCAAGAAAAAGCTGGCGACCTCACTCTGAGATCCTCACGGGGATCTATCAACCCTGGCCCCAGCACCTCCCCCTCCTACTCCCTTGGAGGCGACTATCACCAAGAAACAGAAGAAGAATAGGAGGAAGAACCTCAAGAGGCGGCTCAAGAAGCAAGTCGAGCAAGCAGCTGCCTTATAATTGCCAGCCGAGCCAACACCTCTCCAAAGGCTACAATGGCTCATTGACGACCTGGAGGAATATATCCTTCCTCGTCCTATGGGAGTGGTCCCACTCGATAGTTATATCCCGTGGGAAGAAATGTAGAAGTGAAAGAGGAATTGCAAGTTATGTTTTGCAGCGAAAGTAAAGCAGAAACTTGAAGAAGCTTCAAGTATATTCATGATTGACCTTAACTTGTCATATAGATCCACATTATGGATATTAGATACTAGATGTACATCTCACATCTGCAATGAGTTGTAGGTTCTGACAAGCTGTAGGTGACTGAACAAAGGAGAGGTTGACCTGCGATTGGAAAATGGAGCAAGAATTACTGCACTTGCTGTCGAAAGTGTGAACCTCAAGCTTTCATTAGGAGTCACATTGGAGTTAACAAACTATTATTATGTCCCTACAATAATATGTTTCTGCAAAAATATAGGGACCGTGTTGGTCTGTCGCTATCAGTAACCGACCTTGTTGCCGAGAAGATGAAGCCCGAGGAAGACTTCATTGTATTTGCCGATAGATGGAGAGCCATGGCCGAGAAACTAAAAGATACATTGTCGGAGCAGGAGCAAGTGAAATTGATCATTGCCAATGCAACTGCACAATTCCGGCACATTCTGGCCATGAATAAACTCTCTACAATGGAGGAATTATATGAAAGAGCCCGCTATATCCAAACTCAAATGAAGGATTCGCCCATCATGGGCATGTTTGAACCGAAGCCCAAGCTCATCAGAAAAATCAACGCTGCAAATCCAAATAGTGCTACTACCGAGGGAACAATCACAAATGAACAAGTGGGAGCAGTGGGCAACCCTCCGCCCTTTCGCCATCCATATAATCCCAGATCGCCCCAACAACAAACCTCCTTCACTGCACCACCTCCACTTCAAAGGCCACCACCCGCTCAAGCCTTCCAACCTCCACCGCAACAACCCGCTCAAGCTTTTCGACCTCCACCACCACCACCAAACCAGAATCTACCTCACAACCCCCCGGCTCCCCAGCAATATCATAATGTCCCTCCACCCAATAACTACGAGCCGCAGTAGCCCAGAAGGCCCATGGGCCCCAGAAGAGCCGAATACCCTCCATTACCGGAAACTCTCCCAGATATTTTCAATGCCCTAATGGCCGCCAACTTGCTCCATTTTCCAAAAGAAAGGACGGTATGGCCACAGAATGTTGATACCTCCTAGTACTGTGTTTTTCATAGGCAGCCAGGTCACAGCATAACCCACTACTTCCATTTCAAAGATTACATATATGATTTAAACAATCAGGGAGGTATAGACTGGGATGAGATGAGAAAAGTGGTGGCCTCCATGAAGGCAAGAAGACCATCACGATAGCAACAAGGGCAACAACAACAGACACCACAAGGCCCACAACAACAGCAAGCTCCTGCACCCCAGCCTAATATGGGGATAGTGAATGATCCATTACCGGAGCACCCGGTGCAAAATCAACAAGTAAACCCTGTTACCTCAATCCCTGAAGTGGAGAGAGGGCAGGATTGGCAAGAAGAAAGCGCCTCTGTCGAGGCCATTACACAAAACACCGATCAACCAACTCGTTTATTAAGAACTCTTCACCCTGCATCTTCTCAACCTCCACGTCCCCTCATACACTCCACTACCCTAGTGCCACCCAACCCTAATTCTACCCCTCCACGGCCCCTTCTCATCCGCCAACCCCGGAGTTATCCTCCACCGCAAAACCCCCCGTCAAATAGACCTCTCCTTATACGCCCCCTGCCGGCGACCGTCTCTCAGCCAACTCCACCACAGCCAGCTCCACCACAACCAACCCCCCCTGTCACTACCATGCTTCCATGATCTCTCCTTATCTGTCCACCAACTACACGACCTCCACCTCTGCCTTCCAGTAATCCCCCGCCGCCAAGGCCTCTTATAACAACCCCTCCTACCACCAATTCTGCACCAGTAGCTGACGCACCCTCCACTGTTCCCTCTACCTCTACTAACCCAACTCCTACTCTGGCCCCGACAGAGGCATCAGAAATAATGGTGCTCCGAAGTGGATGGATATTCCATCGAGTGTTTCCTCAGCGGGAGCAGGAGCCCGCATAAGAACAAGCAGAGCAAGAACAGGAATCTGTGCCGGGCACAGAATATGATTTGTTAAAACATCTGGACAGTCTTCTTTGTATGCTTGCGGGTCTAGGTCTTAGGTTCAATAAGTCATACCTTATCACCCTTGGGCTGTGCCACATCATCAATGCAATCTACACCTTATGCAAAAGACCTTCAAACACATGCAATACTTAGCTTAATGTAGACCTTAGTACTTATGCTCTCACCCTTGCACATGCCAATCTCTCTTCAAATTTTTGTGAATTTTTCTTGATTCAAGGGTTTTGTGAAAATGTCTGTCAATTGATTGTTGGTATCAATGAATTGCAACTCAAAATCTCTCTTGCCTACACGATCTCTCAAAAAGTGATGTCAAATGTCAACATGTTTAGTCCTAGAATGCTGGACAAGATTTTTTGACAAGTTGATTGCACCAGTATTATCACACAAGATTGGAACACATTTCATTTTAACATTCAGTTCAAACAATTGATTTTTGATTCAAAGTACTTGGGCCCCACAACTTTCGGCTGCTACATACTCAGCCTCGGCCGTTGAGAGAGTTACTAAATATTATTTCGTGGAGGCCCCTAAAACCAGGCACCCACCAAGAAACTGGTAGTATCCACTAGTATTTTTGTGATCAACAACACATCCAGCATAGTTCGCATCGGTGTATTGTTGGCATCTAAAATTTGGCTATGCTACAAGCACGCTGTAAGAGCTGAAAATCTCTAGCCAGACGAGAAGAAGCTAAGGAAAGTTCAAAGGAGGGTCCTTCAGGACCGCTGAAGCCTCAGGTCACCTGACAAGAGCATCAGGGACTCTGCAACTTATCATCTCGGGATGTTTGGAAGAAGTCTACAACAAACTGGCAATGCCGTATGGCCTGCCAAAAGTAACAAACCCAACAAACCGGCATCAACTTGGTCACGCTGAACAAACTCCATACCTTGTCCGATCAGGACAAAAACATACCTGGTGGTTCTCCACCTGATAAGGAAGCCTCCCGAGATAGAGAAACATCATTGGTCCCTCAGAGCAGGGTGCCGAAGGCAATGTCAGCAGTAAACCCAAGTGACCTGAGCCGGGTACATGTGTTGTCAAAAAGGCCCGTAAGTGGCCGAAAAGCTACCCAATCAGGGTGAAATATCTCGAGTGATGGCCCACTCGATGAAGATGCCTTGCATATGCACAGATCAGGCTTGGTAGCACAAATCACAGTGCCGAAGGCCGAATCAGGATAAAACCCGAGTAATCTGACACAAGTTCGGCACGTGTCAAAAATCGCTCAGAATAACAAATCGAGGTTCAGAAGCGAGGAAATCTAACATTTCGAGGCTACCGTATCGAATCCCAAGCTGTGCCGGAGGTCGGGCTTCCACCAAAGTCAGTTCTGGGGCAACAAGGTAAAATTATGAAAAATGCCCTCAAGATGAGTCGACGCCCCCCTCTCTAAGTCAGTGCCCTCCTCTCAACATCATGAGTCAGTGCCCCTCCTCTGAGAGTCGACACCCCTCCACTGAATCGACGCTCCTTTCCTGGTGAGTCAGTGCGTGCCTTCCGTGAATCGCTGGGTGGTGGGTCGATGTAGGGCTGCCCGTCCCATCCCCTAGGTGATGTTCTATTTTGCCTATAAAAAGAAGCCTTACCTTCAAGCGCCGAAGAAGGATATAGAAGATACAGTGGGAGAAAGAAGGAGGAGAAGAGCTAAGGAGAAACAGAGAAGGCATAAGAGAAGAAAGAGCCAGAGAGGAGAAGAGAAGAAGCGCGCCGGAGAGGAGAGTAAGAGAGAGAGTTATTAGGTGGGTCTACTAGCTAGAGACCTGACCCTAGGCAGGGGTTGGTGTGTGCACACATGGTCAGAGGCTTGGACTGACACTGACGAGTATTACTCTGACTAGTTCTTGTCCCGGTACTTACTACGCCTCTCGCACGTTGTGTCTGTCTGACTTGCGAGTTACTGGAAACGCAGTGTAAGCCGTCAGTGGACGCTTCTGGTTTCTACCTTCTGGTGTGTTCTCCGTCTCTCATTTCACATGGTTAAGCTGAGGTTTATTCTACTGGAAGATTTAGCCTTTGTCGCTATTAAATTATGTTAATTCGGCATATAGATAATTGTTGAACTGCTTAGCTAGACTTTATAGCTTTGTAGTCCATGCGATTTAAATTATGCCAGTGCGTGTTTAATTACATAAATACATGCTCTAATTACTTTATATTTGCATGCTTGCTTGTTAGTTGCGTGGTAGGGATCCGCGTGACACCTACTGAGTCTGGCTGTGACTTACCATTCTACTTTTCAGGAGAGCCACCCCAGCCATCCACCGGAGGACCTCATGCGTTTCCAGACCGGGTCTAGGCAGCCAGCGAGTGTCAGTGTTGTCTTTTTATACTTTTGACCGGGGTATGCCCCGAGTAGTTGTACATTCGGACTTTGTATATTGTGGGCTTGTGCTTTTGGCAATTCTGGACTAATGTATATTGTTTAACACTCTGATATATATAAATATTTCAATTGCTTCCGCATTTCAATTTTTAATAACTGTTCTAATTTAATCTATGCATAGTGTAATTCCAATTCGTTATACGTTCCCTCGACAAACTTCCCCAACCCTTCAGGGGCCTCATCAGCCTCTTGGGTGACTTCCCCAGTTCCTGGTAGCGGTAGTTCGATGTTACATCAGGTTATCGGTATCCGGAGCTCTGGGTCGTTACACATAGTAAAATCCCAGTAGGTCAAAGACTTCCAGAACTTCAAACTTGATGCCGGATTGATAGACTTGGGTTATGATGGGCTCGCATATACCTGGACTAATCGAAGGATGGCTAAAAAGCATATTAAAGAAAGACTAGACAGATTAATGGCCAACGTTGAGTGAAGGATGCTGTTCCCACATGTAACTGCCCATCACCTCCCCCGAATTGCCAGTGACCACAACCCCATTTACACAAATCTGGAGAGAAGCATTAGAAGAAGGAAGAATACCTTCAAGTTTGAATCCATGTGGACACTGAGGAAGGATTTTGAGACTGTGGTAAACACCAGCTGGAACAATACCATCTCCCTATCATCCAACTACCGTCGGAAAACCCACCAAATCCAAACTTTTATTAGAAGCTGGAAAAACAAAAGTTTCAAAGATCCCCTACACCAAGTGGAAGAAATTAAGAGGGAGATGAATCAAATCTGGCCCCTTCCACCCACTAAAGCTAACATTCAAAGAGAAGCCCTTCTGGAAGGTCAGCTCGAGGAACAAGTGATGATGAAGGAGGAATTCTGGAGACAAAGAGCCAAGGCCCATTGGTTTAAGGAGGGAGACAGATGCACAAAATATTTCCACACAAAGGTCTGAAACAGAAGAACATTCAATAGGCTCTCCTGGGTAAGGCTTCCGGATGACAACTGGACATGGGAAATCCATGTTATCAAAGACATCTTCGTCAACTATTTCAAACACCTGTACTCGTCCACCATCCCCCCCCCCGGTTGCACATTCCCCCTTCTACTAGGGTCATATCCCAGACTGAAGACAAACTTTTCCATTCCCCCCCCTCCACATAAAAACAGCAAAGGGGAGATCACTAACAGCACCAAATAGCATAAAATGATATATAATAGTAATAAAAATGGAGGCTCGGGTGCACTATAGCACAAACAGACAGTCTGTGGTGGATCATTCAGGGAGGGCGACGGTCCTGGGTGGATTGTTCAACAGCAAGGAGTAATGACAGAAAATCGATAGAAATCACAAATCAGTGACACAAACGACAATTGGGAAACGGGGACGTACTTGGACAAACGGTCTTATACAGACCGTGCACTCACTGGAACGGACCTGAAACAACCGCAGAATGTCAATAAAACCACCAGTGGAAAGATAGAAACGTACCTGGGCCAGTAGAATGGACGGCCTGTATCAGGCTGCGGGACTAGTGAACGGGCGGAGGGAGACCGCTGATGGTAGTAGGCTTGCAAAAAAAAAAGCATTGTAAGCAGAACAGGATGGCTGATCCACAGTCGCGCAGTTTGGTGAACGGCTCTGACGGAACTGTACAAACGCCAGGAGACAGAAACGAGAGAGACCAAAGAACAACCTGAAACAACTGAAAGAAGGGAACTAGCCAAACAAAAGAACGAGTCAGCAAATCACTAACATGATGGGCACTAGGTGTCCCACCGTGATCGCCAACAAACTATAAATAGATTAATCTACTCTACCCTCAAACTATGTAAACATAAACATGAACATGTAAAACATGAAATATAGACAATGAAGGGCTAAGGGTGATGAAAAATAGAAAAACCTGACCGTGATCACCACCAAAGTCCTATAGCACCAAAAAGGATGAAGAACTAATGAAGATGGTGCCGTATACCTTGGAAAATGAGGAAGAAGATGCGGCTCGAAGGCTAGCCGCTACAACGTGATCGCGCCTTAAAGAAGGGTGCGGGAAACTAGTGGGATCAGACCTCCTCTCCTTCTAGCCGGCTAGAGGAAGAGGGCCTCACGTTCATATTTACAATCTCCTGCAAAATAAAGCGACAAAAATAAAAGAACACCCATTAGATCCTGAAAGTGTAGTATGTGCCCTAAAATGATAAAATAGCATGAAAGAAAGGGGGAGAACGCACCGGGGGAGGGTTTTTAACCCTATAAATGGGTGCAAAAGAAAGGTGAGAGTGTTGTTCATGCATAGGATTTGAAATCACAAAATTTGATTGAGAAAAGAGGGAGAAAAATGTTGTGCAAAATGGAGAAAAATGCATAAACGTGCAGCAACAGTGCAAAAAACTAAGTGTAAAACTGTGACGATTTGTCAAAAGTAAGAGGGAAGAATAAGAAATTAGAGCAAGTGAAAAGAGCCCAGAGAGATGGAAATCAAAGGAGATACTCCCCTATTCAGGATGGGACCAATGGAGGATGAAGAGGATGCCAGATGACTCTGCCCCGAGCCGACGAAGGGCGCCCTGCCGCACAGGTTCAAGAACTTGTGATGATTTGTAAAAAGTGGAGGCAAAGTTAGGAGGGCAAACGATAATGAAATGAAGCAAATGAGGAACCAAATTAAAGCTAATACTTCCCTCAATAGCCTGGGGTCGAAGGGTTGAGTGGACGATTCGGCATGGCTTCGCTCCAGGTCAAAGAAGAGCCCCCCATTGCGCAGGCGAACTGGGCACTTATTTATAGAAAAGTGGTGAAATCTCCAACTTTCTCTCACAATTTCAGGAGATAGAGTCCACCAAATCTCAAGATCTCTGGATCATTCTCGAGATAATAGTCAAGATAAGACGTAAGAACAAATGGGGCTTCAAATCTAAGCTTGAATCACCTTGGAATGGATGTAGAGCTTCTGCACGGAGTACTGTTCACGACTACAGTACATCTTTCCCTTGAACACCCTCTTGTAGCCTCCCTTGATCTCCCCTTTGAAGCATTAGGGTTTCTAACCCCTCTTGGCAGGCCGGAACCGGAGTTGAGGGTGGACCCGCGAGACCCGGCGACGGAGCGTGCGAAGCTGCTGGCGGTGTACCCGCAGGCTCAGAACGGAAAGGCGGCATCGTGACCTCCCTCCCCAGCCGCATCAGCGTGGACGACCTGCCGAACTCGCCGGCCCGGCAAGCCAAGCGGCGGAAGTCGCGGGCAATGCCGAAGGGCGAACGTGAGTGCGACCACCAGGCGGCGGTGATTGCGTGGGCTCGCGACCCGATTGTCCGGCGGCTGCGACCAGAACTGAAGATGTTGTTCCACATCCCGAACGGCGGTCTGCGTTCGCCTATCGAGGCAAGGCGGCTGATTGGTCAGGGCGTGCGTGCGGGGGTCGCGGACTTGTTCCTCGCTCATCCGTGCCACGGCTGGGCAGGGTGCTGGATTGAAATGAAGGCGGGCGAGAATGACCCGACAGACGAGCAGTTGGAATTCCTCGCGGATGTGCGCGAGCGAGGGTACTTCGACGCGGTGTGTTGGACCGCTCAACAGGCGATTGACACGCTCGAAGAGTACTTGGACGGCAAGTTCACGCGGTACGCCGCACAGGGGGTGGGGGATGGCTGAGAACTGGCAACCAGACGTGAAGATTGCGGAGACCTACGTTCGCCACGGCGAGCAGGAGTTTCAGGTCTACACGTTCGAGCGTGATTCGTCGGCGGCTGGCTACGGCCCGCGGCGGTATCAGGAGACGCACGTCTACGCATGGGACCGGGAGAAGCGGGAACGTGGTGCATGGCTGGAGCAGGTATCCGGTCATGGCATCGAGTTCCACTGCATCGTGGTCGCTGAGATTGCGAGGCATGGGAAGTACGACCCGGAAGAGTACGAGGCGAGCAGCTACGAAGCTGCCAAGCGGATCTTGGACGAAGCGGCACGGAAGGCTGTGGCATACAAGCGAGCCGAAAGCGAGGCGACCCGATGACTGCGAACCACGGGGCGGGGATGGCGGTGCGAGATAGGCCATGCTTGATGAACGGGGCGATGGTGCGTGCCACGATTGCGAATTTGAAGACGCAGACGCGGCGAATCGTCAAGCATCACTTGCCGGTTGGCCCGTGCGACATTCGCGACATCGGCAACGGACCTGAGATTTACGGGGCCGGCGGTGTGTGGCTGAAACTGCGATGCCCGTTCGGGGCAGTTGGTGACCGGCTGTGGGTGAAAGAGACGTTCCTGCGGCTGGAGCAGATGCACTGGCATAACTTCAGCCAGCCAATGAGGCACCTGAACCGCGACTTTGGTGTGCCGCGAATCAACTGCTGTGCCTATGCGGCGGAATGCACGTCAGAGGATTCCGACCGATGCCGAATCGAGTTGGGTTACACGAAGTGGACGCCGTCTATCCATATGCCCCGCTGGGCTTCCCGCCTGACGCTGGAGATCACGGACGTGCGGGTGGAACGGCTGAACAGCATCAGCCACGAGGACGCACTGGCGGAAGGCATTCAGGCGACTGAGTTCTCAACGAAGCCGCTGGAGTTGCGGGAACAGCCACTGACGGTGGCGCAACTGGCGTTCTCGTATCTGTGGGAATCCATCAACGGCCCCGGCTCGTGGGACGCGAACATAGAAAAATATTATTGCTATGTATTAGTGTAGCGGTAGTAAAGGTATTGGGGAAGCAAACCGTGAAAGGCCGAAAGGATATTAGGGAAGCGGGCTATAGAAGCCAATGAACATTAGGGGAGCGGGCTACGAGAGTCAAAGTAGGGAAAGTGAGCTACAAAGGCCATAGGTTGGGGAAGTAGGCTACGAGAGCCCGAAGTTGGGAAGTAGGCCACGAAGGCCAAAGGGAGGCAGACTGTAATAGCCAAAGTTGGGAAGCAAGCTGCAAGAGCCGAATTGGGAAGCAGGCTCCAATAGCCAAAGGTCGGGGAAGCAGACTATGGGAGACAATATTGGGAAGCGGGCTACGAGAGTCGATATTGAGAAGCGGGCTACAAAGAGCCGATATTGCGAAGTAGGCCACGAGAGTCGATATTGTGAAGCAAGCTATAAGAGCCAAAGTTGAGAAGCGGGCTGCAAAGAGCCGATATTGGGAAGCAAGCCACGAGAGCCGATATTGGGAAGCGGGCTACGAGAGCCGAAGGTTGAGGAAGCAAGCTACAAGTGCCAAAGTTAAGAAGCGGGCTGCAAAGAGCCGAAGCTGGGGAGCAGGCTACAAGAGCCAAATGTTGGGGGAGCAGGCTACAAGCCGAGGTTGAGAAGCGGGCTGCAAAGTGCCAAAGTTAGGAAGCAGGCTACAAGAGCCAAAATTGGGAAGTGGGCTACAAAGAGCCGAAGTTGGGAAAGCAGGCTATAAGAGCCAGAATTGGGAAGCAGGCCGTAAGAGCCAAAGGTGAGAAGCGGGCCGTAAAGAGCCAAAGTTGGGAAGCAAGCTATAAAAGCCAAAGTTGAGGAGCATGCTGCAAAGAGTCGAAGTTGGGAAGCAGGCAATAAAAGTCAAAATTGGGAAGTGGGCTGCAAAGAGTCAAAGTTGGGAAGCAGGCTACAAATGCCATAGGTTGGGAAGCGGGCCGTGAAGGTCGAAATCAGGAAAGCGGGCTGCGAAAGCCAAAAATTGGGAGGCAAGCGACAAAGGGTAAAGTCTGAGAAGCAGGCTATAAAGTCAAAGTTTGAGAAGCGGGCCGTGAAGGCCGAAATCAAGAAAGCGGGTTGCGAAAGTCGAAATTGGGAAGCAGGCTACATAAGGCTAAAGTCTGAGAAGCAAGCTATAAAGCCAAAGATTGGGAAGCAGGCCGTGAGGACCAAAATCAGGGAAGCAGGCTGCGAAAGCCAAAATTGGGAAGCAGGCTGCACAGCCGAAGTTGAGAAGTAGGCTGCAAAGAGTCGAAGTTGGGAAGTAGGCTACAAGAGCCAAAATTGGGAAGTAGACTGCAAGAGTCAAAAATGAGGAAAGTGGACTATCAAAGCTAAGAGACATCAGGAAAGCAGGCCGTGGACACCAACGGGTCTTGAGAGTAGGCTGTAAGGCCGAAGGATCATTGAGAGGGGGGTTGATGAGCATCGATGACACCTCCCTTCTTTGTACTTCTTTTCATCTTTTCTCTCTTCTGTTTGTTCTCTTTTCTTCTTTTCTTCTTGTTCTTCTCTTGCTCTTCCTTTCTTTTTTTCTTTGCTCTCTTTTCTTCTCTTCATTTTCTCTCTCTCTCTTTTTTGCATAAAGTGTGGCGAATGATCCCTGCGAATGAGGGATTCAAGTCAGTTATCAGACGGACAGCACTCGCAGCGGGCTGCCACCCCAAACATTTATAGACCCAGCGGGCCTTAAGCAAATCATGGTATCTCTATTTCTTCGGCGGGCTGTTAAGCTAACGAGTATACCTAAGTTGGTTGTTTAGGTTCTACTTGTTATTATAACTCATAACATGCAGAGTTTGATATAGCCGTTTATGTCCAATGTTAACTTGTAGTTGTAGGCAACTTCCATGGGTCTTCAATTCTTCAGACTAACTTTACTTCCCCTGTTCCAACCAGGGATCGAGTATCTGCACTCGAACAAGGAGAATAAGCCCTCGTTGGTCCACCAAAACCTGTCAGCGGAGAAGGTCCTCATCGACCACCACTTCAAGCCCTTGATCTCTGGCTCTGGCCTCCACAAGCTCTTGGCAGACGACGTGGTCTTCTCCACCCTCAAGGCCAGCGCCGCCATGGGCTACCTGGCCCCGGAGTACACCACCACCGGGCGCTTCACCGAGAAGAGCGACGTCTACGCCTTCGGCGTCGTTCTACTGCAGATCCTGAGCGGGAAGCGGCGCACCAACCCGCTGAGGCTCAATGCCGAGACCGGCAAGCTCGAGGACCTCATCGATGAGAACCTGCATGGGAATTTCTCCAAACCGGAAGCGGCGAAGTTGGCGGGCATTGCGCTGGTGTGCACCAGTGAGGTCCCTACCCAGAGGCCGACAATGGCGTCTGTTCTGCAAGAGCTCTGCGGCAACAGTTGATGCCGATGTATGTTGTGCAGCTAGCCACTGTTGCTGTTGGCACACTAACATTCCTCAGCGGAGGAATTTTCCACCGCGACGAGCGTTGGGGTGGGGGGGGGGAGGCCGCCTGCTAACTTGCTGATGATGCCGTTGCGCATGCATTCGATAGGGAGTTGCCCCCCCTGCTGGGGACCTCTGGACGACGCCATTTTGTGTCAATTTAATGTATTCCTTCTCTGTTTTTTGATTATCTGTAGAAAGGAGGCGGGGTACGGGGTAGCATGTGACCTCCATGGCTGTTGAGTGTTGAGGAACTTGATATCCATGCCGATGCACGCAACTGTGGCTACTTTGCCTTCCATCTTTAACTTTTCCGGCGGTGTTGGCATGTCTGAAAATTCCATGTCGTTTGGCCTCAGCGATAGCTCCAGTGAGAAGCTTCAACAGTCGGACAGCATGTGATGACGCCATTTGTCTTGCTTGCCGCTGTAGCACGCTTGCTTCTGGCCGGCGAGTGCAGTGCCTCCCCTTCAGGTTCTAATTCCCGGGCCCTCCTCACCCCGCAGGAAGATCTTTTAGTGGGGGAGTAGAGAGTGCAATTGTCGGTCTGTCTGTTGGGTGGTGTTTCTCCCTGTGAGACGCACCATATTGTGTCGATTGCTTCTGCCTGTGACACCCTCGCAGAAGGGGAAGCGCACAGCTGAAGTCTCAATTGTTGAAGGGTTTTGGTATGAAAGTAGGATGTTGATGACGCCCGACTTCATAAAAGGATTCAGGAGAGTTGAGGGAGATCGATGGGAGTTCTTGCGCGTCTATGCTTGAGGGGGTAATGCATGGGGTGACGTTGGATCACGGTCATGCATGCAGGCAGAAATTTTCTCCCGTAATGCCCACTACGGTCGCCAGTACCGGGGGGGGGGGGTCGAAATGTGTTCTATCCCGCATCCATGTTCATGAACGAAAGAATTGCACAACATAGAAAAGCCATCGTTTCGTGATTTTTTTGTGTGTAGAGATAGAAAATTGCCTCCTCATTTGGGCCTGGCCCAGGGGCGCCCCCTTTTCCCTCCACAAGCCATTTGAATTCTGTCTTTGTTTAATTGTCCAAGGACTTATTGTAAAAGTTGTGGCTAGTCAGAGGAAGGGAGAAATTGTCTCCGGGGTTCCTTTTGAGATGTCAGAAGAAGGGAGGATTGGTCCTCCGGGTACTACATTATGCAGTGGGTTCAATTTCTGTTGGGGGCAGGATCGAAGCTCAAGGGATTTGTTGCCCTAGGGTGTTAAGCTGTGAATTCAGTTGTTCTTTGCATACTGAGTCTACGTGTGATTTGCTTTGTGCAAGGAAACCTCACTCTAGTAGAGTCAGGGGTGGATGTAGATTGCAGATTGTGATCGAATCACCAAAAAATCCTCTTGTCTGGTGTTTGGTTTGCTTAGCTTGATATCCTTCGTGTTTTACTACAACTAATCGGTATATCAAAAGACATAGTTGAAAAGATAGGTCAGGCCTATCCGGAACGTTGCCCCTTGTATGAGGAGATCCTTGGATCAAACCTTTGCCTCGTACCGATGTTAGTTGTTGATTATATGCTTGTTTGGTGAGTGGTGAGCTCTCATTGTCGATATCCTTGTTTGCGTGTGTTAAGTTATCTTCATAATTCTCTGCACATAACCTTGTCGATCCTTTATTTGATCTGACACTTGCGTTCGAATTGGTTCTACTATTGGCCTAAATTGATAGTATAGTACTTGGGTTTTAATTTGGTTGTTTTGGGGGTAGATCTATTCATCCCCCCTTCTACATCTATCATTCTATTTCTATCAATTGGTATCAGAGCAAGTTTCCCACAATGTGGTCCAACGACCAGGGAAGACCTAGAACTAGCAATGCCCGCAGCTTCCTAGTTGAGGGGTATTCAATTAATAGACCCTCATTTTTTGATGGTGCTAACTACTTGTACTGGAAGAACAGGATGGAGGTGTTCTTACGTGCACAGAGCCATGAGCTATGGAGAGTCATCACCAGTTGTCCATTTCAACTCTCTGAAGATGAAAATGTATTGACCAGGGAACAAATTTGATTGTCAACTGTCAACTGGACAACCCTGAATATCATGCAGTGTGACGTACATCCAGATGAGTACTCAAGGATCTCTGCTTGTAAAATCACCAAGAAGATGTGGGACGAGCTGGAACCGATCTATGAAGGAACATCCTAGGTGAGAGCAACAAAGGTAAACATACTCACCTCAGATTATGAACTATTTAAGATGAAGCATGATGAAAGCATATTCTAGATGTATGCGAGGCTCTCACTGATCACTAACAGTCTTAAGGCTCTAGGAAAATAATTTCAGGACAGTGATCTAGTTAGAAAGATTCTTAGGTCCCTAATCCCTGTGTGGCACATGAAAGTCACTGTGATAGAAGAGTCTAGGGATCTGTCCACTAAGACAGTGACGGAGTTGATGGGATCATTGATGACATATGAGATCAATCTCAAGAGAAGTGTGGAAGAGGACAAGAAGGGCAAAACAATAGCCCTCAAAGTGTCTCGAAGTAGTGAAGAGAGCTGTGAAGAATATTAAATTTTCTCTGATCTAGATGATGCTCAGCAAGCTATGCCGACCCGACAGTTCTAAAGGTTCTTGAGAACCAGATGTAAGACCTTCAGGAAAAGAAGGCCACAACAGGCTGGTAAGAATCCAAACTTTAAATCTAATAAGAATAAGAATTCTGACAAAATTATTTGTTATCAATGCTAAAAGGCAGGTCACATGAAAGGAGACTGCCCTGAGTTGATGAGGAAGAACTTCAAGGCCCAGAAAAAGAAGCCTCAAGCCATGGTTTGCACATGGCGTGATGAAGAAGAAGACATCGAGATAGTTTTAGAGAATCCCATGAATTACTCATCACAGCAATTGAATAATACTTCATGATCAGCATCTAGAGCTCACTTAAAACATACCAAAAATGATTTCGTTACAGGCGTGCGGGGTTCCTCCACACACAAATAAAAGAAAAATAACTTTGAGTTAGAATTTATATAGCTTTGGCAAATATACAAGTTTGCCCTCCGGGGGAGTTGCCCAAAAAAAAGAAAAGTGAAGATGCGTAACTTGGTTTTAATTTAAACCCACGAAGGCGGGTTCTTCGCCATGGCACCACCGAATATGTAATGACGGCAAGTCCAGATGTGATGGCGCCAACAATTTCCAGCTCTTGGGGGTGTGATTGCTCTTACTAACCACAAGAAACATTCCCACAACTCCGCCCATCACAGATAATCAGAGTCTCCTCGAGACTTCTCCAAGTTGCAAATTCCATGTCCACGTACCCCGGTAAAATGTGGGACACTCTGATTTGGATATCTTTACATGCACGAGGTCCTGATGTGACAGTTCATTCCCTGCCACTCTCTCTCCAACTGCAAGAATGGATATCCTGTCAGAACTGAGAGTATGCGTGTACATCTACTAACGAACATCAGACAACTCTATTACCATGCAGCCACACCACCCCAAGGTCCTGGCTGCAGTATGTGTGTATATATATATACACGTACGTAGGATAGGGGTGAGGTTGTCAGCATTGCAATAGTAGAACTGTCAATGGGGCAGGCTGGGCCAAGCCCAATTATGGCCCAACTAAGGACCCATCATAAAATATCGGCTGGCTGCTGACCCAGATCTAAGTTGTGGCCCAACCTGGCCCGACTCAGCCAACCCACCCACAGCCACTCCATTGTGGGGCTGCCGCCCACTGGGAAGCTGGTGGGGGCTGCCGCCCTGGGGCACATGGTAGAGCGATGGCCAACCCAGCAGAGATGGTGGCATAGGTCTCAGGGCAGTCGAGGATGGGCTTCCACTGGAGACAGCGGCGTAGGAGGAGCCTTCCCACCGCGGGCTTTCATCTCTGCTGAGTAGAGGGAGACGAGGGTGGCCTCGAAGCTGGCAAGGAAGGAGGCGGCATAGGAGTGTGTGGCAACGACATGGTTGAAGTTAGGATCGGAGGACAAAGATGAGGCTTGTGAGGAGGGGTCGTCCCTGGAGCTGATGGACAGGCGAGGGTGACGGAGATGATGGCGGAGGCGTCAACGGAGTTGAGGAGGGCGCAGGAACAGCACTCAGACTCGGAGGCAGCGTCCACAGCAGCGACGGAGGGGAACGGGAGAACGGCAGCAAGAGGGATGTGATGTGGGATTGGGGGGGACCGCTGGTTGGGATTGGGGTTGGGGTTCGGTGGAGGGCAAAGTTCTGACCCACTTTAGCCCACAGGCTCAAAAACTTGGCCTGCCAAGAGGCACGTGACTGGCCTCACCCTAAGCCCGCTGGCCAGCCTGGCCCATTGACAACCCTATGCAGCAACATGAATAGGGCGGGACCCGACCATGTCCAATCACACTGCCCCAAGATGCAAGAAGCATGCTTTATTTTTTATTTTTTCCAGCCATGCAATTTGATTGGGGAGCTGAGCTACTGTGTCCAGGCCACACAACGCCCTCACCGCATCGCAGCATTCCTCTATGTACACGTGTGCATGTGTCTATAGACAGATATATAGGGGAACAACTAGTAGAGATTACAGCCTACCTTCCGTAAAGGCACATATATGCTAACGCTGGAGCCGGGACATCATAAAAATGGATAAGGAAATAACCTAACTCATTGGTCATAAAACAGGTGTCAACACCGCCCTGATAGGTTGGATATGAACCTCCGGATATAGGCGAGCCAGCCTTAGAGTGACCGAAGCTCAGAGAGGTTTCTTGGCGGAGGCAGCTCCTGAATCACCTTGATCTTGGCGGGGTCTATTTCAATTCCCCGATGCCTCACAACAAAGCCCAAAAATTTACCACTAGACACCCCAAAGGTGCACTTTAGCGGGTTCATCTTCAGCTCGTATTGTCTGAGCTTCTAAAATATAATTCAGAGATCCTGTAGATGATCACCCTTCTTCCTTGTCTTGGCAACTAGGTCGTCTATGTAGCAATCAACCTTATGGTAGAACAACTCATAAAAAAATCCAGTCATCGCCCGCTGATAGGTTGCACCAGCATTCTTTAGCCCAAACGACATTCTCTTATAGTGGTAGATACCCTTGGGCGTCCAAAAAGCAGTATGGAACTGATCATGCCTCGCGATCCAAATCTGATTGTAACCGGATGAACCGTCCATGAAGGAGAGGGCTTCGTGACCAGTCGTGGCATCTATCATGACATTCGTTATTGGCACCGAAAAGTCATCTTTTGGACAGACCTTATTCAGATCTCAGAAATCCACGCATATCTGGATCTGTCCATTCTTCTTTTTGACAGGCACAATGTTGGCCAGCCAGGTGGTATATTGAGTTTCTTCGACAAAACCTACATCAATCAGCTTGTCGACTTCTTTACATATCTGGGTGATGAGCTCTGGCCTCATACGTCGTGGCGGCTACTTTACTGGCTCCACCTCAAGATTTATAGCTAACTCATGTTGTGAAACTTCAGGGTTGAAACCTGGCATTTCTTTGTAGCTCCAGACAAAGCAATCTTGGAACTCTTGTAGAAGCTGGATGTATAATATTGGCTCTTCTGAAGAGAGATGGGCACTAAGAAAGGTAGGCCGGGGGTCATCTTCACTTCCCAGGTTAACCTCTATCGATTCATCAACTATGGCTTGACCTCTACCTTCAATTTCTGGAGGCACTAGCTAAAGATCAATAAAATCTTACATATCATCATCGAGCTCCATAACCTCGATGTCATCATTATGCTGCCCCCGAATCCCTTTAGGAGATTGCAACTCGAGCGATGACAGCAATGCAGGTTGCCCCTCTAGCAGATCCTCTTCAGCGTTACTTCTGTATGGCCAATCATTGGCTTTGTCAGGATGGGATTCATCCATCGTTAAGCCAGAAGCATGATATTTCGGCTCTGCTGGACACAGGGACGGCCATGCTTCCTCAACAGCTTGAATCATAGCAACTTTGGTAGGGATAGCTTGTTCCCCATTGGCTATATCTTCTTTAGCAGAGATCATTTGACCAATCGTGACAGCAACCTTATTGATAGGTTTGGGGCATATCATTGCCAGAGGAGGGTTGTAGGGATAGCTGGCTGCCCCTTCTTGAATGTCTTCAGCTTCACTATTGTTAGCCGTGTCAAATTTGGCCTGTAAGACTGTTTCATCATAACGGACCTATTCCCAGCATCTATAGGGGGTGGTGACTTTTGGCCCTTGGTCCTGTAGTTGAAGGGCTTGGCCTTGTTCAGTTTCTACCGAGTCTTCATCATATGTTGCCCCCAACAAGCCTTCATCTATTGAGGGGAGGTCTACCTCATAACATCCACTATAGTAATATTCTTCCAGCGAGAATCCTAGTCCCAGGTGTTGACTGCTCATGTCGTTAGGTGGCCGAGTGATAGATCACTTATCCTCCAGAGGGTGGTTTGTCGGTGTTTTGGTTTTCTGAAGTCTTGGCTTGACCTTGTGGTTTGACCGTTGTCCCATGGATATCTTCTGATGTCCTATGAGGGCTAAGCCTATGTTATGAGGTAACCATGAGTCTTCTTGCTTGTGGTAGGATTCTCTTTCCTACTGTAGAGTCGTCATTGTCTAGTTCCGGTCAACCCGGTGTGACCCAGTGGTTGACAGGTGGCCTTGTGTGTGTCTCGGCAGTTCTGTCCAGTTCGAGACATGGTTCTAGATGTCGTGAGGTATCATCTTACCTCGTTCTGTGTGTCCAAGTGTACTGAGAGTTCACGGTGTTCCCTCAGGTCTCTGTGAGTCATTTCCTACGGTGAGTCGGTTTCTTTGGCTTAGGATTAGACCGATTGGCAGCTTGTTCCACTTTGTACAATGATCTTGACTCCGAGTCGTGAGACTCAAGGATCGTTGTAGTTTCAGGTCTAGTTGTCTTGTCCTGAGTCTATCGATAGTTTCCTATACTGTGAATGGTGCTTCGTAGTACGTGCGATAGTGTTTCTTTACCTGTCTGTACTCCAACACTCATGTTTTAGAGTATGTGTCTCGTGATCCTCCACTAGTCGTAGCCTTACGCCACATTTCGACGTGTCAGCCTTTTAGGGTAGGGCATTTCCTGATTTATGATTTTTAAGCTAGTTCTGTGGGCTCCCGTGCTCGACAGTAGTGTCCTCAACCGTAGCGTCCTACGGGGGGAGAATACTAGCTAGAGGCCTGGCTTAGGCGAGAGCCAATGTGTGCACATGTGATCAGGGGCTTTGGACTTGCACCGATGGGCATGACCTTGACTAGTCACTCGCTACTATAGTTCTATTCTGATTCTGACAGTGTCTTGGTCTCGGTCATGCTTTTGGATGACAGGCAGACGAGCCACTTATAGGCGTAGCATAAGACGTTAGGGGACGCAGGTGGCTATTCTTCTAGTGAGGGGAGTACTCTGGTCACGTGGCACGTGACTTCCGCGTGACTCTCGTGTTTCTCAAGTGTCGTGACCTTTCTGGGTTAGCCCTCTCGTGGCTTTGCCTGAGGTCAGTGTTATGTTGTGTGCACGACGTTTTAGTTGTGTTGGGTCTGTCTAGACTTTTTCTAGGGCTTTTGTCTTTTCCCTTTTTCCTTACAGGCCTTCGCTTGCTTGGTGTCTGGTCAACGGATCGACAACTTCTGACTTCGCCAGTTCAGAGTTTGCCCTTCTGTCGCTGTTAGGAGTAGCTTGGGAGCCGAGGTTAGTTTGGCAGCCGTGCTCGTTCAGCATGACTTTTCCCTTTTTTTTTAGCTTCCCTCTTCCTTGCTTGTTCCCTACTCCTGCTTCCTCTTCTTTGCAGCTTTGTAGTTTAGTTTTCCTACTTTACTACCTACTATTTTTTGTTCCATGTTACTGCGTGTTTTTCGGTGGGGATTCGCGTGACCCCTAGTGAGCTAGTGACATGAGACTCACCCCTACTTTTTAGGTGGGTGGCATCATTTTACTTCCACAGTTCCTGTTGTGACGTGTCCGTAGCTGCCAGCGGTACCTGCGTCGGGCTTCCCCCGACCTCAGTGTACGTCTTTCTTTTCTGTCGACTATACTTGGACTGCACTGCTCATCTTTCCTTTGGACTGGACTCTGGTATAATTGTTAAATTGAAACTATTAATTAAAAAAGTAATTTTATTTCTGCTTTAACCGTTCATGTATTTATTGGATATTCAGGTGATTTTCTGAATTTCCACCGACGACCCGTTGCACGGTCTAATTGTAGCCGTTTAACATCATTGAACGGTGTGCACTTAGCGGTCCAATTCCCAGAGTCCTAAAGGTGTTGATTTTTTAGATAATTATCTATTTATCTTATTTCTTTGGATTTATCACCGACAAGTTCTACACGGCATCAGTTGGACCGTTCTATCATTGAGTGGTCCATAGGTGACCGTTCAATCTTCAAGAGTCTAGCACTGAAGAAGTCGGTCAGTTCGATGGATAATATGATAATTTAATGATTTATTTATTTTTCACCGACAGAACTGGACGGTCTGCCATAAGACCGTGCCCAGGGCTGGGCGGTTTATCGCACGACCACGTACATGCCCCGTAAATGTGGAATTAATGGGTTTTCTCTCTCCATCCATGGTGAAACCTGTAACTTCTCCCACTCATTTCTCCGTGGAATCTCAACCAAATGAGATGCCATTTGATCCGGGTGGGAGATAAATCAATTATCTACGGATTTTATTTGAATATCTCACCCTAATTTCCACTAGAAACCCTAATTTCGGGGCTAGACTTCTGGGCTCTATAAATAGGACCCTTAGTCCAGGCTTTGAAAATAGGAGATCTAAGGTTGACGGCGAAGCCCTGTCGCATTCACGAGCGACCTATAGTCGCGGAGGGAGGCTTTATGTGTTCATATAAGCCTCTGGTTCAGGGAGTAGTCGTGTTTTGAGTCTTTGCTTGATAGTCCCACCATCTCTTTCATTCATTGCATGCTCTTCTTCTTCATCTCTTTTCCCACATTTTTTCCACTGTTGCATTTCATTCACACACCCTCCTACTATTTTCCATGCCCCTAGGGGTTTAAAAACCTCCCAGGTATCCCCCATTCCACATTATTATGTTTATTTTCCCTTCTTTCTTATAGTTACTACACTCTTCAGTTCTTATTTGGGTTTCTCTTATGTTCTTCATGTTGTTTTGCAGGTCAGCACCATCCTAGCACGAGGCCCATCCCTTCGGGCCGGCCGGAAGGTGTGGAGGTTCAGATCCTACAACTTGGTGGGTGGCGGAACAGAGCGGTTTAATTTCATCCGTTTGAAGAGGAAGGCGGTCCTCCACCAACTGCTCTGAACCTTTACACGGCTGCCTTCGAACCATTCTTCTCTCCACTATTCTTCATCCTGTGTTCCTTCTTAGCACTGGTGAAGCGGTCTATCAAACTACCATGCGCATCATAGGGTGGCTCTTCCAGAATCGTTCATCTCTGTAGTGCTGTCTTCAGGCGAGTGTCGCCCTTTTCCAAGGTACAGGTGTATCTCTTTTACATTTCGAAACCTTGGTGGCGATCATGTTCACACTTACGTCCCCCTACCCTTCTACCTTCAGTTCTTTATTTCTTGCATTGATATAGTAGAGGGATTAAGAAGGATACAAAGGGGGGAAAAATATGTCTATACCCTCTTTTTTGGCGATCACGGTGGGACACCTAGTGCCCATCACGTTGGTGTTGTGCTGACCAGCTTCTGTCTTTGTTAGGTTTGTGTTTCAAACGATTTCAGGTTGTCATCTTGCGTTTCTATTCCTGGAGTTGTACGTGGTTCACTCTGAGCCATTCAGAAAGTAGCACGATCGGACGACTGGCCGTCCTGTTCTGACCCAGGTGTTGATTATTCTGCGAGCCCGTTAGAGTCGGCGGTCTACTTCAGGCCATCCATCACAGAACATGCATCCTTGGGATGTAAACCCCTAGTGCCCCCCTAGTATCAACAAAAAAAAGGATATACTACGATACAAAACATAGAAAGCATCATCGAACTAATTCTGTCGCCAATTGTAAATCTACCAAGGTCCCGTGGTCCTACAGCATCCTTGACTGCCCTTCCCAGGAAGGCATAGGCTGGGCAAGCTCCTTCCTCTCATGGCTCGACCTTTGTACCCCTTTTCCTGGAATTCCCCCCCTCGCCTCCCTTACCATACCCATGAACCATTTCTTCTGAACTTTGTTGAACATCCCTTTCAGATCCTTATCCAAAACTATAAGGGTCCCACCTTATCTACTAGATCCTTCATTTGAGCTTCAACCAGTCTCTCGACTACCCCCACTATCTCCTTCATCTCTTCCCTACATAGAATATCCTGATTGAGCTCTTCATCTGCCTGCCTCCTCTCCATTCCTAGTGTCTCCAGGATAATTTCCTCGCCTTTGTCACAGTCGGCTGGCTCTGCACCCACATGTCCCGGTAGCCAATGCCCGAGGTGATCCGCCGCCTATGCCGGATCCACCTACTCTTATATCATCGGATTTGAGGACCCGGAGTCCGCAGGCTCCGCCTAAGGACGGCAATCCATCCAGCAACTCAATAGTTGACCACCGCTGACTATCTTCCACACAGAGTCCCTCCCTCTCGAGTGCCACCAAATCAGGTGTAAATAGGGCTCCTATCTCCACCCGTGGCCTCGCGGATGTTCAAGTGTGCCCATCCGATGTAGGAGGCAGCACCGAAGGATGCAGTCAAACAACACTGGAGGAACATCTTACAGCGGCGGTTCTGGAAGTCGTCGGGTCAGCAAGAGAGGGCAGCAGAGACTGTGGGGATGGTGGAGGAGGGCATGCAGAAGCAGGTGCGGGCCGTCCTGCTTCCTCCTTAGACATCTACTCTGGTGGTGAGAGGTTCGAATTTTGAAATTCGAACTCACTCCCTCCTCGGGGTGGCGATTGAGCTACCGGTTCGAAGCTTAGGTCAGTTGGGGTGCCAGTCGAAACCGATTCACTAAGGAAGAGCCCTACTACCTCCGATCCGTGCAATCCAATGGCTGGGATCAAGGTAACATTGGTTACCATATTAGGGTTTGAGGAGGACACCGCCACCACCTGTTGGGTGGAGTTGGGACCAGGCAATGCCGGTGAAGGGGGGTTGCCGTAGGTCAATTTTTTCGGGGCATCCGAGTGAGATCTGTGGTCCGCCATCGACGGCACATCACCAACAGCTTGAGCATCTCTCCTTAAAGACGACAACGATGCCCCAGAGGCATCAACTGGCGTGGGGTGTTTCCGAGCATCATCGAACGACGGCGTGGGCATCCTGAACTTGTCATTTGGCTGACCAACGGCAAGCAACAGTGGCGTGACCCACAAGGTGACAGGAGATGCAATATTCCGAGAGGTTAGGATAGCACACCTCTTGCCAGTATCCTTCATTCCCAAGCCTAATCTAGATCTAGCTAGGTCGTGGCTAGAGGATGTCAAATTGCACACAAGCGAAGGCAGCCGCAGCGTTAGTGAGCTACATGGTTTTGTGGGATACCTAGAGAACGCATCTGATGTTGCCGGCTACGGAGCGTACACATGCCTCATGGAAGAGATGCGGCTTCAGTTCTAAAAATTCCACCCAAACCAAGGTTGGCAGTTTCGGACCGAACCGATATGAGATCGGGCCTGTTCACTATAGTAGGTCCAAAACTTTCCTCTTGATTGCTTTCCTAACCGGGCCAACATGAACATTGATTGGTCCAGTAGAGGCAAGGCTATTTTCCCTCCAAGATCTGTATTTGCTTGACTAAGGTAGAAATGGAGGTCTTGATTCTGGAGCGCTTTCAGATCTTCTTCCTCATTGGCCAGGACAGAAAAAGGACAGTCCTCTGTCCCTAGTACCTTGGACTAAAATCTGATTAGTTGAAGCCAAAAAGGCAAAGTACCAAAAAGACTGACCTTTCTCACAAATGTAACCTGTCTGATCTGCCTTCTCAAAAGTTGTCCTTAAGTCTCATGATAGAGAAGGATAGTTCTCTATCCTAGGAGCCTTTTTTAGACCTCAAAAAATGTATTTTTGGAGATTTACGTCGACTATTTTTGGTCTCTATACTACCTCTAAAGTGTTGCAGTTTTTAACAGACTCTGGCTTGAAGAACTTCGGGTGCGTCGATGCAGCAAACCATCACGTCGATGCATCTTCACATTTTCTTGAACTGCTGGTGAGCTGGATCAACATGGAGTCAACGCATCAGGCATGGTGCATCGACGCATCCTTTAATAGATGCATTTACAACACTTTCTAGGAGGTTCTAGCATAGACACCCTAAAAGAGTGGGGTCGACGCATCCTGCGTTGATCACCTGTCAGATTGCTATTGAAGCTCGTGAGGTTGACACACCACAATGGCGAGGTCGACGCAGCTATGAATACTACTTGAAGACTTGCTGGAAGTGCTTTGGGAGTCGACGCATCAAAGAGGTGAGGTCGACGCAGTCACTGATATATATTCAAGTCTGCTTCTGGAAACTATTTGGAGTCGACACCAAATGACCATGGGGTCGACGTAACTGAGTGTTCTCCTTAGTTGTTCTTCCCTTGGCGGGAAAAGGAGTCGACTCATAGTGCCATGGGGTCGACGTAACCTTCTTGAAATTATAGTTCTCATGCTGAACTCTACTGGTTGTTGTTTCCCATAACCCTACTGAAATTGCTACTAGCTTCTTTTGCTGGCTTTCAAGGAGTTTGTTTACTCAAGTCATAGGGGATTAAAACTGTCATGCCCTGAGCTGATAGTAGCGGAACGTGTCATTTGCTCGGAACGTGACAGTTAAACAGTCATGTCAATCAAAACATAGCCATAAGATAAGATATAATATTGGACAAAAATAGAATTTCTTTATAAATATAAGTTTATTACAATTTAGACCCAAATAAAGAAAGACACAATAAAAGAAAAATTACAATGGACTCATGACTAGACTTAAGGTAACTATGAGACAACAAGACTAGATGGTTCATCTAGATGTCAGAGTTCTCTTGACTCTTGTCCTTGCCCATCTTGTTCGGTCTCGTTATCACTAAGGTCATTACCAAAAAAATATTGGAAAACACTGGGTGAGCGAACGCTCGGTAGGTCTTAATATCTCAAGCTCCAAGCTAGCTTTAAATGGTTAACAAGTTAACATGAACATGCAGGTCATGCAATAATGTCATAATCAAGAACTATAAGGCATGAGCTATTTCACAACTCAGAGAATAAATTCTAGTAATGGACAAGACGATAGATACTTTCAAGAGCTATCAAGACAATAGATAGACGAAGAATGTTCCAAGGATTTTCATGATGAGATATCAAGTACTTTCATAAACAAATTCCAAGAGCGTTCATGATGAGACAATAACAATCATTTCACTATAGCATTCACTTTCACTAGTGCTTTTCACGTAACAATCACTTTACGCATGTTAATTACGCATCATCCGAGTTACGCACACAGCCGTCGAATTAAGCGTCACAAATCAAGCCATGGTAACCGGTAGTGCATATAAATGAGGAGGACTGCAAATTCTCCATAGCTACCCAAAGGGAGGTTTGTCACAATGTAAAGCTATAGTGTCAGCCTGAGCTATTATATCCATATATATTGTTCGAGGATGTTCTACGCCAGTCCAGTCGGCAGAATCCATCAGAAGCTATGTCGCGCTATGGTCCGTCCCTAGGAGCCACGGCGGGCCTGGCATGTTGCTGATGCTGACACACCAATGCCCATCCATATGAGAGACTGCGGGGATGGAATCACTTGTATAGTGCTCGCTAATATCTACAACGTCTTCACATGGATGTGACAAGGTCATCCCATCCCCTACATGGTGGATGCAGCGTCCTGAGTCAGATCAAGGCAGCAAAATGTCTCAGATCTGAATAAAATATATCTTGAATCATATGCGCCTCGTCGTTACTAGAAATTAAAAAATTTGAACCAAGCCCACCGCGTACGTACAAACAGCTCCGGTAAGGATTCCGAACGTCAAATTGCTGTTTCACGTGGAGCGATACGGGTCTCCGTACTCAGGTCAACAAATAAGCAATGTGCAACAGATCCATCCGATCTATGTGGTTCAAGGTGGGTGCAGGTTGGTTTGCATGGCACACCCCAGATTAGACACAAGTAGTTGATTGCCAAAAATTTACATGACAAATTATCGATTAGTTAAACTTAAAAAGCACACTGAGTAGATAATAAACTTGAAAAAAAAAAAGAAACAAGAGAAAGCTCCATGCACACTAGTACGTCATCAAGCAAGCCGTCAACAACATCACCAGTACCTTGAATTTGATGAAGATAGCCTTCAATATTATATAACAAAATTTTTTAAAATGGAATGTTATTTTGTGCTCAACGTTTTAACCTTCAGCATCACTAGCGTGTACCCTGTAGTTACCCCAACGCCACGTCGAGAAAACGCAGTGAAAGGGAGGGGCCATCTACAAAACGGTCCCTCCCCCTGGACCCTCCTTGGTGGGGCCAATGCTGCGGGCCCTTGTAGTTGTGGACGAGTGATTAAAGAAAATGCCCATTTGGCAGGCTACCCCAATCCATAGGCCAAGGGTTTAGATGAGTCCACTCACCCTCTGATACTGGGCCACATGACGGGTTGATGTTTAGAAGGATGGAGGAATGTCATACGTGAGTCGAATGGAGGAATGTTATACTAACGCCTATCTTTCTATCACTTTCTTTGTCATGCTCATTTATACCGTCCGATACAGAGATTATTAGAAGGTTGAAACATTAAAAACATCAAACTTAAATTTGACAACTTCTCTCAATTGATTTTCAAATCCGAAGATGTAAATGAGGGTGACAAATGGATGCACTAAATGTATGAATTCATACAGCTTTGATTAATTGTTGAATTAATCCCAAATAATATATATATATACACATAGTTTTTATTTTATTTTAAAGACACTGTAAGTTTCAAAATCCCTTTTCATGTAATAAACTCCGCATGACACTATCACTTCCAAAACAACATAATAAAGACCGGGACAATTATATATAGGCACATGTGCAATATATGCTTCGCGTTGATTTTGACGATTACAAAAATCAATTTTATCTGTGTCTAATGTATTTACTATTATGGAAGGAAAGAAAGTTCACACAGCTATTACTATTTGAAATGGAAAGCCCATTTGTTTTTAGTCGTAACTTTCTTGCGCACGCGTGTACGGACCCACTTGAGAGTGGTGGAGAGCGTGACCCGGAGAGACGATTTTCAGTCTGGTTACCGTAGGGCCTCTCATCTTTGCAGCTTGAGTCCAGACTGGGGGGAAAACCAGCTAGAGGGCCTGACCTAGAGCACATGGTCTATGTGTGCACACATGGTTGGGGGCATCGGACCAACACTGATGAGTGCGACCCCAGTTAGTCCTTGTTCGTGGTTAGTTGGTTAGTGTCTCAGTTTCCGCCTGGGATGAGTAAGGAGACACTTGTCGCGCGGTATAAGTCGTCAGTGGACGCATCTGGCCTCGCTTCTAGTGGGTGATACTCCTGTCTCCTGGCAGGTAGTGACTCTATTTTCTCGTCGAGTCGTGGTTACTCTCGTGAGGCCTAGTGTACGTCACCGACGTGTTGCGTGGTCGGTAAGATTAGCTCTAGTAAGGTTCTTCATTTATTATTTATTATTTACCGCACTCCTGTTATATATATCTGTTTACTGTTCTGTACTGTCGAGTTTTCTCATTGTGAGGTAGGGGTCTATGAGATCCCTACTGAGCCAATGAGATGAGGCTCACCCCTGTGTGTTTCAGATGAGGCGAGATTGTCGCGGAGCGTGTCCGAGGCTCCACGTGGTTTTAGCGGTCAGGTTTAGTTACCAGTTGCCAGAGCCGAGGTATGTCCCGTGGACTTGTACCTTTCTTTCTATTGACTGTACTTGTTGTGGACATGAGATATTTTGGACCATGTAATTGTTAGTGATTAATTATTAATTTTCTATATTAATTTAATTTAATTGTGATAGTTCTGTAACCATTTTAGATTCTTATGTATCTCCACACCATCCTTTGAACCCTTTTGAGTCTTCGGACTCGTGGGTGGCGGGCCAAGGTTTGAGTCGTACTGATTCCTTTTCGATACTCAAATTTTCGGTCATTACACATCTGGTCAAAAATATCATGTACAAGAAGTCAAACATGTAACAAGTCAAGCATGTAATAAGTGAATTATCTAGTTCAATCTTGCATGTCAGCTAGTGCAATGTCACACGTGATCATTCAACTCCCTCTGACACAAGTACTTTCAGAATTTACTCGCCTAGGACCAGATTAGGGCCCCCATGTTTGCCAGACATTGAGTGTCAGGTGGACTAAGAGTCCTATGTAATTTTTAGAGTAATTCATTTAAAATATGGTCAATCCGAGCTTCAAGAAAAGCTTATGAAGCATAATATAGTGCACAACTAGACATTGAGTTATGGATGACTCTAGAGGTGGTTCCTATAGGCTCAAGAGGTGACTCCCGTCATGTAGCACTTTGTGTCATTCCGACCTCAAGAGGTGGCTCCCATAGTGTAGCACTTTGCCCCCATGGCACTTAGCTCTTACACTGCCAAATGGTAGTCTATGGTTAAAGTACAGATCTAGTAATTTTTTATTTTCAAGGACATGTAGTACGAAGAATAAATGAAGGTTATAAGAAAAGTTTAAGAATGATTTAAGGTATCATGTTCAACGATATTAAGACAATAAAGAGAATGAATTGTCAGTCAAGACACGATCAGCTCTCGCGAAAAATCTTGTAAAATAAGTTCAGATCAAGTTTTTTTCACAGTCGAGTGCTTTGCTAGAAAACCAAAGAGATCATGGCCAAGTAAGAAGTGAGACAATGAGAGGTTCTCCTCGTATTTATAATATTTTAATTAAATAATCACTTATCCACTTAAAGTGAAAGTCAATTCTATATTAATTTTAGACGCAATACTGTTCACTGAAATAGCAACCGTCCAAATGGGCGCTCCATGAAGGATATATAAAATTAATTCTGCATTAAATTTAGTTACAATACTATTCACTAAAATAGGGACCATCCAAATGAGCACTCTATTAAGGATAAGGACATAAAGTCGGGTGCTATTTAAATAATGCAACTGTGACAGTCACTATTCTCTTAAGTTTCCAAACACTCGTTTCCTCTTCGGAAACAGAACGGCTCAATCTTGATTGACTTCGTACTCGCACAGACCCTGTGAATCGAGTCTTCTCCCTTATAAATAGCCCTCCTTAAGACCTTCCTTTCATCAAACAGAAGATTTAGCAGCTCAAATTTCTGTGCAGGGATTTAACAGGAAAAATTAGGGAACAACAGAGCAACACATAGTTAATTATGAAACTCTTATTGCAAAGTCTAGTGAAGAGGTCTCGGTATGGATTTACAAGAATGTCTAAGGTGGAAGGACACATTAGTGGGAGAATTGCTACAAATCAAGTAAGTTTCAATAACAACCTTAGTCCTATCTAATTTTCTCTTCACCTCTTCCAACTTCTAATATCATTCTCTCCTTTTCCCCTTTCCTTTTCCTTCTGATTTTCAGGATTACCCTCTTATCCCAGGGGCTAGAAGATTCAACAAAATTCAATGGCTTCCCTTACTTCTCTTAAAAATCACCCTAGACATGAGATCTTTACTTTCTAAATGGCATCTCCTAGGCTTAGTGGCCCACGCCAAACATTGTAACGATATTCAGTTTGATTGGGCCGCCATGGGAGCTCTTATAGAGATATGGCATCCACACACCCACACCATCCTATTCCCCACATTTGAAGCCACCATCTTACTAGAAGAAGTGGAGATGCTTCTAGGATTGAAGTCCTTGAAACAAGGAGAGGAAGAGAAGATGGCAGTTATGCAAGAACCGATAAGCGCATTAGAGATATTAGCAAGCTTAATCCCAAGCCAAAAAATGATAGACCAAATAAGGGTCTCAAAAGGGATCAACTTGATGAAGCTTGCGGCATGGGTATATAAAGCTTTGGGAAAAGAGAACAAGGAAGAGGAGATCGAGTTGATCATGAAGGCCATGGTGATTTAACTCGCGGGAGCACTACTCTTTCCCTCGGCGGATGATTTCACAGAAGAGGAACAATTGAGCACTATATGCGGGATATGGGAAAGAAAAAAGATTGGGCCGGCGGTCTTAGATTACCTCTATAGTGGGCTTAACTCGGCATCTATGGGGAGGCCCCTATATGGGTCAATGCTATTGTTCACTAGTTGGGTAGACCTCCACTTCAAGTTTGATCTATGTGAGGAAGCCCAACAAGCCTCAAGAATATTCTCTAAAGCCCACTCCATTACATGACGGGCACTCTTGGGTTGAATAAAAGAGTTACTAACTGGGTACCCAAGCTCAAAAAATCAGTGGATTGGCGTGGACATCTCAAGATCGTGTTACAAAAGGACTTCACATGTGCACCAGGATTCCTCAAGACCCAAGATCTTCATGCAAGGTTCTCTTCCGGGGTGGAGCTACGGCTAATCGGCGCTACCGAGTTCATGCTCTACAATGCCCACCGATGCCTCTCCCAACTCGGCCTTCCCCGCTATCTCTTCGAAGAAGCTTCTCATCATCCACCAATCAAGAGGAGAGAACTGGGCTCAAGTGGTGGCAAAGAGGAGATCAAGACCATTCAAGCTCATAAGATGTACTTGGTTGTTCACCCACATGATTGTATTTTGAATTAGACATGTTAATTTGATTGTTCAAGCGAAACATTACGCAAGCAAACAATGGTTCGATCAAGGCAATGTTGTAAAGATATCAAATAATGTGAGATGTTTACGCTTGATTTTTTTATTTATTTCCTCCTTGGTGCAAATTAAGTGAATTTTGACAATGTTTATGCAATCCACTCAAGGTAGGAACCTAGTTTCAATATGATTTTCTTCGGTGCCAACTAGGTAAACTCTCTCTCACAACGTTTTGGGCCAACTAATCCCAGGGAGCTTCAAGGTACAACCTGCCCGACATCTGTGAGGGAATCCACGAGTGCAGGGATTTACGGAGGTCTTGGACAAGGCAACTCTGGTCCAAAGAGATGGAATGCTTAATGGAGGGTCCTTCCAAGTCCAAGACGGTGTAGGAGATCCTAAAGGTGTAGAGAGAGGTGGTCTCACAAGCCAAATGCACTATGAGTGCAACCTAATGCAAAATTAAAACTAAATCTAGAAGTTGGTAAGAAAAATATGACATAAATGAATGTATAACAATATACAAAAAAGATACAAGATACAACCAGGGAGGATAACAAACAGAAACCTGATGGATGATATGACAAAGAGCTCTCGGGTTGGGACACAACAGAACGTGGTGCTCCCAGGGAGCGCGATCATTATCGCGATCAGAATGCACGCCGCGTCCACTCTGATATCAAAATGATGCCAAAACAACACAGGGCAAACACAAACACGCAAGGCAATGATGACAGATGAGAAGATGAAGAACTCGGTCTGAGCCAAGGCCACGTCAATAGACATGGTGCTGGCTACAGTCGTGGTAAAACAGAGGGGAGAAAATTGAGATAGCTATGGAAAAAATATACACACACACATAAACAAATTAATAAGTAGGTAGACAGAAGAATGGATGTGATGGGCACAAAGTTTCCCACCATGATCGCCAAAAGATGTAGATGTGAAAATCATCCACCCAAAAAAGAAAGAGAAATAGAGGCAATAATGATATGTGAATGATGAATAAAAGGGTTGATAAACCGTGTGAAAGGTGAGCAAGAAGGGGAGGGGTTGAATAGATCACCCCAATTAAAAAAGCACTTAGGAAGATCAACTACCAAAAGCACTGAGGCTGAAGAGAAATCTCCTTACTCCTGTTTCAGAACCACCGAGCCAGCAGAGAGAGAATAGGAAGCTAAACTAAGTGGTAAAAGATCGAGTGATAGATGTGCACAAGTTGCAATAGATGAACGGAATAAGTAAACCACCAAATAGAGACAGAGGATTTTTAAGGTGGTTCGATTGCAACTCGCAATCTACGTCCACCCCTTACTCTATGGAGTAAGGCTTCCTTGCACTAAGAAATGAGTAAAATCGCAGACTCAGTCTGCCAACAACCACTGGTGAACAACTTGCCCCGAGGAACACCTTCCTCGACCTTCTGACAAACAGAAGCACGAACTAGAGGACCAACCTCCCTTCCTTTGCAACCCACAAAGGGAACCCTGTAGGCTCCTCCCTGCAACTTACAAACCAGAGGAACGATCCTCTCTTCCTCTAAGCATGATGGAGGGAAAACTGGAGAACCACTCCCTTCCTTTGAAAGACCTCAGAGGGTAACAAGATAGTATGACTGAAATGAACAGAAAAAAATCTAAAGATGAAAAACCAAAATAGACGATCGATCTCTCAGACTCGAGAGAAATGTAGCTTCCTCCCATTTATATGTTGTCCACATGGAGGTCACGGGGTTTGAGAGACTCTGAGAGGAGTACCCCAATTGCCCAAATTTTTTATCCGATCCACATGGCGCTCTAGTCAGGGCCCTCCCGAGAGTACAATGGTTACATCCTTCAGGAGGGTTATCTTTTTCGTGGGGATAGGTTGTGTGTTCTACGGATCTCTGTCTGCGAGTCTCTGATATGGGAGGTTCATGCAGGAGGTCTCGCCGGCCACTTCGATTGGAGCAAGACCATCGAGTTAGTTGAGTACCGGTTCTTTTGGCCTAGTTTGGAGCGCGATGTGGCCCACATTATGGTTCAGTGCCACACTTGCGCTACAACTAAGCAACGAAAGCAGAACACTGGTTTGTATACTCCCCTCCCTGTGCCAAATCGTTCATGGCAAGATGTTAGTATGGATTTTATTCTGGGGTTACCACGTATGGTCTGTCGGCATGATTCTATCATGGTGGTTGTCAATAGCTTCCCCAAGATGGCCTTTTTCCCTTGCTCTTGGACATCCTATGTGTCGAAAATAGCCCGCCTCTTGCTAATTGAGATTGTTTGTCTCCATAGGTTACCCAAGACTATTGTCTCCGACAGGGATATGCGATTTGCGAGCTATTTTTGGAAGATCCTATGGCACCTTATGGTCACGAAGCTCAAGTTCTCCACAGCTTGTCACCCCTAGATTGATGGGTAGATTGATATAGTTAATGGAAGTCTGGGTGATCTTTTGCGATGTCTCGTTGGAGAGTATGAGCGTTGTTAGTATTTGATCTTACCTTTAATAGAGTTTGCGTACAACAACTCAGGCAATAGGTCTATCGGCATGAGTCCTTTTGAGATAGTTACTGGCTATAGACCTAGGAGGCTCATAGATCTTGTCCCCATGCCCATTCAGGCCTGTGTTTTAGAGTCAGTCGAGTCGCTAGCTGAGTATAATAGGAGTTTGCATGATAGCATTCGTCGTCACATTGAGATCAATAATGAGAACTACAAGAAATTAACATATGCACATCATAGGGTACAAGAGTTCCAGTAGGGCGATTACGTGATGATAAGGGTCAGACTTGAGTAGAATATATCGGGAACCGTGGAGAAGCTACAATCTCAGGGAGCAAGTCCACTCAAAGTGTTGAAGCGTGTGGGGTCCAATGCTTATGTTGTAGATCTACCACTAGACTATGGTATTAGTTTCACATTCAATGTCTCAGATCTGGTAGCTTATCGGGATCCAGTAGTGATTTCCAGTGATCCTTTCGAGCCTTCTTCTCCCCTTGTGAGCGACCCCCCCTTGAGTGCCTACCACTAGCCTCTACCACAACACGACATAAGCAGATTGATCAGATACTAGATGAGCAGGTTGTTATCTCATGGAACGGAGCTTTTCAACGCTATCTGATTAGTTGGAGAGGACGGCCACCTACCGAGGTCGCATGGATCACATGCAAGGTGTCACAGCAGATCGACCTCGACCTCTTGGAGCGGTACTAGAGTAGCCAGGACCCTTACTCGACGAGATCGAGTTCCTCCAGGCGGGGAGATTTGTGACGACACCCCGTGCGGATCCGGTTCGACCCGACCCGCGTTTATTGGAGGCCTCCAGCAGCGACGCCAACATCTCTTTGGCTTGGTGATGGTCCATTAGTTGATTGATGTATTTTTTATTTGATTAGTAGGTCATTTTATTGATTGTGCAGCCCATTAGTGATCTTTTTTATTTTTATGTATTTTTGGAGAAAGTTACTTTGTTGTACAGTTTTTTTGTTCCCCTGATCTGTGGTTATCCTGGTTTGATTTGCCAATATCTACTTTCTTTGCTGGTAGTTTGTATGATGAAACTGGACGTAGGTTAACGAAATTTCTCTACCAGACATCTTTTGTTGGCCTTTCTAGTATGCAGTAAGGTTGCCTAGTACTTAAACATCAAGTTTTGTAGTCCTACATATGTAGTCTTACATCATGTTGTTTTTTTAATCACCTTCTAACTTGTAGATGGGCATTGGCGTGTTTTCCTCTATATGAAACTTACAGGCAGAGTGACCGTCCCTTTTTTGTGATAGCAATTTTTTTTAATGAAACCTACATAGAGGAGGGAGCCTGCCGGGTGTTATTTTGTTAAAATGAAGATAATAACTAGAAGAGGAAGCAATTGACATGCTGTCCTCAGAAGGCAATATGTAACAGGCAGGAAAGATAATGATAACAATATAGCATCGCGATAGAGCCAGAACACATGGAACCATATTTCGCTCTATATGCCTGTGAGTGACCAGAGCTGTGTTTCACCTCACCAGATTGGCTGTCTGTCTAGCTAGTTTAGAACTTCTGGAGTGCCTAACAGTTAACCATGGAAACTCCCTCAAGGCCAAACCAAAGATCGACTAGGGAAATCTTAGCCCCCAGAATGCCAAGTTGTACTTGAACAACAATTCATTGAGTCCAGTGTCCACCATGCACGCTATTCCTCTCATTTACCAGGCCAAGTTCTGGCACACATTCGTGTCATTGCTGAAGATGAACATTGGAGATAAGCATGTCCCACTTGGAAGAATGTGCATTTGTCATTGTATCCTTTAATTTGATTAAGGTGCTTCATCCATGTGTCCCACCTCATGATTTTTTTCTTGATGATGGGGAACCTAGCACAAGGCTAGCAAACCCCGGGCTCACGTCCCTCAAGGATTAAATGTGAGCCAAGTAACCCCCCCTCCTCCCCCGAGTTAAATCTGAGACCTCCCTACCATGAGACAAGATCCTTACCAGTCGACCCACTTAAGGTCCTCGTCCTACCGCATAATTTGTGATAAATCAATATAACCGGTCTGGATGGTAACTTCAGATTTGATACTGACTTGTTTGTATTTGATTCATGCTTGGTGATTAAAATTAAGTGTCGTTCTGAGTTTACATCAATAGCCAATGAGTCCATGCAATCCTCTTTTCCGGCATGAACATCTGATCCAAACTGAAATTGTTGCAGGTAATGGTAAAGTTGGACGTATAGTGATGGCTGCAGCTGCAAAGCACCTAACCCCAGTGGTTTTGGAGCTTGGGGGAAAGTCTCCTGTTGTTGTCGACTCCAATATAAATACAGATGTAATCTTCCTAGTCTGCTACAAATGTTTTGCCATGTCTCTTCTTGTTTGGTAACTTAGCACTGTTTTTTTGGAAAACTTACTTTAAGCATGTACAGGTTGCAACAAAGAGAATTGCAGTCGGCAAATGGGGATGCAATAATGGGCAAGCTTGTATTGCTCCGGATTATATTATAACAACAAGAACATTTGCTCCAAAATTGGTGGGCTAGCGACTGAGGAACTTACCATTATTGTGTAATAAATCTGCAACTTGCTTCTTTTTCTTTTAACATTGTTTTGTGCAGGTAGAAGCTTTCAAGAGCACATTGACGAAATTCTATGGAGAAGAACCCTTGGAATCAAATGATTTATCTCGCATAGTGAATTCCAATCATTTTAGAAGGCAGTACAGACTGGGTAAGCACTCACCTGTCGCACGTACTATGAAACACAAGGCAGTACACAGAACTACCGCCAAACTCAGGATAGTCAAATAGACCTACACACAATGATCCTTGAGTCACACGACTCGGGCCATGATCGTCGCACATCACGGCAACATACTGTTAATCAGCCTAGTCCCTAAGCCAAAATCACGATAAAACACAAGTCCACAGCCCCAAGGCTGTACATAGGACTCTGGACTCCGTATAATACAAATCACAGAACATGAGGGAACATCAAAGCCCTCAGACCAAATAGGCAAGCAAACTAAGGTAATACGATACCTCCAAGCGTCTAAAATCAGAGTCTCGATCCATACAGGATAACCGAGACACTGACGAGGTCACGTGTCAACCGCTGGGTCACAACCGGGTTGACCAGAAATCATAATGACTATCGAAATACACAAAACACTACTCGGTGCAATGGCACATTCGAACACCCTATAACATGGTCACAGCCCTCACAGGACGTCCATGACATCCACGTACAACAGGCTAACCAAGGGGTCGAAGCCAAACCAATTAATATGAAAGAAACATCGAACACTGCTCGGGATGAAACACTCTTCCGGGATCCCTCGACATACAGATATGACTCTCACGAAATATCCAAGGCATCCATCGAGTCAAATGCCAACAAGGCATTGAATCCTTGGTTCACCGGAGCCCGAGATAACTCAAATAATACCCGAAAAATAGAGACCATTAACGTGGTGCATGCCTGTGTTTCGATGGCTAACGTGCCCATACAGCGGGTCGCGATGCCAAGAGAATGAGTCCAATAGTTCCAGCGCGTCAATACTTTGACGCGGCACAAGCCTAGGTCGCATTAGTAGACACGGCCATAGCCTCCAGCACATTAACACTAGATCATGGTTAAGACCTAGGGCGCATTAATCAAGATCACGGCCATCACCTAGGTCTCGTTCTTCAGGATCACGTGCAACACATGGACCACATTCCTTACCGTCCTACTGTTCATCGCCTTCGATGAGCACGGCCATTAGACATAGTGCGTTATACTGAGAACGCGACTAACGTGCCCAGCGCATCTCATCCCTGTCTGAAAATCGTAGAAATCCCCAAACTCGATCTTTCCACCCCCCAATCACTTCTAAACAACTGGGAAACATCCCTAGACACGATACACACCTTCCACAAGCCGGTAGGGATCACATAGACCATGAAACAACACGAAACGGGTGATTTTCCACAAATCAACCCAAAACAACTCACGAGGGAAACCAGAATCCTACCGGCCCCAAATCACGACCAAATGCAATGAAACCAGCGGGAATGGCATCCTAATATGTCAGGGGTTCGAATGAGACCATTTGTACTGAAGACCGTCGCCTGAAATAGCGAACCCGACTCACACCCCTGAAACATGGTTCCGCCCTTAAAGCTAGAAAACCAACTCAAACTCACACCGTTGGGCTCCAAATCGCGAAGATTCTATGCGCTGAGGATGCCGATCTGCCAAGAAAATGCCGTTAAGGCTCCGCCGGTTCATGAACTCGCCACGAGCTCCATCGCGTGCCACCACCCCTTGATCCTCGCCCATGCTCGGCCACTCCTCACCTGCGTCGCCTCCGCCTCACCCCTGCCTCGCTCTGTCGACCGCCAGAGAAGAGAGGGGAGAAAGAGAGAACGTGAGAGGGGAGAGGGTGAGAGACTGAGAGTGAGGAAGAGAAAGAGAGGGGGAATCCCTGTTGCAGTAAATCATGAAAGCAATCATGAAAATCATCCGCTCGCCCGCTTTGGTAAGGCAGGTATTGTACCTCGTCCCTTTATCCCTTAATGCATTACTATATGTTAAATACATTATATAATCTCGAGAACCGGCTGGTCAGTCATATGCCCTAGGATCTGATGTTCCCCTCAAACAAAAATAATGATGATCTAGGCGCACATGTTCAATCGTTGGATAGACTGTTAGGTTGGAAAATCTTGGGGACGATAGTTCTATCTTGCACGCCGTGGTTGCAGATGGTGTCCTGACCCTAGTTTCTTCAGGCTAGCACTACTATTCTTGAGTATCTTATTATTTTATCATTTCTTGGCATTCATTTTAAAGATTTCTTTTCTTTAGCCCAGCATGCATCATACACATTTCTTTGAGCATTATCGTGTTTCATCTGTCCAAGGTATCTCAGTAAGAGTGAATAGCTTTGTCCGTAATCTCGAGTAAGGAGAATCATTCAGCTCTGAGTCAGAAGGTTTCTGTCGGTCCGCTCACTCAGTCTGGTTTACTGAAGGTTCCTGTCTGGAGTTTAGTTTAGTTATCTCTTTCCTTTTCCGTTGCTCCGGCCGCTGGCTGTGTTTTCCTTTCCTTAGTTGTTAGTTTCTCCAGACTGGAATCATTTGGTCTACCATTTCCTGGGTGATTAGTCCAAGGTTTTTGATGGATTCCTATCACTTGTTGGTTGAGAACGGGTGTCGTTGCCTTAACGCCCGCTTTTCAGTCCACTCCGCATCATCTCCGCTTTATCTCCATGTTCCATTTCGCTTTCGCTACACCTTCGCTTGCTCCCCTACAAAGAGGACATTAAGGAGGGACATTTGTTGATGTCGATTTTATGACCAATTAGTCGGGCCGTCTCCTTACTCATTTTAATGATGCTCTGAGTTGTTCACCCTTGTCGAGTCTTCTTGGGCAAGTTAGAAGTCTCTTTTATGGGTCATTGCCCTCCTTGGTTGGGTCTTGTCCTTGTTTTGATGCTAGGCAAGCACTTCCGGTTCATTTCTCGCCCTCTTGTGCATAACGCATCCTCAATGGCATGTTATAAGTAACATAACGCATCTCACAAGGTCTGTTATAGTCCACTCATCGTCTATCTCATCCAGTGTCTCACTTAGCGTCTCTATAGTTTAACGGGCCTACACCTACCCGTTATAAGTAGTATAACGCCCTCTTGGTGAGCCGTTATAGTCTTCTCATCACTGTCTCACCCACTGTCTCTTCTTCTGTCTCAGTTAGCGTCTTTGTCGTTTAACGGATCCATGTTCCTCCGTCATCCATCGCATAACACACGTACGTTGGTCCGTTATATACCCACTAAGGTCAAGTCTTATCACCACCTCCACCGACCTCCTTGTCATTCCAGCCCCGTCTGCCTTGACGTCCTCAGGTCCATGACAGACTGTCTTAAACCTGTTATAATCTCACTATAACGCCCTTTTTCATAGTCGTTATGCTCGCCAGAGTCCTAAGCCCGAACATCTCACCTGATGTTCTTATCTCCTGCGGATAAGGTCGCATGATGGACTGACGGAGGCGCGTTATGTCAATATAGTGGTCTATCGCAGATGTGTTATGTCACACGGAGGAGTTTTAGTAGAACTGTTCTTCTCTGCTGTTCCGTGGATAGATTGTACAGGTTGTTATCTTGATTTCTCCCCCAAATCTGATCCTTAGGACCTTCTGTTGATTTCTATGGACTCTTGGGAGTATTCAAACTCCTCCAACCCTTACGGGGCCTCATCAGCCTCTTGGGTGACTTCCCTGAGTTCCTGGTATCGGTAATCCAATGATATCGGGTTATCGATATCCGGATCTCCTGGGTCGTTACACAGGGCATGGCTGAATTCTTGGCAGCCCATCTAGTACCGGATGATTCACCTCTCAACACGGAACTCCCTGATGAGGAGTCCTTTTCTTTCCAGTCACCAGCGCCAGTTGAACAGACAAGAGATGTCTTGCATTACTAGCAGCAAGACGTCCATACAGCTAATGTACCATGTTGGGAGCTCTACTTCGATGGCGCTTCCGGGGGGATTACCCGAAACAATCAAAGTTTGACTGTCACAAAAGGCACCTACATTGTCTTCCTGACTCCTCAGGGCAGAGTTTTGTACAACTCAAGCACCCTCCTGCAATCCCTAACCAACAATGAAGCTGAGTATGAAGCTCTAATCATTGGGCTTCAGATGGCTCTTGCCATGGGCATCAAGTGCCTTAAAGCCTATGAGGACTCTCAGCTAATAGTCTGACAAGTCCTCGATCTCTATGATGTGTGGAAGTAGGAGTTGGTTCCATACCACGCCGCTGTCACCAGACTAATCTAGAAGTTCTATTTCTTTGAAATACATCATGTTCCCAAAAGTAGCAATGCCCAAGCAGATGCCCTAGCGAAATTGGCTGCAGCCATCAAGCTTCCGCCCAAAGTCGAAGTCGACATCACTGTCAAACATAGAAGACTGATGCCGAGTTCACTCGAAGGCAACTCCGGTCTCACCGTCTATGAGGTCCACAACCTCGGCCAGAACATCCCTACAGAAGAAGAAGGATTGGCGTGAGCCTCTCATCAGATTCAAGAAAGGGTGGCTCCCTCCTGATCGAGCTCAGAGGGTCCAGCTACTCCACCGAGCAATATCGTACGAGTGGATCAACGACTCTTTATATAGGCTTGTCCACAAGAAAGACAAGTCAGTTTCTCTGAGATGTGTCTCCCCGGTCGAGGCTCGAGCCATCATGCATGAAGACCATTTAGGATTATGTGGCGCTCACCTAGCCAGAGACAAAATGAAGAACAACATCAAGCTCAAAGGCTTCTATTAGCCAACCATGTACGTGGATTGCACCCAGTATGCCCGTATGTTCCATCAATGCCAAGCCTTTGGCCCGATACCCAGAAGACCTCCCAATCCCTTGCGCCCAACAGCCCCCACATGGCCATTCACCGAGTGGGGCATGGACATCGTGGTACCTTTCCCGCCATCGTCTAAGGGCCATAAGTACATCCTGGCCGCCACCAACTACTTCTCTCGCTGGGCTGAGGCTCTTCCCCTACGGGAGGTCACCGGCAAAGTGGTAGCTAGATTTATCTGGCACAACATCATCTCGATTTGGTACTCCCAGCCACAGTGTCCAAAAATGAAACATCATTCAAGAATAGGGCCATATATCAACTAGCGGCCAAGTTCCACATCGACCGGAGAACCTCTTTAGTCTACAACCCTCAAGCCAACGGCCTGGCCGAGGCCTTCAACAAAACTCTCCGCAAGCTTCTGGCTAAAATTGTTAGCCGTCGGAAGTGCGATTGGGGTGAGAAGGTGTTCGAGGCATTATGGGCCTACCGGATGATCTACAAGACCCCTACGGAATGTTCACCATTCTCCCTTGTTTATATGGCAGAAGCCGACATCCCCATTGAGATCCAGTTAGCATCTTTGTAGCACCCCAAATTTTTTTTTTCTAGAGGGCCGACCTCTGTTCTCTGGTCCCTGCATCTGGTTTTCCGAGTCCCTTGATTTCGCCAAAGTTTGCACGAATGAGTCTACGTGATTCCACTCCGATTTGATCAGCAGAAAATATGTTTTATGCAAGGCAATTTTGAGTATTTTGTGATTCAATGAGTCATTATATTCCCATACCCTAATCTTTTACTTGTCTTGTTTTGGTCTTGTATCTCCTTGAGCACCAGATTGCGCTTTTGTCACCTCAAGTCCCACAGTGCCATGCTAGGGGGCCCGACGTGGCCACAGATACAAGTCCTCTTAGATTAATTGTCCTTACTACTCTTTGCCAATGGCTTCCTTGATTACTTAATGCTCACGCGACCCTGTGTGAAGCTTGTTTTCTGCTCAAGAATCTCCTTGAGCGTGTTGCCCTCATTAGGCTTGTTTCTTTTCTGAAACACCCATTTATCAATCCGTCAGGCTCCCTTGCAAAACGGGCTTTTCGGAGGGGCATTTGTAGACGCCTAATTTTGGATATCCCACGGATCCCCAATGGACCTTCGTATGAATGATGCTTAATTGTGGAACTCTGTTTACCGATGTTTTAAGTTTTAAAGCCCAGCCCGTAGCCTTAGGGCTATTGGGCCTCGCCCACTTAAGGGGCGCAAAGAGCATAGTCTGGGCGGCCAAAGACTCAGCCGCCGCCAGTGCTGGGCGACCAAAGCAATGGCCGCCCTCCTTTGCTGGGCGTCTAGAGACCTGGCCGCCCTTCCCTCAAGAAGGCCAGGGCGATGGCCACCCTCCGCTGCTGGGTGGCCATCTGCCTGGCTGCCTTCTATTGCTGGGTGGCCCAAGACTTGGCTGCCCTCCTGTGTTTAATCAGTCAGAGAATGTGGCCCAGCTCGTAGGCACGTTCTTTCCCCCGTTTTGCACGATTTTTTCCCACAATCGAAGACTCCAGTCTCAAGGAACAAAAAGGGACAATCTCTCCAGTGAGAAGGAGGGGAATTTTTAGTTTTGTTCTTTTTGGTGCAGGAGGCGATTGAGGAAGATCGGAGCGGAAGGAGTTGGGGCCTTGGCGGAAGAGTCTCGCACGTCGGTCGTCTTCCTCCTGCCTCCCTTGCGTTGGTTTGAACCCCTTAGCCTCCCCTACTTCCTACTTGCATCACGGCTTCAAGGTAACTATGTAGCATTGCATATAGCATCCCCTTAGCCCCTAATCTTTAGAGGTTTCATCCCAAAACAAACGGGAAGGTGGGTGGTCAAAAGCCTCGGCCATCCCTCCTTCCCACCACCCCCAGGTAACCTTGCCATCATCATTTTCGTTCTGTCCATTCTATTAGAATAGATACTACGTTGTCTGATTTACTAATGGCTTTTCTTTTCATTTTTCTTTGAGCTACGTTGCAGGACTTCAACATAAGGGACATAGCAGGGCTCCTTGCCCTTGGCTGGCCGAGGATGAGGAAGAGGGAACCTACCGTCTACCTATTTGGATCATCTCCCTGCGATCATCACCCCTGTGAGGTTCAGGTAAACACCTCTGGCAATTACAATGTTCTAACGTTTCTTTTGTTCCTCTATAGGTACTCAGGAGACACTCTCATTCTCCACACTACGTCCATACACCCCCGACTCCCCCGGGCACCTGTAGACACAACAACCAAGATGCCTCGCTGAGGCAAGTCTCCAACAACTTTAAACCAAGATGCCTCGCCGAGGCGAATCTCCAGTAATCTCAGGCCAAGACGCCTCGTCGAGGTAGGTCTCCAGCAACTTCAGGCCAAGACGCCTCGTCAAGGTAGGTCTCCAGCAACTTCAGGCCAAGACGCCTCGTCGAGGTAGGTCTCCAGCAACTTTAGGCCAAGACACCTCGCCAAGGCGGATCTCCAGCAACCTCAGGTCAAGATGCCTCTCTGAGGCAAGTCTCCAGCAATCTCAAACTGAGATGCCTCGTCGTGGCGGGTCTTTAACAACCTCAGGCTGACATGCTTCCCTGAGGCAGGCCCTTAGCAATGCCTAGTCAACACGCCTTGTCAAGGCCGACCACCAACAACTCCAGGTTAGCGGCCCATGCCAAGGCCGACCCCCAACAACATCAGACTCACATGCCTTGCCGAGTCTCGCCTCCAGTAGCATTAGGACAATACTCCTAATTGTGGTAGGTCTTCATTGACAATGGACTAGTACGCCTCATCAAGGCAAGTCCATGACACAACTCCAACTACAGTGCTTCAAAGGTGTGACCAGTCCGCCCCATAGGATGGTCGACACCCAGCCTGGCCAATGCACCCCTACAGGCGGTCAGCAATTGATGTCGACATCCCACAAGGAAAATCAACCACCATAGCAGTGGCAGGCCGCTAGCGACCAACCGCGGGTGTCATCACAAAGCCTCAGTCAGAGCAGTGGCCATCTCGTCGCCAACCAGCAATCCCAGAAGCCAAGGGATAGGTGGCCCTCTAGTTCCCAGAACTTGAAAGCCTCAAACCCACTATGCCACATCGTCGGCTACAGCTAGGCTCATGGGGGAATAGGCCGAGGAGTGAAAAATACTCATGGCACTCCATGACATAGACAAGGTGGAAAACCTGAGAAAATATAAATCTCAGTCCACAAGTCCACCTCTGGGGGCAAGACATGGCTCCTGCCAGTGCAACCTCAGATGATGGAAGGGAGTCGCAATTAGCCTCCCACCACTCACCAGCTGCCCTACCAGGTATGATGGGCTCGACAGTCCCATCTTCCCATAAGCTGCCTCTTCTTAGAGAATCAACAAATCCTGTCACACAAGAGAGGGCCCCTGACATAGATGACAAAGCCAGAAATATTGTTACACCAAGCTCCCTTGGCCTCTTTTCGCCATCGGCATTGGCATCCAGCCTAGTCACATCATCAACTGCCGAAGCAACCACTTGTATGGAGGGTTTGTCATCCAAACCAGATTACTCCCGCAACATGGGCACTGCACACCTCTGCCAAAAGCCCAACACGCGAGACAAACGGGGATAGAATTCCCAAATCGCAGATAGCGGGCTACAAATCCAAGCACCATGCATGTATCCAATACACGCTATCTCTGCCAGCTTCACACCCTCAGGGGCTTCGGCAAAATACCCACCAGACACTTAGATCTCCTCAGAGTCTAGTTCTATAACCTCCCAAGCTCAACGGTCTTATGCAAATGTGCCGTCATCGCATGGAAGATCGCAACAAGGATGTCAACTCCCAGGACAAGAAACTCCCACAACGCCTATGGGGCTGGGAGAAATTAAACCCACGAGGCGCATGGGCCGCACGCCGTCGTCTTCGCCTCTGACGCACGCCCCGTGGGGGGCATTTGTTGGCATCCGCTTATTTTCTCTAAATTAATTGAGAATTAAGCATAGGGAAATACTCCCTAAATAGAGTAAAATGGCACAACGCCAAAGGTGCTCTACCAGCTGAGTTGAGCTCAGAAATAAAGACATTTCATCGGGTCAAATGGCACAACATAACAAGTGGGGATCGGCCCCAAGCAATGGGCACTATACCAGCTGATTTTTCGACAACCAAGTCGGACCCAACATTCAGGACAACCTGTCGTACCGAACAGCACTCTATAAAGATGTAGGGATCACTCTCGAATACCTTGCATAAAGTATCACACCATCGGCACCTCAAAGATAGGGTTAACCCGGGACTCAAAGTGGCCTGCTGTACATACGGCTCGTTGCCAAGAAGTGGGGCTCACCCTGACTACATGATAGATAGTATTATCATGCTGACACCCCAGTCGTTGGGCCAACCTGGGGCTCCCAGCAACCCATTGCGTCACGTGGTGCAAGAGCAAAACGTACGGAATAACTCTCGACCCACCTTCTACGAGCAATATAACACCGGTGACTCCAACAGTCAAATCACACTTGGGTCCACCGCGTTCAAGGTGGAGCTTGGACAAACACAGAGTTCGGACATTCTAGGTCCAAATTAAAATTTGACTCCAGCACCCCTGATGGGGACATCAAAGTGGGGACTTAGTGGACCGGCCACATTGGTAGAGAGGTCACTCCCGTTCTATAGCCCACTAGGCCGGGCCCATCTATTTTTGGGCTTTTCTCTTTCTTTTATGATGTAATTTCCCTTTTATTAGCATTTAGTTCTTAATGGGTCAGTTAATTGGGCCAAAAGGCCGAGATAGCTAGTGGGTCTAGTTAAGGGTCATAGGTTGCTTATTGTTACCCCCGGGGATAGTGGAGTCTTTTCTCATTTGTTAGGGAGTCACCGGGGTTCCCGGACTCCTACCGGCCCCAAATGACAACCGATCGACACAAAACTGGTGGGGTTGGGATCCTAACATCCCAGCGGTCAGTTTGACACTAACTATGATGAGAATGGTTACCATTTACCGGTGAACCCTACAAACCCCAAAAATGATAACTTTCACTAAACTGGCCCGATCTCCCCTGATCGGACACCAAACTAAGCAAAACTGCAGGGAAAACATGCATAGCACAGAGGGGGTCCATCTCCCTACCTCTACCGGTGAAACTGAGGGCCATGGGCCACTAATCCGCGCTGAAACATCGTCGCGAACCGAACCGTCTACTTTGAATCCGTCATTCGGGATAGCGCCCAAACCACGCCGTTCCTCGCTCCACCACGCGTCTCAGTAGGTCCCACGCGTCGTTACCTCACCCGCGGACCGCTCCATCTACAGTCGGGTGCCTCTAGGAGAGAGAACGAGAGGGAATGAGGGAGAGAGAGAGTGAGAGAACGTGAGAGATGAGAGAGAGGGGGTGGTTTAAATAAAAAGAAAACTAAAATATTTTCTAATTATTCAAAAGTCAATAAAATGCGTCAAAAATACACTAATTCAGAAAAATACGTAAAAATAGTCGAAACGATCATCACGAAGAGTACGTCGCTGCTGTATCATCCGCGAGTTGATGAACTGAGAAACAAACTCACTGTAGGGTCTACTATTCGTCTGTCTGTCTAGAAGAAAGATTTTTCTGAGTCTACTGTTAGTCTGAGTTTAATTTGGCATCTTGATTGGTACCTGATAGAATCTTCAGTTCTCTGATTACTCAACTTTACTTCAAAGAAGATGAATTTTCCCTGACCAATAAAACTGAAAACACATATTGTTGCCATCATCAAAAAGAGGGAGATAGTTGTATCCTTGTGATTTTGATGATGTCTAACAATATAATTCAATTGAGTTTGCATGAAGAAATGGTCATTGTAGTCATAAATAGGAATGTCATAAGTGCTATATAAACCTTTTGCTAGTCAGGTCGATGCATCATTGACTCTCATGCTAGTCAGGTCGATGCATCATTGATTTTCATGCAAGTCAGGTTGATGCATCATTGGTCTTCATTTTAGTAGGTCGGTGCAGCTGAACAACTTTAGACAACATCAGGTCGATGCACCTCAGCTATTTAAGAAGAAAGGTCGGTGCAGCTAAACAACTTTTGACAACATCAGGTCGATGCACCTCAGTTATTTAAGAAGGAAGGTCGATGCAACTGAACATTTCTTGGCAACGCAAGGTCGATGCAGCTATTTGAACATCTGTTAGTAAGGTTGGTGCACTTAAGCAATTCAAGATGAAAGGCCGATGCACCTCAGTTATTTCAGAACAAAGGTCGGTGCAACAATTTCAAATCTCCTAGTAAGGTCAATGCATATCAGTTATCTCAGAAGAAAGGTCGATGCACAAATACAAGCCTAAGTGAACAGGTCGATGCAGATCATCATGAGCTAACAAATTTGAAGATCCGAATCCCAGTTTCACAACCTGAATTCGGACCCGATTAAGAACACTAACTCCAGCGATACAATGTCACGTGACCCAGGATAAGTTGGCACGCTTTTGTAGAGGATTGTAAAGGAAGAATATCCATAGTGCCAGGTGAACCAATGAGATTTCACTAGGTTTTCTGCCTCATCTAATCCTCACGGAGACCCTATTCAATTTAAAGGCTACCTCCTCCTTCAAAGAAAGTTGTTGTCATTGCCCCGGGGAGGTTGCAGTACCCGATCCTGGTCGACGTTCCTCTGGTGGGCTCGTCGGCAGCGTCTGCGAGGAGTGGGGGCCCTAGCCCTCAGAGGGGCTCTCCTGAAGGATTTGTCGGTTTAGCTGGTGAGCAATCTGACATTGCCAGTGGGAGTCGCATCGTCCAGACCGATGATGATTTGGTGACGTTGGACACCCGGCGCCGGGCGAGGAAGAGAGCAAGGACGTCTACCTCCTCTCAGAGTTGCACCCCCCTCCCTCGCCATCTGAGCCGCTTTCTTCCGAGGCTCCACCGCCACCGTTGGCTGGGAAGTTGGCGGCCACTTCCTCTGCGCCAGTCCTCACGGCACGGGGGCAAGACAAGGGCAAGGCCCCGATGGTGGAGGATGCCAATGCTCCTTCCCCGTCGGTGTCGCCTCAGCGCTGCCCAGCTTCTCCTCCTGGGGATTTGACCTCTGGGTTGGCTGGGATCACGATGATTGTCAATCTCATGGGGAGGAGCACGCAGTGGTTCGAGCACACCAGTCCGTTCGGCCCTGGGGCTGAGAAGGAGCTGACAGTGGTGGCTTCGAGGAGCGCGTGCCTGGTCGTCAGCACTTTTGGTCTGTGGAGGCATCACTTCCTGGGGCTCACCCAAATGCTGGAAACCAGTCCGGCCGCCCAGGCAGAGCTCGAGGGGTGCTTAGAGGGGTCTGAGGCGAGTGGCGCCGAGCTCCAGAGGCAATCGGTCCAACAAGGGCTAGCCCTCGCTGGCATGGAACCCGACCGCGATCACTTTCAGGCGCAGGCCGACGCTGCTGAGGAGCGAGCAGCCAAGCTGGCGGCGGAGGTCCGGGCCATGAAGACTCGTGCTTTGGAAGCTGAGGCAGAGATCACCATGCTGTGCTCCTCGGTGTCGACCGTAGGCGAGGAAGCGGTGCAGCGCTTTCGTTCCTCCTCGGCTTACCGAGATGAGCTGACCGAGGTGGCCCTGGAGTTCTATGGGCCGGCCCGGGACCGTGGCTTCTGGGAGGGCTGGAGCGCCGCTGTGAAGGCCACGGCAGATAGCTTTGGTCGTGCGGCCCCATCTCTTCTTCCCCCCATCATCACCTTATGGCCCGGAGGTCGACGATGGTGAGGGGGAGCCTGATGGTACTGGAGCTGAGGAGCTGGTGCCGATGCTGAGCACGGAGGAGTGAGCACCTGCGGACGTCCCGGTGGCAGGAAGCTAGGTGGTGGACCTGGATGAGGAGATCGCCTCCTGTTGGGGCTGCTGATGCACGTGACCCCAATGGGACTGGGGCATGTGATGATGTACTCGGGGTGAACCCTTAGACGGGTGCCCCTACCATCTTCTTTTGATGTTTTCCTCTGTTTCTACCTAGGTGGCAGGTTTCCTTTTTGTAAGCTCTTAATTTCGGAATAGGGATCTTTCTTTCATTTTGCAAATCTCGAAAAAATCCTCTATGTACCTTCCCTCTTTTCGAACGGTTGTGAGATCCTCTGGGGATATGAAACGACGCTTCTGAGGGGACTTCGAAAGGGTGCGACTTTCAAAAATTTTAAAAATTTCATAACAGTTTACATGCATTTCTCTCTCTTCACGTTCCCTCCCCCTTGGAGCCTCTCCCGCGCCAGGTTCTCCCTCCCGTGGTCTACCCCGTGCTGCTGTGCCTGAGCTCCGCGATGGCCACCGGTGAGGGGGGAGGCCAAGTGCCTCCCCCCCCCCCCCCACCCCCAGTGGGGCCGCCCCCCCCCCCCCCCGCGCGGATATGAAATGCAATCGCCTTCACAAACAAGGCTAAATGGCGATCTATTCTTATTGACTTAAAGAATGAAAATTACAAGAGATGTAGTCCTCCATCAGGCATGAAAAGAAAAATAAAGATACAAGTAGACAGACCCACCTAACGTAGGCTTTCTCCTCTCCCTCCCTTTCCCCTCTTCCTCTCTCCTCGGAGTTCTTCTCACTACGAGCTCTCGTTCTATTTCCAACTATCTCCCTTTTTCGCTTCACTCTTTCTTTGTTCTGTTCTCCTTCTTCTTTAAGCTCATTTCCCCTATTTTATAGGAACGAGGTGACTGGATCCGGTGCAGATTGGTGCCCTGTCGAATTCAGCGCCAAGAGGCACCCTACCTGATTTGGCGCCAAGAGGCACCCTACCTGATCCTGCGCCAAGAGGTGCTCTGCCTGATCTAGCACCAAGTGGTGCCTAGCTTGATCCGGCGCCAAGTGGCGCCTGGCTTGATCCGGCGCCAAGTGGCGCTTGGCTTGATCCGGCTCCAAGTGACACTTATAATCAATCTGGGGTGAGGTAGCCAGATCACTTTGTTTATCACGCTCGATGGCACCGGCTCAAGTATTTTGCCTTTCACCATCGGGTGGGGACGTGTCGTCCCCCTTTTTCCTGAGACATATCGTTGGGCATGCAACGCAAGTTTAACATCGTCCTTCCTGGATGCTAGTTTGGAATATCACCATCGGGAAGAGCGTTTTGACTCTTCCTTAAGCGCAATATCGAACGTGCCGAGCACACTCGGAGGCAATTGTGTTTTAATCATCCTCACTGGATTTGGTCTTCAAGTTATCCCGGAGTAAATAGGCTACCGCCGGTTTAGGTTAGGATATCACTATTGGGAAGAGGGTGTTGACTCTCTTCTTTAGGGGAATTATCGAGTGTGCTGAGCACACTTGCAAGCAATGGTCCCTTCTAAACACGAACTTATATTGACACAACGTGCTTCTTTAGACACTGTGTCAAAATTTTGTTATCGCTCCTGGGGGGAATTCTTCTTGTATATGGCACCGTATCTTAGGTGCCAACATTGAGCTTTGGATCACATGCCATGAGCAGGTCCCGCTCCTAGTACATATTTCTCACTGTTGAGGTGTGTGTCGACACACTTTATGAAGTCTGTCAATGCACCTGTTGATCATATAGAAGGCTTTTCTTCATTTTCTCCAAGTGTGTCGACACACTTTGTGGGGTGCATTGACGCAGCCTCTGATCACCTTAGTAGGCTTCTTTTCTTCTTCTCTTTCTTTTTCTTCTGGTGTGTTGACTCACCCAATGAGATGTATCGACACAGCTATTGATCACCTTAGTAGGCTATTCTGTCTTCAAGTGTGCATCACGGCATTCAGTGATGTGCGTCGACACACTCAACTATTCAGGGAGCCTTTTTAGCTTGAATGGCCTCATAGGCTATATATAGGCAACGGAAAGGTTAGGGTGTTGCGCGGTGGTGGCATGCATGTGTCTTCCCTCCGAACTATGTTGCTTCTACCTACAGTGCAAAGGTTAGAAAAATAATCACCAGAGACCTATACTTGGGCCTCACAGGAGTGATGATCGTGGATGCCTTAGGAGTGGAGAGATGGTGGGTTCTTCTGTCCTCACTCTCGACCGGCCAAGAACAAGGAGCCCTGCAAGTTGATGATGAAGTTCCTGCAAGTTAACCAGTTAACAAAGAAAATAAACCCATTAGACTATGACAGTGTAGAATATGCTCAAAACATTCGCATTACCTTATTGCCAATGAATATATCCTTTTCTGGTGCAAGGCCTCGTGCCCCTGTCAATATTCGCACATTATCGCCATTGCGGACCTTACGTCCGAATAGGCACATAAAATATCTTCCTTGTATTGGCATTACCTTCTTGTCAATGACTATACCCTTTTCCAGCGTAAGGCCTCATGCCCTAGCCAATATCTACACACTATCGCCATTATGGGCCGTACGTCCGAGTCGGTGCATAAAATCTCTTCCTTGCATTGGCATTGGCCTCTTGCCAATGAATGAACCTTGTCCGGTGCAATTTGTGCAAGTCCCACCGTAAATCTCCTGTACACACACTGTTAACCTGGACCTTTTGTCCTCATTAATAATTAAACCTACCCTTGCTTCGGTATTTAGTCAATGTCGATCAACAAACCTATGCTGATCCTCATCACCATTGGCGAGATCGGTGAACACACTGTTAACCTGGACCTTTCATCCTCGTTAATGATTAAACCTACCATTGCATCAGCATTCAGCCAACGCCAATGAATAAACCATTGCTGATCCTGGTCATCATCGGTGAGTTCGGTGAACATACCTTTAACCTAGAATTTTTGTCCTTGTTAATAACTAAACCTACCTCTTACTTTGGCATTTAGCCAATGCTGATGAACAAACTATCATTGACAATTAAACTCATGTTTGCTTTGGCATCATCTCGACGACGATAGTCAGAACAAACCATCGACTGACACCTCGGTGGGAAATGACAAATTTGCTCACTCAAAAAAAATGAATGATATGAGGCTTAAAATAGTGGTGCCTTACCAGATTTGGCCAGATATCCTGGACAAGGGCAAAAAATAGCTATAACTCGGCTGCAGTGAAAACCCAAAAGGGCACTACGGGCAAAATTAGGTATCCCATCACGTGAAAACCCAAAAGGGCATGTGTGCAAAAATAGGACGGTGCTGGCTCTGGTGAAAACCTGAAAGGGCATGTGAGTCGGTAATGTAGTTCAAGAGAAAAAAAAGAATGATGATGAAATGATGTTGCTACCTCAAATTTTTATTCACGTCCCACGGGAATCCCTGTGTGTGACGGATGCACCATGTCCCACCAACATAAGCCTTACACCTATTGTGTAACAAACTCCTTTGCTTCGGCATTAAACCCATCCCGATGAATAAACCCACCGTCGATTTTCATCATCATCGGCAAAATAGACGAACAAACCATCGACTCGGACCTTCCATCCCCGTTGATGAAGAAACCTCTTTACTTTGGCATTTAACCCATGTCGGTGAACAAACCTACCAACGATTTTCGTCATCATCGGCGAAATCGATGCACAAACCATTGACCTGGACCTTTCGTCCCCATCGATAAACAAACTCCTTTGCTTCGGCATTTAACCCATGCTGATGAACAACCTTACCATCAATTATTATCATCATTGACGAAATCGGTGAACAAACCATCGACTCGGACCTTTCATCCCCATCGACAAACAAACTCCTTTGCTTCGGCATTTAACCCATGCCGCTGAACAAATTTATTGTCGATTTTTGTCATCATCGGCGAAATTAATGAAGAAGTCATCGACCTAGACCTTTCATCCCCGTCGATAAACAAACTCCTTTCCTTCGGCATTAAACCAATCTCGATGAACAAACTTACCATCAATTTTTGTCATCGTCGGTGAAATCGATGAAAAAGCCATCGACCCAGACCTTTCATCCCTATCGATAAACAAACTCCGCCGAGCCAGGAAATATGTTCAAGACTGGAAGCATAAGGGCAAGGCCATGACAGAACGGGCGGACAGTGACGAGGCCTATCTAAAAGCCTTCACCCGTCGGCATGGCAGCCAGGTCTACCACAGTACCCGATGACCGGTATGAAATGCTAAACTCAACCTTTTGTTTTATATGAATGAATGAATGACACTTGTTTTCTAAATGCAGCTAGACCCACAAGGGTGCATAGCCAAGCTCGAGGGACTCCTCCATGCCACGGTGCGGCAGCGGGACGAGTATCGAGTGGCTTTAGAGCTTCTGGTGAGTTTTTCTAGACTTAAAACTGAAATGCTTACACAAAACTAATTGACTTTTTGAAATGTAGCAGGCTGAGGGAGCCCAGAGGATCAGACCAGATACGTCGTCCTCCTCTACTCAGCCAGCCGAGGGACGGGCTGAGCGGGATGCAGAGTTTACCTGAGCCGTAGCTCGAGCCGAGGAGGCCGAGGGTACCCTCGCGGAGCAGGTAAGAAACCAAGCTTTTTCCTAAAAAAAAAGCTTCATGACTTATGCAAATGCTTAGACTGACCAATATGCAAATGCAATGTACAGGTGAGGGAATTAGCTGCAGTGTTGGCAGAAGCGGCCGAGGTGCCCCATCTCTGGGGAGAGGTTGACCGACTCCAGAGGGAGGTGACCTGATTGAGCCGAGATGCAGCGAACATTGAGCGGTACCGGACCGAGGTTCACGAGTCACGTCTTAAGATTTTTGAAATGAAGATCGAGCTCCGAACCATGGAGTGGACCATCCGGCTGATGGGCCGAGCACCCGAGCGGACCATGTCGCGGAGTGGCACTGCAGGAGGCTCACGGAGGGTGGCACCGAGCGCGTCGGTGGGAGGCATTTTGGCTAGCTTTTCCACCCATCGGAGGAATGAGGAGGCAGGACGGAGACGCCCACGGGAAGAAGAGGAGCAAAGCATCATGGAGCCACCGCCAAAGCGGCACGAGGGCACCGGGGATAGCGGCGGCCCGGGAGATAGACCAGCGAAGTGACTTTTTTGTGTTTTGTGGTTTTGTGATTTTTTTGGTTTTGTGACACACATTATGTGACAATTGACATAATGAAATGAAGTTAAAAGAAGAAAATTTTTATTTTGTTAAAATGTGAATGTGGATGTGTGTATGAATATGAATGTATGACTTGTGTGAATGGATGGTTGTATGAATGCGAGGAAGGGAATATGTATGTGATTGTGAGCGTAAATGGAAATTTTGAAAATGCATGATTGTTCGAATGTGGTTGTAGGATTGAATGTGAGGATGGACAGTTGTGAATGGATGTGAGTGCGTGGATGTATGTGAGTGAATGCATGTGAGTGTGAGTATGTGAATGTGAGCGGGTTTAATAAAGAAATGTGGATGTGTGTGTAAAAATGTAGGAGAGACCGGCAGGACTGATCAGAACAGAGAGAACGAACAGATCCTTACTTGGCCACAGAAGAATTTAACGGACCTCCTTGAGACCGTTATTTAACCATAATGGACTAAGGCCCATGCGTTATACCTGACAGAACAAATTCTGTTGGCAGTCAGAGTTTAACGGACCATAAGGGGTGCGTCATGATTCCATAACGGGTCCACGACAGACCGTTAAACAAATCCGTTGCAGAGTTTGATCGGGACTTTATAAAAGCCATCCGAAGTGGAGTAGAAAGAAGCCTAATCCCTATTAGAACCCTTCCAGACCTAGGATAGGACTACCTAGCCGGTTGATCTATTCACCCCCCCTCTAGATCACCGTCTCATCCATTCCCTCATCAGATACTGATTGTCACCTCCCCGAAGATCTAGAAAACCCAACAATCCCCATTCAGGGGCTAGCATTCACAACAGACAAGGCGGATAGGATTTTTGTTAAGCAATACATCCACCTCGGCTAGCCTCTTAAAGAAAAGGAGGCATTCAAAAAGCATTGGTATCCCGCCAGCCTAGACAAGGAGCTAAGGCGTATTTCCCAGGACCTAGGATTAGGGCTTACCCTTGAAGAATATTATTACAATGGGCACTATGAGGTGGATGCCATCTCTGCCTTCTTTTCAGCAGATGACAGTTCACTAGGGGCAACTTATGATGAGTACCTGGTAGAAGCTGAGCATGTTAGGTCACCTTGACCAGAAGGCCAGGAACAAGAAATTGTGACCCCCTGCAGATGTTAGGAGCAAGTTTGTCATGAATAAACGGCTTTACAAGTCAAATTTGACACGACAAACAATAGTGAAGCCAAATACACTGAAGACAGGGAAGCTGGTTTCTTTTGCAACCCTCCCTTGGCGGCGGTATTGGCATTCCCTTGATTGATCGAAGAAGCTTCTGATGAAATCAATCGGGCAACACTCACCATTAAAGATATGGCTAAGAAAGAACAAGCCACCTCCACAGAAGAGGTAGCGGCTCAAGGCAATGTGGTAGTAGGATCAGCCCTATGCACTGCTAGGCTGAAATACCTTCCCTCTGAGCCAGCAATGAACAAATGCCAGCCCCTTGAAGTTGCTGACACACTAGCTGAAGCCAAAGCTACAGAAGGCCCATTAGTGGAACAGCTCATACCTTTGCCACTGGCTGAATTAGAAGTCCCTGAGTAGGTCCAGGGACAACACAATGAAGAGGTGAAGGTACCTGAACTCGACGATGATTTTCAAGATTTCATTGACCTTCAGTCGGCACCCCCGAAAATTGAAGACGGATGCCAAGCCATAGTTGATGAATTGATAGAAGTCAATTTGGGAAGTGAGGATGATCCCAGGCCGACTTTCCTTAGTGCCCAACTCTCCTCAGAAGAACAGAAACTATACATTTAGCTGCTGTAGGAATTCCAGGACTGCTTTACCTGGAGCTACAAAGAAATGCCAGGACTTAGTCCTATAGTCTCAAACACGATTTGGCTATAAAGCCTGAAGAGGAGCCAGTGAAATAGCCACCACAACGTATGAAGCCAGAGCTTATCACCCAAATATGCAAAGAAGTTGACAAGCTCATCGATGTGGATTTTATTGAAGAGAACTAATATACCACGTGGCTGGCTAACATCGTGCCCATCAAAAAGAAAAATGGGCAGATCGGGATATGCGTCGACTTTCGAGATATGAAGAAGGCATGTCCAAAAGATGACTTCCTGGCGCCAATAACAGAGGTCATGATCGACGCCACAACTGGTCACAAGGCCCTGTCATTCATGGATGGGTCATCCAACTACAATCAGATATGGATCGCGGAGCATGATCGGGCCCACACCGCCTTTTGGACTCCTAAGGTCATCTACCAATACAAAAGGATGTCGTTCAGTTTAAAGAATGCTGACGCAACTTACCAGTGAGCAATAACCAGAATCTTTGATGAACTGTTCTACCACAAGGTTGAGTGCTACATGGATGACCTCGTGGTGAAAACCAGAAGAATGGAAGACCATCTACAAGACCTCCGAGTCATATTTCAGAGGCTCAGGCAATATGTGATGTTCTTTAGAAGTTCCATCAATTGCTCCTTTAATTCCTTAAGCTCGGCAGGGGACATCCTATAAGGTGCCTTAGAAACTGGACCAGCACCAGGGACCAAGTCGATGGTGAAGGCCACTTCTCTTTGTGGGGGTAATCCGAGCAAACCTTTCAGGAATACATCGGGAAACTCCCGAACCACTCGGATGTCTTCTATCCTAGACTCCTTCACTTCCATAGCGGTCACAAAGGCTAGGAAAGCCACACACCCTTTCCTTAAGAGCTTACTAGCTCGGAGAGTCAAAATAAGAGGTGACTTGTTCTGACCCTTAGGGTTAGTGTACACAAGTTTCGGGAACCCCTTAAAAGTTACCTTGCCATTTTGGCAATCTATAACTGCCTTGTGTGTAGATAGCCAATCAGCTCCTAGTATGACATCATATCCGTCCATATCCCGGCATATTAAGCTAGCAGGTAGATTCTTCCCTTTCATCATAACTTCACAATTCCAATAATGGTGTGTGATCTCGGATTCGTTTTCGAGAGGAGTTGCAATAATTAAATCTATCCATTCTAGTTCTATAGGTAATGGATCAGTAAACTTCTTGGAAACGAAAGAATGTGATGCGTCGGTATCAAACAAGACACAAGTAGACTTGGAACAAATCTTTAAGATACCTTCCACCAGTCCGCCTTTATCTTGCTCCACCTCTTGAAGAGCTTGGAGATGTGCTTGCTTCTTCATCGGGTGCTTCTCGTCTCCGGCTTGTTCGTTAAGTAATGGACAGTCGGGAATCCGATGATCACAACTCTCGCAACGGAGACAAGTCCCGAGTCTTCTCCAACATTCCTCGGCCCTATGGCTAGCCTTGTCACACAGTATTTGCACACCTCTTTGGAAGGTGCGGCTAATGGAGAAGGGTTTGCTGTTCTTCTTGGGTTTCTTCTCTTGGGAAGAAGTACCTCCGTCATTGGCTCTCTCCTTCAGAAAGGAGGGCTTGAAGGTACTAGGGTTCGTCATAGGCTCCATCTTCTCCTTCCCACAGATTCTTTCAGATAGTTCCGTGGCATCTTCTAACAGTTGAGCTCTACGAACCATCTCCGAGTAGACTTGGATGTCCATCGGTGCTAGTTGGGTATTGAGGCCGAAGCCCATTAAGGAATCTTCTAGCCTTCATCTTCTCGGTACTCACTAAGTGCTTCACGTACCATGATAGTCTATAGAATTGGGCCTCACACTCAGCCACGGATAATGTCCTCTACTACAGTGCGGCAAACTCCGCAGCCTTCTTCTCTTGAATACAGTCCGAGAAGTATTTGTTGTTGAAATACTCGACAAACTCAGCCCATGTAATAGGATCTTGTCCCAAAGTAGCTTCAACAGACTCTCACCAAAATCGGGCGTCCCTTCCCAACTGGAATGTAGCTAGTAACACATTCTCTTCATTCGTGCATTGCATAACACTGAATATCCTTTCTACCTCTCAAAGCCAGTGCTCGGCATCATCGGGGTCGGATGAGCCAATAAACTTTGGTGGGTTCATATTCCGGAAACTACAATGGAGTTCACCCGCTCCACGGTTTGCTCCGCCTTGTGCTACTTACTGTAGCGCCTGTGTAAGGCCTTGTACAGTGCGTTGCATGTTACGCCACTGGGGACGTTCGGCGGCCATGGTCCTATAATATTTTTAAATGTCTATATTAGTATATAATTAACCAAGAGTTTAGCGCCCTAGGTTATCTTAACCTTGGTGCTACCCAATCTCACCGGGAGAAGAATCCTGTTAACCCGATTAGCATTGGGACCTTCTACTGATTTTCCTTTCGTTTATTTAACTAGTTGGGCTAGAACATATTTATTATTAACTAAAACTCAAGCCTATTCCAACTCCTTATTCTAGATGGGCTTGTATTTATAAGACCCTCGTTAGGGTTTATATATATATACATTCTATTTGAACTTCTTATACAAGTATTTAGGTGTTGTATCTTATTTGCATCTTATATTTTATTAATAGTTTTTACATATAGGTACATATTTGTATAAGGTCCCTTGGCCTTAAGTTTAGCCGTTTCCCATGGGGTTGTATTAAGCTTATTTGTAGGGGGGTCATCTTAGCGTAGTACTTCGTTCATATAGGGATTGTATTCCTCATAATTTCATTCACTTTTTTTACCTCATTAATTATTATCTTAGGTATCAGAGGCAGGTTCGATCCTTGGAAAACATTTACTTTCTTTTAAAAGGGAATTTAACTTAGCCGTTTATTTATTCAAATAATGATATACCCAACTTCCTTACTTATTCAATATTATTATCAATTATTTATAGGAATATGTAATTATCATCGTGTATACTTTTCTCTTCTTTCCAAATCTAATATATATATTTATTTCTTTTTGGCCTTTCAAAATTGTCGGCTGTTACAAGATACGAAGACCTATAGCAGGCAGAGAGAGCTGAGAGACCAGAACAGTGAGCGTAGAAGGGAGTAAGAAGAGAGAGGGGGGAACGAATAGATAAAGGGCGTCTCCTTTTGCTACAGAAAGGTGGGTCTCACCATCATGTAATGCTCGTCGCGGGCAGTAATTACCCCTTCCCCCCTTCTTTTATCCCCTTGTAATGTTTCTTTACAATTTTTCCATCATGTATGGCATTCCGAAAGTAAATGAATGAACGAAGATCGTTTTGCTAACTGTGTGTTATCTCCATCTTTCTCTATCCCCCTCTGTGATTGAGTAGCGACCTGATTCTACTCTGAATCGAATAAACTGTCCCATGGGGCTACATGTTTCAATTGCAGCGTTCTGTTCCCTTTCCCATTTCTTTCCCTTTGCTTTCCTAGAATCTCTTCAAAATTTCCTTGTTGGCCACTAGGGATTCATCAGTGTTCAAATGTGATCCCTAGACGTCCTTAGAGAGGGGCATATAGTAGCGTAGTTCTTCCCCTCCCCTGCGCAATCCTGCATTGACAGTCTCGACGCCGTCCGGATTGTTTCTCATGTATTTCTGAATAAAGGGGGTCTGGTGATCGATTACTTCCTCTAGTGAAGACCAGAGACCTATGAATCCACAACATGGCCCCTGGTTATTCCCTGGATGAACAAGGCGTTGAGCCACGTAACAACCGGCACTGGAGGCGGCTGAGCTCGTCGGACACCGGCAACAGGAGCGGAGGAGCCACTGGGAGCTACCATTAGTCTGCAGAATTGCAACAAGCAAAGGTCAGGACAAGCCCAATGTAAAATGGGACTAGTAAAACCAATAATAATAATAACTTTTCATCAATGGAGAAGGAAGGGCGACACCCCATGATAAGCAAAGGAAGGGAAAGAAGAGAAAGAGGGAGCATGTCAGTTCCCCTAACGTCACTCTCCCCTGGAGTACGCCCATAATACCCCCTGGCTATATGATCTCAGTGTGGGCCCACTGCATGGCGTAACCCTAAGAGGCATACGAATGAAGAATGGAAAGAGGGCAGTAGACGGTGGAGTCAATGAGAGAACCACTGTCATGATACAATTATGTAATTTTTATTTTCTTGAGTCAAAGATTGTAATTTCTACTCATTTAGTCTTCATACTATTTGAGGGAAAACAAGGTTATTAATAAAGCTTGGGTTATTTCTATATTGCGCGCTCTGTCTGAATGTGTTGAATGCACTACGCTCTAATTGACATGATCGTTATTATAGACATCGTCACGCCACTTCCGAGTTATCTTCCGCGCTCGGGGCGTGACACTATCTCTTGGGGAAGGAAGGACCCTCCGTCAGGAATTCCTCTCGCCGGACTAAAAATTCTTTCTCTAAGGCCTCCGTAAGTCCCCGACATCGAAGATTCCCTCTTTGATCACTAGGCTAGTTGTACCTTAAAAACCCTTAAACCTGTTTTAGTCATGTCGCTCTGAAGAAACATGACACCAAGCCCTCATAGAGCGCCAGAATGTGGGTGTTCTATGAGAATTCTTGAGACTGCTCGGACACTGTCCATAAGTTATGGAATTGGCGTCTGGGACAGTTGTCGCTACTTCTTGAATTAGCGTCCAGGTAAGAGACGTGAATTCATCGTGCCTTACGGTTCACAAGCATTGGCGACCTTGTAAGAAGACGCGCATTCTTGAATTCACGGCGACATGAGTGGACGCCAATTTTCCCAGATTCTCGCATCTATCTGATTTTAATAGTTGATTTCTCAGTATACTTTCCCTATACATGCTTCTATCCTTGGAATTCAATTGTTCTTTTGGATCTCCCTAAATTATTCCTACAATGTTAAATCCTTGGAACTCTATTGGCTATTAAAAAAAGTGGATGTCTAGATGTTGACACAGGATCTTTGATCCAATGACTTCAATGCCTGGCGTTAATGGAGCCCGGTCTGATCCTGGAAGGAGCACTCGAAAATACTTGTGCCGATAGGAGCTATATTATTGACAACGGTGTGGCATTACACCGAAGTGCTTGACTCGCTAGATTGATCTAAAGCATTCCACTCTTGACGTGATATTATGTATTGACTTGATGTGCTCGGCCCGGAAGGGTAATTGCTTGAACTTGAATAGCCAAATTTTCTGGTGCTAATGAAAACTTGCTAGACAATCTCCATGTTCTCGCTACTTATTTTCACATGATATTTTCTTATTGTTCCTTACTACTCTATTCTATCTTGAGCAATCTTCATACATAGTTAGAATTGCATTCATGCAACATGTTAATTACTTAAAGCAAGCCTGGTGATAGAGATGTAATTCCTACTGAGTTTTTCGCTCACCCAGAGTTATTTCAATATTTTTTAGGTAATCAGGTGGCAAGCGAGGACGTATACTCTAGCGGGAAGGGAAAAGTGTGAATGAGTGCTAATGAAGTTAGAAGACCCACGCCTTTTATTTTTCTTGAGTCTAGATTAGTGTTATTATTGAGTCTAACAGTGTGTCTTTTCTTTGGAAGTTGTAATTCAAGTCAATGGTTGTACTAGCAAGTTTATATTAATAAAGTTTAGTTTTGTCAATTTCTGATCCTTATGTGTCTTTGAGCTATTGCTCTGATTGTCATGCTTGTTTCGCTGCCACGTTCCGAATAAGTTTTCACTACTATCGATTCGGGGCATGACAAACACCCTCCTCTTAGACAGAACATTGCCTAACGCCTTTCCACGTCATCATCTAACCCTCTTCCCTCTTAGATGAAGTATCGTATAACACTCTCTTTTTAGATAGAATATCACCTAATGCCTTTCCATGTCATCATTTAACACTCTTCCCACTTATTCTATTAGACTGGACTCTGTTATAGTTAGTTGTTTATTCCTGTTAATTACTGAATTGTCCTGCCTTATTTCTTATTTCTTTGTACCTCCACACTCCTTTTTAGCCCTTCTGAGCCCTCTGGCTTCTGGGCGACGGACCATGATTCGAATGGTATCGGGCTCCTCCTAGTATCCAGATCTTGGGTCATTACAGTTGGTATCAGAGCTGTGGTTGTGGACGCACATAGGAATTCGAGATATTGCAGTGATCAGAGTCCATAAGTTCCAGTACAGTCGGTAGCTGGCTTAGGATTTTGTGTTTGTTTTTCACTTTGTTTCTCGCATGAGAGCTTGAGCGCGTTGCGTTGGCACTGTGATTGTGGTTGCTGTTTCATCGGAGTGCCAGCGTGGGGTCTGAGGATAGTGGTCGAGAGCTTTCTCCCTCATCGGTCGTGGACCTGCTTGTACTGCGTTGGGTAGAGGTTGCCGACGTGTGTGTTGCTGCGATGCTACGTTCGAGGAATCTGCAGCGAGGTCAGGTGGCTGATAAGGATTATTCATTGTTAAGTGGCCGGAAGCGTGCTCTGAGGGAGCTGCTATTGATTTTGGCCACCCCAGTTTGCGGTTGTCCGGCCCCTGAGGTATTAAGGTCGTGGTTTAAGGTGTCGGAGCGGGTGCTCTGATCGAGAGGTGTGCTCAGGCGAGCGAAGGATCTTCTGTTGAGTTTCTGATTATCGAGCCTGTTGTTCTCGTCGTGCTCTGTGGCATCAGAAATGACGTGTCGCTCCTGATTATTTTTATGGATTTTGAGGCAGGATTGGGAAGGGTTGACCTAGTAAGTTTTGCTCTTGCACTTCTGTGTGTGAATGGGCTGTGTTCGCCCTGGGGTTGGCCTGAGATGTGAAGGCTCCGCGGTGAATTCAGGACTCGAGGATGGGCGTTGGCGGTTGTCGATTATGGCTCGTGTTGTGGCTCTTGGCATGGCATGTTACAGTTCGAGGAATTATAGCGGTGGTGCATCAAGGGATGCTGTGATCATGGTCTGACGTGACACTCGTTGAGTGTGTCGGGGGTGCTGACCTGATGGAAGTGACGATTTTCTCGATGTTGGAAGGTGCTATTCTCAGCGTGCGTGAGGTTTAAAGTCAGGTCAAGTGTGAGATTTTCCATTAGTTGGAGGTGCGTTGGGTTCTCCTTTGGTTGAAGAGAATCATCCTTGGCAAAGGTTCACCGTCTTGCATCGTGTGTCTGGATTGGTTGGCCTTTGTGTGCCATGAAGTCCATGCAAGACGTGTTCCTTGTCTTGGCAAGGTGGTTGCCTGTAAGAAGTTATGTCCATTCCCTTGTTGTGTAAGGGTGTGTTGGCGCTATTCCTGAAGGATGAGTGCCAGTTGGGAGGTGTTCGTGAGGACTTGAGGCTGGTGTTGTGATCCCCGATGTGTCGAGGATCGGAGCTTGCAGAGTGCAGAGGATTGTTGGGATGGAGGATCCCCAGTTGCCGTGTTGGCTGTGCGCGTGAATCAGAATGCGCAGCGGAAGCATGGTGGGCCCATAACCCACAAGTCCAAGTTCGTAGCGTTGGCTGCTACAGGTGGATTTTTGAGATGGAGAAGAGCATTAGAGGATTGGTTCCTTGGTAAGCGTTGTCTCCGGCTGTGTGAGACGTGTTGTTACGATGTCGTTGCTTGAGGCATTATGGTTCATGGCACTAGCAGGATGGAGAATAGGGGAAATATGTTGGCAAGCGTGCCGCATGAGTACCCTGTTTCTATATAGGAGGTTGTGTTTTCGGATGAGGCAAGTGATTTTTTGGACAAGTGATCTCTGGCAAGATTATGGGTCCTGGCTGGTTGCTGTGAGCGACTAGTGGGTTGGCCGAGTGATCGACCATGGTGAGATGCGTATTGTCAGGAGACCCATTTGCTTTGGTCGTGGCGTGGTCGACCAGGTTGCCGTGGGTTTGAATGGCACTTTCCTCCCCTAGAGATGTGTGCCGTGAGTTGTAAGAGGTTGTGTGTCCCGTGGCTCTGGGGTAAGAGCGGGAACCAGGATCGACAAGTATCCAGTTAGAGTAATTGAGATGAGATAGGACGGTGGTCAAACCCTATGCATGGAGGTCTTTGATTAGACATTTGCTGTTGGAATGGTGGTCCTTGGTCTGAGACCAGCATGGGATGGCTCCTCTGTAAGTCTGAGTCAAGTGAGGTAAAGACCAAAGGCACTAGGGTCTTGTCATGTGGTTTTGCCGTACTCTCCTGAGAGGGTAGAGTTGGCGTGAGGTTCGAGATCGGATGCAGTGTTTGAGTGAGAGTTTGATCGAGGTGCGGTGTTGGTCTGTGGAGAGTCAGCAGATGGCCTATCATGATTTAGATCGTGCCTGCTGGGTCAGTGAAGATTTTTCGTTGATGAGTGTCTGGCGACCACTGGGTTGTCTTTCACAGACAGAAGATGCTGGTGGTGTTTGTGATTCGAGAATGGCGAGAGCCATGTATCGGTGAGGCCTTGGTGGTCGTCTCCATGTCGTGCCTCCCAGGTGAGATCTGGGCTTTGTCGAAGTTTGTCTTCTGGTAGAGTTGGCACAGTGATATGCCTGCCTATCGACTTGCCATGTGTGAGGTAGTTCTTGGCACTCAGCCGGTGATCTGGTTGCGGTCTGTTGAGATGGCTGCGTGAGCTAACGAAGGCTCTATATTGGTTGTTCCCTTGAGTCGGGCGTGAAACCGGTCAGTTGGTTATGAAGCCGATGTGTGATTGTCCGCCGACCATAGGATGGATCGGTAGCTGCTTCTCATAACGAGGGCCGTGTCTCCTCGGTGAGCAAGATGGTGGCAGTGGTGCCATGATTGGTTCTTGTGTTGTCTAGGGTGATGCCATACTGTGTCCTTGGGTGTATGCCTGCTCCGATGACCGGTGTGTACGGCGTGCGGAGCAAGGTGTCGTTTTGTGGTTACAGTCTGACTGTGTCCCTCAGATTAGGAGCTTTCGTGAGAATCGAGGTTTTCAGTGCTGGGGCTCTGACGGCGTTGTCAGTTGGATAAGGCATTCTTCCCATGTGTTCCGACGTTTGTCTTGAATTTTGAGGATGAAATTTCTTTAAGGGGGGAGGGCTGTAATGCCGTGGATTATTCAGATTTTTTTAGATATTTTTCGTGGGTCCCGGATCGAGTTTAACGATGTATGTGTGTTTTTATTTGTCCGACCTTTGGAACCCCGTGTAGGGTGAACCATTGCGTTCTCCGACTTCGGGACGTTACCACAGTATTATGCATTTTTCGAGGATCGCAGGGAGTATTTTTTCTATTTTTTAATATTTTCTAGATTTTTTAGATTTTCTATTTAAACCTGTTAACCCCTCTCTCTCTCCCCATTCTCTCATTCCCTCCCTCTCTCTTCTCTTTCTCTCCCCAACTCCCCCTGGTGGCCGACGGTGGCGGAGGAGGGTGAGACGGTGAGGTGGCGAGGCGAGGAACGAGGAACGGGTCGAGGATCGAGGGCCGGTGGCGTGTGGAAGCTCGGTCACAAGTTCATGTCCCGATAAGGGTTTAATGACATTTTCTTCACGGATCGGCATCCTCAGTGTGCGGAATCTTCTGTGGAGGTAGGGAGATGGACCCCCAACTTGCGTACTTCCATTCCCGCAATTTTGGTAGGCCGTGGTGAGCCGAGCGGTCTTATTTGAGTAATTTGGGGGAAAATACATTTTCTTGGGTTGTGAGCCGGATCTAGCATTTTAACCATAATTTCGGGGTTTGAATGAGTCCTCTCGGTGCTAGAGAGGTTGGGGACGAGTTCCCCTTGTTTTACCCTTCGTGTGGGTGCGAACGGGGTGTGGAATGGTGTTTCCCACCGAATTCACCATTTTTGGGTTTTCGGAATAGTGGCGGTCCTAACAGGAACTGCCACTGGGCGAGGCGGTCCTCAGGGAGGCCGCCATTATCCCATTTTACAATATTTTGGTTTGCGTTCTTGCGATAGGCTGCCAGGTGGCTTAGCAGTCTCGGGGAAACTGCCAAGCAGTGGTCAGGGGATGACCGTTTTCGTGCCTTAGTCATTTAAGCATTTCTCGACTGTTCCTGTCCTAGTTGGACCGCTGGTTGAGTTTTGCGGTCCACAGTGGACCGCCATGCTGCCAAGCGGCCTGGGGATGGCCGCTTGGGTCTCCCTTATGTCGATTCGATCCTAGCAGTCGTGCGATAGACCGCTACCTAGCTTTGCGATCTCTAGGAGACAGCCAGGGTGTGGGTTGCGATCAGGGCCCCGCGGGGCTTCGCCACTCTTGCCATGCCTTTCTTTTCATAATTTTGCTACTCGATTTTTCATGTTCTATGACTTTCGAGGACCTTTATCGGCCAGATATAGTATGAAAGCTCATTCTTTTGGGGGTCAAGACTGCCCCTATTTGAGACCTCTCCCATATTGGGGAGTGCCTTGATTGGTTGTGTAATCCATCAACCTCTTGCCCCTATGCTTGGCCGAAGAGAAGAGCAAAAGGCTATCACCTCCCCCGAGCATGGCCGAAGGAGAAACGGTGTCATCCAGAGAAAGGGACCCTAACCCAGGGGGTATCGTGTAGTGTGTGGTTGCTGTATTAAGGAATCCTTCCCTAATGATGAAAGCATAGGTTACCTCGCTACCCAGCTATTGTTAGCCAGACTCTTTTTTAAGGGTAGAAACGCTTAAGGTAAAGCCCGTTCCATGCATGAGACAACTCTTCTCCCTCAACGTTGACTAAGCGATAGGCGTTCCCAGGATAAACTTTCTTGACTACAAACGGACCCTGGCAATTGGGTTGCAGCTTAGACCTAGGACCTGCTATTCGAATGAATTTACGTTTCAAAACCATGTTACCTACTTGAAATTTTCTTTCGATGACCTTCTTTTGAAAATGTCACGAGACACGTTTTTGATAAACAGAAACATGATTGGCCGCATTAAGCCTCTTCTCATCCAAGAGTTCCAACTGGACTAGCAACGCCTCCCGATGCTCATCGAGATTGAGTTCCTTATCAAGTTGCACTCTTAGGGAAGGGACTAAAATTTCATATAGGAGTACCGCCTCCATCCCATAAGTGAGAGCAAAAGGGGTTTGCCCTGTGAGAGTACGGATGGGGGTGCGATAAGCCCATAGAGTTTCTACTAATCTGTCCGCCCAATCAGTAAATTTATGCGACTCGCATGTTTTCTTGATAATTTTAAGAAGGATTTTGTTGGTGGCCTCGGCTTGACCATTACCTTGGGGATAATATGGTGATGAATGATGCAATGAAATTTTATACTTCTTACAGAGATATTGGAGCTCTTGTGACACGAACTGAGGTCCGTTGTCAGTGACGATGTCACTTGGCCCTCCAAGCCGTGAGATGAATTTCTTCTGGATGAAGCGGCAAATCATGGTAGCTTTGATTTCTGCGTATGCTTCGGCTTCAGCCCACTTGGTGAAGTGCTCAGTAGCGGTAAGAATGAAGAATTTTTTCTTGATCTGAGAATTAGGATCATCTAGTGGGGCTACAATGTCAAAAGTCCACATGGAGAATGGCCAAGGAGTAGAAAGAGGATGGGGAGATGAAGCAGGAGCATGAATTTTGTTGGCATGGAGTTGGCATTGAATACACCTATGAACATAGGTGGAACAATCTTCTTCTAAGGTTAGCTAATAATAGCCCTGCCTAAGAATCTTCTTTGCTAATGCCTGACCATTAACATGCCCTCCACGTTTGCTCGAATGAGCTGCTTCAATGACCTTCCAGGATTCATCATCGTCCAAACACCTCATAAGAACCCCATTAAAAGCACGCCTATACAATTCTCCTGTAATGATTGTCTATCTTGAGGTGACTTTTCTAATGGCCTTACGCTGCTCTGTGTTAGCCGATTCTTGGAACGACCCATCCTTGCAATATTGCTCAATTTCATAGTACCAAGGCAATTCCTCTTCCTCTAAGATCTCTTCGAGCTTCGTTAATGACACCTCTTTCAAACCCTCCTTCTCAGCCTTCTTCTCTATGTTTATGACTCAAATAAAATATAAAAATCACATAGATTGATTCATAAAAATGTGGAGAACACAATGGCGCAAGCCGTTGATCCATCTGAGCTTTGCAAAATGTGGAGGGTAAGTGATGCCCCCATCACATTTTGTCATACAGAACTAATGCACATTCATGCAATCATTATCATGTAGGTCATCACACATTTATTTGTTATAGTCAATGAGTCAATGCATCATTGGGTTGCATCCTTTATTTTTATAGCTCATCAATCAATGCATCCATACATTCCTCAATTAAGCATGTCAGTGCATATACCCTCTGTATGACAGGTAAGGTCAATGCACATTTCAGTTTGAAGCATGAAAGTCAATGCATGTTGCATATGAAGGTCGATGCAAGTTATTGCATGTTCATAGTGTTGCATATCAAGGTTGGCGCATATATGCATATGTGAGATGAAAGGTCGATGCACATTTGACCTCATACTTCATAAGATCGATGCACATTTTTCTTGTGCATATAGAAAGTTGATGGACATCATTCACTTGTCTGAAGAAAGGTCGATGCACCTTTCGCTAGCATAGAGTAATGTCGGTGCACCTTTCACTAGCACAGACTAAGGTCGATGCACATCTTGCATACTAAGGTCGATGCACATCTTGCATCTTGCATACTAAGGTTGATGCACATCTGCCTTAGTCATCTATAAGGTCGATGCACATCTGCCTTAGTCATTTATAAGGTCGATGCGCATCTGCCTTAGTCATTTGTAAGGTCGATGCACATTTACCTTTGCCATCTATAAGGTCGATGCACATCTGCCTTAGTCATTCATATGGTCTATGCACATTTACATTTAGTAAGGTCAGGTCGATGCACATGTGTTAGCGATAGCATGTAAGGTCGATGCACCTTTTGACTGTATTCATCATCAGGTCGATGCACATGTGTTAGCGATAGCATGTAAGGTCGATGCACGTGTGTTAGTGATAAACATAAGGTCTGTGCACATTACACTATCAGGTCGGTGCACATTTTTCAGTTGCCTGAAGTCAAGTCGGTGCAACTACTGTAGCATTCACTGTCAATGCATCTTGTTTAAACATCAGTGCACACAAAGAAGATTGGGCATTCATTCTTCTCTAAACTTATGGAGCATCTAAGATTTCATTCTTCAAATGCTTATCTTCATAGGCCCTATATTGATCTGACTACTAATAATCTCTAATATTCACTTAACAGGTCAAACCAACACCTCAATGATTAACCCTATCATATGCTCGAGCACCTGAACTGCATAAAGGCGGATCACATATCTTGCACGTGAAATTTAAGTGATGCTGATCAAGGGCACGTGATCCAAGGCATGAAGCTGAACTAACACTCTGTCACGTTGGATCGTCTCATCCTCCACTTCTGACACGCGGTCTTGAAGTGCACTTTCTGGATAAGAAATTTGGGCGGGAGTGTGTCGTCCACGCGCCCAAATCTAATTTGCTGGGGACCACAGAGTTCGTGCTCAACTGGCCATAAAAAAGGACCTGAGCTCTCAAATGAAGAATAACGAAGGAAGGGTGAAGCACATCGAAGAAGCAAGAAGTTCTGAATCTTCCAGAGTTCAGCAGAGAGAAAAGAGAGGGAAGAGCCAGTCATTCTGAGAGCTGAGGTGAAAATAGGGGATCGAAAAGTAGAGAAGTATTCTGAGAGCTGTGAGTGTTCAAGAGATCTGTAAGTGGAGTCTTGTCTGCCTCGACCTCTAGATGACGAGTTGCTCTACAACGATGTCGAATGCTACATTGACGACTTAGTCGTCAAAACAAAGAAAAGGGAGGACCACCTGGCAGACCTCAGAATTATATTTGAAAGGCTGCAGCTGCATGAACTAAAAATAAACCCGATGAAGTGCGCTTTTGGCATCTCTAGCGAAAAGTTCCTGGGCTTTATCGTCAGATATAGGGGAATTGAAATAAACCCCGCAAAAATCACAGCTATTCAGGAGCTGCCTCCTTCAAGAAACCTGGCAAAATTATGGTCATTGCAAGGCCGGCTAGCCTACATTCGTAGGTTCATTTCTAACTTGTCTGGGCGGTGCCAGCCATTCCACAAATTAATGATGAAGGATACCCCGTTCCAGTGGAGCGAAGAATGTCAGAAAGATTTCAATCAGCTGAAAGAATACCTCAACACCCCGCCAGTCCTAGGGGCACCTGTCAAAAATTGGCCACTGATCCTAGACATAGCTGCCACCGAATACTCTCTGGGGGCAATGTTGTCCCAGAGCAATGAAGAAAGAAAAGAACAAGCTCTATACTACCTCAGCTGAAGATTGGTTAGGGTCGAAGCAGAGTATACACCAATTGAAAAGGTTTGCCTCGTACTGGTCTTCGCAACCAAGAAAATGAGGCACTACATGCTGTCACATGAAATCAAGCTGATATCCAGGGCCGATCCGGTCAAATATATACTCTCTCAGCCAGTCCTAAAAGGGCGACTGGGCAAATGGGCCGTCATTCTCATGGAGTTTAACATTTCTTACGTGGCGTAAAAGGCCATCAAAGGCCAGGCCATTGCAGATTTCTTTGCAGCGCACCCAGTGCCTGAAAATTCTCCATTAATCACGGAGCTCCCCGAAGATGAAATTGAAATTAAAAAGCTAGGCTACTATTGACCGACAATGTTCGACGACTACTGCAAGTACGCGAAGTCATGCCAAAAATGCCAAGAACATGCAATGGTCTCTAGACGACCTCTAACACAGCTACATCCAGCAGCACCTAGTTGGCCGTTTTCCCAATGGGGAACAGACGTTGCGGGTCCACTACCCCCGTTCTCTTTAGGATGTAAATATATCCTGGCAATAACAGATTACTTCTCCCGCTGGGCGGAGGCTATAGCCCTGAAAGAAGTGACAGGAGAAATTATGGTCCGGTTTATCTGGAGAAATGTAATATTCCAGTTTGGCATTCCCAACTGGATCGTCTCAGACAACGGAAGTCATTTTCGAAATCAAAAGGTCTACTGATTGACTGAAAAATACAAGATTAACTGGGGAACATCCACTCCATACAATTCATAGGCGAATGGGCTAGCGGAAGCCTTCAATAAAACATTGTGCACCCTTCTGGCGAAGATAGTCAGTTCCAACAAAAGGGACTAGGAAGATAAGATGTACGAGGCGCTCTGGGCATACCATACCGTCTATAAAACCCCAACAGGCTGCTCGCCCTTCTCCTTGGTGTACGGCTCGAAGGCGGTCATCCCCATTGAATTATAGGTACCCTCTCTTCGGGTTGCAATCCAGCATGACTTGGTCAGAGACGACCAAACAAACGTCGAGCGAAGACTGGAGGAGCTCTCCGACTTAGAAGGGAAGCAACTCCAGGCCCAGCAGAACGTACAGGTCCACCAGGCCCACATATCCCGCGCCTTTGATACGCTCGTCAAGGGGCATGAATTCAAGAAATGTGACCTTGTGATGGTCAAAAGAAAAAATTTTATGGCTGCCAACCCATAAGCATACCCGTAGGTCAGCTATTTTGGCTTCCAGAGACTGATGTCATGGCACTGAAGAGAAGATTTATGTGTTGTGTTGAATCCCGGTGGGATTGAGAGTTGGTGTTATCAAAGGGGTCTTTTGTTCATTTGGTTCAGATTGGTAGTTTTGGCCAAAGGTGGGATGATAGTCGGCTTAAATCGAAGGTCATGACGCCAAATGACTTAGCTTAGATGTAAATTCGTGACGCCAAAGAAGTAGGGGTCTTTTTGTTCATTGGTTCAGATGGCAGCTCTCGGCCAACAATAGGATGATTGTCGGCTTAGATGAAAGGTCTTGACACCGAATGACTTGGCTTAGATGAAATATCATGACATCGAAGGAGAATATTTACGGGCCTAGACAAACTGTCATGCTGTCAGACAACTTGGCTTAGACAGTATGTCATGATGCCAAGGGCAGAGGGGGTTTTTTGTTAGTTTATGCGTCAGCCTAGACAGAAGGTCATGATGCTGACGGTAGAAGGATTTTTGTTGATTTATGCGCCAGCTTAGATGGAAGGTCGTAATGCTAATGGTAGAAGGATTTTTATTGATTTATGCACCAGCTTAGATGGAAGATCATGATGCTGACAATAGAGGAGTTTGTTTGTTTATGTGCCATCTTAGACGGAAGGTCATGTTGCTGACAATTGGTTTATGGGCCGGCCCAGATGGAAGGCCATGATGCCGATGATAGGAAGATTTTTGTTGATTTATACACTAGCCTAGACAGAAGGTCATGATGCTAACGGTTGGTTTATGTGCCAACCTAGATGGAAGGTCATGATGTCAACAGTAAAAGGATTTTTATTTGTTGATTTATGTGCCAGCCTAGACGGAAGGACATGATGTAGACGATAGAAGATTTTTTGTTGGTTTCTTTGCCATCTTAGACGGAAAGCCATGATCCTGATGTGTTGGCCCAAAGTAGATGGCAGACAAGAAGGGGGGTTGAATTGTCCCCCAGTCAAGATGGCAGATTTTAAAAACAAACTGAGCTAATTATAACGGAAGTAAAATTAATCACGTTAATTAGCCTACACTGACGTGAGATACAATTGAACTCTCAATCTTTCCGATCTCACACGGATAGCGGACGAAGCAATGTGTGATGGTGTAGTGAATGACCAATATAATTGACATGTGAAAGGATATAGAGAAAATGGACAATCACACAGGCAACCACAAGGAACACGGAGATTTTTAGGTGGTTCGGGACCACGACGAGCTCCCTACGTCCACCCCGCACCGAAACCCAGTGAGGCTTCACTACACGCTACTAACGTAGCAACACAGGGATGAACCCCAACACCACACACGCTGCTTCCGTAGCAATGCACACATAGGGCCTGGCCCCAAGCCGCTGCCACAGCAGCACGCACACACACACAACATTGGGGAACACACCCCAGACTCGAAAATGACACGGAGACGCAGCTCTGTCTTCATACAACCAAACTCGGGGAAACTTTCCCCACAATAAATCCACACACTCAGAGATGCAGCTCCGCTCACACATAGTAATATATCGAGTTCAACAAAATAAAAGGATTTACAATATATGCTCAACAGATTATAACCCTAGGAGAGTGCCAGAAAGAAATGAATGAAGGATGTATAATGTTTCCCCTTTGTTCTCCAATAGCTATAAGAAGATCTTCCTTGAAGCTTAGGTTGGAAAGAGTTGAATCCGTAGGATGTCGGAGCAGACGGTCTTCCTTCTTAAAATTTCACTTAAAGGGGTTTTCTAATTTAATAGTAGATAATTGTCTCAATTATCACTCCTTTCATATCAATTAATTATTTCTCGGGATGCTACACCCTCCCCCCACTTTAAGAAATTTGGTCCTCTAAATTCACTACACTTTGCCAAAATGGGGAAAAACTAAGGTTACTGACCTCCAAATAATTCATGGTATTGTCTCTAGATAGTTTCTTCAGATTCCTAAGTAGCTTCCTCGATCCCACGTCGGCTCCACTGAACTTTGACCATCGGTATAGACCGATTCCTGAGTTGTTGTTGCTTCTTGTCCAAAATCTTGATGGGTTTCTCTTCATAAGTTAAATCTTCTTCCAATTCTAGATCTGCATGTTGAATAATGTGCGTAGGGTCATAAACATACTTTTGCAGCATAGATACATGGAATACATCATGTACTCCAGATAACTGGGGTGGCAAAGTCAGCCTGTAGGCAACTTCTCCAACTCTCTCCAGAATCTCAAATGGGCCAATGAATCTCGAACTTAGCTTGCCACGAATGCCAAACCTTCGAACTCCTCTCATGGGCAAAACCTTCAAGAACACATGCCCGCCCACTAGAAACTCTAATTCTCTTCTTCTGTTATCTGCATAACTTTTCTGTCTCGACTGAGTAACTTATAAATGATTTTTGATAATCTGGATATTCTTGGATGATTCTGAGATGAGATCCGGTCCTCGCCATTGCTTCTCGCCTACTTCATCCCAGCACAACGGTGATCGGTAACTCCTTTCATAAAGAGCTTCGAACGGTGCCATCTGGATATTAGACTGGTAACTATTATTGTAAGCAAATTCTATGAGGGCCAACTGTTCGTACCAACTGTCACCAAAGTCGATCATGCAAGTCCTTTGCATATCTTCGACAATCTGATTAGTTCTCTTAGTTAGACCGTCTGTCTGAGGATGAAAAGTAGTACTAAAGTTTAGACGGGTTCCCAAGGACTCCTGTAACTCTCTCCAAAAATGTGAGGTGGATCTGAGATCTCTGTCTGACACAATGTTCATGAGTACACCATGCAATCTTACCACTTCCTTCATATACAAAGTAGCCAAAACATCTATTGTCTATTTTGACTTAATGGACAAGAAATGCACAGATTTAGTCAACCTATCCATAATCACCTTTATTGCATCGAAGCCTCTACGAGTTCTTGGTAAACTCATTATGAAATCTATGCCCATACTCTCCCATTTCCACTGTGATATATCGAGAGGTTTTAATTTTCCGACAGGTCTGAAATGCTCAGCCTTCACTTGTTGGCATACCAGACATCTACTTACGAACTCTGCCACTTCCCGTTTCATATTTGGCCACCAAAAGGTCCTCTTTAAATCTCGATACATCTTAGTGGCTCCAAGATGAATAGTATACTTAAACTTATGGACTTCTTCAAGGATCTAGTTCTTCACCTCGGCAAAATCAGGGACATAGGTCCTTCCCTGAAATAACAACCTGTCATCATCGGCCAACAAAAAATCTGGTTTATTACTTAGACTTCCCTTTATCTCTACTAGCACTGGATCGTTATCTTGTAGGATCTTAATTTCCATCAACAATTCGGGACGAAGCTGAAATAGAGCGATCATGACCCGATCCTTATTAACATTAAGGTCTAGATTAGCCAACTGCTCCAGCAGTCTCCATTCTTGCAACATGAGACTTGACAACTTGGCTATCGGCTTGCGACTCAAAGCATCAGCCACCACGTTATTTCATGGAAGACGCACTCCTTTTCTACTGCTGGTATAAAAGAAAGCTTTCTCCTTCCTGGAGAAGAACTGATCATGAACCACTTCCAGAAGCAGAAGCCATCCCGAGCCGCCACAGTAGGAGGCCCACGGTAACTAGCCTAAATCCGTCTCTCTCGGGTAGCCTCATCACAACTCCCTGGTGGGACCATACGCGTGTCGGAAGGCTACGACTTGTGGAGGGTCGCTGAAGGAGTAGACTCTCTAACCAATGGAAACAACGCCTGAACAGGATAAAGTACAAGAACCACTCCACGTACCGACATTGACTCACGGTGACACAAGCCAAGAATACACCACCTCCCGGGACCCCACGACACCCACACACATGGCCCCCACACGATGCCCAGCATCAGTTGGACCGCAGGTCAGCACGTGGATCGACGTCTACTCACCCAGGATTTAAATTGGCAAGAATTGAACCCCAGTTGGATAGAACACAGGTGGCAGTCCACTCGGACCGTCCCTGGAATAAATGGTCAGATGCTGGACCGCCTCAAGGAGAGAGACGGTCCTCACTGGACTGCATGCAGAGGAGGGGTAGTCACCTACAGTCCACCGCTCACAGGGGATAAACGGTCTCCTTCGGACCGTTTGGAACCTAAGCAGTCCCCTCTGGGCCGCCTCAGGCATGAAACTGTCCCCTTGGGGCTGCCACACCACAAAACTACACGAAAGGTGAAACGGTCACCTTGTGACCGTTGGAGACTGAAACGGTCTCCCTTGGGTCTGCCAGACAGAGTTAGAACGGCCACCCCATGATCGCCAAGCCCAAAAACTGTTCAACGGTCAAAACGTAATGGTCAGAAATGCCTCGAGAGTCACGCTAGCTCCACGAGAGAAATAGTCGGTCGCTTGGCCACCGCAGAGGGTAACGATCAGTCGGTCGACCGCATACCCTGCTGACACTCCCTGGTCGGCTAGCGGTAACCAGGTGGGCCGCTAAGCCTAAAAACGGTTCATGTTATCACCATTTTCTTCCCAGAAAATTGAGAACGACGGGAACCACCCCAAAATGCCATTCCACGCCCCATTCACCCCTAAGTGATAGGGAAACAAGGGGAAAACTCATCCCCATGCCCCAGAGCATCATTAGATGCCATCAAACCATGAAATACTGCATTAAAACTCAAGATTCGTCGCTCGATCCCTAAAGTATGGATTTCCCTTCTCGGCGTAAAATAACCCTCTCTCGACCTCCCTTTGGCCTAGAAATCACAGGGAAAGTAAACAATGAGCTAAGTATCAGTCACCCTACCTCAAGGTCACCCAAAACGTGATGGATCGCTGTCGATCTTCAAAAACCCACTTGAAACCCTCGAGCTCCCATGAGCTTTCATGAACCGCACGTTGCCGCGATCTCCTTGCCGCCATCGTCGCTGCCACGTCGTCGTCTCACCGCTGTCTGCAGTCGGAGGGGAGCACGCTGCGGTCGTCATCAGAGAAAGAAGAGAGAGAGGGGGGCACGGCCGGTTCTCACGGGAGGGAAAGGAGAAGAGGGAAGAAGAGGAAGAAGAATAAAAAAAGAAAAAGAAATGGGAGGACTCTACGGAGCCCGAATAAATCGTCACATTGGTGACTGGCACGCCCACGCACTTAAAAAAAAATTAACCTAATTCCATCAGAAAGTGTGTCCACAGTACCCTGTTTCTGTGTTGGAAGCTGTGTCCTTGGGTGAGATCGTGTTTTTGGAGAAGTGATCTCTGACAGCGGATTCATTCACCGCCCCTCTAAATCCTTGTCTGCACCATCACATCGTCCCAACAGCCGTGGCAGTGCCCCAAGCACCTCGGGTGCCAGCACTAGTCATCCTCGCTCCCCGCCGTTAGTTGCATACAGGGTGGTTCATGGATTACGGGAAGCTTTTCAGATTCCCCCCAAGTTTAACATTGTCTTCCTGACTGTTGACGATGACCGACTAAGTCTACCTTCGGGGGGAATTATGATTCCTGTGGCATCCTTCCAGGTGGGCTTCCGTCTTCCCATCCATCCTTTCATTGCTTCTGTCCTCCACTACTATGGTCAGCATCTAGGGGAGTTATCCCCCAATTCCTACCATATCCTCTGTGGGTTTGTGTTTGCGTGTCTGCGAGCATCGGTGGAACCTAGCATTCATCACTTCCGCCACTTCTATTACCTTTAGAAGTGTCCGGCTGATACGACCTATGCGTACTTCTAGGCTCGAGCTAGCCGCAACATCATCCAGGTGTCCGCTGTCGCAGCTAACCTCAAGGGTTGGTCATAGCGGTATGTATATATCACCAAATCGAGTGATCATGATTCCTCCGATGGCTGGAGGCATAGGGGTTTCCATCCTATCTCGGCCGACAGGAAGCCCCTAGCCAATGTTGAAGATCGTAGGAAAATAGATGTTGTCCTTCGGTTTCCCCTTGCCAACGCTAACTTTGTACTGAACCCGGGGTTGCTCCCAGAGCTGGGGTTGAGTCCCCCTTTGCCGCATGGTACCAATCTTGAATCCTCCAAAGGCTATATTGGTGGAAAAACGTCTTAACCTTGCTTGGTCTAATTTCAAGGGCGCCGGAAGTGCCAGTGTGGAGCTACGAGGTGGTGTGACTGGCACGGTGTGCCGCAGGTCCTGTGGACCATGTCGAGCCGGGGGCCGGCCAGGTGTCTATTATCGCCCCCCAAGCTGAGGTCGCATTTTCCCCATGGAGACTGCAGTATCTCGTTCCTGTGGGGGTTCCCTTGGGGAGCTCGACGGCAGCTTCCACAGCCAGTGACGACTCCAGTGCTGGGAGGGGCGCCTCCGAAGGAACTGCTAGCACTGCGGAAGAAGAGTCCACCATGGCTGGTGGCGATCGATCTCCATTAATGATGGAGGAGCTAGCGGCGTTGGACAATCGGCGTCACTCGAGGAAGCAGGGCAAAATTTTTGCTCTGGCTCGAGATCGGGCCCCTTCGCCGACGATGCGCGATGCACCTCTTCCCCCCGAGGTACCACCGCCACTGCAAGTTAACGAACCCACAAATCCTTCCCCTGCTCCTGTCTCTAGTGATAAGGGGAAGGCTTGCTTAGTTGATGACGTTGTACACCCTCCGTCGTCGGACACCTCTCCGCACGCTCAATTCCTCTCACCCGAGGAGGCCACAGTTGGGTATGCGGTGCTTGCGACGATGGCAAACCACATGACTAAGAGCGTCAGATGGCGCGAGCGCATCGTGGTGTCCGGCCCAGGGGCCAAGAAGGAGTTGATGGATTTGGCTGCCAAGAGCGTGTGTGCGATCGCGAGGGCCCTTGGCCTATGGAGGCACCACTTTAGTGATCTTGCATGGGAACTAGAGGCTAGTCAAGCCATACAGATCGACTTGGTAGCCAACTGTGAGCTGCTCGTGGAGCACCAAAAGGCGGCCGAGGCTATGGTCATCGAGCTCCGGGAACAGCTCAGCCAGCTGGATCGGGGGCTCACCGCTATGGAGCGGGACCGTGACTTCTTTTTCGTTCAGACTGAGATGGCGAAAGCCCATGTGGCCACACTGAAGGCGCATGTCCAAGTGGTCAAAGCTCGGGCCGAGGAAGTGAAGGTGCAGCTTGATGAGTTGCACTCGGTAATAGCTACTTCCGATGAGAAGGTAGTGGAGAACTTCTGCTCTTCTTCAGCCTACCAGGACGAGCTGACTATGGAGGCCCTAAAATTCTTGGGGCTGGTGTGCGATCGTGGCTTTCGAGAAGGTTGGGCAGCTACTATGGTGGCCACGACCGGGGTCCTTGGCACCTCAGTGCCTTCCCTCCCTCCTCCTTCATCACCTTATGGCCCCGAGGCCAGTGACGGTGAGGAAAGTGCTGGTGAGGTACGAGGTGAAATCGGGGAACCTGTTCCAGGGCCAAGTGTCGGTGACCAAGCACCTGCTGATGCCCCTGCCATGGAGGAACGCGTGGCGGACCTGGCTGAAGACACATGCGAACCTGAGGAGGCCGGGTCATGTGATGCTGCTACTGGGGCGGACCCTTGAAGGGGCGCCCTCTTATTTCTTCTTTTTGTACTTTCCTTGTTCTGGTAGGGTAGTTGCCCTTCTACTTGTAAACTTTTGATCTTGGGGTCGAAACTTTTGGCTCGAATCTTTGTCATGTATTCCTTCTGATTGCGATGAAATCTCTTGGGGATACGAAACGGAGTCTTCAAGGATGACCCTGGAGGCGCACGACTTTTGGGATCCATCGGTCTGAATCTCGCGCTTCTTTTGAAAAGGCGGTGGGAGTCCTTTGGCCTTTCATGATCTTCCTTCCCCCCTATAAATATCAACTTTCGTCTTCGCCTCATGGCAGAAAGGCTTCAAGGGAGGAGGTCCTATAAGATGTCTTCAGGAGAGTATGGTACCTCATTAGACGATGACGCTTCGCAGGCTCCTCGTCGACCCCTAATCCTCCAGGGTGCGCCTCCGCTGGCTCTGTGGCAGCCGTGGTCAGAATCGGGAGCGAATGGTCCCATTTTCGAGGAATACTAGAGCGGGTACTTGGATGGCTAGTGGGAGGCGTTGGATAAGGTCAACCACTTGTACATTGGCAGGGGAGTCCTGCTCCTTGAGCCAGGGAGGTTCCATCCTTAAGGGGACAGAATATGCCCTTGTACTCACCACCCTTTACTTCTGAATCCCATTCCTCTTGCTGCCTTCTTGTCACATGGCCGTGACCACTTTTCTTCGTGCTTGTAGATGTGCGATGGGGTATTTCCCCGAGCTAAGGGGGGTGCTTCTCTGCCCGAAGATGTCAGTAGGTGAGGCAGTCGCCTTTGCTTTCCAGTTTGCAAGCATGGCCAATGCGCTGAGCCAGCTTCCGTATTGGGTGGGCCTCATTGCTCCTGTGTCCCCCATCAACCAGGGGTGGATGGATCAACTGATTTTCACTCCTGGTGCAGGCCTTTCTACCGCTGATGTCCCTAGTTGGTCCGCTTCCACAGATCAAAAGGGATGCTAGGTGTGGAGTTCATCCCTCTTCTCGGCCATGGACAGTTTCCTCTGTTGGGCCACTTCCTCAGAACAAGTAGGCCGGGGAAAGGTCATCTGTTACCGCCACGAGAGGCTGGGGATGGGATCGTGTCTCCACGGCCTTGATTCCTTGTGGGTCTGCATGACGATTGTGCAAGAGCAGTTTTGGCAGCTTTGTATTTTGACTAAAGAATAAGGTCTCTTGTATTCTAGCAACTTTGTATTTTGACTAAAGAATAAGGTCTCTTGTATTCTGACAGCTTTGTATTTTGACTAAAGAACAGAGTCCCTTTTGCGCAGGCTCATTTTAATGTGTACCACTTTGATGGGAGACTTTCGTATGATGTGCTTCTGGTTACTTTTCTATGTGCGTGCCTTTGTAACGCCTACATTTTCCTTTGGGCAAGTCCGCTTGCTGCCATTGTTTCCGAGGGGACGAGTGCCTGCCTCTAGAGAACCCTTAGGTTACTCCCTTATTTTCAAAGGGAGCGGTGCTCGCCTCTAGGGGACCCTTAGGTCACCTTCTGATTTTTAAGGGGAGCGGTGCCCAACTCTGGGGGACCCATAGGTCACCTTCTGGTTTTTATGGAGAGTGGTGCTCGCCTCTAGGGGACCCTTATGTCACCTTCTGGTTTTCAAGGGGAGTGGTGCTCACCTCTAGGAAATCTCTTAGGTACCTTTATGGGACCCTTAGGTCACCTTCTGGTTTTTAAGGAGAGTGGTGCTCACCTCTAGGGGACCCTTAGGTCACCTTCTGGTTCTCAAGGGGAGCGGTGCTCGCCTCTAGGAAACCTCTTAGGACACCTTCTCATTTCTAAGGGGAGCGGTGCTCGCCTCTAGGAAACCTCTTAGGTCACCTTCTCATTTTCAAGGAGAGCGGTGCTCGCCACTAGGGAACCCATAGGTCTCCTTAGTTGAATACGACTGGTGATACTTTACTGGAAAAATTTTCTGAGGTTTATAGATTTCCATGTCCTAGGTACCTCCTGCCCCCCCAGTGTGTTCACTTGTTAAGATGAATTAACAGGAAGATTTAAGCATCTTATTCACTTGCCAAGGAATTAACAAGAAGATTTAGGTGTTTTATTAGAGGTTTGTTGTGTGAGTGTTCTGGAACTCAGAAGTTCAGTTTATGTTTAGTTCCGGGGGGTGCAAGCACACACGGTTATTATCCTCAGAGAGCTATGTTCATTCATTCACCATATGTTCCTCATTCGTATTGTTTGCATTCCTCGCGAAAATTGGGCAGCACCTCCCCCGGACAGGGGTTTGCGAGGTGAAATAGGGAATCGTGAAACAGAGTATTCTTGGACGACCCCCAAATTTGGAGGAGCCAGAGATGACTGTCTGAAGAGCCAAAGGTGAGTGCAGAAGCCCGAGGACCAGCTTTCAAGGGGTTCTAACAGCTCACGCGGGTCGTAGCTCCATAGGAGTTCTATAGGGACGGATGTTTGGCATGAAAGGCTATGAATGTGCACCCTTTAGACGGGTTCCCTTAAAGTCCATGCCACAGTGAGGCAGACTTCTTAGAGGCCTGGGTGATTAGAAGATATGGAGAGGAGAGAAAGAGGACTAGTGGGGTAAAATGCAATGTATATTTACAAAAAAAAAAGGCTTTCTTTTCATTTACTCACAAGAGAAGGGGGGACGAAGTATAGGAGGGGGATCTACCCCATGACAAAGAAACATAGAAGGAAAGGGAGAAAAATAGATACACCGGTGGGAAGGGGGAGTAGAACACAAGTTCGTTCCCCAATCTCACCTCTCTTCCCTCACACTCTCTCCCCTTTCTTCACCTCTGGACGCAAGTGGATGAAACTTCCTTCTTCGGATACCAGAGAGCTCGGAGATAATGCCAGAGAGGAATGCCCTAGCTCAAAGAACTTCTTCTCCAACAAACTGTGATCCTTTTACATTGTCTTTGGCTTGCCTTTTTATAGAACAGCCAGTGGAGGCGAATTCCCTCCACCTTTGCCTCGTTTGCAATGACGTCCAGAGTTGACTTGTTGCGTTGGCTTCCATTGATTCGTAGAGTACGCTAGCATTCATCCGAGGACAAGATGTTTGCAGATTTTTCAAGAGATCTGTTGCTATTGCCACCGTTATTGCCTTCCTTCCTATCGCTACCATTGCTGCCGCTACACTGTCGAATGGAGGTGGAGACAGGGCTTCACCGCATTGAATGTTTTGTTGCTTGAACCCTAAGCGCGAGAATGATGCAAAAACATGGTGTCAGTTGATGGGATGTCTTTGGGTTAAACCGGTGCGGCCAGGGGGTGAGCCGGTTTAGCCCATACAAGAGGCGCACTGGTTTAGGTACACCACATGGGCACTCTGATTTAGCATCAAAAAGGGGGCGTGTCGATTTATGATCCTCACTCGGGCACCCTGGTTTAAGGGCTAGAGAGGCAGGTCGCACCGGTTTAAGTGTCAGGGGGTTTCGCCTGGCTTCACAGTGATTCGGTTGGATGCCTACCCTTCTCGTACTACTTTTGCCTTAATGCACCGCCCCTACGGTGTTTAGTTGAAAGTCTCCGAGTCCTGGTTTAGGACTTTGAGTGGTTTCCAACGCGTGCCGAACCCGTGTCAGAATTCTTGAGTTTTCCTGATTCGGCCTTCAGCACTGACAATTGGGGAGTCAGGGGCCATCTATTCTGCTTGAGGGGCTTCCTTGTTGTGTGGCGAAACACCTGGTATGCATTCGTCCTGCTTGGAGGAGGTACGGGATTTGTTCAGCCTTTCCGTCTTATTTTTTTAAAATGTTATTTCTAAAATTGGTTCCAGAAGCTAGTTTTTCCATGAATACCTTTCAAAGTTAGGTTTTTAGAAGTCTTTAGTGATGGCTATCAGGGTTGTGATGGCTATCAGGGTTCCAAGTTACAGAATTGGTTTTACAAAGTTTCTCAGTGATGGTCTTTTCCAAGTTCTACGGAAATGGATGCACAAGGTTTCTCAGTAGCGGTCTTTTTCCAGTTTTAGAAAGGTAGTTAGTTTGAGTTTCTGGGGTTTCAGTTCCAGGAGAGAGAGATGGCATCCATGGAGGTGCCCTCATAGGTCAGAAAGGGCTATGTTAAAATAGAGCCTTCTCAGAGGGTCTCTATTTCAAAAGGGTGTCAATATGTTAAAATAGAGCTTTCAGAGGGTCTCTATTTCAGAAATAGAGCCTTCTCAGAGGGTCTCTATTTCAGGAGGTTAAAATAGAGCCTTCTCAGGGGGGTCTCTATTTCAGAAGAGTAACAATTACAGGTTTCGCATGCTATGTATTTAATAGGATAATAGGTTAACATGTTAAGTAAATAGGTTTAGCAGGCTATGTGATTAACAGGCTATGGAATTATCAAAGCTTAATGATGGCTATGTAATTAACATTGTTCGATAAGGTATGTAATTACCAGGCTATGTAATTCACAAGTTTAATAGGCTAGGCTATGTAATTAACAAGTTTAACAGGCTGGATAGTTTAACAGGCTTAATCAGGCACGTAATTAACAAGCTAATAGGTAACGGGTTTTAATAGGCTAAGCAAGCTGAACACAAGTGGAATTGGTGTCCTGGTCAGGGGCGCCCCATGGTGAATTGGCGTCGTGGCCAGGGGCGCTCCATTGAATGGCGCCCTGGTCAGGGGTGCCCTTCACCCTGGGTGTCCCTCAGACACATAATATTGTTCGTACGACAAAATTTCATGAAATCTAGAAATAAGGGCATGGATAGATAGAGAAAAATCTCAGGATTATAAAGTCATACTCATGCAGGAGTTTGATGATTTGGTTTTATAGATATAAATATCTGAACATGGTGAATATTAATTACAGAACATGCATTTAATGTAACTGTTCATAATTTGTAAGATGTTCACAGAATCAGGAAGTAGTGACATGGATAGACCGGGAAAAATAGTAGGATTGCAAGATCATGCTCATGCAACAATTTTTGGGTTTAATTTCATAGATATTAATTTTTAAACATGGAACAATTTACAGGAATAGAATGACGTCTTATAGACGGGTACTTGGCGGATGTGAGATCACCGATCTACTCACGGAAGGGTTAGTGTTCCAGATAGGCGTAGCCTAACCTTCTCACTAAACCTTTTAATATACCGTTGACTGAGATGACCAAGTTTACATGCGTGAAGATTAAGCTAGCATGCATGGTACCCTATATTAACTACAAGTTAGGCTAGATCTTGAGAACACCTACCTCCTGATGTGGTTAACTGGTTTGAGCGTGGAATCCTAGCCCTTCACGTCCTCTGTAGCCAAGCTCCCCGCCACAAGATGTGGTACGTTGCCTACACGTGAAGAGAAAATATTAAGATCTCTCTTCTGCAAGTGGAGAAGAGAAAGGCACAGACAACCTTATCTTCAGTGGCAGGAATGGCAGAGGAATGGCAGGTTGGCAGTAAGATCTTCTACGTTGGATGGAGGGAGTTATTTCTAGGGATTATCACCAAGGGTCTATTGGAAACCAGATCTGAAAGCCTTGCTGTACATGTTACACATAGGGAGGGGGTTCAATAGTTCTTACTCAGGATCATTGCTTACCTCTTCGTAGGGTCTCCTTGGGGCTTATATAGCGATCTGTTTAACATATGAGTCCAGAGAGTCGAGGGGATTTCAAGGGGGTTATGTGCTTGTTATAGGCTCTTTATGGCACAAGGACTCTTGCTCTCCCCTATCCCTTGGAGTTCCCTACTTTTTAAGGGTGCGTAACGGAAGCTTGGATAAGCTTCCAACAGTCGGTCCGAGCTTAGGGCACTTGCTGGGAGTCCTCCCGAGTGATGCACACATAGCCCGGGCAGGTTACACTGGGTCCCTGTAGGGGCCTTCCTGACCGATCTGTTGCTCAAACTCTCAGACTCGAGGGTTGCCTAGGAAGTGCTGGTCTGACTGAGTTTTGGGCTTTGAGTAAGTGGGCCCCAAATGGGGCTGTCACTTTGGGGAGCTAGGCCTGGTTCGGTCAAATTGGACCTAGTTGGGCCGCGCTCTCGGGTGGTGGATTTTCCTCCTCTCCAGTATGTGGCCTAATTTTTGCTCTTATCCCCTTAATTCAAGCTAGGGTTTCAAGGGTCTATAAATAGAACCCTTGGCTCATGGTCGCAGGGGGGGGGGGGGAGATTTCAGAGCTCGCGTCAAGGTGCTGCCCATTTTCAGAGCGAGTCTCAGCCAGGGAGAACTGGTCTTCCATGTCATTCAAGCCTTCGATTCTGGGAGTAGCCAGTTCATTTGTGTTTTTGCATCGTCTTCCCCATTTTCTATTGTCATTTCATATCATCATAGCATCGTTTTTCCTCTCATTCTCCACGTTTCCATCATCTCCATTGCATTCACTTACCTCTCCTATTATTTCCATGCCCCATAGGAGTTTAAAAAACCAACACCCCTAGGTATCCACCCTTCCACTTATGCATCTTGTTCATAGCTTGAGTTTCTAGATATTGCACGTCCTAGATCTAATTTGGGTTATTTTTCTATGGTCGTCTACGTTGTTTTGCAGGTTAGAAGTGCTCCTCACACAAGGCCCATCCCTCATGGCTGGCCGGAAGGGGTGGAGGTTCAAGTCTCACTTCGGGCCTGGACGCGGATTGGCGGTCTTCCTCTCAACTGTTTTCCTCTATAACGGCCTTCCATCTAGCCATTTGCATTTGGATTATGGCCCGTCGAGGACCGTCTCGTTCCCGTGCTGGCGTTCTTAGAGGATCAGACCTGTGTGCTGTCTGGGCGTTGGTGGCGGCCTATCGATCGACCGTCAGTGTTTGTTAACTGTCATTCTCAGACCATTTTTTAGAGCTTTGTGGCCCGATGACGACCGTCTCTATCTCGGCATCTGTGTTATCCCCGTTGGCGAGTGTCTTCATCCATCTCTTTTCCAAGGTACGTGGTGCACCCCTTTTGCATTGCTAGCCTTGGTGGCGATCACGTGTTTGTTTTGGTATTGATACACGCCTTGGCATCATTACATCTTTGCTTCATTTTTATGTCTCATTGAAAGTCATTCATTATGTTCACCTTTCCCACATTAACGAAAAACATCAACACGCAGGAGGTGTCGCACATCTCTAAAGTTGAAGGGGTGGTTCGAGCGATCCCATCCAACATCTACCCCGAGCTGGATATGCCAAAGCTTGAGGAGTTGTTGGGGTGCGTGAAGGTCCCTCCAGGGATCGTGAAGCCCCTCACAAATATAGACTGTCAAACAGTCGAATTATTGAAGATTCTGGAGGTGTTCAATCTTGAGGGTCAACGGATAGACCACATGCCTTGGAGGGCACGGGTAACACTCGCTCTCACTCTTGCGATGGCCACTCGATGTGGCTGGTCGGCCGGGGCTGGGGGCTCTCTTCCTTACTGGCAAAGCTCAGATATGATATTGAATGACAAAATTAACTAGGAGGAGGGTTAGGGGCTCACCTAGCCAACTTGAAGAAGTTGAGTCCGACTGGAGACGAGGGCGAGCGGGGAACGTGCACAGCCCTGCACGTGTGTCAGTGTAGCTTGATCGGCGATCTGCTATTACAACATTACTCCTCATGTAGGAGGGTGATCGTGGGGTGGGAAAAACTAATAATACAATCAAACACTACCTCCACGTAGGGAGGAGTGCTAAGCTGGCTAGGCAGGGAGGGGATTCGGTGGCGGGGGAGGTGGCCGGAATACCTACCTGCACAGTCACTGGCGCAGTTGGTCTGCTCTGGTACTAGTAACTTGTCGGGGATGATGCTCCCTATCCAGATGTCCAAAGAAGGCAAGGTTGGCGCCGCTGGAACGCTGCTTGACTTGTGGAACACTAGGAAGGAGGACTACCCCGATCGGAATGCAGACAAGATGGGGACGTCGTTTCTCATAGGACTGCATAGATTACACTTTTCTATAGACTAGAGAGCTCTTGATTAGGATAGTACTTTCAGTTGGAAGGTCAGATCAAGCCGAGACTAGGTTTGATGAAAAGAGGACCGAATCTAGTTGCCCTCCACCAAAAATCTCTATGGAACTTAGCCGAATGACTCGACGGAAGCCCCTGAAAGCCGGTGGGGTCGAACTAAGTGTAGGAATTGGAAATTGGAACCAACTCACCAGGGCTGCATCTTGCTGGTCTGATGCTGGTTTGGGTCAGGACTTGACTCTTTATGAAGAGGGACACCTCAAAAATGATTTGGAGCTAGAATGATCACGATCTGAGCTGAGGAGCACTGGTACCAGCCATTTTAGGAAGGTTGCGCAGTCTGGGTCACCGACAAGACAGGGGAGAATTGTCTGGGTTGGTGCTCTTAGCCTCATCGCCGGATGGAGCCAAAATCACTGCTGTTGTGAAGAGGAGAGCCATACGTCAAACTACACTAAAGGGGCAGAGTTGGGGACGCCGGATGGAGTAGTGGCAGCTTCTGCAATCTGACTGGTCTGGGGCTCCTAGAGCAGGGGCAAGCTGACTGCGCACTCTTGGGAAGACAGCCCTCCCGGGGTGCTACGATGGTCGAATGAAGCCCTTCATCTTGGAGGTGGAAGAGGACTTTCAGGTGAACACCTTGACCAAAGGCCACGACCAGACTCCTGAGGAAGAAGGCAGGAGGGATTCTGCAACTCGTCTCTATCACCAGCCAGAGTCGATCTGCGCAGCCTGACGGAAACAAGTATCACGCCCAGCTCCAACCTCGGATGAGGGTGCACAACCACTTGTTGGAAAGATAGCATGGAGTAGAATACTTTGATGCAAGCCTTGACACTAGGAGATCTTTAAGGGCACCGTGGACGTCACTGCAACAGGGTGTAAATTATGCTTCTATGACTACCTGGGTGGCAGTGGTAGGAAGGGGATGAGAAGGGGGAAATGGAGTGGGAAGGGGCTGGGATGAACCCTGGGTGTGAGGGGTCAGGGAGGGAGTGAACGAGGCCGGGGAAATGGAAAAATGGGATGTTGGGGGCAGTTCTAATAGGGGGTAGGAGTGACCTGCGAACTTGGTAGTGGGGGGTGAGGGGGAGAGAGGGAGAGCACAGGAGACTTAGTTTGGAGTCGAGACATTTAATTTTTGGGTCCATGGAGTCCATTTGTAGGTCGTTTGAGGCCATTTGTGTCTTGGGTCATCCATGTATGGACAACTAGGTTTTCTTTTGGCCGCATGAAGCCTAGTAGATGGAGCCCAGGTTCGCCCCACCCTGGCTAGGCCCCTTGACGCTTGGCAACCTAATACCTAGGCCACCCTCTTCCAGCCCGCAGCTGGGTCCTAGTGGATAGGCAAGTCTTTTAGTGTTGGAGTCATTAGGGTTAGGGTTTTGGTCTCATGCGTATTTATACTTTTGAAACCCTGGATTAGAAAAAAGAATGAAGAGTTAAGTTTTTTTTTCTTGAGAGCAGTAGCAGTTGCCCTCCCTCTTCTCCCCCCTTGGGAAGCCATGCCTGAGATGGGTAGTGGTGAGACGCCCCACACCAACAGCTGGGTGAGACACCCAGCCCCTCCACTGCCTCGTCCCTCCACGCAGTAGCCATCTCCTTCCTCCTCGCTACCATCTGCCACCCATCCCTACACAGCCCCCATGCCCCACCTCCTATAGAACCCTCGCCTCCACCCTACACATCCCTGCCCCTTGCTTGGCCACCCCTCTGTTGCATCTCATGTGTTTTGATGGTGTTAGTACAATTTTAAGTCAATCAAGTTGAATAAGGTGATTTGAATCTTAAATCCTCTTTGTAATGCATCGAGACTCAAGCATGTGTTTTAAAGATTGTTCAAAGCAACTAAATAGTCAATTGCTAGATGATGGAGTAAGTTTTGCATTTCAGAAGTCAAAGGGATTAAATTTGATGTAGATCAGAGTCTAGAGTTGACATAAGATTCAAATGCAGTTGATGCAGGCAACTAAACCACAACATGATTATGATAAAAGTTAAAAGAGGAGTCGACACTCAGAGTCAACCCCAAATCACAAGCGTTCTGTCATAACAGCAGAAGTGTTGATGGAGTCGACCCCAGTTAGTATTAGAGTCAACACCAAACTTCAGATTCCTTGTTCAAATTCAGAGATGGTGATTAAACGGAGTATACATGACCAGAAGCAGAGTCGACGTGATGATCAAAGTCCTTTATGTCAAGCAAATCAAGAAATTGGAAGAAGTAGAGTCAACACCAAGATCAAGTGGAGCCGACTCAGTAGTGCTGTGCAAGCAAAATCAAGAAGGTCATTTGGAGGTGTCGACACTCAGAGTCGACCCCAAATGAGAAATGTTCAGTCTGAACACTATTTGTAGCAGAGAGTCGACGTCATGAAGATTGTGTCAATGCAGTCCACTTTGTCCAGTCTTGCTTTTACAGATTCCAAGTAATCCACGTGCCTTCAAACTCAAATGATTGGCATTAAATCCTAAGATATTTGTCACCTTACTAGAAGGCTCCTGGGAGGAGAATATTCTGATGAGACACCTTGACCAATATGTTAATGCGTTTGAGGATTAGATTTTTAGAAAAGGCAACTCTCTGCTCTATATATACATGAGGTTCTTCTTCGAAGGAAGGCGGCTGCCATGAGAAGAAAGAGAGAGTTCATCATAGAAGAAAAACCCTCTTCGTGAGCCAGAAAGAAAGAGAGATAGAAAGAAGGAGAAAGTGGATCGTAGCCCAGTTCGAGTGAAGTTGTTCTATCTTCAGAGAAGGCTCTTGAATTATATTCAGAGCTACATCTATTTTTCATTATTCCCCAAGTTGTATCTTGTTTTCCTATCTTGTTCCTAGTTTTTCTTCTTTCAATTCAAACTGATAACACCTCTCGATGGTGTGCCCGGGCTGTCGATGATATACACAATATCTGGATTGGTCGGTGGCCAGATTCCAATTTGGGCGTTTCGGGGGGAGCTGAAGATCACTAGTGTGCATAAGAGCCGAGAAAATATCAGGGAGAGTTTCAAGAAGTGGAGGGTAGTGGGATCTCTTTGGACCCGGTCGAGCAGGTGCATAACCATTCGGTGGTGGAACATTGTGGTACTGTGGTGGTTGTTGCGGCTGTTGCGGTGGTGGTGCTGGTTGTTGAGGCTATAGAGGAGCGGGGAAGGATGGTTGGGTAGCTGGTGGGGTGTTGAACTGGGGGTTGCGGGGAGGTTGCTGGAAGCGTGGTGGGGCGGACTAGTAAACAGCCTGTACCTGCTCATTTGTTTGGACACCTTTAGTGACCGGGCCTCAGGTTTTTCTTGGGGGTTTTGGCTTTTAAGGCTCAAACAAGGAGTGAATAGGGGAGTCGTTAAACTGGGTTTGTATAAACCGGGCCCTGCTGTACAACTAGTGCATGTTAGAAATATCATTCATTGCTAAAATATTTCAGAACGTGGGTGTGGCATTTGAAATCAACAATTTCACCTTTTCTTCTTCCGGAATCTGCCCGGGCACACGGGAGGCCATCTGCCTCCATCTATCAGCATAAGTTGCAAAGTCTTTATCGGCCTTCATCTTTTTGGCCACTAAGTCAGTAAATGAATATTCCGGACCCACCCAGTCTTGGAACCTCTGAATGAACTTTTCTTTCACAACTTTAAAACTCTCCGCCTCCTCTAATGGTAGAGTATAAAACCATTCCAACACAGCCCCGTCCAATGAGCAGCGAAAGAGATATGCCATGAGGTGATCATCATGTTGAAATTGTGCTGACTCATACAAGAACTCCCTTATGTGAGTAAAGGGGTTGCCATTCCCATCGTACTTCCGGTATGTGGGGTGCTCAAACTGAGGTGAGAAATGAATATCATGAAAATTAGGAATGGGGATATAAGCACGGGATTGTGGGCTGACCCATTTGTGGAGGAGGTCAATCTGTTACTGCATGGCAGCCCACTTATCAAGGACCTCCCGTTCCCAGGAAGGAGGAGGCAAAACTGGAAGGGTGGACCCGACATATGGGGCCGATGGATAGGCCGACGAAGGGGGAAGCCCATAAGAAGGATAATGGGCCAAGGATGGGCCCATGTCTACATGGGCTAACTGGGCAGCCCCTGGTTGAAGACGAGAGAAATTGGCTGGGGCTACAAGAGCCTGCGGCAATGCTAGAGAGGTGGTTCCATAGGGATTTGAATAAGAAGACGAGGGGATCTGGGTCTTCCCCTTATCAGAAATTTGATGGGCCGAGCTAGAAGCTTTGCCCACTTCCACATTAAGAAACCGGAGGGTCCGGGGATGGATGGGAGTGAGATCGATGGGCGCAACAGAAGGAGCCCCTAATCTAGTACCAGGAGAGAAAAAGTGACGGTAGCAGACACGCTGTAGGGAGAAAAAGAAGATGGGGCATCCAACCCCTACAACTCTTAACAGAGAATATGAAGCTGGGTTGGATCTAATTAGGCCGTCATATGAAGAATTTGGTTGGCCGAGTTATGAGTGGAGGAGTCAGAAGGGGAGGGTTGAGTACCCTCAACAACAATAGACGGGAGAGGATGGGCGGACCCCTCTCTTCCTTGTGCATTCAGGACCCTGGGCGGGTCCTCCAAGAGCCCCGGAGGAAGGGAGTCCTCACGGTCTTGTACTGACGGGTGATGAACTGGGGAATTGGGAAGGAAAAAATGATACTCTATTCCAACAGAGTAACAGCAGCACAGCAAGGGAAGATGATTGTAGCTCCTCTTGTCATGGCAGCTTGCAACAGAGGAAGGCTTCTAGCTTCTTATCTGGAGGAAGGAGAAATAGCAAGACGTAGGCAGCAGGGGGTTCAACTAGTTCCTGCATCTCACAGGAAACATAATTAAGAAGGGGAAGAAGAGAATAAACTAGAAAGGAAGGCCATCTTCCTTACCGTAGCTCTTGCAGGGGTTGACGAATAGAGGGTTCATGGGTTGAGGGTAGGGTATTTATAAGGTAAAGAGTCCTAAAGGTCATTGGAAGTCGATTGGGGTTGGGTCTCCCTGGCAAAGATTCCTATTAGAACATTATTTCCCCATCTTAATCCTTTCCCAGTTTGAATCCTTACCTGTATAGTTCTGTATCCTATCTCAGTTCCTGGTTCAAACGAAACACGACAACAGGTTTCCGTTTTACGGTTCTTAGTGAAATGGCGCCTTGTCTAGGGGCGCTGTTTAATTGGTGACTTGTTCTGGGGCGTCAGTTAATAAATTGGCACCTTCGTGGAGAGTCTTCATTTTAATAATTGGCGCCTTAACAAGGGGCGTTATTTACTTTCCTTATTCCAAGTAGGATTCTTACCGTTGTTCTAAATGAATTGACATCTTTAAAAGGGTCGTTGGATGATTAAGTGACGCCTATTTACAGAGTCATTTCTTAATGAAATGGCGACTTGATATAAGTCGCTATTCATAATTTTATTTAAAATTTTATTTTAAATATTCAGGGTTGCTACAGATGTCCTATACTCCCCCGGGCATGATCCGAGATAAACGGGAGATGTTGTCCGAATGAATTCCGATCTCCGCTCTATCGAATAAATATCATTTCCATACCCCCTGGGATCTAAGGAGATTTGCCTCTGCACATCCTCCACTGACTCCCTCTCGGGGAATAATAATATTAAAATGCCATGGCAGGCGACATTATCTCGGTTTGGTTCCACGTCGTGATCTCTGGGCATTAATATGCTCCGATCTTTTGTGGATTCTGTCCTGGCTCAGCGTGAACGGTCTCCTATTCCCGCTTGGTATGGTCCAAGATGAGGAGGATATGCTGTCAGATTTATTCCATGTACTTTTGTATAATGATGATTGATTATGTAAATAAGTCACTAAATGAGCATGTAGTGCGGCAATCTAATTAATGCCACAGATTCTGGTTATTCCATTTGTATTCGACTAAACTCTGTGAAGAATGACATTTCATTTCCTTGCAATCACTTGCATGATAATTAAACAAATCTAATGTCCACCCCCCTGTTCTCCAAGTATATCAAATGGCGTGCGCTTGAAAGTCTGGTTATGCCTGACCGGAAGCCGTCACTATGCGTGATGATGGTCCTTGGACCTGAGTTCTCCGCCTCGTACCGGGAATCAGGCTAATGAACCATAATAAGCTACAATTGTATAATCGCATATGAATGTTATTTTTATCCTACATAAGAATAAGCACGACAGTCATATTTTTTTTGCCCCTGGGACTCTTCTACTTTGGCAATTAATCAAGGGTTATCTGTCCTTGGAAGGGCGTAATTAACGTCATAATCTTTATGGTATGGCAGACTTTCGATCCCGACCTGAATCTCACAATCGACTGACTATGTCAGATCGAGCACACAATAAAATTGTCACTCCAGTGACTGGCACCTCGCGGCGAGGACCCGGTGCGCTGGCGCTCGCAATATATCACTGGGCCGGCGGGCACCTAAGAGCGGCCTAACGCTGGCCTTGTGCATCCCGACGCCGCACCGCAACCCGCCGAGCCCCCGCCGACGCGGGCCGGCGAGATCAGGAACGGCTATCGCTATCGCGGCGGCCCGCTTGGAGACCCTAATTCGTGGGAGCCTGTCCAGGGAGGTCCGTCGCAGTCCGCGACGGGCGGCTTTCCGGAGCCGGGGCAATGGTAGCCCTGTCGTCCCCGGCAATATCGATCTCAACAACCGTCCCGTCGTGCGCAATCGCGACGGCAGCATCTCCACTGTTCGTTCGATCAGCATCGGCACGGATCAGGGAGAGGTGCTTATTCCGACCGTGGTCGGTGGCCGCGTCGTCTCCGATGAAGAGGCGATCCGGGAATATGAGCGCACCGGCCAGCATCTCGGCATCTTCCGCACCCCTCAGGAGGCCAATGCCTATGCCGAGCGACTTCATCGGGACCAGGAGCGGCAATATCTACCGCGACGCGGTAGCCCCGTCGCCGATGGTGGTTCGGTCATCCGCACGCTCTTCCCGGGTGCGCGGATCACACAGACGCGCCGTGACCCCAACAGCCGCCTTGGCCGCGCCAACCCGCGTTCATGGCACAACCGAACGGGGGCGGCGGTCGATATCGCGCCGATCCGCGGCATGACGTTCGACCAGTATATCAACCGCATCCGTCAGGCCGGTTATTCGATCATCGAACAGCGTGACGAGGTGACCAACCCTAGCGCGCACGCGACCGGGCCTCACTGGCATGTGGTCATTGGAGGAGCGCGCTAATGGCGACCCGCCCCCCTTGGGAAGTGTATGGCGCACCTCCGCCGAACCCCTCAGCTCCGCCGCCTTCGGCCACGCCCCGGCTTGTGCTTGGCCGTGAGCCGCCGCCGCAGACGCCAACGCAAAGCGCGACAGACGCCGAAAATCTGCGCCGTCTCCAGCTTGAAAACGATGCCCGTGAGCGAGATCGGGCCGCCGGCATTGCGGCACAGGCGGCGGAGAACGAGCGTAAGGCATCGGCGTTTCTCATCCGCGCATTTGGTGCCAATCGGGACTATGAGCGCACGGGCGTAGGGCCGCGTTCGTGGGCAGGGCAAGTCGCAGCCGACAATGCGCCCAACATGCTCAACTCGATTCCCGGGTGGGCTGGCAACAGCCCAGAGCGGCAGGTTTCCGATACCGCGCAGCGCGAGTTTATCGCGGCCACCTTGCGGCAGGATTCGGGTGCGGCGATTCCTCCTGAGGAGATAGAGAACCAGCGCCAGATTTATTTCCCGATGCCGGGAGACGGGCCAGAGGCGATCGAACAAAAACGCCGAGCGCGCCGTCGCGCTATGGAGGGTTTGATCAATAGCGCAGGCCGGTCGCTTCGGCCCGAGGACCGGGAGGCATACGAGCGATGGGCTCGCGAAATGGACGGCGAGCAGACGGCTGACGATGTTCGCGCGGCTGTGGGGGCGGCTAGGCGCCAGCAGGAAAGGTCGGGCATTCCCGTACAGGGCGGCCCTCCACCCACCCTACCGCAAGCGCCTCCCGGCACCGAGGTCGCCTTTTGGGATGACGCGCGCCAGCCAATGCCCCCAGGCGGGGATCAATTCCAGACCGACGTGCAGGAGGCACTGGATCGGGGGTTCTTCACGTCTGCCGATGATATCATTCGCTATGGCCATGATCGCGGGTTCAACATTCGACGGGATGTGTGGGGGCGTGTTCGTTGGCGTCGTGATCGGAACCCCCTACCCGGCGAGGTGTTCGCTTCCCCTGGTCGGTCAGCCCTACCGTCGCCAGCGTCGTGCGGTCTCGATCCGTTCGGTGTCCCGGTCGGATGCTTGGGTGGTGTTCGTGATCCCGGCGCCTTGCCGGTTGGAGCAGGTGCGACAGTGAGGGCGGAGTTGGCAGCAGCCCGAGCCGCGCAGGTGGGTGTGGTCGGCGAGTGGCGGATCGTGGTCGGGTGTGACCGCGGGTTGTCCGCATTCCCAGCACGGTGTGGGGTGGGTGCGCAGCCACGCTCTCGCCGCCCGATACTCCGGATCGTTGTACGGGCGTTGCACTCGGCCTCCCGATGTCAGAGGCTGCTGGGTCTACCGCTCTCCGTCGACACGGAGGGGACCACTAGCAATGTCCGGGACTGTAGCAGCAACACCGCAGGTGGGAGTAGGACCACGCTGTCAGGTGCGGTCACGGTGCATCGGGACGACCGCGCCTGGGCCGCGGCGGCGCACGGACGGGCGGGTCGGGTGCTCGTTGTTCGCCTTGTGCTTCTTCCCCGGCTTGTGCACCTCCGGTGGCAGCGCGTCCCTGCACGCCTTGCGGAGGGCCTGCTCGCTGATGCGCTTCCCACGATGGAAGTCGTGCAAGATTGCGAGCGGCGGGAGCACCTTGTGGATCTGCACGACGCCGTAGCACCACTTGCACAACGGGACAGCAGGCTCGTCCTTCACGACGACACGGTTCCGGTACGTCGGGGAGGCTTGGCCGACACGCTCGCAGGAGTGGCACCACAGGCCGGCGTTCTCCTTCGACTCGGTCGGACGTGCGGTGCGGCGCAGCCTGCCGTCCAACAGTTCGCCGGGGGTGGCGTAGGAGTACTGGACGGCGAGCGCGCGCCATTCGCGCATCAGCGGGTAGATCGCGCCGGCGATCTCTGACATGCGGGCCAGATCACGAACGGCACGATCCTCGAACTCGCGTTGCAGGTCGAGGACGGCGGTGTTCCCGGTGCGATCGGAGATCCCGCCTGATCCTGAGCCGACGTTCCCGGAGCCGGGCGTGGTCGGCGGGAAGCCGGGTTGCAGGTCATACAGGTTGCGATGGGCGGTCGCAGTCCACTTCGAGATGTCGCCCCAATCAGGGTCGAGCTCGTGGGCGGTCGAGGTCGGGTTGCGATGTGTCGGCATGGGGGTGGTGCTCCTCGCTAACGTGACAGGAGCAACCGGCAGGTTGCGGGATTGCGACGGTCGTACGGGTGTCATCCCACCTTCTTGGCGGCAGAAGGGATGACACCCAGACCGCGGCTAGTCGAACCTCAGGTAGGTGGCGTCAGCGATGCGCCGGTAGCTCGCTGTCCGAAGATGCGGAGTGAACTCGTCGTCCGTTTCGGCGAGCAGATACCTGCGTGGAGGCGGGATCGGACGACGCAGCACATCGGGACGCGGTTCCGGCACCTGCCAGGTTCCGTCCAACTCGCCCTCGAACCCGAACAGCGCCACATGGCCTTCCGGGACGGGAGGGATCTCGTCATGGAGGCGGCGTTCGTGCTCGCCGACGATCGCCTTGTCGGCCTCGCGCTGCAGCGCCTCGATCAGTTCGCGGATGTGGTCGTCGCTCATGTGGGGGTCTCCTTGGTGTCCACCCACGCTTGCGCTTCCTGCATCAGCCGCAACATGGCGCCTGGGCTATCCGGCTTTGTCCGCCAGTTCTCTACAGCGTCGAGCACACGCTGCTCCGCGTCAGCGGTCGCCTGCAAGCGCTTCATAGCCGTGCAGTCCGGGCAGTCCACGAAGTTCGGGCATTCATCCGACCAGTCGTGGTCCTTGCAGTCCTGACACGGCCCGAAGTCGCCCCAGTCCACAGTGACGCCGTGCTCGCAATCCGTCGGGAGGGTCCTACTGCCCATTGCGGGTCTCCTTGGTGCAGGCGCCGCACAAGGCGCGAGGAACATCGAACTGGTCGCGACGAACCGACCAGCCACGCCCGACGAGGAACCGGAAGAACAGCAACGGATCATCCTCCACAACCTCGACCGGGATCACGAGACGCGCCGAACAGCCACCGTTGCAACAGACGACACGACCGCTCATCGGGTCTCCTCGGCGTCAGGGGCTGGATGGACCTTCGGGGCTGCCTGCCAGCGCGACAGCGCCTCCTGTAACGCTGCGACAGCCTCCTCGTCGAGCACCACGGACACATGCCGTCGTTCGCCGACCTCAACCTCGCGGGAGGCGCCGATCCTCGTGTACGGAGCGTCGACGGACAGGCGCAGCCACGGGCCAACCGCATCCCACCGGTCGGTGTCTCGCTGGCCAGGGACACACCACGGAGCGATGTACGCCGTGTCAATCCACGCCTCCTGCTCGGCAGCCCCGTCGATGGTCGGGTAGTGGTTCGACCAGCCGTCGATGTAGGAGCGAACCTGTCCGACGTTCGGTTCGTCCGGGGCGTCGTCGTCGAACCCGATGGTCTCGTTGCTGCACCAGATGCTCACCGTGCGGTCTCCTTAGTGTTGTAGACGGCCCGCACCGCCAACTCGAGGGCTCCGTGGATCGTCGGGGAGGTCGGAGTCATGTCCGTGCCAGCGGCGCAATGCCAACCGACACACCAGCCGCCATCGTCCGGCATGATCGTGAACTCGCCCGACGAGTTCCACGGCGGATCAACGATGTTGGCCTTCAACCACACGGCCATTTCGTCGACCGACGGGACCGGAGTAGCGATGCCCGCGTACCGGCCATCGCTGGCCGCCGGATGACAGACCGGGTACAGCCAGAAGCTGGCGCCTGTGTCCGGCACGAACTCGTAGCCGACGATCTCGGCGATCGTCGGTTCCCCGACGGTCTGTTCGTCGCTCACGACCCCAGGCGCTGTACGGCCCTGAGACGATGCGGGGGCTACAGGTGTCGCCTCCGAGCGTTCGGGGCGATCCTGCGGCGAATCTGACGGCAATCCGGTCACTTGTCGGTTCCTTTCGTTCGGCCGGACAGCACCCACGCTTCGGCCTCCTGCTTCCACACCCGCAACTCAGCCACCTCGACCTCCAACTCGCGGACATCGGCGAGCGCAATGTGCAGCATCTCCGCGACGTGCTCGTAGGCGCCGTCCGGCTCCTTCGCTGCCCGCAGACGGTCGATCTCGTCGGCAGCCCACGAGAGGTACTGGGCGGCGAGCGAAATGAACGGCAGGCTCCCCGCGTACGTGCGCATCTGGGTCGTGCGGTCGTCTCTGGCGCTCATTGGTCTGTCTCCCCGGCCGGATCGACGCTGTAGTCGCGCACGTCCACGTAGGTGCCCATGAACTCGTTGACGGCCCGCGCGTACGACGAGTCGTCGGGCAGGAAGTCGCCCTCCACCTCCACCCACAACGTCACCTTGAACGCTCGGCTCATTGGTCTGTCTCCTTGCAGTCGCGTTCCATGTCGAAGCCGCCCAGCCAGTCGCCGCACGCCTCGCGCCAATCGGTCCCCTCGAAGCCCGGCTGATCCTCGGGGATCAGTAGCTCGCCCTCGTAGATCTCGACCCGGTCGCATATCCAGCGCGCTCCTGCGGACCACGCCTCCCACATGTCGGCGCTGTCGTAGCGCTGGTCGGCGGGTTCGATGATCTGGTAGTCGCACGCCTCCAACGCAGTCAGCACGCGGAGCACGGACTGACGGTTCATCTCGACGTCCAGCGGGGCGAGATGGCCGGCACGAACCGGCAAGTCGGCTGTGAGGCGTTGTACGACGATCTCACGCCCATCCGGGGTCACAGGGCACTCCTCTCGTCCGCGGCTGCCTCGTCGGCAACCTCGATGGTCTGGTGCTCGATTCGGGCGCCTGTCGCCTTGCACCAAGGGCACGGGCGGCGTTGCTTCGTCTTGCGGTCGGTGATCTCACCGGTGGCGCCGCAGGGGTCGCAGTCGACGGTCACCTCGGCGGTGACTGTGTGCTTGGCCGGTGGGGGCGGCAGCGGTGTGCCGAGCACGGCGTGGGCGATCTCGTGGTCTGCTGCGTCTGGGTGCTCGGCGGCGTAGGCGACCAGCGCGGGCCCGTCGTCGTTGAGGACCTTCGTGAGCAAGCCCTTCGGGTTGTGCGATGCGCCAGTGGATGCCCGCCAGTCGACGTGACGTTGCGCGGCGGCGGCGGCACGGCCTTCGGGTTCCGCCGCGGCTGCAGGATGCTGGCCGCGGATGCTGGCTGCAGGCTGCTGGGGTAGCACAACGGTTTCCCGAACCGTTCCCGTAACCCGGTCGATATCTTGGTGTGCCCGTTCCCGCAACTCCGGGGACAGCACCCCGTCTGCTGCGCGCCGGACGCTCTTGAGGGCGTTCGGGTTCATCTTCGCGAGACCGTCGATCTCCACGTACTTGCGGACCCACACCTCCTCGGTGCGGTCGTCCACGAGCACCTTGTCGGCGGTGGCGAGGCCGGCGAGGAAGCGGCGCACGGAGTCGGCATCCGTGTCTGCAGCGAGGAGCGACCAGCGGGCCGGGGTGACGGCGAGGACACCGCAGTTCGAGATGTCGGGCTGCGAGATGAGCAGCCAGTACAGCCACTGCTCGTCGCGGGTCAGCTCGACGAAGTCGGTCTTCCACGTGGACGTGAGCAGCCGTGCGTAGTCGGCCATCTACACCGCCCCGTCTTCGATGAGGCGGCGGGCGAGTTCCTGCCGCTCCGTGAGTTCCCGCCAGCAGCAGCCGCAGAAATAGCGGAACGTGTCGCCGGGCGTCGCCCTGCTTTCCATCGCGATCCGGATGTAGTCCTCGAGTTCGTCGATCGTGAGGCCCTGCCGCAGGAACCGCTCCACGCTGGCCTCCCACGTGTTCGGCAACGGCACCTTGCGGTCTACGTCACCGCCGACGTGCCACACACGCCACGCGTCTCGCCACCGTTCGATCGCGTCGTCCAGCTTCTCGCGCTCGGCGTAGCGGATCTGAGCGGCGCGCTCCATTGCCTTGGCGAACAGCATCGCCGCGGCGTCGGCGTCGGCCACGTGGTGCTCGTCGGGCGACGTCGACGCCTTGCCGCTGTTGCAGTCCTTGCACGCGGTGACGAGGTTGGTCGGGTCGTCACTGCCACCTAGCACTCGGGGGATCACGTGGTCGACCGTGAGCTCGGCGTCTGGGGCGGAGGCGCCGCAGTATCGGCACGTGTGCCGGTCTCGACGGAGGATCTCGAACCGCAGTCTGCGGGAGATCGGTTTCTGTCTTGCCTCGGGCAAGGCTGTATCGTCATCGGCCATCAGGACTTACCTCCTGGTCACGCTCCGGGGCTGTTCCACCAGTCGCCGGAGCACCGTCGTTACTGGGGAATTGTAGCAGGTCAGAGCCTGTTTTCGGACGGATGTTCGCCGCCGCTTGGCATCGTGGGCACCAGTCGCCCGTCTCGTCACACACCCAGCCACGCCCGACCGCACGCCCACGCACATCGTCCGCGCCCCAGTCGTCGTGATAGCCGATCACCGAACGGCGACAGAGACCGTCGCACCACAGATCAGCGATACGCGAACTATCCAGCATCAGACGCCTCCCTGGTCATCGGGGCAGCAGCCACCGAACGGGCAGCAGTGGTCCTCCACGTCGTCGTACACGAGGTTGCACAGCGGGCAGTCGGCCTCGACCTCGTCGGCTGCCTCGGTGTCGTCGACGCTGATCGGGGTGCGGCAGAACGCCTTGCACTCGTCCCGGCAGCAGACGATGTGGACCACGTCGTCGTCGCCGGTGTCGCCCGTGGTCGGCGCGTCGAGGAGTTGCGGGGCGGTCACTGGTCTGCCTTTGGCCGCAAGATCGACTCCACAGCGACGCCGAACTCGGCACGCACCTCACGGATCGCCCGCTGCTTGTCCGACACCAAGAACCCGAACAACTCCGCTTCCGCAGGATGCTCATCAATCCATCTGTGCGCGACCGGGCACACCGTCACCAGGCCCTCACTGTCGTGCACGCCGCCGCGGCCGCGGGGCAACACGTGGTGCGTCTCCGGAGGCAGCCACGAGGCGCACACCGCGGCGTGCCCGTCCATCCGCACCCGCAGTTGGCAGGTGTAGCCGTCACGCTCCAACGCCTTCTTCCGGGCCTTCGCGTACTGCCGGTCCTTCGCAGCCTTCCTCTTGGAGATCGGGTTGAGACGCGACCGCTTCACAACGCCAACACCTCCTGGCCCGCGTAGTACGGCTGCGGGTTCATGTCTGGTGTCCTGACACACCAGACCCCGCCCGCGCCGCCGCGAGATGAGCGATCAACTCGCCGCCCAACCACTCGGTATACGCCGGAGGGATCGCCTCCACCACCCCACGAGCGGACGCCCACGGCATCCCCATCACCTCACGCCCATGCTCAACGTCCATCCACTTCGTCGGGTACCCATCCCGCAACGTCTGACGCCGCCCGCCTGAATGGCCTGTCACATCGACGATCGGGCCTCGACGACGTTGTGCAGCGTGATGGCAGGACGGGGCGCCCCACACCATCCAGCCGCCCAACTCGAACACCCGATGCCGGCGGACCTGCATCCCGAACATCGACCCGCACAGCACGACATCGGGGCGCAGCGGAGCGCCTTCGACGTTCTCGATCACGTACGGGACGCCGGCCGCCTCAAGCCGCTGGCGGATCGGCGCGACCAGATCGGGCCAGTCCTTCGGACGCCCTGAGGATGCCGTCGACGTGGAGAAGCGTTGGCAGGGCGGCGACGCGTGGATCGCATCGAACCCGGCGAGGTCGACATCGATCGCGTCGCACTGCACGAACTCGTACGGGTAGTTCGGCTGCGGGTTGATGTCCACGCCGACGACCTCGAACCCGGCGAGCGCGTACCCCTTCGCCGCTCCGCCCTCGCAGCAGAACAGGTCGAGCAGGCGCGGGCGCGCTGTGTGCGGCTCACTCGACATCAGAAGCCCCCGCGATGTAGCGCCACTCGATGCGACGGCAGAGCGTCGCCAGCTTGCGCGGCGAGTCGACCAGCGGCCCGTAGCCATGCGACCGCATCCACATGTCCACGAACTCGAAGTCCGACATGTCCGGGAAACCCTCGCGCCGCACCTCGCCCGGCGCGGCGACGAACCCGATCGGCTCCACCCGCACATCAACGATCACGACCTCCGCGAGCACAACCTGGCGGGAGCCCTTCGGCAGCCCCATCCCTTTCTCGATCAGGGTGAGCCGGTCGCCGGGCTTGAGGTTCTTCCACGTGTCGACGTGACGGCGCGTGACTGTCTTGGTGCGGGCCCGGACCGCATCGACGGTCATCGAGCACGACATGCGCCTAGGCATTGGGGGTCTCCTGTACAGCCGCAGCGGGCGTGTCTGTGAGACCGACGTACACGGCCCGCAGGATCGCCATGAGCACGCGCATCTCACCTGACTGCGGGATGCCCGCTTCCTGGTCGGGCTTCACGAAAGTGTCCCAGACCTCTTGGACCATCGGCGCTGTGACCTCGACGCCGAGCGGAGCGACCAGCGGAACTGGGATCGTCACGTGGTCGTGCGGCGATGTAGGCGGACGGGAGGGGATGCCGAGGCCCTTCGGGATGTTGAAGCGCTCCATGTTGCGGCGGACGCGGGCGCGCAGTTCCTCGTAGCGGTCAGCCATCTGTGGCCTCCTGTACAGCCGCAGCGCGTGCGTGGTCTGGGCATTGGTGGAGGGCGACCGATCGCCACTGGACCGGCAAGAAGTGGGTCTCGCAACCGCACACGTTGACCTTGTGGTCGTGGCATCCGGTCGCTTCATGGCACTGTCGAGCGTCAGCCATCTGTGGCCTCCCGTACAGCCGCAGCGCGTAACTGATCCCGGACGCGTAGCCCTCCTGCCTGGCGATGTCGTTCGGCAGGCCGAGCATCGTGCGCGCCTTCTCCACCTCTCTCGCCTCGGCCCGTTCCAACGCCCTGATCGCCTTGTCGTGCTTCCTACCCACGCGGTCGGCCTCCTGTACAGCACGACGAGCCGCCACGTCGGCCTCGTAGTCGTACGCCGCGCTCAGCAGATCGCTCCACGTGTCCTCGTCGAACGCTGGCCTCAGAGCGAACTCGACGCCTCTCGGTGTGGTGTAGGTGACGTCGGTGGTGGTCTCGGGCTCGGCCATGACAACGATCTGCTCGCCGTCCTCGCCCTGCATCGCGTTGGCGATGCGTTCCAGCAAGTCGCGCAGGTAGGCGATCTCGGCTCGGTCGAGGTCTGGGCGCCCCTCAGAACCAGCCAACAGACCGGCCAGCTCGGTCATGACCTCATCGGCCATCTCCATCGCTTCCTCACGCCGGATGAAGCGCTCGTTGCCGTAGTCGCCGAGTTGCCATCCGGCGAGAGCATCCGTGATGCGCACGGCGGCTGTGCGGGCGTCGTTGTCAGCGCTCACGACTCCACCGCCTCGGTATCCATAAACTCAGCGAACGCGAACCTGGCGATCCGCCACGGGCAGCCCGCGTAGAGGTCGGGGCGCGCGTTCCACTCGCTGGCGTAGCGATGGGCCGTCGAGTAGTCCTCGTGGGTGACGGAGCCCGACGCCGAGACCAGCGCGTACAGGTCGGCGGGTGTCGGCTCCACCTTCACCGCGGCGCCCGCATTCACCGCCTTGTACGCGCCGTGCTCGTCGCGGCCGATGATGTATCCGAGGATGTCCGCCTCGGCCACCACCACCTCGAACTCCTCGTCGTAGCTGCGGACGGTGTCTCCTGCTTTGATGTCGCTCACAGCGACCCTCCTTCGCTCTCGTCTCTCAACAGTTCGAGCAAGTCCGCGAACCGCAACACGGCCCACCACTCGCCCACATCGGTCACGCCCTTCGGATGAGCCACAACGACCGGCAGCCGGCCCTGCGCCTCGTCCTGGGCCTGTCGCAGCCACGCCGGGATCGCATACGTGGCTTGGTCCTTCACCTCGAACGCGACACCAGGCACCGCGTCGATGTCGCCCGGCTGCCTGCCGTCACCGGCGAGATAGCGGCGGGCGTCCGGCCAGCCGTTCGCACGGAGGTACGCGGCTACGGCACGCTCGGCACGCGCGCCCTTGTCGCGCTGCATCCGGCTCACGCTGCACGCTCCTGCTGTCGGCGGGCTGCCGCCTTCGCTCGAGTCGCTGCCGCGTTCGCCGCCTTGCACTCGTCGCACGGCGTCTCACGGGCCGCCAGATGCCGCTGATAGCCGGCGCGTTCACCGCGCCGCTCAGCACACGCCAACCCGGGCCGACGCGGCGCCTCCGGATCGATCCCGACATGCGAGCCGTGGACCCGGTCGTAGTAGTGGGGCCACACCTCCAACGGATGCAACCCCAACGCGATCGCCGCGTCATCCGCCGATGACCCCGTCATGCGACGATGCCCGGACCGCCACAGGTAGGCGCGTCGTTCCGAGACGCCGAGGTATGCGCCGAGCTCGGCGTCGGTGACCGGGCCAGGGAATCGGGATTGAGCGATCGCGATGATCGGCGCCGGATCGAACGTGGTCACGACGTCGCCTCATCCAACGACGGCTGCACCGGAGGCTCGGACGACAAGGCTTCGTTCGCGAGGACGCCGTCGACGACGGCACGCCACGAGTCCTTCCGTAACCCCTCCTCCGTCAACTCCTCGCCGTGCTGATCGCGGAGGCGTGCCAACTCGATCGCTTTCGGCGAGCCCTTCACGACCGTGCGCAGCCGGTTGTACGACCGCCACGACGGCGTATCCGGCGGTGACGACTGCTGCTGGGCGGGACGATGCGCGGCCTGCGCCGCAGCACCGTCATCGTCGTCCGGTGCCAGACCGAGCATCGCCATCAGCGAGTAACGGCGGCCGTAGGTGCACGCCGAGCCGACCTGCTGCGCGCCCCCCGATCCGGTCGGCATCGACAACGAGTCCTCGATCCATTCGCCTGACGTGTGCACGATCCGCGTCGTGATCGTCACCGACCCGCTGGCGCCGTCCGACAGGCCCTGCACCCAGGCGAGGCCGTGCGCGGCGAGGATCGGACGGGCGGTCTCCACGACCGTCGCAAGGTCCGCGTAGTTGCGTTTCTGGTTGCCGACCTGACCGACGGTTTCCTTCGGCACGTTCGGCAGCACAGCCTGCGCAGCGGCGAGCGCGGCGGCGAGCTTCGCGATCGACTCCGACGACCTCATCGCCGGCCGCCCTTCGACGTGTCCTTCACGACGAGCTTCATGCCGTCCGCCTCGCCATCACGCTCCACGTCCGCCAACCGGAGATCAACGATCTTCAAGCCGCCCGGCTTCGGCTTCACCGACGGCGACAGGTACGTCTCGGCCAGCACCTCGCACGCCACCCGTGCCGCGGTCTTCGGATCGGTGATCTCGGCGACGTGGTCGACGATGCGTTGGATGACCTTGTTGTGGTTGTACGAGACCGGTGTCGCCGGCTCGTAGCTGTAGGTGCGGCCGCCGACGGTGACGGTCTGCCCTTCGATCGACCGGCCAATGCGAGCCTCGGTCGCGGACAGCGCCGCGTTCACCGCGGTGCGATGGGCGAGGAGCGAGAGGCGGGTTTCGATCGCGTCGTCGCGGTCGATGTCGTCGGCGTGGGCGGCTTCGGCGATGTCGCCGCACACCATGCTCATCGCCTCGATGTCATGGGTTGCGCTCACCGCTCTACCTCGATCACGTGGTAGTTGGTGGGTCCGACGAACGGCTCGTCACGGGTCACGGTGAACCGGTGGACGTGGAATCCGTAGGCGGCGAGGACCCGGGCGTGGTCGTCGGCGACGTCGCGGATCAGGTACTCGGCGCGGGAGACGCCAGGGGTCAGGATGACGGCGGGAACGCGGCCGGTCATGGCAGCGGCCTCAGCGCGTACCAGCGGCGCGGACGCTCCCCTGGATCCCAACCAGACACGACATGCCCTTCTGCCATCAGCCGGTCCAACGTCACGTAGACACGGCCGACCCGGATGCCGGTCTGACGCCAGATGTCGTACACGTAGCGGCAGCCGACGAACAGGGCGGAGAGAACCACGGCGTTCTCGCGGAAGACGCGGCGTGCTCGGCGGCGTGTCATGGCTGCCTCGTCCCGTACGGGTGGGTGCGGCCCAACGCGGGCTGCTCGATGTAGGCGTCGTCATCCGGCACCGAAATCCCCGGATCGTCGTCGGGTTCGTCGGCAGGCACCCACCACTGCCAGATCGACCAGAACCGGTTGCGCAGCGGGCGGCCAGCGAACATGTACGTCACGGTCACGGACTCCGCGTCGGTCGTGTCGACGGTGTAGACGATGTCCTCGCCTTCGACGATCTCGTCGGGTTCGCGCCAGCGGGAACCGATAGGGAAACGCTCCGACAGACCACTCACGCGACACCTGCCAAGCGCAACACGAGCCACACCAAGACCGCCGTGACGATGGTGCCGATGCACACGTCGCCGGGCGTGGTCGGCTCTCGCCGCCGGCCGATCGTGGCGATGTTCGTCAGCGACGACACTACGTAGAGCGCGATGAGCACCCAGGCTTCCCATCGCATCAGCGCCTCGCGATCAGGACCAGGGCGACCCCGAGACCGCCGAACAACATGGCTGCCAACACCAGACGGCCATCCGACGAGCCGGTCGCGGGCAGCGTCGCGGGGAACACCTGGACCGTCGCATCCACCCAATAGCCGACCGGGACGCAAGTACCGTCTTCGGCGGGGAGCATCCCCGGCTGGCAGATCCTCTGCACCGGCAACGGAACCGGCACCACCGCGATCGGGTCAGGTGCGCTGGCGGTAGGCCTGGATGACGCCGTCGTGCTCGGTGAGGGTGACGAGGAGATGGCCGCCGGCGAGGTCGTCGAGGAGCTGCCGTCGGCCGGTGCCGTTGTTGAGGGCGTACCGTCGGGTCCCTCCCCAGGTTCCGTCGTGGACGTTGATGTGTCCGAGGTGGTCGTGGTCGACGGTTCCGTCGTCGTCGTCGACTCCTCGCTCGGGGGGGTCGTCGGCTCCGAGGGCGGTGAGGGCGGCAGCGATTCGCTGGATGGTGGTGAGTCGGGTGTCGTCGGTGATGTCGATGTGGATGCTGGCCATGTTGGGGTCTCCGTTGTGGTGGGGGTGGATGGTTGCGGGCCGCACCAGGACGGCCAGGAACCCGGCCGGCAGGCGGACACGGACTCGATCGGCGCACACATGCACGCAGCCGCAACGACCGCAGGGACCAACAGCAGACGGCGAATCACAGGGGGCCTCCGTCTGCGATCTGGCCGACGAGGTTCGACCCGGCCGGATGCACGACACGGGCACGCGCGTCGAGCGAGTTCGCCGCCGACCGCAGATCAGCGGCCAGCCGATGCGCCTGCTCGGCGGTCAGGATGAACGACGAGTTCACCCAGCCGACCGTCGCGTCGGCGGTCGACACGACGGACACGCTCACGGTCGGCATGTCTGGGTGGGCGTGGCAGTGGATGGTGAGGTCGGCGAGCGGGTGGTCGATGGTGGGCATCTGGTGCTCCTTGCTTGGCGGGTAGGGGAATGCGATTCGGGGGGTTGGTGGGTGGAGGGCAGCAGTGCCGAGGCTGTGGGGGGTGCCGTCGAAGCACTGCCGCCCGTCCACCCGCAGGGTCAGCCGGGCGGGGCTGTCCCTGCCGCTCGCCCGCCACCGCCGCCTTGAGGCAGTGACGAGGTCTGCGTAGGTGTGCCGGAGCCTGAGGGCGAGCAGGCTCCGAAACGAAGGAGGCGGTAGCAGCCGGGGCATCGGATCTCCGTCGGCTGGTCGCCTTGCGAGACGCGCACCGTGTACCGGTGCGGTTTGGGCACGCCGAACGGCTTCACCAGCCGCGTCCGCATGTGGCACGGATCCTTCACTCGGTTCACCGCGCGTCGTCCTTTGTTGGTGTGTCGGGAGAGGCGGGCGATCCCCTCCCGACACGAACCGGGTCGAGCAGGAAACGCTCGAACGACTTGTTGCAGAGCACCGCCGCGTGCCGCCGCTCACGCAACAGAGCGATCGCCGCTGACGGATTCATGCCGCTACGGATCAACGCCAGCCCCGCGATGAGGTTCGACCGGTTGAGCCCGGCCTGACAATGCACCAGTGTCGGGCCTGTGCGCCGGCAGATGTTCACCCACGCGGCCAGCGCCTCAACCTGATCGACGTCGACGCCACCCTCGTTGTCGAACATGGTGACTTCGGTGAAGGACAGCAGCTGGTGGTTAACGATGTAGCGCTCCCACCGGTAGAGCGACACGACGTGCTTGATCGCTGACGGGAGAACGAGTCCGCTCTCGCAGCCGCCGACGTAGAGGTTGTCGACGATCCGCGACATGAACGTCGTGTCGAACGGGGTGTTGCCGTGGGCGGCGATACCGGCCATGCGGCGGGCGAACGGGTCGAACTTGATGCTGATGCGGGTCGGATCGCTCACAGGACTCCGCCTTCGGGGCCGTCCTCGGTGCAAGCGAGGTACACGTCCCAGGCGTCTGTCGGGTCAGAGACGCGGAGGGACGTCTCCGACCCGACAGGACCAACCGGGTTGGTGTCCGCCGACACGTCACCCGTTCCCGCACGACGTTGCAACTGCCGGTCGCCCTCGGCAGCGGCCTGACACAAGGCGATTGCGAAGATCAGGACCAGGCACCAGACGACGACGGCGAGGGTCACGATCAACGGGGTGCTCATCGGCCGGTCCTTCGGAGGCAGTTGTCACCGAACTCGCGGGACGCGACCGCGACAGCACGCCTGGCTCGCAGGGTCTGTCCCTCGACCAGGGTTCCGCCGGTCGCGGACTCGCACCACGCGTCCAACGCGAGTGACCGCGGCCGATCCGCGACAGGCACGCGGCGAACGTGCGGCTCCGGATCGGGGAGAACGACACGCCGCGGTCGATGCGAACGCTCCCAATCGAGGAGCTTCAGGGCGACGATCGGCAGACCCACGACCAACAACAGGGCGATCACGACGGCCGCCCCCCGAACGCGTCACCCAACGTGCCGTAGCCCTCGGCGCGCATCGCGCTCGCCAACCACTCGGCGCCCTCACACGCCTGATGCCGGGCGGTGAGATCGAGCACGGCGTCGCGGCGCTCATCGATCGCCCACTGCGCCAAGTCCTCTGGCTGCGCCGCACGGAGACAGATCCGCTTCCCGCCGACCGAGATCGGCATGTTCTCGCAGTCCATCCAGTCCAACGGCCACTGCTTCTCCTGGCCGATCTTGCGGAGCAGCCGGTTCGCCTTCTTCGTCGCCTGCGTCTCCCGCTGGTCAACGATCTGCTGCGCGGCGACGGCCTTCGCCTGCGGGGCCGGGATGAGATCAGCGATCTCGCTGTACACCGGGTCGCGCCACGACTTGTCGCTGGCGTCGTACCGGTCCGGGCGATGCTCGGCGAGCAGTTCGTCGATGCGGTCGTTCAGGCCTTCCACGTGATCCTCCGTTCGATGTCCAGCACGAACTGCCGGTCGCCTTCCCAGAGGCCGCGCAGGATCTCCGAGCGGTCGGGGTGGGTGCGCAGCCCTTCGAGGGACGGCCAGTTCGAGTGGATGGCGGCGAGGGACTTGCGGCGCCGTTCGATCGCGTCGAGCCGGTCGATCTCGGCCTGTTCCTCTGCGGTCAGAGGCGCCGGCCGTGGGGCGGGCGCCTCTGGAGTGGCCGGCGCGGTAGAAGGCGCCGGCGTCTCAGTGTCTGAAAGGCTGACCTTCCCTAGTCAACCGACCAGGCATGTAAGGAAAAGAAGCCAAAGTATCCATGTCTACACTTGCCATATGGTTGGAACGACCACCCATTATGGAGCCCTGGCTAAAGAGCCTGAAGAAGTTGCCAGAATTGTCGAGAGGCCCCCCTCTCACAAGAAGAAAAAAGGTGGCCGAGGAGGCATTGTAAATTCTCGATGAGACGACAAGTCCAGAAGAGACCACGGCAACTCTAGCTACTAATGTGGTCACAACTGAAGGAGATAGTGCCATGCCATCCACCTCATCTGAAGAAACACCTAGCGAGGAAAGGGGAAGCCACCCCAACCCTTCCATCAGTGACCCAGACTTGCTGATGTTGTTGCACAAGTACCAACAAGAAATTGAAGCATTAAAGAAGAAATTGAGTGAGAGGGATATGCACCTCTCCGTGCCCGCACAGGGTGAAGGCCCACCTGAAACATCAGGGGGCAGCAGCTAGACATTTGAAGTCTCACCACAGGCAATCGCCTCACAACTGGTGCACAACTACGCTGGGGGCATGCCTCTCCCACAATAATAACTTGCAGCTGCACCGCAGCCCTCAATTCTCCAATTCCAAGGGGCACCTGCCACACCCCACGCAGCCGTGCTAGCAACACTGCAGATGCAACAAGCTCACTTCTACCCAAACCCGGTGGACCCGACGGTGGTGAACAAGCTCATGGTCAAGCAAATAATAGAAATGAAGCTGGCGGAAAGGAGCGATGGTGACTTTGCCTCATTTGATGTATACAGGGTACTATACCCACCTCATCATGCTGCCAAGAGGTTGTCCCCTGGCATCACTAAGCCTCCAAAGTTTGAGAAGTTCAACGGGCAGGGGTCTCCATATGAGCACATTGCCTACTATACTAATGTGACATGCGACTTAGCTGCTGATGAGTCGTACCTATTGAAGTTCTATGGGCCCATGCTAACGGGGATTGCCTTCGAGTGGTACTCAAGCTTGCAGCCTAGGTCCATTATTGATTGGCCGGACATGCAAATAAAATTCAAAGAAAGGTTTCATATCGCCGAGAGGAAGTGACGATAATCGAATTATATGAAACTAGGCAGAGGAACGACAAGTATGCCCTAGAATACATTAAAAGGTGGAGGAACCTCAGCATGAGGTGTAGGCGTCCACTGCACTAGGAGCATGCTGTCCAAATTCGCAAGCAGAACTTGAAAAGAGAGGTGCTGGAAAGAATGATCGGCACAAAAATCAAGTCATTTGATCAATTGAATAATGTTGTGGCGGAAGTCGAGGCATTCCTCTCAAAGTACTCCACCGTTCCCACCACCTCAAGCCAGAAGGCCAGGTCAGCTGACAAGCAGCCAGTATCTCAAGAAGTGCATATGGTCAACTTCAAGACCTTTGAACAACAAAAAGAAAAAAACAAAGGGGTAGCCGAGTCCCCTCTAGCCAAGCCTGTTGATCGTTAAGAGGGTCCATCTCTCCATGACAAAATGAAGAAGATGTACTCGTTCCCTCGAGACAAGACTCGACTCTTGTTCAAATGGGCCACAAAGTATGACAAAATTACTCTCCCGGAGCCGAAGAGGCTGGGTGATATCAAAAGAAAAGACCATCCTCGATTCTGCCCGTACCACCAAATGCTCAGGCATTGCTATCGAGGAGTGCTATGTTTTCAAAGATATTATTGAGTCTCTGATCAAGAAAGGGGAGCTACAAATGGGGGATCTCAAAGTCGATCCTCCGCGCCTGCATGAAATGCCCACTCTGGGGGCGACAATTAATATCATATCCCTATACCAGCAACTACCTGAAGAGCTAGCAGAAGCCTGCACTCAACACACCTATGAGGCCTATATCCTAGCGCCCATAAAAGATCAAGGAAATTGGCACACCATGCCTGTAAAGGCAAGAAGATGGGCAACGCCTCGCCATGGTCTAAAAATTCATATACGGGGTGTCACACCTCAGTCGAAACACCCGGCTATAACCCCTGCCTGGCACGAGACGGCTCCTCAGTTGGTTATCAGAAGATTCACCAAGAATAAAAAGAAATAGGTCCCCATGCGGGAGCATAAAGAAGCTAGCCCAACAGTGGGATGGATCCACGAAATCATCAACGGGCTAGATGAATATGAATACCCCAAAATCCAACATGTCCGACTGAATGAATACATCCCTTGGGAGTAGCTTGAATCCCTGAAATTAACAGAAAAGGCTGAAGCTGAAGAACCCGGCATATGTGATGAACCTCCAAAGGAGCAACCGTCCGCTGTGAAGAAAAAGAAGAAGAAATCCAAGAATAAAAGAAGAGGCCTTATCGTATCTTGCAATACCCTTGCGGCTCTGTTCGAAATAGTCTTAATTTTTGAAGAGGAAGATGAAGAGATATGCCTTATGCCAGTAGAGGCAAATCAAGCTAAAGCTTCCACCTCTCAACATGCTACCAGGTCGAGAAGAAAATGGGGGCATCCTCCCGAAGCCAGCCACAACATCATGTCATGTGGTGAACCACCATACCAGGTTCCCCAACCTGAAGTCAAAGGGGTAGAGATTCCTCCTCCACTAGGGCTCTACCCCGAGTGTGCACGCAGCAAGGAGGTTCCCTCCTTCACTAAATTTTGGCATCTCGAGATGGGAGGCGGCCGCGCCCGCAGCCACAATGGAGGGTCAAGGTCGCTCCTGCCTTACCCTCAGGAGTATCTCCTCCAACAGATAAAGACCAAGTAGGCGTTCCAAGCTTCACCAAATTTATACAAGGAAAAGAGCCAGCCGGACTGATGCAGCGAGCTTAGGGGGCACTTGAAGAAAAAGAAGAATCACCTCTCGAGTCAGCTCCTCAAGAGCACCATGCAGGCAGGCGTAAAAAGTCTGAAGAACTGAGGCTGTCCAACGTCAGAAGCACCGGTAAAATAGTGAAGTAGTTGAAGAGAATCTCTGCACACTTCTCTGCCTGGGATATACTTTCCCTCGATGAAGAAACAAGACAAGCTATCATCACGGCCCTGCAAACCCCGACATATTTTGAAAGCTATTTTGCTAAAGCACAGCCAGGGGTGACAATGACATTTACAGAGGAAGATATGCTCCTGCCTTCTGTCAATCACAACAAACCCCTCTATATGAGGGGGCAACTGAACAAGCAACCAATAAACAAAATACTGATTGGCCCAGGAGCAGCAGTCAATATACTGCCCTATCGGGTATATCAGAAATACTACTCCAGTGTGCACCTGATCGAGGTCAGGGATATGAGAATTGCTTTTTTCAACCAGAAATTTGAAGTCCCCATGGGCATGGCAGAGTTTGAACTCTCGCTCGGTGACTTCACTACTAAAGTGTAGTTTCAGGTAACAAACTCTGACAGGTCATACAAGGTGCTATTGGGCCGGTCGTGGCTGCATTAGAATCAGGTGGTGGCCTCACCCTCCACCAGTGCATAAAATACCCTCGAAATGGGAAAGAAGAAAGAGTGTTCGCTGATTTACACCCTTTCGAGGTGTTTGAATGCCATTTGTTAGATGCATCTCTGTATCTAAAAAAGCTGAAGAAGCCCAACCCTCCATCCCAGGACAAGGGGAAGAAGAAACTAGAAGCTGGCGACTGATTCCCTCTGCCGCCGCCAGACTATGTGGCTCCCCCAGAGGTGTCACTTATATCCGAAGAAGAAGAAGTTGCCAGGGCAATTCATCTGAGCATCCACCCTAAACCGGGGGCATTAAAACTTGAAGAATTATTTGGGGATGTTAGGGTCCCGCCAGGGATCATCAAGGCCGCAACTGATATAGACTGTCAGACAGTCAAAGTACTAAAAACTCTAGAGGTCCCCAATCCTGATGGCCAACCTACCATGTTTTATGTGGCCAAGGAGCATCCTACAAAAGGGGATGATGATTGCAGATTCCCTGAAGAGATGCAAGATCCACTTGTCTCAATCACAGGACTCCCATGCATAACTGGCAGTGCAGTCAAGCTGGCTAGGAAGCAGCAAGTTCCCTTCTGTCAACCCTCCAGTCAGAATAAAATTTTCAAAGAACTGTGGTATCCACCAAATATGGACAGAAGTGATACGGGATGGACACGGGAGCCGACTCTACATGCATGGAACCTCAGACTCTAGGACGGACATGACCAGCAACACATGGCTAGGAGTCACACTAGACCCGACACTAAGAGCTCCTAGGGGCTATACGTCGCTCACAGAAATGCTAGCTCACTCAAACTGAAAAGGAAAAATATACCTCACTGGAATAAGAAAAAAAAAAGCTGACGCATTTCGTCCTCGTGTTCCCAAGTAGCTTCATTGCCGGAGTGACGCTGTCAGATAACCTTTACCAGAGGGATTATCTTATTTCTCAACCGTTGTTCATGACGGTCTTCAATTCTGACAGGAAACTCTGGAGTAGACAAATCAGCAGTCACTTCGGGCCAAACCGAATCATCAAGGATGTGGGACGCATCAGGCACGTATTTCCTTAATTGAGACACGTGGAACACATCATGAATAGCTTGCATAACCGCCAGCAACTGAAGACGATATGCCACCTGGCCCACACACTCCAAAATAGGAAATGGACCAATATATCATGGACTAAGCTTTCCACACTTCCCAAATCTCGAAACACCATTCATCAGAGATATTTTAACAAACACCATATCTCCAGGCTCAAACTGTAGTGGTTGCCTGCGCTGATCTGCATAACTTTTCTACCGACTCTAGACTGTCAGCATTTTCTATCTGATCAGGCGAACCACCTCAACACACTATTGTACCATATCAAGTCCTGTCAATAAACGGTCACTGGCTTCGAACCAGTTTAAAGGAGTACGACATGGATGACCATACAATGCTTCATAAGGTGCCATGCCAATGCTGGAGTGATAACTGTTATTATAGGCAAATTCAACAAGTGGCTAATGCTGACTCCACGAACCCTGCCAATCAAGGCAACAAGATTACACCATATCTTCTAAAGTCTGAATTGTCCTTTCTGACTGACCATCAGACTGCGGATGATACACTGAATTGAAAGCTAACTCTGTGCCCAACACCTTCTAAAAAATGTGCCATAAGTCAGAGGTAAACCATGGATCATGATCTGATACAAGTGAAATAGGAATTCCATACAATGGCACAATCTTTTCAATATAAAGTTCAGCCAATTTCTGCACACTCCAAGCAACTTTAATCGGCAATAATTTAGCTATCTTCGTCAAGCAATCAACCAACAGCCAGATACCATCAAAATCCTGTGAAGTCCGAGGTAAGCCCACTACAAAATCTGTCGTGACATGTTCCCATTTCCACATCGAAATTTCAAGTGGCTGAAGCAGTCTACCTGGCTTTTGATGCTTGGCTTTAACCTGCTGACAAGTCAAGCACTTAGAAATAAATGCAGCCACATCTCGCTTCATGCCTGGCCACTAGAACTGTCTTTTTAATTTCTGATACATCTTGGTAGTACCGGGGTGAATAGTAAATCAAGATCCATGGGCTTCACTCAGAATTGCATTCCTTAACTCATCAACAGCGGGAACATATAATCTGCCACGGAAGCTAACCACCAACTCATCATCAAATTCAATGTCATGCATCATTATAATGCGGGACAAATCAGAATTAGCTTGCTGAGCTTTCTTAATTTGTTGATGAAGAGATGAAGTCATCACCAGACTGGCACAAACAGCTGTCATCGGATCGACAGGAATGTCCATGCTGACTACCTCACTGGGAAGTTGTTCCCATAATTTCTATTCGCGAAGCAACAAATGACTGACCTGCACTTTCCTGCTCAGAGCATCAGTCACAACATTCATTTTTCCTGGCTGATAGGAGAGAGTGAAATCATAATCTTTCATATATTCCATCCATCTGCGCTGCCTGAGATTAAGATCCTTTTGAGAGAACACATACTGCAAACTCTGATGATCAGTAAAGATTTTAAACTTTTCACCATACAGATAGTGTGAGACTATGTTGTTGAATCTATATCCCAAACTCTCCTCCTGCCACAATATCTCTGTCTGATAACCTTCATCCACAGTCCCTCATCTCCTATCCCCAACGTCCATAGCCACTTGCACAAGAGAGCCAGGTTAAAGTTTCCCACATCCGAGATCCCCAAGCTTTCCTTTTTTTTATTGGCTTCCATCCTACCCCACTTGATATCATGTCAAACCCTTCATATCCCCCACTCCCATGCCAAAAGAATCTTCCCTGAATAGGCTCAATCTTCTTCACCATTGTCTTCGAGATCCAGAACATAGAGAAAATAGATTGGTAAGCTGTTAAACTGATCTACAAAGTACTAACCTGCCCCCATAAGATAGTAGTCTAGCCTTTTAGCTAGTCAATCTGGATTCATATATCTGTAAAATAGGAAGCCAATTAGCACACTGCAGAGCACCTGGGGTCAGATGGAGACCTAGGTAGGAGATAGGAAAATCTCCTAAGTGACAACCCAAAATGCACGCTATGCTCTGAAGAGTCTTGTCCTCCATGTTAACCCCAACAAGCATGCTCTTGTTGAAGTTAACTTTTAACCTAGTTACCTCCTCCAACATCTCCAGCAAAAGTCTAGGCACATAAAGCTGTTGTTCATCCTCAGCCAGGAACAAGATAGTATCATCTGCATACTGCAAGTGAGTGATTGAGGGGCTACCTCTCCCTACCCAAAAACTCCTTATCAGACTAGAAGCCTCTGCTCTCAGCTACATCTTACTTAGCACATGAGTCACAAGTACAAAGAGAAGAGGAGACGTAAGATCTCCATGTCGGAGCCCCCCTACCACTGTGGAAATCAGCTTCTAGTTGACAAGGACAACAAGGAAAGCAGAGGAAATATAGGCCCGGACCTAGCCGACCCACCTCTCTTCAGAGCCTATCTTCTCTAACACATCAAATAGGCATAGCCAATTGACCCTATCATACGCCTTCTCGAAGTCCAGTTTAAGGACGACTCCTTTCCTCTCCAAGTCTTCATGTCAAATAAGTACTCATGGGCCACCAAGAAATTGTTTTGAATATGTCTCCTCCTGATGAAGGCTCCCTGAAAATAGTTAACCACCCTATCCATAACTCTAACCAACCTCCCAGCTAGTATCTTGGTGATAATCTTGAAGGTGCCATTCAAAAGACTAATGTGCTTGAAGTCCCGCAAATCTTGGGGTCCATGTTTCTTGTCGGTAAGGACCAAGAGGGTCTTATTGATTCCCCCCAAATGTGCCCTTCCCTCGTGGAACTCCTGCATAGCTGCCAAAAGGTCAACGTGGATGATATCCCAGTACTTCTGGAAAAAGGCCAATGTGAATCCATTCGGCCCTGGAGCTCTATCCCCTGCAAGAGAGAAGACTCTGGCGAACTTCTTCTCTGTAAAACTCTGTGTGATATCATCCCTCTCCTCGGGTGAGAGACGGGGAAGGAGATCATCTACAATCCTAGGCTTAAAGTGGTCATCCTCAGTCTACAACCTAGAGTAGAAGTCCCTTGCCAAACTCCTGATCTGCTCATTTGATGAAACAAAGAGGTTCCCCCCTCTGATGCAAGTAATTGTGTTAACTCTCCTCCTTCCCGAGACAATGCACTGGAAGTAATATTCCTGTCTTCTCATCTCTGCCTCCAATAGATCACCTCGCAAGAGAGAATCTCATCAAATTAGCACATGAGCGAATCCCTGAGACTCTTATCCTCTGCATCCATGAGTCATGCCTCTTTCATGATTCAGTTTTCTTGAAATCTCTGCTGAAATTCATGTGTCTAATTTCTTACATCTGCTAGAAATTATTTGTTGTTGCTCACTGATTCATTGCCCTTCAGTTTGGTATCAAATTCTACTTGCTGACTCTCACTGTTTCATGGACCTGCATTATTGGTTCTTTTCATGCTTGAAAGTATTTCATCATTGTGTTTTTGATGATATCTTCATTGCCTGCATTCTAAGTTCTCTTGAACTTTTCTGCTGATTGAAGCCTTCACTTTATAATTCCTTCTTGCTATCCCAACATCACCAACTTCTACATTTCAATTCAAATTACTTTCTCTCTGAAAAAGGGGGAGATAGTTTGCTAAATTATCTTTTGGAGATGTGTGTCCATCCCATGCTATATTCATTCAAAATGGGGGAGAAGTTTTTTCACATGTCATTGCTAGGCATTCACTTCAATCTCATAGGGGGAGAATAGGTTTGCACACTTCATTGTTAGGCATTGAACTCCATGTCAAAGGGGGAGACCATCTCTACTGAGATATCAAACTATTTTCGTCATTTTGCTGATGTCAAAGGGAGAGAATAGTTTAATGAGTTAGTATACATTATTAATGACTCATAGTGTTGTCATCATCAAAAAGGGGGAGATTATTGTGTCTCTGTGATTTTGATGATGTCAAACACTATGACTCATCCTGAGTTAGTGCATGGAATTCATGTGTTGATGAAGTCATAGCTGCATTGGATTCATGTTTTTGATTATGCCATGTTTTAATGCTCTAATGTTATATGATGTTATCATCTATGTGCAAATGTTGAAGAACAGGTTGACTAAAAGCAATTGGTTGAAGATGTTGTGAAGCACAGTTTTCGATGATAAGTCTTAAGTCAAAGGCCAAGCAGTCAAGAGAACAGCGAAGAAGAGCTAGTAGTTCAAAAAGCCCAACTAAATGCCAAGGTTCTGCAAATTAGAATATTCAGGGAGCAACACATTCCTTGTCAAGCTGAAAAGAAGAAGTTTGAAGAAGAAACGTCGACTCCAAAAGATTTTAGAGTCGACTCCACTTCAGTCCGCAAGGCAGAAAAGGCTGAAGTCACCCGCTAGCTGAAAGACCTATAGCTACAGATTAGTTGTGACAAATAGGTGGTGAACGGTATAAAATAGGCCGTAAGGGTGAAAAAGAACCTACCAAGGGTGAAAAATCTGTTGTCGCGTTGAAACCCTTCAGATGTGAAGAAGGCGAGTCGACTCGAAATGGACTTGGAGTCAACTCTAAAAGCCAGCCAGAAGCATTCGCCAACCAAAGATGAAGGGTTCATGTTGATGGAGTCGACGCCATGGTGTATAGAGTCGACGCAGCCAGAACGCCAGAGCTAACCGCTAGCCAAAGCTAAAAGGCGATGGCTGAAGGTTATTAAGGGTGAAAAATAACTGGTTAAGGGCAGGGTTTGCCGTCCCGGCCGTACTAGCCATCTTGGTTACGACTCGAGACGAGAAGGTACAGATTTACATCGGTGCGTACCAAGACATTAAACTATAATATATATATAATGGAATAAAATAATTTAAATGTTGTTGTATCTTAGTTGGTTAGGTGTTTTGGAGTTTCAATGGCTATCCTCAGGTTTGAATCTTAGCTTTAGCAATGTTTTAAATATTTTTAATATAACTTTTCAAAAAAATCAAACAAAAAACATGGCAGAACCGAGTTTCGAACCCAAAACCTCTTGGTGAATCACAGGACCCTCAACCAATCCCAAAAATAACGAACCGGCACACTCCCGCGCCGCCCGCGGCTATTCTTTAACAAACTTCACGGTTTGCTGCTGCGTCCCCGTGGTCACCTGCAGGAAGTAAACGCCCTGGGGCAGGCCGGCGATCATCGCCACATCCAGCGCGTTGTCGCCCTTCTGGAGCACGACGCTGCGTTCAACCAGTTTGGCGCCGTTCACATTCAGCACCACGACAGTGGCTGTTCCCGCTGCCGGCGAGCCCACGGTGAAGGACACCGGTTCGACAAAGGGATTCGGAGCCACCACCAGGCTCAGCGAAGGAACCATGGGCTGCAGCGTGACGACCGGGCTGTAGGTATAACGCCCGTCTACATCGACCATCCTCAGCCGGTAGGAATAGGCGGGATGAGTCGAAGGCAGTGCATCGGTATACGTATATTGCCGCGTCGTCGAGCTATTCCCGGCCGCGGTTACCCGCCCCAGATCCTCGAAAGAAGCAGTGCCGGGGATCGCGCGCTGCACCTCGAAATAGGCGGTATGCTCTTCGGATGTGGTGAGCCAGTTCAACTGGTTGCCCGCGGCTTCGGACTCACCGCTGAAATTGGTGAGCGTCAGTGGCAGCGGGATAATAGGCGTGCCCGAGACGAAGAAGCCGCTGAAACCGGTGACGTTGAAGGTCACGGACCAGAGCGAAGTGCTGCTATTCCAGACGACATTGCCGCTCCCGGGAACGATGGCGCCGCTGGTACCCACATAGGTGTCCGGCGTGGTGCCCGTGCCATGGAACTGGGAGATGGTGAGATTGGCGATGCCCGCGTCGTCGTCGGGCCGGGTAGGCAACGCAGGCTCGCTGCCCCTGGCGGCATTATAGGCGTCGAAATCGGCTTGCGTAAAATAAAGTGTCACCGTCGCCGTCGACGTGCTGGCGTTGGCTGAAGGTTCGATCGAATAATAGCGCGGTACATAGGCAATGCCGTTGTAGCTGGGCGCCGTCGAAGCCAGCGTCACACAGCTCGTCACCGTCCCGCTCACCGGGCTCGACCCGCTGGGATTGATCAGCGCGATCGGGCTGCAGCTGGCATCGCTATACGTAGTCCCCGGGGCGCCGTACTCCGCCAGCACTTCAGAAGTGGAACAATCCGATGCGCCGCCTGCTGTACCGGCAAGCGTATTTTGCAAAGGAGTGATCGTTACCGGCAGCGGAACGGAAGTGCTCTCTCCGCAGCCATTTACAGCGAGGACATAAACATCAGTGCTGGAATAACCGGAATAAAAATAATAGTTTATCGAATTAGAGCCTATCTCACCGGAACCAAACGATTCATTCGTACTATAATAGAGGGAATCCTGGCTGTAATTGCCGGATAAGGTAAACCCATCGGTCGAGCCCGCGCATACCGAGGTAGGAGGATTTAGGAATTGCGGCGTTGCCGGCCTTGTGACACTGATATAAAGGGCGTTCGGCTCGGACGGCTTGTAGTTGGTGCCCTGGTAAACAACCGTGCATCTGTAGAGATTGCCATTTAGCGTCAGATCTACCGGGGTGATAGTAAGCACGCTGCCGTAGTTGTAAGTGCTCAGGCTGTAAAAGGAACCGGGATTCACGGTAGTCCAGGTATTGCCTCCATTGTTGGAAACCTCCCAGGTATAGATGTCGGTAGCGCCGTAAGGACATATGATCGACGTGGATTGACCCATGCACACGAAATTGGTGCCGGGGTCGGCCAAAGTTGTCTGTTGTGCATTCAGGCAATAGGTCGTACAAAAAGACTTTGTGTCATCCTCACGGTTGGGTTTGGAATTACACGGGGCAGACAAAATCTCCTATACACATATTAGGTTATAAACTCAGCCTGTTTGGTTGACAGCTTCACATTTACTTTTAAATCCCATTTGAAGGGGGGGGGGGGGAACATGCAGCAAAGGGATGACAGATGGGCAGAATTAAGTGATATAACTTGAAGAAGCTACTATTAATAATGGTGATGATGTCAGGTGGTCGCCCCAGGGAGATAAATGCGGTGAATGTTTTGGATAGAAAGCTTCGTTCGACAGGCTGGGCACTTCCTCTGTACTAGCACGGCATTGGTGATGCAAGGTTTGCAGAAGATGTGACCACAAACAGTTGATGTCTCCTCTTTCATGGTGTCCATACAGATAGCACATCTCAATTTTATCTCCTTCCCACCCTGGGTGGCGCCACTACCGCTTGATGTTTGTCCCAATTTCTTCTGTCACGTCCAACAGACAGATTAGAATACAAGGAAAGAAATTACATGCTTTCAATCTGCATGCAGAAGCTTGGTCTGATCGTAAATTTACATAGAACAACGATATTTGGCAAAAAGAGTTGCAGACATTGGGATTAGCAATCAGCATCCATACCAATTTCAGAAGGAACCATGTTTGTCATTTTGCGCGGCCAAGTACAGAAAAAGAGACATGACACCACCATGAGGATGGGGAAACCAAACTATACGACTTTTAATGGATGAAGAAATTGAAGAGGAATGAAATTGGCAGCCACCTGCCTATGTGCCGGAATCCTTGGGTCCAGGCAATTAGTCATTAATGACAAAAGGTTAAAATTTAGCTCACAAGGTTCAGTATTTAGAAGTCATCGATGTAAGAAGTGGGTCACTTTGGGGGATCCCAGCATAAAGGACATCAAGCCAAATCCTTTACTGACCCGGATCCATGGATGAAGTGATCCATTAATGAAAAAGTAATTACATAATGACTAGGGAGCAGCTGAATGTTTGAAAATTCTCAATATAAATAATGTGACATTTACTGGCATCCCACACTAGGAACCTTAACCAACAGCTCCTTTAATGACCACAATTATAATTAAAAATGATTCTATAGAAGTTTTCCATGCGTTTATGTTCATATGCTGAATTAGGTTCATTGGCAACAGAAAGATGTGTACCTTGCCACACTTCCTAGCATGTGGATCTCGAATTCCATCCTGAGGAATCTTTGTGCTGCCATTTGAGTTCCCAGCATGCCTAAAATATGCTGCAAAAGGTTACAAAGAACAAGATTAAGTATCACCATTAGAAAAAAAAACATCAACAACAAATTCAGTTAAAAGGCAGGAGACTAAAGTCCAATGCATTGCCATTTGCCTGAATCTTTTCAGTTCATTAAAGCCTTACCCATTTATTTTGGTTCAGCTGCATGAATCCTGTTTTCGCCCCTATATTCTAAGGTCACATTTGGTATCGAGATAAAAAGAGAAATCCCCAACTTATCCCTAACCTTGACTCAGTGAAGTCATTCCCACTTCCCACTTAAAGTTATTGATGCAGAGCAGGACTAGCGACATCGAGGCTGTATTTGTGCGCTGCGCGATGGCATTATTTTCACAAAACATGATCAGCGAGCTAGTAGTCATTTTTTTGGTAATTTTGATGCAATATTCGCACTATTTTCTTGAGTCTAAGGGTACTTGAGTCCAAGAGAGTCATGGTAATGTTAGGGTTAGCCTAACAACTATAAAATGGAGCTGTAATCGGCTTTCGGGCGCTATCTCCCCCTCCTCCAGGTCCTCCTCGGTGGTGGGGGCGGTCTCTGTCGTCGCCTCCCGCTGCATGGCCTCGAGGAGAGCTGCCATCTTCCCCATGCCGACACCAGCATCTCCGGGCCGTCCGACCGGTGCATCAAGAAGAGGTTCCCATGCTTCTCCCTCTAACCTAGGCCCTCCTTATTTCCATGGTTCTAGGCCTCGGCCAATGGCATCCTTTCGTCCTAATTCTATGACCTCTTTCCATTCTTCCTTCCAAGCGAAACTTCTGGATCTTTCCTTTCATCCTGATTTCAGGACATCTTCTAATTCTGTGGGACTCCCGGGTGTTGCCTCTAATCCTTCTCTGACTCTATCGAGTGACCATCATTATCCTTCTCCGACCCTGTCGAATGACCACTATTTTCACTCTCTGGCCCTGCCGGATGTTACTTCTGAATTTTCTCCGACCACGTCAGATGACCCCTCCTTTCCTTCTTCATCTTCACAGCAATCTCATCACCGTCTTTCCATTCCTTCAGTTTCACCCTTTCGGGGTCCTTGCCCTTTTTCTTGTTATTTTCGAGGCTTTAGCCCCACCTTGATCTCAGCTAATATCTGTTTATTCTGTATTTGGTTCCTTGTTATCAGAGTCTCTATATCTTAACGAGGGAGTTCTAGCCCTCATCTCTCTTCCTTTTTATTCTCATTCATCCAGTTTGGTGTCTTCTGCTCCTCTGTGTAGAGAAATCTTTGATCCTTTATTATCCTTCCATTTTTAGTCCTACCAAGCAAGGAAAATAAAGCTCGCTGATCAAGATCGCATCAGGATGCTACTTTCACTCTATGGATTTGCAAAGTATCATTTATTTTGTGCAAGAACATGCTATCATATCTATTGCTTATGTTTCTTCTACACATGGTTATAATGCTGGGTTCCCTAACATGTTTGAGTGGCTTAGTTAGGAGTCTTAGTTTAGTTAGTTTAGTCAAGATGAGTTCGCTTCTACAGCACCTCAGGCTGGTGATAGCTCCGCATTGGGAGTCTGAGTTCTTTCCCCGATCGTTGAGGGTGATCCTTGAGTATGGGTTTTTCACACTCTACATGGCGAGCCATAGCCGATCTCCTCTAGAGCAACATCGTTGTTGCTTTGGCCATACTTTGGGTATGCACGAAGGCCTTTTCTCTTCTCTACTCGGCCAAGTACAGGGGCAAGAGATTGATGGATAAAATGACCAACCTAGATGCTCCCCGATACGAGAGAGGTCTCAAATAGGGGCAGTCTTGATCCTTAAAAAGTAAGCTTTATTACAATATCTAGCCAAAAAGGGCAATCAAAATCAAAGTCAATATGAAAATCAAATAGTAAAATTATGAAAATTAAAGGCCTGGCAAGAGTGGCAAAGCCCCATAGGAAAAACACTGGTCGTATGCGTACCTAAGGGTCTAAAAATCAAAAGACACAAAGTCCTGACGCAACAGACTATCTCTTTGAGAGGTAGTGCCTTGGAAGAAAGTCAAGTCTTAATATCTCCCATCCTACACAAAGTTTATCTCTGATTTTCTTCTATTTATCCCTCTAGGCTGGGTTGTATCCTGGGTATGGCCTTAATAAGGGCACCGTTCTTTAGAGACGGTTGGTTGTGGCAAGTCACTCTAAGATGCACGCCCTGCTCAAGGGAAGTCTTAATGAGAGGGGTGGAATGACGACCCCCGACCAGTAGTTTGAGCCCATCTTGGGATGCTGCAGATAGTTTTGGCAGTGATCTCCTTTGTTGGGTGTGGCATGATCCAATCAAATCTGTCATAAGCTGGCCCATGTTGACAATCATCCCATTCATAACATGATAAAATAGAAACATGTGTACTTTGTTGTATATGCCTTGCATATGTTTTTGATGATAACTAAACTTTATATTTACTTGCACATGTTCTTGATAATAGTGTGCATTCATGTTGTTGCTCAAATATGGTTGAGATGGCAAATGGCTTTTGAGGCAGGCTTAGACATGTTGATTAAATGTTTTGCTATATGATGTTGATCCTTGGTTGAAACATGTTGGTTTTTCAATAGTCTTTAACTATGAACAAAGTCACTGTGCATCTCATAATTTAATAACCTTGACCATCTTGAATTGCAGGATCAAACATCATGGTGGTCACTTGGAAGGTAAAACAAATGTGTGGATAAGCACCTTGCTATCTACAATCCAAAACAATGGTAAACCATGTCTACACTCTTCAAGAACCCTTGGTAAGGCTATGGAATTTTCAATTCTGGTAAAGCAAGTAAAGTGGACTTGCTTCCATGGGAAGTTGATTTGGCTTGATGAGAAAAGGTTCTCTATGCTTGAACATGTGGATTTGTTTATTGGTGGATGCAATTTGTTTGTTGGTGGATGCATTGACTTAGCCTTGATCAATAGATTTGAAGCCATGATACTTAAGCTTTCAAAGGTTTCTCATGCATATCTTTTATCACGAGCCATGCGTTATTCATTAAGAGTGAGTTCCGTATGCAATTAAGGCCGAATCTTGTTATGACATATGCTTGAATTCTAACGGCCTTCAAAATGCATAAAATGAGCTCAAGTGAACTTGAAATTAATGTTAATAAACATTCAATCTAAGCCTTGATTATATGCATAAGTTTTATTGGGATAATAATCTAGTTTTATAGGTTTTCCAGAGTTCGGTCAACCAAAGGACATCGGTCGGTCGACCAATTTTTTCAGTGCTCAGAAAACTACAAGAAAGTCACAGTTCGGTTGGCCAACCACCCTGGATCGGTCGATCGATTTTTCCAGCTTTTAAAGTTGGCATACTGTAAAATATCAGTCGATCGATTGCCTAGCGCCGGTCGACCGAATTGCCCGATGTAGCCATCTTTGACTTGATCTTTTACCAACATGTTCAAGATTCTTTTGTGAACTTTTCCATCCTCCAGCCACCAATTCTGCTAGGAAATGTGGATCTAGTTCCTGGCTTGTCCCTTGACAATCCTAGAACTTATATAAACAACTCTTAAGGGAAAGGAACTATGTAAGGGGATCATCAAGGAAGAAAGGATTCAAGGGGAGGCTGCCAAGGGAGAGAGAAGAACTATTGTAGCTATGTGAATAGTAAATTCATGGAAGATCTCTTCATCCATCTCCAAGTTCTTCAAGCTTTATCTGAAGCCATTGAAGCTCCATTCAAGTGAAGAAGGAAGCATCATTCAAGATCTACATCATACATTCAGGGGAGGAGTTTTTCTCAATTGTGCTTTATTGTCTTTGTATTTTAAGATTTAAATCGGCATTCCTTGTAATCTATAAACACTTGTGTGTATATGAATCACTTTAGATCTGTGGTCGTGTGTCGTCATCTTGTTCAGATTCATGTGTGTGCGTAGGTCTTCTGAGATCTGCATGTGTGTGTGTGGATCTATTTAGATCTAGTTCTTCTAGTGTGTAGAGTGCTGCATCTGTCGCAGCTCGTGTGTGTGTAGCTGATCCGGTTGTTGGATCATGTTGGAGACCTCATCTCCGTGTGTGTGTGTTAGGGTGTGTCCCCGTGTGTGTGTGGGGGTAGGCGTCGCCCTATGTGTGTGGTTAGAGTGTGTCTCCGTGTTGGGCATTTATCCCTTGCTATTTTACAACAGTGAAGTCTCACTGGGTTTTGGTAAGGGGTGGATGTAGGTTGCCGTCGTTGTATCTGAACCACCTTAAAAATCACCATGCATTGTAGTTTGAATTATGTGGTTTGGCTTATTTCTTCTACCTCCATTCTATGTGATTGTTAGTGCATATTGTTGTTCTGGATTTGTTCACGTAGATTTCGCATAATCGATCTCTTCACTAAATAGATCTTGAGTATATCAAAAACTACTTCTAAATTGATAAGACCATTTCTGCCAGGACAATAGCACTTTGTGTGCGTAGAGTCCCTAGATTCACACCTCCGCCTAGTACCAAGACTATTATGGAGATAGATTTTGATAAATCTAACTTGTAGTTAAACAGATTTGATATTCCTAGTTGATGTTTTGTCATCTTCATTTAAATCGGACAAAAGTTTGTTAAAAGTTGTAATCACCTAATTCACCCCCCCTCTTGGGTGTCATTGATTGTGGGACTTCACCTTTCCCCCGATCGGCTAGAGGAATACAAGCTAGCAGAAGCAAATGGTAGGCAGTTCTGGGGGCAACAGTCAGCAAAAGAATAAACCAAGGTATAAGAGAAGGGTGCTTACCTTGCATTGCAATACCCTATCGTCTCTACTCGAGCAGCCAAGGGAAGATGAAGAAGAAGGAAGTTGCCTCGTAGCGTCTGAGGCAAATCAGCTCAATACCTCAACCTCAACACATGCTACAAATGCGTGGACAGAGGGTGCACATACCTATTCCTAGCCCAACAGTAAGGTTGTTGTGATGAGCCGTCCATCTCGCATAGGAGAAGCACCTCTATTGTCTATGTCTTCCTCCTCTCCAGGGAAGGCTAATACCAACTGGGCTATCCCTCGATATTTCTATGGCTTCCAACACACAATCCCAAGTAGTCGAGGCCCTCCAAGGATCGTGGATACTATAAGAAAATTTCAAGGCTACCAAATGCTATTGACTAGGGAGCATGCCTGTAAAGGAGGGTACCCTTATAATCTTTCTCAACATAAAGAAATGAATCTGGGGGCGGCACATTATAGCAAAATAGATTTCCCCTTTGCTACTGAAATAGCAAAAGGATATGAAGCTCCACTCTATGAGCAAGAAGAGATATTCAAGCCTGATGAAGGGACAATTCCAATCGTAAAGGGGAAAGCAATTGTAAGTGAAATGATGATGACTGCCTCCGGTAATATATGTTCCAACACAATTGTTGCCAATGCGGTTGCTGATGCACCTACAACAGAAGAAGATGGTGAAAAATCATCGCTTCCACTTGAAAAGATTTCAACCAAGTCTGAAGTTAGTACCCCCATCTCTTCTCCGCATGATCTTGCCTTGCTGGCCCTACCGCAAGCATACAAGCAAGAGATTGAGGTGCTAAAGAGGTAACTAAATGAAAGTGATACACACCCATCTACATCCAAATAGACAAATACCTCACCTAAAGTGCCACAACGGCTAATTTGGCTAAGACTTCTCCACGGACAGTGATGTTGGCTATGCTGCATACCCAATGGGCTCAAGCTTCCTCAGGCGTGGGAGATCCAACAATGATGAGGAACCTCATGATGGATCATGTGATTAAAATGAAATTAACTAAAAAAATGGACGACAATCAAGCTTCGCAGCTAAGTTGACAGTTGAATAATGTTGTAGCTGAGGGGGAAATCCACCTACCGAGGCGCTCCTCGGCCACTACAACTCAGAATCCGAAGAACAAGTCAAGTGGTAGGCAGCTGATAGCAAAGGAAGCTTACATTGCTGATATCAAATCCTTTGAACAATAAAGAAAGAAGGCGAAAAAGGTGGCTAGTCTGGCTGAAAATAAAGAAATGCACTCACTATGCAGCAAAATGAGGAAGCCCTACTCCTTCCCTAGGGACAAGGTTCACATCCTTTTTGAATGGGTCCAAGCATATAATAAGATTACTCTACTAGCACCCAAGAGACTTGGTGATCCCACAAAGAGGGCAGCCCTCGCTACTGCTCGTATCACCAAACGATCAGGCATCCTCTAGAAGTTGCTATGTACTCAATGATATTATAGAAAGCTTCATTCAAAGGGGTGAACCACAAATGGGCGAACACAAGGTAGACTCTCCATGCTAGTATGAATTGCCTGACCTACGGAGGGCAAGTAGCAAAATCTCAACATGTCTACGGCTCCTTGAGAACATGTCAGAAGCTGATATTCAACACAGTGATGAAGCTGATACTTTCACACCCATGAGGGAGTAAGATACTCAGAATATGATACTGAATAAGGCTGGTGGTGAGGACACCAGAGCACGAGCGCGGCCCGACTCAGTGAGCCGACGATACCGGACCCGCAGCACGACACGGTCGAGAGCAAAATTTTTGAGCTCGGCAAGGACGGAGTGCCTCATGCCAAGGAAAAGGAGATTTTATGGGCCGGCGTTGGTGGGAGAGCCCCGTGGGACAAATATGGCATCTCTTGGCATATTTGGATAATTATTACAGCTGAATACTAGGAGACAACGAGAATGCATTGGACGGGAGCATAGGTCCCAGATCAAGGGTACGGGGTTAATCCCAGTGGGACAAATGGGGAATATCCCCACAGGATGAGATATTGGTGGGGCACCACAAATTTCGGTGAGACCGGGGATGCTAAGGCGGACCAACATGGGCAGTGCTTGTCTCTTCAATCGCGCCTTGCTTGGCATCATTCTGCCCTAGCTGATGAGGCTCATTTGCCAGGGGATTCAACCTCCTACCTCTCTTGTATTATTCGTGCTTATTATGTCAACTTAGCTGACTCATCGCTTGCAGAGATTCAACTAATGAGTGGATTTCTACTGCCTACTCCGCTTAGTTGCATGAAAGGTAAGTTGAAGTGACCATTCATTCTTCTTTTTTTTATATTTTTTTAGGATGGTGCCGATAGTTGAGTGCAACGTGGGGTTGTCACCCTTTATCCATCATTCATTTTTTTAAATCGACCGAGGCGGGTGCGTAGGAGAGTGCTCACCTCCTCAGAGAGGAGATGAGTAGTTCACTCCACCACACCAATTTCACCATGGTAGTTTCATTCGGTACGGACCAGGATATAAGGGGAGTGGCCATTCCCTCAACGGATAGGGCCATCGAGACCACCTTCATCTTTTTTTTGCTCATTTTTTGTTCCTTTAGTACCTACCCCTAGAACAGCCCCCCCCTCTTTTTCTTCTTCTTTTTTTGTTCGCAAACATCTGCATTCAAACTACGCAGACAATGCTAGATGTTGGCTTCAGCCAAATTTGCGAGGAGTAGTAGAGACAATGATGCCGTGTGGGGCTGCTTTCAAGACGGGCATTTGATGAGGGCACGGTGGGTCCACCTTGTACCCCATTTGTAATTCATCTTTCTTGATAAGGTGTTCAATAATGTCCTTGAACACGTAGCAGTCTTCAATGGGATGCCTCGCTACTTGGTGGTAGGGACCAAAACGTGAATTGCCCTTTCTTTCTGCTTCACTTGGCTTCTTCAATTCTAGAAGCACCATTTTACCGCATTCAAGGGCCCACTCGAAGAGAGCTCGGGTCTTATCCTTTGGGAAGGAGTAGGGTTGTTGTGCAGGTGGAATGGCGGTCTAGAGGGGGAGGTGAATAGATCCCCCCCCCAATTCAGAAACTAATGCAGGCTTAGATAAACAATTTAAACAATGAGGCTTATGTGGAAATCTAAGTGAGTACTCTAAGCAAAATATAGACGATCCTAAGCATGCATCTAGCGGAGATCTCAAGCAAATACAAGCAAGCACACAAAAGAGACAAGAATTTTTAGGTGGTTTGGCCAGACACCTAGTCTGCCTACGTCCACCCCTCACCAAACCCGGTGAGGCTTCCTTCCACTGACTGACAGCTTGAATACACCGCTGACTTACAGCTTGAACACTCTGCTGACTCACAGCTTAAACAACCTCAGATCTGAGCAACCCAACTCAATCTGAGCATTCCACTAATGAACAGCTTGATTAACAGAATAGAAAAGTGAAATGAAAGATTCAATATAGGATATAAACATAGATCGAGCAGAGAGTTCTCCTCATGATTGGGTATCTCGATCTGTAGATGAAGTTCACCGAGCTTCTTCGACTCATTTATAAGTTTTCATGCAATATGATGTCAATGCAAATATCTTCTTAACTCTGTGCAAGCTCTTCAGTTTTGCTTCTATTCTATTAAGGTTCAGAATTCTAATGTTCAAAAAACCAGATGTTTAGAAATCACAAATCTGGAATTCAAAAGTTCAAGCAAACTCTGTGGAAGATCAGTTGAAGGCAAGTCTGCAGAAATGGTTAGCCAAGTAAGAGCTCATTCAAAGGTCACAGCCACATATCTACAAGTACTTGAGTTCAGCATGCCAAAAAGTTGATAAAACCAAGGCAAATACCAAGATGCAGAGTTGACACAGTCAATATGATAAATGACAGAAAGATGGAAGAAAGTTGGCAGCTGGTGTCTAGCTTAAAGCTAAAAGTGCAAGGATGCTAAGCAACAATCATGAAGTCATACACATATCAGTCTATGGCATCAACGCCATGAGAATTTCGATGGAAGAAAGTTGGCAACTGGTGTCTAGCTTAAAGCCAAAAGTGCAAGGATGCTAAGCAACAATCATGAAGTCATACACATATCAGTCTATGGTATCAATGCCATGAGAATTTCTAGAAAAGTCAAGAGAATAGGTCTTCTGTTTGCCATAAGGAGGTCAAAGCAAGATCATCACTGCCTCGACGCAGAAGATACCAAAGTATCATCACTGACAACAGGTCGAACCAACAGTGTTGTGCATCAATGCAGCCATGCACACAGAAGATCTCCAGAAGCTTGTCTGCATTGGTGCACCGACGCATCAGTGTAGTGCATCGACGCATCCTTACCTACTGAAGAGACTTCCAAAGTGCTACATCGATGCAATAGAAAGCTGCACTGACGCATCAAGTCCAAAAGTAGCTCTCAAATCACACCACGTTGAAGCATCAAGGAGCTGCCTCAACGCACCAAGTCAAAAGCCAGCCTTCAAGGTCTTCTGTTCAAAGAGGCCTTATCTTCTCATTACATCGATGCAACAAAGTAGTGCTTCGATGCACTAAGCCAAGGATCGGATCTGAATTTGAAGTTACTACGTTGAAGCATCACGTAGCTGCACCGACGCACCAGATTTCTTCAAGAAGCCATGGGTCTGAAAGCTCTTTCACTCTCACTGCATCGACACACCTTCACTTCAAATTCTTCAACATGACAAACTAAGTGAATCATGCGCCAGCGACTTCAATCCAGTTGGCGTGCAACCCAATCCACGTGGTTGAATTCTGGAAGGATAAAGTTGACATAATATTATCTTGCCACCTGGACCAATGGAGAAATTTGTCTACGGATCAGCTTTTAAGTGGAGAATGAATTTTTTCTCTGCTATATATAAAGAGGTCATCTTCTTCCGAAGTGAGGGTTGTTGATGTGAAAGCCTACTGTGAAGAGAAAGAAAGAAAAGAGTGTCGTAGCCATTCAAAGAGATTGAGAGCAAATCTATGAGAAAAGAAGAGAAAGAGAAAGAGGAAGAGAAAGCTCGAGAGATTACAGATCTGAAGTCTATTTCGTGAGATTAAGTGCAGCTAGAGCTGGAGAGATTAAGGATCTATTCGTCCATTAACTTCAAGATCAGATCCAAGTCAATTTGCTCATTCAGAGCTACATTGTTTCTAGCTGTTTTCATTGTCTTTCCTTTTGTTTCACGTTTGGTTGTTTCCTATTTTTTTGTGATCTTCCGATACCCTATTTGGGGATCGGGTTCTTTCTGAGCAATCAGAAGAAGGGAGAGTTGCTCTCCAGGCTCCCTCTGGGATCATAAGGCGGTCTCCAGGAGACCTCTACTTTCATAAAACGCTCTCCAGAAGACCTCCACCATAAGGCAGTCTTACAGGAGACCGCAACTTTGTAGAAATGGTCATCTAGGGACCTCTACTTGCTTTCTAGTAGCCCTGCTGATAGGCTCACGGGGCTGTGTTCTTTGATGATATATTTCACCTCCGGGGGTCGGATCACTCAATTTTTTGTCCTATCCTGTAGCCCTTTATATTATCTTCACATCCATATATCATTTGCATGCATTGGGTAATGTTTTCATAATTTAATCTTGTCTCCATTTTTTATTTTTCTACATAAAGTCTGTAGGCAGGTCCGAGACTGACTCACATGTACGTCTTTGGTTGATGATTTAGTTGGCTTTCGGAGGTCTGATTGCTCATTTCTTGCTCCCATCTTGTTCCCCTTTGTATTATCTTCATTTCCTTATTTAATTTGCATTCATTTTGTCATGTTTGCATAGTTAAATCTTGTCTTCATTTTTAGGTTTTATGCATAAAATCTACATGCAGGCCTAGGGGCAGATGCAAAGGTACGTCGTTCGTTGATGGTTTTACCTATCTTTTAGTTCCTGATTGAGCTTGTTTATGGTCCTGCATTGTTGTCCGTCGTGTTGTCTTCATTTTCATATATAATTTGCATCCATATCATTGTGTTTACATCGTTTAATCTTGCCTTCATTTTTCACTTTTATGCTAGATTTCTACATGCACTCCGGTGCACATAGGGTCATGCATCGCATATCGTAGTTGCATTCCCCCTTGGTAAGTGATCCTCTCACCTCCATAGTCCTTAGGGTCTAATAGGTGATCTTATCCGGGACCTCTGTAAGTCCCCGTGAGCCATGGATTCTCACATGGACGTCAGGCCAATTATACCTTTTCACCCCTTAGGCTAGCATTTGTATCCATGTGAGGGAGTTAACCTTAGTCAACCTAAAGTTTGGACCTTATTCCCATAGGATACCTATCTTGAGGAAATATTCTTAATTCAAAACATTAAATGGTCTATTGAAACTCCAAAAAAAATTAACGATCATATCAACTTATTTGACTTTGGTAAGACCCCCTTGCATATTATTGTTGGGTGTTCATATGGTTTTGCATTCTCAGCATAGTCCCCGCATTTTGTGTGCGTTATTTCCCTCATCATGTAGTTTGTCCCATCTGTTTGCATAGTCCTCTCCTCATGTTACCTTGGTCACATTTGCATTGCCATAAGTCTGTCCATCTGTCTGTCTCAGAGTCTAGTAGCGGTCCCATAAGGACCACCTCCTTCTAATAGTGGTTTCCCCAGGACCGCCTCTTCCCCAGTGGGTCCAGCCCTCTTCTCAGTCGATGCCCTTGCTTCCCTGGCTGTATTTCCCTTGATATCCCTATAGAACGTCTCCAATTTCACTCATGGAGCACTCTTCAACCCCATATACCCTTCTTCTTTCCAATCTTCTTCCTATTCCCGCGTGGAATCTTCTTCCCACGCGTGTCCATCTTCCCGTGGTCTCTCTGACCCATTTGAAGAACAAACCAATCTCATAGCCCACCTATTAGGCCTTGCTCCCCAAATGGACCCGGCCCAAGCCTAACGACTCATTGCAAATCACCTTAATGGGACTTCTTCCCTTATTGGTCTCTCTTCCCTTAATGAGCTTTATTCTTCTAATGGGCCTCATTCTCTTAATGGGCCTTCTCCTTCCTATGCTATTGGCTCAGTGTCCAATGGTCAAATTGTAATTTAGTCTTTGGAAGTTGTAATGGAATTACTTTTATGATTTAATAAAGGATTGGGTTATTGCTATATTTGCATATTTTGTCTCGGTGTCGAATAAACTAACGCTCTGATTGACATGATTGATTAAACTCATCACGACCTTCGGATAATCTTCCGTGCTCGGGACGTGACATCGACTATGCCTAAGAATTTTTTTGTCACTATTGTTTATGCTAGCTGCTCAATGCACCACCATTCCAGCCTGTGGCAATATTTGATTAATTTCTCTAGCTCTTGTACGGATCCTTGGATTGTTGGGAGTGATTTCAAGAGTATTCTGGATCCATCTGAGAAGAGGGGCATCCGCCAGGCCTTCCAAAGATCCTCTTTGGAGTTCCAAAATTGTGTTGTTGTTGCTAGTCTAGAGGACACTGGGTTTTATGGTTCTCCGTTCACATGGTTTAATGGTAGGTCTACTGGTGGTATCTAGGCTCGTCTTATCTGTTTACTCTTCAATAGACATTGGTCTATCTCTTGCCCTCAGCTATAGGTCTAGCACATCTCAAGAGCTTGCTCTGATCATTGTCCTCTTCTGGTTCGATTACTCCCAATGCAAGGCAGGAATAATTCAAGATTCTTTTCCTAGCAGATGTGGTGTAAACATACCAATTTCCATTAGGATGCTCGTGTGGCCTGGTGGTTTTCTCCCTCTTCCAGCTACCCTATTATAAATATGGTTCTCAAACTCAAACATATAAAGTCTTTCTTCAAGGAATGGAACAGAACAACTTTTGGCAATATCTTCGTCTCTTTAGAGCAGTCAGAAGATACTTTCAGTAGAGCTCAGGAGGTTTATGATTCTCTCCCTTCTGAGGATAATGCCACAGCCCTTAGGCTTGCTAGACAAGAGCTGGACAATACCTTGCTTCAGGAAGAAATTTTTTGGAGGCAAAAGGCTCGTGTTCGCTGGTTACAAGAAGGTGATAAAAACACAACATTTTTTCATGATTGTGTTGTGTCCAATAGGAGGAGGGCTTGTATTTCCCAACTGATGAATTCTGCTAGACAAATTGTTGATCAGCAGGATGATATTACTTCTATGTTTGTCAAGCATTTCATAGAAGCCTTTTCCTCCCCTGGGCATTCCATTGATCCAGGTATCTTGGAGCCCATTCCCTCCTTAGTGACTTCTGATCACAACGCTACGTTGTGTGAGGTTCCCACTGATCTGGAAATTCAGCAAGTCATTTTTAGCATGTCCCCGGACAATTCTCCAAGTCCAAATGGGTTCTCTGGTCACTTCTATCAATCATGTTGGCAAATTATCAAGGATGATGTTTGTGCTACGATCAAAGCTTATTTTTGTGGTCACTTGCTGCCAAGAGTGCTTAGCTCTTCTATCATTGCATTGATCCCCAAGGTGGATAGGCCGGCTACCTGTGCAGATTTTCAGCCCATCAGTCTTTGCAAGTTTTTGTATAAGATCATTTCCCGTATTATCTCTAACAGGCTTGCCAAGTTATTACTAATGCTCATATAAGAGGAACAATGTGCCTTTGTCAAGGGGCATAATATCATTGAGAATGTGTCCCTTGCCCAAGAATTGACCTAGGACATTGCTCGGAAATGTAGAGGAAACAGTGTTATCTTTAAACTAGATATGGCGAAGGCTTATGACCGGATGGAGTGGGATTTTATTTATGTTGGTCTTCATAAGTTTGGCTTCTCCAGCTCTTTTATTTCCATCGTATACCCTCTACTGTCAAGCAGGTTAGATCAAATGTTTACGTGATAAATTTACTACAAGATTGGGAGATAAGCTCTACTTTTAATGTTTATGATGTGGTTGAGTATCGGGAGCCAACAACAAGCTTGAGAGATCCATTTGAGTCTTCCCTTCCTTTTGAGAGTGAGCTAGAACCTAAGTGTCCACCAACCATCGTCTTAACACGGCGTGATTAGATAGAGAATATATTGGATGAATAAATGATCTCTACTAGAAATCGAGGGTATCAACAATACTTGGTACGTTGAAACTGTCGCCCGACTTCAAAGGACTCATGGATATCTAGAGAGAAGCTACAACAATTGGTTCTAGATTTACTTGAGAGATATCAGAGCGACATTGAGCCTTACTCGACAGGGTTGATTCTCGCCCACTCACGAAGAGTTGGTGGAGACACCGACTCGACCCAGTTGTTCGACTCAGCTCGAGTTTGCAGGAGGAGCGATCTCACTTTATTGTAACTCAGATGACGTGGCAATACGAGTAGTTATGGTGACTTTTTATTTTCCTGTGATGTCTCTCTCTATTATGTCTTTATTTTTAGTATCTTGTCATATTTTTGTGAACATTAAGTGGTGTTTGTTTGCTTTCCAAAGAGTTGCCATTAACTATGAGGCGATCCTTGATTTTCTTTTTGGGAGTCTATAAAAGACGTCATGCACTATTTTTGAGGGCAATAGTTCTAAACTCTGAACATTCTTGACTTGTTAAAAGTTTTTTTATCTAGGATGAAGAATATCTTTTTTGGAGTGGTGGGACGCCCTCCTTTCGTATTAACCTTGCGTCATCAAGCTTACATCCCATCCCATCTCCCCTTCTTCCACCGTCTTGCTACTGTGCAACCCACACGAGCTCCCATCCCGTCCATTGTCTAGGTACAAAGCCTCCCCTCCCTTCTACATAACTACCACCTAGCTCCGCTTCCATTGCCCAGATCCACCCTTCCCCACCGTCCCATCTTTTGTCCCGCCCTCTGTCTGCATGTGAGTTCACTTCATCGCATAGAGCCTTTGTTGCATCCCCTGCCTGCCATTGAATAACGTCTACCCCTGCTGACTGTGGTAACCTCCTACAACACTTGGCACTGTTGTTGTGTCCTCCGTCTACATCGATCACTCCCTACGACTCCAGCACCCTATTGAAAATAGACGCACGTGACCCGGCCGAACTGTACATTGGTCACCTTTCACCCCATTGTCCCCACTAGAAGTGGCAATGACATTGCTCCCCCTGTCACCTCAATAGTGATTGCATGCTTCAACACGGGTTACCTACATCCACAGTGGAGTTTGGTCTGTGACCCCTCTCTTTCCTCCCTCTATTTCTATTTACTCGATACCCCCTATGTGTGGTGAACCTTTGGTTATAATTCGGAGAAGTGGGTCGAGTGGCCTCGACATCGCACATAGGTATACATATGATCGCTCTTAATTTAAATTCGTTGAATGATGCACGCCAACGAGTGAATTGTAGTTAGGACTTCATTATATCATGTTGTTGGGAGAGAGAGTGAGTTTAATTTTCCTACTTGAATGCGCCAGTGAGCATTAACAGTCTAGTTACCCTATCTACTTGGTGGTTCCTACACCACTGCGGTCCATCCCTGAGTCTCCAGACATGGGTGCCACACTCGGTGGAATGTTAACTGATATTGGATCAAAATCAAAAATTGTTTGTAAGAATTAGAAATTTACAATTTTCACATAATCCCATGTCAGAATGTTAACGATGAATATGTGGATATTTTGACATATTTGTTAATTCCGCGCTTTTGGATTTATCAGACGATTTAGGGTTCGTGTATAGGACTTTTCCCCACCAACCGTAGTCGGTGTTAATTTACATCGGACAAGTCCGAATACCTTTGATTAACCGTCGAAGAGCGCCTTTTGCCTCTATCAGTTGTGACATAAATGATCTTGATGATCGCCCATTATAGGTACATACTCTTGCAAAGAAATTTGAAGACTTTATTTCTTGAACACATGTGATATGAATTACAATCGGTCTTTCAAGACCTTTACATATAGTCCCGACTGGGTAATCAGGTCTTCGGAATTACATCCGGTTGCAACCAGAGCCTTTAAATTTGCTTTAATCTACATTTAGATCTTTGAATTTGCTTTCGTCCTGATCAGGTCATTGAATTTACTTTTGTCCCCCTGATCGGACGGTTGAACTTGAATTCCATCACGAGGACCGTTGGATCGCCAAGATGATCATTGTCGATGCCTCGGAGTTGCTTCATGGTCATAATCACTCTTTTGATTGTGATTGGACCCTTAAGTTGTCTTGGTGTCCATAAAGGACATTCCCGCACAAGGCAAGGAATGTCTGTAATTTTCCTCCATCAAGAGAATTCTACAATTTTTCCAACTTCGGGATATTCTTGCAATTTCTTACTTTCTTGGAGATAGCCCAGTCACTTCTTGACTTCATGGGCATTGACTTTTCGGATATAGTCCCATCACTTCTGGGCTTCCTAAGCAGTCTTGTCATTCCGACTTTTCGACATATATTTGACATTTCTTGACTTCTCGAAAATAGCCCTGTCATGTCTTGACTTCCTGAGCATATCAGTCATTTCTTAACTTTTCGGAGATAGCCCTATCACCTCTTGACTTCCTGGACATATCTGCCATTTCTTGACTTTTTGGAGATCGCCCCGTCGTTTGACTTTCTGGGCGCTCCTAACTTCCTTTCTTGACTTCTCGGAAAGAGCACCGTTATTTTACTTCTTGGGCATTCCTCGTCTACATTTCTTAATTTCTCGAAAATAGCACCGTCGTTTGACTTCTTGGGCATTCCTCGTCTGCATTTCTTGACTTCTCGAAAATAATCCCGTTATTCGACTGCCTAGGCATTCCTCGTCTTCATTTCTTGACTTCTCAGAAATAACCCCGTTATTCGACTGCCTAGGCATTCCTCGTCTTGATTCGGAAATAACCCCGTCATTCGACTTCTTGTGTATTCCTCGTCTTAATTTCTTTTACTTTTCAGAAATAACTCCGTCATTTGACTTCTTGGATATTCCTCGTATTCATTTCTTTGACTTTTCATAAATAACCCCGTCACTCGACTTCTTAGATATGCCTCGTCTTCATTTCTCGACTTTCTGGGATTTATTTCCATTTTTGAGTTCCCGAACATGATAGCTCTCGGCCATGAAAAATATACATAGATTTGAATAGTTAACCATAAATCGAACTCAGGAAAGTGTACACCGCTTCAGGAAAGGGGTGTGGTCTCACTCCACCGAGTCGTGCAAACGGCACCAACAGGAACAAGGACATTCTCCGGTAATCTTGAGACCCCACAAATGAGAGTATTTCTGTATTTTTTTTGCAACCAGGCCTATTTATGTAATTTTTCCTTCATCGGGGACATTTCTATGATTTTTCCACCACCGAGGTTATTTTTTACAATTTTTCCACTTCTTGGGATGTTTCTGCAATCTTCCCTTCATTGGAGACATGAGCTATCTGGGCAAAGGAATGGAATGGTGTTATCAAGAGAGTGGACAGAATTGCTACTTGGAAAAGTAAACTCTTATCAATGGGGGTAGATGGATCGTATCAAAGGTGGTACTCACAAGTTTACCAATTTATTACTTATCCGTATTCAATATTCCAAGGTCTGTCTGCAAATAATTGAATCACTGAGAGTTGCATTCTTATGGAAAAGGAAAGGGCTAGAGGAGAAAGGTTTTCTTCCTGTTGCATGGAAACATGTGTGTAGATTAAAGGAGGGAGGTGGAGTTGGGTTCATGGCAATCAGCACAAGAAATGAAGCATTGCTGATGAAATGGTTATGTAGATCAGATATGGAGGAGGGTACCTTATGGAATAACATTGTTAGGAAAAATATCTGCACAAGGGGGATGGTTTATAGAACAGGCCCATAAAAACCAGTTATCCTCAATTTGGAAGAACATACTGAGTTATGGTAGTTCTACAAGTGCTCCACTGTGATACAGGTAGGTGATGGTATGAAAACCAGGTTTTGTGAAGCCCCATAGATAAACAAGTATATCCAAATCTGTATGCCATAGCAGTCACAACAGAAATTAATATAAACATAGTGTGTTCAAATTCAGGCAATCATTCTCATTGGAATGCACAGTTTTGGACAAATCTTAGTGAAGTGGAATTCAACGAGTTTATGCACCTATCTGCCATGCCAGATAATATGAACATAACTCAGGGCAAAGATGGATAATAGAACTTGGAGATGGGAAAAATAAGGAAGATTCTTAGTTAAATCATTACTAGAATACTTATGCAAGGTGGTTAGAGAATGGCCTGGCATAAACAGGTCTGGAATAGGAGACTGCCAATCAAGATAAGGATTTTCTTATGGAAAGTAGCATGGAACAGGATCTCAACCTCAGACAGGGTACTTAGGTTGAGGCCAGATATCAGACATTGGTCTGTTTTCTGTGGATACTACAAGGAAACAGCCGATCACCTTTTCCCCAAGTGTGGTATTATACAAACTTTGTGGCTTTAACTCTTCAAGACTATAGATGTGAAGTGGACAAACAACAATAGCATCCATGAACTCTTGAGGGAATGGGAAAAGTACTATTTGGTGGATGGTGAGAAGGATATATGGTGGTTCTGTCTGCCAGCTATGATGTGTGCAATCTGGAGAGAAAGAAATAACAGAATTTTTAGAGAGGAATTTAATAACCCGTCTACTATCATCAACAACTGCATCAAAAGTATTATTGATTGGAATGTCAGTGCATATGGGTCTTCAGTTGGGCAATCAAGTCTATTGTATAAGATGAGGGAATGGAAACAATTAACTTTGTAACAGAACTTTCATTTTGTAGTGGCTAGCGCAGCCTTTGGGGGGAGGGGAACAGGGAACTGGTCTCTACCATCTTTGTAGTGCTTCCTTTTTTTGTTTCTTTGTATTGTCTTCCCGTTCTCATATTTCAATGAAATGTGGCCTGCTGGTCACCTTCCATTTTCTTTTTTTAATTATGAACCCTTTAACCTCGTCTCTTGTTTCTGGTGGCTATTGGGGGGAGGGGAACTGGTCTCTACCGTCTTGGAGGGCTTCCTTTCTTTGTTTCTTTGTATTGTCTTCCCGTTCTTATATTTCAATGAAATGTGGCCTGTTGGTCACCTTTCATTTTTTTTAATTGTGAACCCTTTAACCTTGTCTCTTGTTTCTGGTGGCTATGGCTTCTTTGCAAATATATCTTATGCTTATGGAGACCCTTTGTTTCTTCCTCCTCCAGCCTTAGTTGGATGGTAGGAGACTTTTTTTTCGGGTGGGGAGAAGGGAGGTGGGGTACCCCTCTTTGTAAGAGTGGCTACCCAATTTCTAAACTATCCAATGGGGAACCGACCTTTAAGCTAGAGAAGTCCAACAAAAAAACATACCATCCTCTACATTCCAAAATGTTGTTGTCATCAAGGTTCAAAATATTTTTTTATCTTAACCTTTATTATCTTCTTTACTCATTCAGAACTGTGTTCAATAATCATATGTTGTTCATTTCTCACACATGCATAGAAGCAACCACAACTATCCTAATAAGGAACAGTAATCACTTTCAACTTATTACGTATATTAGAAGGGTATCTTAGCATTTAGAAATGATTGATCTTTGTTCTATATCTAATTATCCATCCTCCCTCTTCACTTCTTGGATAGACATCAATCAACAATCAGGCCAACCATGTTATATACCATATAGGAGTTGACTTCAATGTTGTCTACTCAATGCAGGATAAATCAGGGGTTGACACATGGGGAGATAGCGGATCTCAAAGAGTCCATTGTGGAGGCAGCTTTAATTGATATATACACTCCTAATGCCCTTTTATATGCTCTAGCTTCAGCAGGAATCTTTCTTGTTTGGGATTGGACAAGTTTTTTGTATCAGTTTAGTGGGAAGATCACTTTTCTGGGCTGGAAGCATCATGCTTGGCAAGGCCAGTGTGTAATCACAAGCCAATTCATTTGAAGACCAACAATGAGCAGAAGAAAAGGCCTTTGTTTAAAATGGAAAGACATTGATTATGACAGGGCAGCTACAAAGAGTCATTGCCGGTTAATCAAAGGTGTCCGGACTTGTTCTGATATAAATTAAAACCGACTACGGCCAGTGGGGAACACATGAACCCTAAATCGTCCGTTAAACTTACAGCACAAAAATAATCATGCACATGCTAATCAAATAGCTAACAAGGGTGCATCTTCGTTCAACAAATGAACACATAAATTCTCTCATTATTTTTTTCCGCATGTGAAACAGACTGGCACAAAAGATGGATTGAGTTCCTACTTTCAGAAGGAACCAGGAGGATGAGGAAATCAAAGAAGGAAAATTACTTATACAGCTTCAGGGATAGTCTTTGGAAGACCATAAGATGGATTGATGGAAACGGAAACGGCAGAAAGATGGGAATTTTTTTTCTGTAGGTCGACCTACTCCCGTATTGCAGATGCTTGGACCTATCACCCTATGGTCACTAGAGTTTGGCAAGCCCCTAGCCCGTTGAAGCTAAAGGACATGGTTGGCAGATTTCTCATGGTAGACAGCCAATTTGTGATCAGCTCTCTCATTCTTTAAAAAGATATGGACATCATGTTTCTTATGCAGATAGGAGGAAGAAACTATGGACCATCTCTTCACTAGTTGTTCTTTTACTTAGAAACTATGGAAGCAGAATTTTTTGTTTTAAAGAAGTTCGTGTCATCTACAGGTTCCCATGAGACGTGGAGGGTGGAGGAACTGACCCAGGGCTGGTCTCATTGATGGCTGTTTAAAAGCCACTGCAAGTGATCGGGATTATCTTCACCACTCAGGGATGCATAGGGGCAATTTCAGTATTTCAGCAAACTTCTTGCAGAAAGATGGTTTTATGTTGGAGGGTGGATGGAGCTATGACTCCGTGTGATTTTAGTGTCCGGAGTGTGTTCCCCAATGTTGTATGTGTGTGTGCTACGGTCATATGATCCGTCAACATCATGTTTTTTTTAGAGGCCATACACCCTGAGTTATGGAGGAGAATTGGAGACAACAACTCATCTTTGTAGAGTTAAAAGAATTGCAACTCTAGGCATAGGCCCACTCCCGATAGCTGAAATGCCCTTTGACTCGTCTAATCCAATGCAAATGTTACAGGCATTCCGAACCATCTTCCAGTAAGATTTTAAGTCAAAGAATTCAAGATGTGGAAATTGTTCCCGATGATAGTATTTGCAATGTATCAAAACAGCATGAATCTGACATGGAGCTTGCAAACTTAGAGCTGCCTCAAATCACCTCCAGCTGAGAGACTCTTTCACCATTTTGTCCTTCCTTTTTTTGTCAACGGTTTCCACATTTAATTCAGATGATTTGTTCATAGGCTAAAAAGAAGACTTGCTCGACATATTTGGTTCAACTTTATTCTAAAATGTGTTTCTACTCTTGATAGAAACATGTTGGTTCTTATTAACAGAAGGACAAAGCTGCATTGCCTGGCAAGGAGCATCCTTTGATATGCTCTTCTTTTCATCGATAGGTGCTATATGCAAACTGGGAACATGATTTTGATCTACATTTTTGCATACTGGTGGAGACTGCTCCAGGTGCAACTTTACTGATGGGGCCATTCATAGTAGTCTAGTTATCAAGGAGTGGAACCTAGTACAAAGCATGTAGAGCCCTTGTTGTCTCTTCTTCAGTAAAACTACATCTGTTCATTCTTGGCGGCCAATTAAGCATTATGCAGAGCTATTGCCTTCCGCCGATTTAATAAAGGTACAACATACCTTTCAGGAGTAGTCAATTCTTTTTATTAATACTCACTTCCCCCTTCACAGCTAGAGTTGTAATCTGCTGGAATACACCTTCATGATGGAGAATTTCACCTTTTGAGTGCCTGTTTGCATTTGTCCAATTGAGCACAGTGTCATTCTAGCAATTCATTTCAGCTTTCTTCTCCATGGAATTTATCAGGACTCTCACAGTATGGCAACTTAGCATAAGAGCCATTTGACCCTGCGACTAATGACTGATTTTTTTTGGAAGGGTATGATGCATCCTCTGCATAAATGAAATCCTTAATATATTTACATGGGTCATTCCTTGTTCCTGAACTATTCTACTGGCAGCCGATATCACAGCCAAAAAAAAGATAGAGTTTCTTCTTCTTTACTTTGATTTCTTTCATAATTTTGAGGGCACTCCCCAGAAACCTTTTGGCTTTGCTTTCCCAAAAGATTTTTTATTATTATTACATTGAATGCACAATCTGTCCATAGATCTGCACCGCCCTTAACTGATGTGCTTGAGCTGCCATTTGGGGGTACAATTCTGAACATAATTATAACATATTTTTCTAGCAGCTAGCGGACTCCTTTTTGCTGAACTAGTGGAGTTGCCACTTAAAGCAGAGCATGCAACTTTCCTGAAAGATGCACCTTTCCAGCCACCATCACTTGCATTAATAGTATCAGGGTGATCAACTCCACTGAAATTTTCTGCAAGGAAACTCACACCAGACATGGCGCAACCTCACAGTGAGTTGTTCAATAGATTCCATGTCCAATGGGTTGGGAGAATTCATGGCTAAAGCTTCCTGTACTGCTAACAATAATTCTTTCCTTACTTCTCTAGATTGATGAAAGCAAGCTGCATCTTTTGGTTCTCTAGACTGAAATTTTCTATGCTTCATGGAGGTCTCTTTTGGTTGATAGTAAGGGCAGGTGGGCTGATTAATTCGGGCAGCCAAACTCACGCTGTTTCAAGCTGAGTTCTCCCTCTCCTCTAAAAAAGCCCTCACTTCGAGCAAGAACCCTAGAGACTTCAAGAAAAAAAGAGAAGAGACTTCCAAAGGGAGTGAGTCTCCAAAGGAAAAAGAGGGACGGTGGCCAGAGAAAAAAGGGGTTCCAGAGAAGAAAAGAAGGAGGGACGATCAGAGAGAAAAGGGGATCGAAGGCAAGGCCACCCAGAGATATACGCGAGAGAGAGGGGGGTTAGATTGAGAGGAGCTCTTCAAAGAAAGAGGTGGGTCTCCGCCTACCTTCCCCTATTTTCTTGTTTTGTTATTTCTGATCTGTATAAACTTTTCTTGCTTTCATTCCCAATGTAATACACTTTCCTATTGAGAGTAATGGATGAATGATGCTGTGATTGGCTTCCTGTCCTCTTGTGTAGCTCTTCTTCTGCCTTCCTTTCTTTTCTTATCTATTTGAGTTATTCATCATTCAACACAACATCTAATTCTCTCGGGTTCTCTGTTTCATGCGAATCCCATTGATCCCCTTCGATGGACATCAGGGGCTTACCTCCCGATGGCATGACCTCTGCCTGGTCTGGTTGTGGGGAAAATATGTCGGGCATTATTAGCTGATAGCGATCTTTGTCAATTAGCTCACATGGTTGTGAAGCGTTGAGTTGACAAGAGGGTTTCTGGTTCCTTGCAGAGCACCTCACGTAGCTGCGTGCTCTCGGGGTTTTATATATGATTCCCCACTCTAATTCCCCATCTAATATTAGGGATCCGTGAACACTCTCACACAGTGATCTCTGAGCAGTTTAAACACTGAGGAAACATTTCCCTAAGCTACTAAATCAATACTTTACGATACTCTATTTTCTCATCTTTGTCTGTGAATCCCCGGTTTCATCTTAATCCGGCGCGGTACCCCTCCCCCCTCGTCAGGTTAGCCCCTCTCACAAACTCCATTTTCTTTTAAAACCCTTAAACTGGCACGTCGGATCACATGTCCCCTGTTCATCTTATATATATGTGTGGATAGCGCATCGTATTAGCCTCCACCCTACACCTCATGCTGGTTCACTCGTGCTTACATATACATATGTGTGTTTATATATATAATACATGCATGAAACCCACATACCAGCCCACCTTGCACCTGATGCTGGGTCACATGCAAATCTTTTCCTATATTTATATATGTACATGTTTATGTGTGCATGACCCACACACTCTACTATATGCTTAAATAAACATGCCTGCTACATAAATCAACCTCCGCATGGCCTATTCATTTCACTACCATCCTCTAATCTGGCGTGAGAGTGGGAGGCTAATCCGGCACGGTCCACCACCGCGCTGATTTAACCCATGCCATTTCAACCTTTTTATGTCATTTCAACATTTCTGTCATGCCATTTTAAGTGATCACTCTCCGAGTGATTATAAACCACCTTAATGGCGAGCAGTGTCCCACTGTGGATAACCCATGGACACATGGAAACCCCTCGTAGGTTAGCCCTCGGGGCCCACATCCATTTGGGTGTTTGTTTTTACAATTACAGGTCCGTGGAACATCGGTACCCCTCGTAGGCTCGCCCTCGGGGTCTCCATCTATTTGGGTCCGCTGGTCGCCGTGTTTGGCCTCCCGACATTTAGGAGTCCATCATTGAGGGTGGATCTCCACTTCTCCCCTGACACTTCGGGTCTAGGGGAGATGTTGCCGAATTTTTATTATAGCCGATAGCCAGTATTGCAAATCTAATGCTTCAAGAATGGAAGTTGTTGTAACAATTTGCAAGTTTAGATCTAAATGTCACCAAACAGAGGGATCAAGTCATGATTGCTCATGTCCAGCTTCATTCAGAGTTGCAGGCAGAGATTAAGCAAGTGCAAAGCAACGACACATGTTTGGTAGAAATTAGAGAGTAGATGGCTAGTCGACCAGACTTTGTATGGTAGATTGTTGTTCCAGGGTATAACTTGTGTTCCTGATTCTGCGGTTGTAAAGAAAAAGGATCTTTAGGAAACTCATAAGTCTAAGTATACAATATATTCAGGAGCTACAAAGATGTATCGAGACTTGAAAAGAACTTTTTGGTGGCCGAACATGAAGAGAGAAGTGGCCAAATTTATAAGTAAGTGCTTAGTATGTCAGCAAGTCAAGGCTGAACATTTTAGGCCTGCTGTGAAGTTAAGACCTCTCAAAATACCACAATGGAAGTGGGAGAGTGTCGGCATGGATTTTATCATGGGTTTACCTAGAACTGGTAGCAGTTTTGATGCTATTTGGGTGGTTGTTGATAGTTTGACTAAGTCCGCGCACTTTTTGCCTATTAAATTTAAATGGACTGTAGATGTTTTGGCTGCCTTGTACATGAAGGAAATAGTGAGGTTGCATGGAGTCCCTATATCCACCATATCTGACAGAGACCCCAGGTTTATGTAGCAACCCAGATATAAGTATGGGAATAAAATTTCCTAAGTAAAAACCTCCAACTAAATGGTTGAAAGGCCCAAAATCTAACAGTATCTAACAAGCCCAACCCCTAGTTATCTCGTTAGGGCCTAACGTATGTGAGTTAAGCGTTAAATATAAATTGGCCTATAGACCTCCTATATATAGATTGACTATGGCCACTAATCACTAAAATCCCATCATCTCCTTACGTCCAAAAAGAAAGATAGATATATATGTATATAAATACATATCCTCAGCCTACTACGATCTGCATGGCTTTAGGGTTTTTACCCAATGGAGTTGGTAGCTGGTGTTTTGGCAATAGGAAAGATAAACATGGAAGGGTTAAAACCCATTAGGATTCCAATCGTACAAGTTTACGTAATATTAGGATTCTTTTACATAGGAATTTAAGTCCTATTAGGAAGTTTAACCCAGCTCTATAAAAACACCTCTCTGTCGACAAACACAGGCTATTGCCTCTGCGTTCCTACGTCGACATCAACTTCCTCTTCTTCTTCACGATCTTGAGCGGCTGCCATAGCTGCTACTCTATTCAGTTGCAGTTGCAGTCAGAAGCTGCTGTTACTACTACTTTCTCTATTCTTCCCTGCTAATCGATAGTGCTGCCATGAAGAAGCATGTGACCGAATGTGAAGAAGAACCTCTGCTACTTCTTCCTCTTCCTCTGCATCTCTCGCTATTGTTGTTGTTGTTATCTGCTACTACTGCTCTTATTTTTCCTCTATGTTCTTCATGTTCTATCAATCCGCATCAAGCCAAAAGGTAGGTGTTCTCAAGATACGAAGCCCAACACATTAATCAACATAAATTCATGCATATAAGTCGTATATATTGATTTCCATGACTTCTATTTTCAGTTTTTCATAGTTTTACTGAGTTCTTGTAAATAGCGACCTTGGCTTGGGTGCCAAATTCAATTAATGCCCATGTAAACAGTCGCTAGTTCTCGCTAATTCCTTATACAATTTAATAAATACTACATGTTAAAATTTAATAACCATATGATTCGATATGACCTCGAAGGGAAAACTTATCTAGGACTCTTGGGGATCGACTTGATCACAATTAGGATCCTAAATCGAACTAAAAACCTAACCCTAGGTCATTCCCTATAAATAGGCCCCAGGTTCATCCGGCACGAACCCTAATTTTGGATAGCGCGGAATGAAGGTATAGTGTCATCGTTTTAAGTTCTTCCTTTAGAACTTTTGATTCCCCTTTGTATCTTCTAACGTCCCTCTAAATTTCATGTTAGGAGAACAAGCAATCAAGAAGTTAGAGCGCGCGGCAGTTACTGGTTCCATGCAAGACGCCCAAGAACAAGGGCTCCCTTTGGGAGAGAAATTGGAAGTCTAGGAACGACCCCAGAGATAGGTCGTCTCATGATCGGCTTAAACATGATGTTAGGATTAAAAGTCCTCTATCCTTACTTGATTTCATGCATCGTACACGACGTATTTCAAGTTTTATTATGACTGCACAATACGATTTCTAGTTTATATTGTCCATGCCATATCAGCCAAAAAGATAATAACTTTGGATGCTTTCATGTCTTTTCATACATTACATATGTGCTAGCATATTTTCTCTTTCAATTTCCTAGCAGCTGCATCTCTTTTTGCCATAAAAAAGGGTCCTGCAAGGCCGGTATTGTCTCCGTCTGATGACAGAAAGATAGCGGTCGACCCAGGAGTCGCGACTTGAAATCGCAGACGCCCGATCAACCATGACCTCTAGAAGGCGATCGAGTTAAAATCGCAATCTGGCTGCTATTCATGCCAAAATAGCGACCTGATCAACCCTCGTAATTTCCTATTATGTATAAATATCTAGCATATATTTCGTACTATTTCATTAGGGTTATGTTTCTGCCATATCATGTTTTAAAGGGTTATGTTTTATTGCCATACCATGTTTTAAAAATTTATTTTCATCGTATGCTAGTTTCACAAATAGGCCCTATAGTTTTGTACTTAAGGGATTTTTCATTTTCTCACAGATCGATCTCTATTTTGACACATTCCTTCTCGTCATTTTTTCTGTCATAGTTACTTGTTCATAGCCCGTACTCCAGTACGTTGCTATTAGTCACTTGCACATGATAGGAAGACCATCTTGGACATTGAATGCGTCTCCATTAGGTATTCTTTCTGTCGAATTAGGAATTTATGTTTCAAAGCCTCTGCAAACCTGAGATTCCTACTAGGATGTCGAGCTGGTTGTACCTTAAAAGCCTAAAAGCTAGATGAGTACTTCTTGATTTTTCTACACTCTATCTTGATCGTGGCCAGTCAATCAACCACGACCTATAGATCATGGCCGGCCAATGACCGCGGTCATCCAGTGTCTTGGCTGAGTTGTCAGTCGATCGATTTCCTATTTCTAGTTGACCGAATTCTATTCTAAGTCGACTGACGTTGATTTTCAGTCGACTAAGTTTACTTGGGTCGACAGACTTCTGATCGTGGACTAGTACCTGACCGTGTTATCCTTATCACAGTCTTCCTTAAATCGCATTCTATCAAAACCTACCCAGGCCAAAGGTCTGACCAAAGGGTTGATTATGTTCAATCTCAGACGATCTTCTGATGGTCTGGAACCTGAAATATTACTTATCAAGTTATTAATGAATTATGAAATTTAAAAAGATACGGTTATGCTGTCAAATTCCTTCCGTACCATAACATCCTTTTAATTCATTCTTGACTTCTTTTTCAATAAATCGGTGCATTCTTGCCTTGCTTACTATATAGAGTCGATGCCAGAGAGAGGAAAGGGCTGACGCAAAGATAGACCTCGGAGAACGCGGTCACGATCTGACCGCTGCTTGACAGTGGCGATCGCCTGATGGCCGCGACTATCCACAGTACAGAAAACGTAGAAAAACTCAAGTACTTTCTAGACCAATAAGGTTTTAGGGTACAATTAGCTCGACATCCAACTGAGAATCTCAGGCTCGCGAAGACTTACAGAGGTCTTGAAACATGATCACCTACTTCAACAGAAGGAATATCCGACGGAGAGGATCACATGTGCAAAGTGTAACTAATAGCATCGTACCGGGGTACGTGCTATGTACTTAAGAAAGACTAGAGAAGAGAGTGAACCGTGCAAAAATAGCGATCAAATCATCTACGTACCAAGTTCATCAAACATATGAAATATAACTTTAATACAAGAGTATATGGTTTTGGCATGAAAGTAACATATGATTAAAATAAGTTTCTAAAACATGTAGGCCATGAAATCTATCATGATGGATGCACAATATAACCAGTAACAAGATTGTACTGGTGTAACCAAGAATAGGACCTAAATACTTAAGCTTAACATATAATAATAAGGCTTGGTCTACAATCTATTTGGAGTTAACAGGAAGCAGAACATAGGAATAAGAATGTGGTCTAGGTAGAATTGCTTCTGGTAATAGTGGTCAAATGGGGACCGCTACTATACAGTAGTGGTCTCTGAGAGATTGCCTTATGCCTGCAATAGGCAGAAGCTAATTAAGGTGTTCCCCGACCTATCTAAGGGCAACTAATGCATGATACTAAAAGATAAGACATGATAGAACAAGAATTTAATCATGAGAATGCATGGGTTTGCATGGATTAAGTCAAATTATCCTCTTTTCTATTAAGGTGCAAGGTTTTGCATGCAGAAATAACCTAGCTTTGTAGTGATAGTAAAACATGAAATACGCCATGTAGGAAGCATGAAATCTTGTGAAACCAGAGTGCTTTTACCCCTAACTTGATGTTTGTGCCAATCATGAGATAGCCTACCTCTGGACTAGGCTTTAAACTTCAAATTTGTTACTGGAAGGACAACCCAGTTCCTATACGTTCTACGCTAAATCAACAAATTTCTGTCCCTCTATCTCCTTGACCACTTGACCTAAATTCGTGAGAATTGGAAGATATGAAGGAGAACAATTTATTCTAAAGACTCAATGTGAAATTACCTCTGCTAGGGCTTCTTAACTTCTGTTCTTTGCTAGACGGATACCCTTGTTCCTGTGCGATCTATAGGGAGCCAACGACTTCTGGTCCTCCTAACTCTCCAAAGGCTTGACCTCCTAGCACGAGATATGGAGGGATGCTAGACAAAACTAAGGAGAATAAAATCCTCTAAAGGACTAACTTGAAATTCCATCATCTTACCAATGAACTAGGTGAGCCAAAATAAGGTTTCGCGCAGGTCGATTCTGGGCCCTATTTATAGGGTTCTTGCCTAGGGCTGAGGATTAGATCGATTTGGGAGTCCTATTTGGAGTTAAGATCGATCCCTAAGAGTCCTAGACATGATTCTTCATTGGATAGCATCGATCCATGGCGATTGGAATGTCAAAGATCCAAGTTTTTTTACGCTTCTATCGATCACGTCTTCAGATGAAGGTAGCGGTCACGGCGGAACCGCTTTCATCAGGTGGGAGTCTCGCGATAGACCGCCATCTGGGGGTTAATCTGAGAAATTCAGATTTTCCTATTTATCTTCTGAAAGAAGGAAATAAATCAGATAATGAAATCTTGATTACAAGTTTCTTTTGGCTCAAACACAGGGGTCAGAAAATGAAAAGCTATCCTGTGGGGTCGAGAATGAGCTCAGTGGAGTTCCTTGGCTTGGGGATTTTACCCTGGCAAATGAGACTGATTCTCTGAAAATTGAAGCTACAATGCCAAATATTGGGACTGCTTGTACATTGGACAAATTTCAGCAGTTTAAATCCTTTTTTTTGGAGTTCAATAAAATTGCAAGAGAATTTTTTCTGCCTCCTGAAAGGCATAGTTTTGGTGTGATTTCTGAAAGATCCTTGCTACCATTCCTTGGTCTTGGAGACCCAGAAGCATGGATGCTTCTCATTCATTTTTCTGGATTCCCCAACTTGTCAATGACAGTTGAGGATGTAAATGACCTCAGCATAGCCTTACAGAAGCATCATTCTATCATTGTTGAGGTAAATGTGTTGCTTGCTCCCTGTGATATGCTTTTACTGTGGGGTCCTCAAGTATTGTTTTAAGATTCAAAATGATATTGTTAGTCACAAGTTCTTGTTTATATTACTGTTAACATTACCATTATTTTCTTCTATGTTTCTACTGAGCTTTAGTTTCTATGGCAAAAAATTATTTCAGAAGACAGTAGGCTTTATGCTACAAAGGGCATCTGTATATGGTACTCTGGGAAAGGATATCCAGTGATTTTCTTGTCCCATTCGTCTCATTTCAGGGTTAGACTATCTGACATAATTCAACTAGGTGAAATTGATTTTCATCTTATGTGCATGCAGTTGAATCATACATATCTTAGTTACTATGCATATATTAAAAATCTTATAGCTGTCATAAAAACACTCTCTGCATCTGGAGCTAGTGAACCGCATTGAAGATCTTAGCACCTGCTGTTATTACTCATAAATTATATGGTGAGAGCTGGAGCTTTGTTGCACTCATATCTGTCATATATTGCATGCTGTCACTGGAGCACCAAGAAGTCCAACTCATACAGATGCATGAGATGGAAATAAATGATTGTGGAATTTGTCAAGATTAAATATCCTTTTAGATGTAAAACTATCTTGTTCATGCTTTTAACCTGATTAAATATCCTTATAGATGTAAACCTATCTTGTTCATGCTTTTATCATATCATTGAACCTGCAGAATTAATAAATGGTTTTACAGAGAATGTGAAGCATTTTACATACCTTTACACGTTTTTAAACACCATTGTGGCCATTTAACAGGTTTTCTGGTATAGAAGTTGAAATGCATTCTCTAAACTATATTCCCATGTTTTGTCAGCATCTTTCCTTGCGGTTGTTTTACTGAAATTTTTCTTCAGTGTTTATTAATTATTCATTTTTCTTTTGGTAAGCAATAAAGAGAGAGAAATCTTCTCACCACCAAATTCAGGGGACTAGGCAGGTGTCTCATTGGGCATGGGACTTGGTTTTGCATCTTGAGTTCTCATGTTTGGGTCCACCTGCTTGTACTCTGTTGTACACTAAGATAGGTGGTTTGCCAGCATGAGCTTCACCCTATGCTGGTCTCCCATGTAACTGGTGGTTTTAGAAGCTCTCTGGTATCACTGAGCCTGTTGTCATGGTCTTCTCCAAAAGGGTAGCCCGAGATGTCCAGGGAAGATTCAACAGGAGCTTTCCTTGTTCCCTTGCTAAAAATAAAGCACTTTTTTTTGACATTTTTAATGGACGAGTTGATTCCATTCCCCTATGACATGTCAAACATTGGCGAAGGAGTTCACCAGCTGACGCTGCAAGCCCTGGATGGATTTCCAGTGCTCGACGTTCAAACCCATTTTATTGTGGTCGTTCTCCAGATCCCCATTCTTGAAGGGACGCTTGCTGAACAGCGTGACAAACGACTCCATGCCCATGGCTTCGATGAAGTCATGAACCAGGAGGTTCGGATAGTAGGGTGTGTTCTGGACGTTCTTCAGAGCAGCCTTCTGCTGGCTCGAAAGCTTCACCATCGAGTTGCGAAGTTGAGCCTGATCGATATCCCTGACCGGCTTGCCGATCGAATGACCCTCGGGATCACGATCGATGAGGGCCATGTCAGCAAACAATTCGCTCACTGGATCCAGACGCTTGACGAGATCGGCGACTTCCTGGGGACGTTGATCGAACCAGACACGGCCAAAGGTTTTCTCGGTTGCCTCCGGGAACTTCAGCATGCCGTTACGGATCAGGCCGACCGATTCCAGGCCATGCAGAACCTCGGCTGCAATCGCTTCGGGAATACCCTTGGTGTAGTCGTCACGGGCTTCCTTATTTGGCTCCACCCCCCAGAACTTGAGGATGTGCTCGGCCAGACCACGCTTGGCTACATCGAGAGAGATGCCATTGTTGAAGTCAGCCACATACTTGCCGGCTTCGCCTTCCGGGATCTCCATGAGCTCGGCCACATCCTTCTGGGTGAGGGGGGCTGAACGCTGCTGGACATTGAGAGCCCAGTCCAGACCGGCGATCACCGCGGTGTGAGTCAGGGTTTTGTTGTACTCGAAATCCTCGCCAACCTTGTCGAGCAGATTGAGAACACGATTATCTCGCCAGCGGAGAATCGGAGCATCGTCGGCATTGAGCTTTGCCGAGATACCGTCCTTCTTGTCCTTGGCAGCCAGACGATCGGTCATATGCTGCATGGCGCCAGCGCCAAGTTTCAGCATCGCTTTAAGATCAGTCCGGTTCAGTTGGCTGAGCTCAGCCAGAAGACGTTCGTCCGTGTTGAGCATCCTGAAAAGATCATGCAAAGGAGAAGCCAGTCCACTCATCCTGGACTTGACCTGGGTCGGGAACCTGAATGACGAATGGAAGAAGTTCCGGCCCTTATGCTGAACCAGATTGGGGAAGGCATTCGAAAGCTCAAGAGGAGCCGGCTGATCCTCATCGAGAGAGTCGACCAGGCTGACGATCTCCTCGGGCTCGACAGCTTCCTGGGTTTCCAGGGGAGCGATCTCATCCTGGGTCAGATCCTCAAGGATCCTGGGAGCGGTTTCCACTGGTTCAACGGCAGGAGTCGCTTCAGTGGAAACCTCAATATTTTCTTCGGCTTGGGTCGGCTCAGGAACCGTCTCAGCAACGACCTCCGCAGTAGGGGCCGGCTCAAGCTCCTCAGCCCTATTCTCTTCGGCCACAGTTTCCTGAGTTGACGAATTCTCAGCCGTACCGGTAGACTCCGACACGCCAGCCTCGACCGCCGAGGAACCGTTGTCGGGATCCCTGGTAGGCTGAGTTGGCGGAAGGGGAAGCTCCTCCTGTGTATTTTCGACCGTCTGTAGGGTGGTAGCTCCGGATGGTTCGGAAGTCTTAGGTGTCGAGCTTCCCCTTGTTTTATCTAGGTTATCCAGATCCAGAGCAGGAACTTCTACAGCCGGGATGTTGAATTCCGGGTAGAGACCGACGAGATCGTTGGTCAGCTTGGCAATGGCCTGAGCCTCATTGTGGATGTTCCTGGCAAAGCGCTCGGAGCCTTCATTGCCAACAGCCAGGTCGATCGGCTTGGCATCGTAGAACTCGTCATTCGAGGAAAGGGCACGGTAGCCGATCTTCTTGCCACCCTGAGCCATGGACTGGTTCAGCGCCTTCACCTTGTTGATGTGTGAGCGAGCGAAAGCCTGGAGCCTGCGAAGGTTCCTGGCAGCCGCTTTCATATCTCCCTGGCTTGCAGCAAGAAGAATACCTTGCTCGTGTTGAGCCAGAGAAAGCTGGTGAGCCTTACGGCCGCCTTCAGTCTCGATTTGCTTAGTGATGAAATTCACCAGCTCGTCACGGTTCTCGGTGGCAGCAAGTTCGGTCTGGAGCTCTTCAGATTGCTCTTCCAGTAAGCCTGGTTCCGGCGCCCTGTTGAGAGCATCGTAAAGCCTGGCCGAATTGAGCAGGGACATGGAAGCCCGAAGGATACGCTTACGTTCAGGCGAGAGAGCGATCGTGCCTTCATCGGCCTGCATCAGGATCTGCTGAGCCACTTGTGGGTTCACTGCCTGGGGAGCCACGGAAGCGACATTGATCGCGTTCTCCACGATCTGCTGGCCCTGCTCGGAATTCAAATCCACACCGGTCAGATCCTGAGCCGGCATCTGCATGGACTTCTCAGCCCAATTCATTGCCTTGCTAATGGCGGGGTTCTGACGGATAGCCTGCAAAGCTTCCGAGTAGCGAGCATAGGCATCCCATTCGGGACGATCCTGGGAGACGTTCTGCAGGAAAGCCGGAAGATCCTCGTTGAACAGCTTCGAGTTGTCTTCGAGAGACTTCAGGATGAATGTACCGGCAGCAGTACGGTTTTCCTCGGAAGCCGTCTCATCATTGGCAATGCTTGCCATCAGAGTCAGGGTTTCGAACTTGTTCGGCATACGGCCGATCTGTTCCCTGGCCTCACGGACCTGCAGGAGCACGTCTACAGGCAGACCCTTGAGATCCTCATTCCCGGTCTGGGAAGCCTTCTCGACACGAGAGATGTAGGCTTCGATCTCCTCCCCATTTGAACCAGATTCAGAAGCAACGTTACGCAGGGCCTCTGCAATGGCAGGGGCCTGCTCAGCAGCAGCCTCGACGACAGGAGCCAGGTTCTCGGTAGATACCGGAGAGCTGGCTTCACGCTCAGCGAGGATACGCTCGCCCTTGCGTTTGATCGCCACGACAGGAGCCGTCACAGCGAACTTCGCAGCCTTGGCAGCGTTCCTGAGAACCAGTCCAGGTCCTTGGGTCACACCAGGCGTAAGCGAACCAGCCAGACCACCTTCGATCGCAGCGGAGCCTACATCCTCAAAGAGATTCTGGTTCGGATTGGCGCCGGAGACCACCTGACCGGTATTACCAGCGAACTCACCGACACCGGACTGGATGGTTTCCTCGGTGAACTCCGAGATGGCGTTGCGAAGGATATCGCTTACGCTTCCACGAGCGAAAGGAGCACGTTCAAAGCCAGCAACCAATCGACCAGTCACAGCACCGACTGGACCTGCGATCGCAGAGGCTACGTTACCGGCACGAGCTGCAAGTTCGACCTGGGCATCTTCAGGAGAATAGCCCTGCTGAACCAATTCCTGGAACTTTGGTTCCTGAGCCAGCTGATCCAGAGGGATCTGCATGATCTCCTGGGCAGTACCCGAGAAAGCACCACCGGCTTCGAGAGCACCAATGGCCAGAGGAACCGAAGCAGCTTCCACACCAGCAGCCGCAGCAGGAACAGCAGCCTTACCAGCGGCAGACAGAGCCCTACTGGTGGGTCCAGCAAGAAGAAGCGAACCGACACCTTCAGCAGTGGTTGTTTCCAGCATGTTCGGGTCTTCGCCGAGACGCTCGGCACCCTTCAGAAGATCCCGGCCAACAAACCTGAGATTGGCTGTGAACTCATCAGAGTTTTCCAGGTCCTGCTTGAACTGTGCATCGTTATCCTGCTTGTCGAGCTCGGCACGAAGGGCATCGACATAGCGGCGATCGTTCAGCTGATCAGACTGGAAGGTATTGGCGAACTCCCCGATCTTCTGGGTGATCTGTGCAGCCTGTACGGCAGCCTTGTCGTTGACGGCAGAAAGACCCAGAGTGGCCAGGTTTCCAATGCCCTGAGCCAGACCAGAACCGACACCAACGAGATCATCCCCGAGACGGGTATTCAGATCCCGGCCGGTCCCCTGAATACCGCGGACATTGCCGCCAGCGATCGACAGAGCAGCGACCTGATCGAAGACCTGGTCGCCATACTTGTTACGGAAATCGAAGGGAGAGAGATTATCCCAGTCATTGAGCACCTGGTTCCCGGCAGTGAGATCATTCTCACGCTGACGGGCCACGGTGACCAGATCAGCTGCAGGACCAGAACTGATCGCAGCTCCGAGCTGCTGGAGATCCTGGGTGAGTTTATCGGCCGAGCTGACGAGACGAGGACCTTTTCTCATAGGCGCCTGATCAGTTGCCGTAGCAAGTTCCTGGGCGAATTCCCCAACACCAACTCCCGGCTGTGGCTGATGCTGCCGCCGGCATCCAATGTCGACTTCGTGACCTTTGCCGGCGCCTACGCGATCGGCGTGATGATCGGCCTGATCAGCCACGTGCCCGGCGGCCTGGGGGTGTTTGAGACCGTCGTGGTGCTGGCCGTGCCGCAAATCCCGCGCGATGCACTCCTGGGATCACTGCTGGCCTACCGCGCCGTGTTCTATCTGGCACCGCTGGCCATTGCCATGCTGCTGTTCGGCGCCGAGGAACTGGGCGCCCAGCGCCTGGCACTGGCCGCTGCCCGCGCCCGCGTCGCGACCTTCATTGCCCCGGTGGTTCCCTCCGTGGCCGGCGCGCTGACCTTCATTTCCGGCTTCGTGCTGCTGGTCTCCGGCACCACCGCCCAGCTCTCAGACCGCTTGTCGCCCGTGGCACGCGTGCTGCCCCTGCCGCTGGTGGAACTGTCGCATCTGGTAGGCAGCGCCATCGGACTGTGCCTTCTGATCCTGGCGCGCGCACTGTTCCGCCGCATCCAGGCGGCCTATCACATCGTCTTCTGGTTGCTCCTCGCCGGCGGTATCGCCTCGCTGCTCAAGGGCGGCAGCATCCAGGAAGTCGCCTTCGTCTGGACCGTGCTGTTGATGCTGGTGCTGGGACGGGACTCTTTCTACCGGCCCGCATCGCTTCTGGCGCAGCGCTTCACCCCGGCCTGGATCGCGAGCATCGCCGGCGTGGTGATCGCGGCGGTGTGGGTGGGATTCCTCGCTTATCGCCACGTGGAGTATTCCAACGACCTGTGGTGGACCTTTGCCTTCGACGCCAAGGCGCCGCGCATGCTGCGGGCCGCGCTTCTGATCAGCCTGCTGGGCGGTGGCTTCCTGCTGGTGCTGCTGCTGCGCCCGCCGACCCATGCCCCGGATGAATCCGAGCGTCCCACGGTCGAGGACATCAAACAGGTGCTCGCCACCTCGCCCTCGACGCTCGCAAATGCAGTGCTGACCGGCGACAAGCACGTGATGTTCAGCGAAAGCGGTCGCTCCTTCCTGATGTACCAGGTCCAGGGCCGCAGCTGGGTGGCGCTGGGCGATCCGGTGGGCCCTACGGATGAAGCCGAGGAACTGGTGTGGCGGTTCCGCGAACTCTCGGACGAACACGGCGGCCGCGTGGTGTTCTACCAGACCGCAGCCGACCGGCTGCCGCTGTACGTGGACTTGGGCCTTGCCGCCATGAAGATCGGCGAGGAGGCCCGGGTGCCGCTCGACACCTTCTCCCTGGAGGGCAGCAGCCGCGGCGAACTGCGCACCGCCCGCCGCCGGGCCGAACGCGACAAGGCCAGCTTCGAGGTCGTGCCCGTGGCCGACGTGCCGGCCATCATCCCCGCGCTGCGGGCCATCTCCGATGCCTGGTTGAAGGACAAGGCCACCGCTGAAAAGGGCTTTTCAGTGGGGTCCTTCTCCGAGCGCTACGTCCGCAACTTCCCGGTGGCCCTGGTTCGCCGCGACGGTGAGCCGGTGGCCTTCGCCACCCTGTGGCCCTCGGCGCACCAGGAGGAACTGGCCGTGGACCTGATGCGCTTCAATGCCGACGCGCCGCCGGGGACCATGGACTACCTGTTCGTGGAACTGCTGCTCTGGGCCAAGAGCCAAGGCTATGCCACATTCAATTTAGGGGTCGCCCCGCTGGCGGGCCTGGAGCGTCATCCCCTGGCGCCGGCCTGGCACCGCATCGGCAACTTCGTATTCCGCCACGGCGAACATTTTTACAATTTCGAATTTGGATACCGGCCAGATCGTCACCGTCTCGCCGCGCGACGTGGTTTCCCGAACGAACCAAACGATGCCTTCGTCGTCATCGGGGCCGAACGGGGCGTGCATCGCGAGCAAGTGGCCGTCCGCGTCGCGGGACTCTGCCTGCCACCCTGCGGCGCGAACTTCCTCGGAGGTCATGAGATTGATCGGCATGGGGTCACGCATTTGCCGCCTCATGGTGTAAGATGCTGGGTGCTTCGGAGTCGGCGGGCTCGGGGAAGAACACTTCCGTGACCTCAATCTCCGGCTCGTCATTGCCGTAGTCGAAGAAGATCGAGCCGTTGAACTCCGGGTGAGCTGCAAGCCACGCTGCAACATCTGTGCTGTCGTGACCGATGAGGCCGAAGCGCTCGGCGTGGAAGTTGCCCCAGGCATCGGCGGTGTAGCGGTGAGCGTAGGATGTCATGGCTCAGGCCTCCACGACACGAAAGCGGCTGATGTCCTTGCCGCTGAAGCGGCTGCCGTCGCCGGCCACCTGCGCACGAACGTAGGCCCATGCATCAGCAAGGCTCATTGGCTCAGTGGCAGGAGCAAAGCGCTCTTCGATGAAGAGCCAGCGGTAAACAGTGAACATCCTAGCTCTCCTCAGCGCTCCGCTTCGATGGCGTAGGTTTCGATGACGGGGCCGCGCGCCACGATGGCGTCGTAAGCCTCGTTGTCCTCATCCTTCTCCATATCAACGATGGTTTCGCCCTTGAGCGCGGTGAAGGCAGCGACGGCTTCGTCCAGCAACGAGAAGCCGGTGCGGATGGCTTCCTTGGAGCGGATACCCATTTCGGTGCGGTAGATTGCGAAGGTCATTTCAACGTCTCCCCATCAGCGCCATTAGCGCGGTGTGCGTGTTCGATGGGGAGTACGCTACAGGATGTAACGCGGGAGCGCAATACCAATTGTAACGTGATCGCACAAAAAAAAGGGGTAGGACGTTACAGCGGCTGATATGAGCCTATGACCACGCCCCGGATCGTGACGGTGGTGTCGTCATCCGAGTGGTCCATTTTCACAGCTTCTTGGTGCTCGGGATCGCTGGACACGGGCATCAGCACGGCACCCGATGGGGTGTAGTGGATTTCCTTGATAGAGTGCTCAAACATGCCGGCGCGTTCCCTGACCACATGCACCAGTTGACCGTGCTTTGGGTATCCAGGGTACTTATCGAGCGGGGCACAAATAGCAAAAGCCCCGTCTGCAATCCTTAAATTGACGCTTGGACCGTCGACTTCGACAGCATATTGCACCCCCGCCGGAATGTCCGGACGTGGTACGGCAGGCACCGCAATCCCCTTGGTTTTGAGCCCCTCGTCATGTCTAAATGACCCGGCGCTCACGCGGCCCACAAGCGGCACGTTTATGACATGGTTAACGGATTGAGCATCGCTGCCGTTCCGACCTAGACCAAGGATGTAGCTGGCGTCCGAACCGAATGCGAGTCCGTACTTACGGGCTACGTGTAATGGTATATTGCGCGTCCCGTTTTCATGGGCCCGGTAGGTGACTTCGTTCCAGCCGAGCGCATCCGCCGCCTCTTTGGCGGTGGAAAAGCCGCGCCTCTCGCGTAGCTCTTTCAGCCGGTCGCCTGGTGTCGGACTCATAATGCATCTTTGACCACGGCGCGCGATACAATGGGTATTGCAATTCGCGATGCATCCTGTATCGTGCGGAGCATGCCTAACAAACCCGACACTTTCGAAGCCGTGTTCGCCCTCTGGGATAGGTAGAGAATCATGCGTGTACCATACATGCACAACATTCTCCCAGCAGGTGGCAAGCTTTTTCAAAGATGAGTCTATATCGTGACATGCCAATGGGAGTTTTGAATGCAGTTCTATAGGCCCACAATGCATCATCTAATCTATCAGACCAATCTTTTCTATCAGGCCTAACAATTTTATGTAAAATATTCTTGATCTCCCTATTGGATACCTCCACCTGGCCACTAGTTTGGGGATGATAGGGGGTGGCGAGCTCATGAGTGATGCCATACTTGCGAAGCAAAGCTCGGAACTGAGAATGAGTGAAGTGAGAACCCTGATCACTAATAATAGCTCGAGGACAACCAAATTTGGAGAAAATGTTCTTCTTCACAAACTTCATCACAACCTTATGATCGTTGGTCCTCGTGGCTATGGCTTTAATCCACTTTGAAACATAGTCAACCGCCACCAAAATATATTCATTTCCAAAAGATGGTAGAAACGGTCCCATGAAGTCTATACCCTAAACAGTAAAAATTTCGACTACCAGAATGAGACTCAGCGGCATCATATCTTTCTTTGAATTGTTGCCCATAGCTTGGCACCTCAAACAAGTTTTGGCAAATTCATGCGCACTCTTAAATAACGTGGGCCAGTAGAACCCACTCTGTAAAACTTTCGCCACAGTCTTTTTTCCTTAAAAGTGTCCCCCACATGCAAGAGTGTGACAAAAATTCAACAAAGATTGTTGCTCCTCTTCGAGGGCACACCTTCTGATTATATGATCAGGACTCATGTGAAATAGTTCTGAGTCCTCCCAAAAATAATGCTTAACCTTTGAAAAGAAGTGATCCTTTTCCTACTTAGTCCACCCACCCGGAATTTGATCAACAGCCAGATAATTGACAATATGAGCATACTAGGGGGTTGAAGTATGAGAAATGGCAAGAAGTTATTTATCAAGAAAGGAATCGAACATTGGAGCTCTTTCTAGGATCACAATCCTATATAGATGGTCAGCAACAACATTCTCTAACCCCTTTTTGTCTCTGATTTCTAAATCAAATTCTTGCCGCAATAAAATCCACCGAATAAGACAGGATTTAGCATCCTTCTTGGAAAGTAAGTATTTAAGAGCTGAGTGATCAGAATAGACTATAACTTTAGCCCTTAAAAGATATGAGCGAAATTTCCCTAGGGCAAAAAGAACAACCAGTAATTTCTTCTCTATGGTGGTATAGTGTATCTGAGCATCGGCAAGGGTGTGACTTGCATAGTAGATCACCACAAGTTCTTATCAAATCTTTGCCTTAAGATAGCTCCTATGGCATAATCTAAGGCATCACACATTATTTCAAAAGTCAGCGACCAATTTGGAGATTGCAGAATCAGGACTTGAGTAAGTGCTGCCTTCAAGGAATGGAAAGCCTCTAGACAAGATTCATCTAATTGAAACAGAGTGTCTTCTGTCTACAACTAAGTGGGAGGAGAGGCAATGGCAGAGAAGTTCTTGATGAATCTACAATAATATACAGCATGGCCAAAGAAAGCCTGAATTTGTTTAACAGAAGTAAGGGGAGGAAGATTGGAAACTAAATTCACCTTGGCTTTGTCGACCTCTATTCCCCTTTCTGAAACAATATGGCCTAGTACAATGTCTTCTTTAATCATGAAGTAACTTTTCTCCCAGCTAAGCACCAGATTCGACCCTACGCATCTTGCCAGCACCTTCCCTAGATTCTCTAAACAACAATCAAGTGAATCACAGCACGTGAATCGAGGTCCGCTCACCCGGGACTCGAATCGGCACGAAAACCTACCGGCTAGGCCTCAGACGATGAACATAACTTTTCCCTGATCGTTGGCTTCCCCAACTTCCTTAGGGTTATATTCGTAGACCTCCTTGATGTCCAGGAGCCTGAGCCCATCGCCCCTATCGAGGTGACACCTATAGCCGTAAAGATGGTGGGCTATTATGTACACTACATTGGAGTGAAGAAGAAGCGCACCTCGGCTGCCAGGAGGGCGGCGAAAAGGACTACCGATACACCGCAAGGTCGGGTCTCACTGTCGGGCAAATCCGTGATGATTGGAGGTGTCCGAGTGTACTTGAATGGTCGTTAGATAGTGATCTCACCCGACAGGGTGATCCCGATGGTGCCAGTGTGCAATCAGTTCCCAGCGCTGGCCCAGGAGCGAGAGGAGCGCACCAGGTCCATGCCAAAGCAAGAGTCGGCCTAGAAGCTGACTAAATTCAAGCAAGCATGGGTGCCCAAGAGACATGCCTCAGCCCCAACCCAACTATAGCCCGTTAGGGCTGACCGGCTTGAGAAAATGCAGAAGGAAGATGAAGAAGAGGAGATCGAGGCACCAGCTCAAGCGTCTCAAAAACTAGCCTTCCGTGCTCATGGCCGATAGGTGAACATCTATTCGAATGAAGGAAGATACAATAGGATGCACGAGCAGAGGCACCTCACCTATAGATCGCCGATGCAAGCATCACCACCAACTATCTACTCCACCCAGGGACAAGACGATATCACTCAAGCCATGTAGGGATATCTATGCGTCTTTGGCAACACCATATTGGGAACTCAGTGGCCCTTAGAAGCCGTGAATGATGTAGAAAGAAACCAGGAGTAACAAGTCAGCTTGGAAGACATCGAAGATGCAAAGTCAAGATGCTATGGGCTGCCCCTCCGTAAAGAAGCCCCACCCAAAGTCTCGATGTTTGATAGGTTAACTTTCCCTGGGTAGTCAACCAGGAAGGTGGCCCGAAGAAACAAGGAACCTCGGGTTTACACCTACAATATGGCCAGAGTGGCCAGCCAATACGGGGCCCTCCCCGAAGACCAAGAAGAGATGGCCAGGCTTGCTGACAGGCTGGGTCTCGTCACCAGAAGGGGAAGAGCTGTAGCCGAAATAATATAAGCCCTCGCTGGCAAAACTAGCTCAGACGTGGTCGCCATGGTAGTAAACATAATTACCACGAAATATGAAGGAGAAAGGGTGCCACCCTCCCTAGAAACTCTGCTAGAAGCAGGAGGCCAAGTCCCTAGCTCATCCACCTCTGACCCAGTAGTGATGATGCTGCTCCAAGCCTACCAGCAAGAGATCAAAGCTCTGAAGCGGCAAGTGGGAGAACTGACCATGCATGCTTCTGCCTCAAAGCAAGTCGAACCTCCTCCAGAAACATCTAGGCAAGGCGCCGGAGAATTTGAGGGTTCACCCCAGATGGCATCTTCTCAGTCGCCGATCCCTAACTATGCTGGGGGCATGACCCCAATAACCCCTCCGGCTCCTCAACACCAAGGAACTGCCACTGTACCATGGGCGACGGTGTTGGTGACACCACAGATGCATCCGACTCATTTCTACCATAAAGCGATGGACCTGATGATGGCTAACAAGCTCATGATCGAGCAGAAAGTTGAAATTAAACTGGCCGATCGGGGCAGTGAAGAATATGCCTCATATGATGTGTATAATATACCCTACCTTGTCCATTATAAGGCACGCGTACTCACGATCGTGGGGCCCACGTGCTGTCCGGAGGGGCCGTGTGGGACCCAGAGGCACCGCTGTAGGGGGGGGCGCCTGGAGGAGCGCTCCCGTGGGTGGTGGCGCGCTGGAACATCGATCGGAAGCTGGGCGGCTCCGATCGGCACCCGCCGACTTTACGACCTCAGACTTGCAGATCTGCTTGCAGGCGCGCGCCTGAAAACCCTGTCCTCAGTTAGTCAATTCATGTGCACGGTTGCATCGACCCATCTAGCCGGCAATTCTGGCCCTGGCATAATCAGTCAACTGACCTAGCCAGACCGATCGACCGAAATGCCCTGTAGATAAAAACATTTACAAAAAAAAGAATGTCTGTGCATCTTGCATGACAGCCCCCCCCATGCCCCTTCTAGATAAAAAACAAAAAGCACATAATCAAATGATCTCGGGCAATAAAGCAAAGTAGTGGTGATTAACCCCAAAGGGAACCATGCGAAAACAATTAAAGTTCTAAAAAAAGAGAGAGATCTGTGGTTCACCTATGGCTAGGTCGACCTAGTCCATGGCTGGGTCGACCTAGCTGCTAGCAGGCCTCTTCCAGCCCTCATGTCCCTTAAAAAAACAAACAAAAGAGTAAAACAAGAAGAAGAAGAGAAAATAAAAGCAATACAGAAAAAACAATGTTAAAAAGAAATAAAGAAGGGGGGGTTAATTTGTCACTCAGTCGCCCCTTGAGACACCATACACTACATATTGGGCCCTGGGCAGGCTTGCTCTCTCCTCCATTGCACGATCTACGCGTTGCATTTGCATCCTCAAGCATCAACCCATAAATTCAAAACAAAAAAAAACATGCATTTGCATGCTCAAATGCTCATGGGTCAGGGCTCATCCGATATATCAAATGGTGTGTGACGGAAGCCCAAATTACGTCCAGGTGAAGACCCTCACTATGCGTGAGTAGAGTACTCCGTCACGTATCTAGGGTCATGCCACATGGCGCGATCACGAGTTCTCACATTCATGAGCATGTTTCCATAATCACCATATGCATGAATCCTTTTGAACTGGCGTGTGTTTCTTCACATACGCTTGGTCACATGAACAAACTCCCAATGTGAACAAAAACCCAAATGAAATAAATATGAAACAAACTCTAGGATCTTTTTAGATCTGCTATGATGGGACCATATGAAATAAAACAAGCAAGAGGAGATCATCGCCACAAAGGGGTCATCAAACTCTCCGGGCTGCCCCTGCTCGGGTCCACGAACCCAAATTCATTATAATAAGATCATTCACATCAAAAAAAGGGGGTAAATATACAAGTGAAACATAAGCAAAAGGCCCTAGCGGTATTTATCCGGTCTACCTCCCCTTGAACCCCACATGGGGGTGGAATAATGAATGTCCCTTTGCAAGGCACACTTGGCCCCCAGGGATCACCCCATTATGGTCGTAGTCCTGCCTTGCACTCGGGCTAATAATTCTGCTGATTTCGAACCGCCTCGATCAGGATTTAACCGAATATCTCCATTTCTTCAAACAACAAACTTACCATGCCCGGCATACATATGCTCCGGTCTTACCGTTACGACTGTGATGTTTTCGATCTAGACATTCGTCCGAACATCAAATGGTCAATTTATGACTGAAATGGCTTAAAATATCTTTCCACACCCCATTATTGGGGATTTTAATGCTTTTAATATGCTATTTATTCCTTTCATAGAAATTGGTGTTTAGGCCATGAGGCCCCATCCGAGGGATTTCTCTATCAGGTGGATCAACAGAAAAGGTATGAAATTTAAGTTTAGAAAGATTAAACTCGAGTCGAAGCGCGATGTCATTTTCTTTAGAGTCATTTCGCCCCTACACGGTGTAATAGACTTCACGGCGAGACTTCTCCTAAGATACGACGACCCAAACGATTTCGGCGTAAATGTGCACTCCAAGTTACGACGCCAGGGCGAATACTACAGTGATCACTTCGAGATCTTGCGGAGGAAGATGACAGAAAGGAGAAAACGAGAGGAAGATCAGTTCGCTGCTTAGTCCAACCCTAGGAAGAACAGCTTCCCTAAAATAGACTCCCAACCAAAGTCTACAACGGTCAAGCACGCGAACGGACACTCCCGTTCTCAAAGGGATGCGGGAGAGAATCCAAGGAGACGTGGAGTAAATCCAAGAGATGCTCGGTCAAATGGTCATAAAATAAAATAAAATAAAGATCAAATATTACACACACACACGACACGGCATCGACCAATACACGGGCTTGTGTGATATAGGATAAGGCTCAAGGAGCCCACAAGCTCAATTGGCCCAAGATAGTAAAGAGTCCCGATCTTCCAATGTTGGATAAAATCACACAGGAAATCAAACTTTGATATTTTTAAAATATTAAATCCAACATTATGCCTAGAGTACGAGAAGTCTTATGAGTGCATAGTTCCTAACAATCAATGTAAAATTATCGAAAGTTTTCTAATTTTTTGGTCACTAGATTATGATTTGCCTACGTGTATTGTATGGGGAAAGTCTGTGTACGTAGGTGGGTTGCCGATACGATAGTGACTCTGGTATTGAAGGGGAGGTTAAACAGAACAAACAGTAAAGATAGAATCGAACTTGAAGATGCCAGATCTCGTACCAAATCGTGAGCCGTCGGATCAATATGATCGGAGTTAGGGACAATCACCTCGCGAAGAATTTTGCAAGATATGGGAAGGAAGCAATCAAGGGGCCCAGAGATGTGAGCCGGGAGAAAACTCTCCGATGCTTAAGTCAGTGACGGTAGGAGCCAAATGTGGGAAGGAGGTAGGAGGGATATAAGACACGAGATTGCTCATCACCAATGAAATGGTTAGAATCGACTTACCCTTCTTGAGAGTTTTTCTAGATTTATATAGTGGCGTGTTTCCTTTCTGAGGCAGGGGAAGCGGGAGAGTTTAGGGGACGTTACCTTGCTCTTTACTGTTCGGAGACTCTTACTCTCTCTTATCCCCTTAACTTCCCACGATCGGTTATGTTTGCCCTTTGAGCTTTCCCCGCACATACCGTTATTCGGACTCACACTCTCGGGCTAGACAACCAAATGAGCTGTGTTGGTCCGAATGAGTTGGGTCTCTTGTGGGGTGGGCCCAATAAGAGCTGTCACTCGTTGGGGTTTCGGCCGCATATTTTTTAAGCCGCAAATTTATCCCTCTCTAGAACTATTGGAATAATATCATATCATATTGTACTGTCAAAAGATACGAATCGTCCCGGACTCAGTACAGTACACTTTGCTTTGCATCCGTCTCATCAGAATGAAAATTAATAAACCCAAGACACACCTAAGTGGTTTGATGAGTATCGAGTTTAGGCTAAGGGCAAACCGACAAGATTTAGAATCTGATGAGGGCACATATGTTATCACAGTTTTTATTCTAAAAGTGTGTATTTTGCCGGGTTTGATGGCCCGGTCGACCCGGCTGACCCGGTCTCGGCCTGGGTCGGGTCAGGTCCGCACTCCAGCGGCTATGCGACCTTCGGCGCCAACGCCGGCCTGAACAAGGGCCCCTGGCTCTACAGCCTGAAGACCACGCCGACCGAGACCCTGCTGGTCTCCAACGTCGGCCCGCAGGCCTACCAGGGCGCCGAACTGCTGACCGCGGCCCAGACCATCTTCTTCGCCACCTCGCCGTGGCAGGATCGCCAGGCCGACCTGCGCGACGACAAGATGACCGTGACCGACCCGCCCGGGTTCGAGCCCGGCGTCTGGTTGCAGGCGATCGGCGACTGGACCCAGCGCGACCGGACGATCACCGGCCCGCAGGGCTTCGGCTACGACCTGCGCTACAACCAGCGCACCTACGGGATCGTGGGCGGGGTGGACATCGACCACCACAACGTCCTGACGGCCGACGACACCGGCCTGATCGGGATCTCCGGCGGCTATATCAATTCAGACGTCGACTTCAGCGCATATGGCTCCCACGCCAAGCTGGAAGGCTATCAGGTGGGCGGCTACGCCACCTACCTGAAGGGTCCGCTATTCGTGAACGCCGAGGTCAAGGGCGACATCCTGCGCCTGACCGGCGCGTTCGGCGGCATGGCCGGGGCGAGCGACGTCGACACCGTCGGTGGCCAGGTCGACGCCGGCTACCGCTTCGTCTTCGTGGGTGGCTCCATCGAGCCCCTGGCCAGCCTAGCCTATGCCAACACCAGCTTCCCGACCATCGATCTGGGCGGCGGCACGGTGGTGCACGGCGAGCGCACCGACAGCTTCCGCGGCAGCCTGGGCCTGCGCTACTCGACCACCTTGTTCAGTGGCGACGGCGCGCTGGTGAAGTTCGCCCTGGAAGGCCGGGCCTGGGACGAGTTCGACGGCGACAACAAGTTGACGCTGCAGAACATCGGTCCGGTCGTCTCGGTCAACGACGACTTCTCCGGCGTGTTCGGCGAGGTGGGCGGCGGCTTCAACATCTATTCGAAGGACGGCCACTCCTCGGGCTTCGTCAACGCCTCGTACAAGTTCAAGGACAACTACGACGAGGGCAAGGTCGCGATCGGCTACCGCTACCAGTGGGGCGCGCCGCCGGCTCCGCCGCCACCGCCGCCGCCTCCCCCGCCGCCGCCGCCCCCTCCGCCACCACCCCCGCCTCCGCCGCCACCCCCGCCGCCTCCGGCGTTCGTGGCCAAGGACTTCGTGGTCTATTTCCCGTTCGACCAGTCGATCCTGACGCCGGAAGCCCAACAGGTGGTCCAGCAGGCCGCCGCCTACGCCAACGACGGACACGCCACCCGCCTGGTCGTGGTCGGCCACACCGACACCTCCGGCGGCGCCGCCTACAACATGCGGCTGTCCGAACGCCGGGCCAAGGCCACCGCCGACGCCCTGGTCGCCCTGGGCGTCGCCCAGACCACCCTCAACGTCGACTGGAAGGGCAAGACCGACCTCGCCGTGCCCACCCCCGACGGCGTCAAGGAACCCCTCAACCGCCGCTCCACCATCTCGATAAACTTCTGATCAGGCCGACCTGTCCAGGAGGCTCCCCCGCCTCCTGGATGGGCCGGCGCGGCCAGCCCCTGGTCGAAGTCGCTCGTGCATATATCCGCCGCTCCCGCGCGCGGGGGCGGCAGGATCGGACGGCGCCGCCGCGGACAAGGTTGCCTAGATGCGGGGCGTCCCGAGCACGGCCTCGGCCATGGCCTGGGCGATATCAAGGGACTTCAGCGTCTCCTCGACCAGGTCCAGGCCGCCCTTGGCGTCCAACTGATTTTTGGCGACCTTGATGTTCAAACGCGTGCTATCAATCCAAAAATTTTTCAACAACGGCTGCGTCATTTGAATGCCGATTGTGCCGGACGAACTTTCCGGATCCGTCGAACTCAACGTATCGGAGACGTTGCCGGAAACATTATATTGCAAGCCTTCCGGCAAAACGCCAGTGAGACCCGCGTTGAAACTGTCCGCATCCGTCACGCGCGCCGGGATCGGGTTCGTCGAATACTGGTTGAAATAAGCGCCCGGCGATTCATTGTGATCGTGCTGGCCGGAGACGTTGAAAACCGGATCCCAACCGCCGTAAGTCGCGTAAAGATTATAGAGGTCAATCTGCGGATTGTAGCGGTTCACCTGCACATCGAAGTTATGTTTGAGCGCCGCCGTGATACAATCCTGCAACGACAACACGCGCACCGGCGCGTTGGTTTGCGCGTGGACAACCGCGAGGACGGCGGCAAAAATGAAACCGACAACAACTTTTTTCATGCTTCCAAAGCCGGACGCCCCGCCGCTGAAAAAGTAACCAAAAAGTTACTTCGCCGGAGCCGTTTCGGTGACGTTGGCGTTTTTCTCCAACAGTTCCAGCACTTTTTCGTGCAGCACCTGTTCAAACAATTCGTTCACGCCATTGCGTTTCTGCAAATCCTTGATGAGTTGATCCACCGGGATTTGATTCATCATCGCGATCGTTTGCGCGCGGCGAATCGCTTCTTCCTGCGTCGCTTGAATCTTTTCCGCTTCGGCGATTTTTTGGACGATGAACGCCAAGCGCACGCGTTCCTTCGCGTTGCCCGCCGCCGCCGCGTAGATTTGATCTTTCTGTTGTTCGATCGCTTCGCGGTTCACGCCGCGCTGCGTGTTTTGGCGGACCAAATCATAAACCACATTGCGCGTTTCCGCGGCCACCGCCGATTCCGGCAGTTCAAAATTCAATTTTTCGAGCAACGCCTGAACGACTTGCTGGCGAATCGAACGTGTGCGCGACTACTTCAATTCATTTTCCAAATCTGTGCGGACGCCCGCTTTCAATTTTTCCAGATTTTCTGCGCCATATTTTTTGGCGAGTTCGTCGTTTAATTCCGGCAAAACTTTTTGTTTCACTTCGACGACTTCCACTTCGTAAACGCCTTTTTTGCCTTGCAATTCTTTCGTCACGAAATCCGCCGGAAAATCCACATTCACCGTGCGTTTATCGCCCGCTTTCGCGCCGAGCAACTGCTCGCTGAAACCGACGATGAACGAACCCGGCGTCATCTCCACCCAAAAACCTTTTTGCTCTGTCAAACCGCGCGCCGTCGGCGCAAGTTCCGTGATGACTTTGCCTTCGCAAGTGCCGGTGTAATTGACCACCGCCACGTCGCCGTTCTGCAATTCACGCGCGACCGTGTCAAATTTCGCGTGCTGGCCGCGCAACATATCCAGCGCTTTTTCCACGTCCGCGTCCGTGACCGATTTGGTTTCCACCGTCGCCGCCAAACCTTTGTATTCTGGCAACTGAAATTCCGGCGCGGTTTCCACCGTCGCCGCGAAAATCAGATTTTGGCCGCGTTCAAATTGGATTTCTTCGATGTCGGGATAACCGACCGCCTGAATTTTTTGTTCATCAAGCGCTTTGCGATAATTGTCGCCGATCAGTTTGCGTTTCGCTTCGTCTTTGATCTCCGCGCCGTATTTTTTCACGACCATGTCGCGCGGCGCTTTGCCCGGACGGAATCCCGGCAAGGCGGCCTGTTTTTTTTTTTTAAACTCAAAGTCATCTAGTGGTCTAAGGGAGAGTGCACCCCCATTCCAGAGGAAGGGAATGTGCTCACTCCACCAAAGAGCCACTAAATGCTAAATTTTATTGCTTTCAAAAAGAATCATTACATCTCAAGAGGAGACCTTTGTCTCTTGTCTGTACAGTATGATGTAAAAGCAAAAAACTATTCAAAACCCCTACGAATGTTGGGGATGGAACAAGCATCCGCTATTACATAGCCTTTAGCTAATGAAGGCAAATCCTTGTAAGAGAAGAACTCCCTATTATGCCCAACGACAACCGCATGATTTGCCAAGGCGTCAGCAACCTGATTACATTCTCTATAGGAGTGGAATATGGGACAATCCGTGGAGGAGAAGAGAAACTGGATGTCCTTCCACCAAGGGAGAAGAGACCAAGGGGGAGCTTTCTTCTTACTCAACAGCTCCACCATCACCATGGAGTCCGTATATATAACTGACAAGGGAATGGAATGGAATCGAGCAAGACGGAGACCATCCAACAATGCCCTGCCTTCGGCGACCATATTCGAGCCATAACCATAGAAATAGGAAAAACTCAAAATGACTTGACCATGACTGTTTCGGAAACAGCCCCCTCCTCCAGACAGCCCCGGATTGCCTTTGCTTGCCCCATCAACATTCAAGGAAAAGTTAACCTCTGGAGCCTTCCATCTTATAATCCGAAGGATAGGACGTTTGGAGTTGAGAGACAAACCATAACCTTGCAAAACTTTTAGATAATCCGGGTTAACCCCATGTGTAAACTTGACATTTTCCAATATCTGATTAAGCTCCGAAAGAATGTGGTCAGCTACTTTGATAATGTTGGGATGAGAGCCTTCATATTTAGCGCCACATCTGATTTTCCATATCTCCCATAGGATAATAAGGAGGCTCAACACAGCTATGAATCCCTTAGGCTTGGCAGAGTTAAGATCAGAAATGGTTTGTTTCAACCATGTACAAAGGTTGGAGGACTCCTCACTGATAACAGGGAGCAGAGGACCAAACCTGTTCCAGAAATATTTGGCTGTCTCACTCTTTAGGAAAAGATGATCTTCATCTTCAATTGCTTGAGGGGGGGAGCAACAAAAACAGCAAGATGCCATATGCACACCACAATCCTGCACTCTACTGTCAACCGGGACCGCTTTCTGGATCAGCTTCCAGCAGAAAATGACGGCCCTAGGAGGAAAGTTGTGATTCCATAGCTTCCTGAAAATTAAGCTGTCCGGTTGCACCACTTGCCCTTTTATATACCTATAAGTAGAGTTAACACTGAAATGACCAGTTCTGGAGAAGGACCAGACTGGGATATCATTCCCACTTTGTAAGGTAACACCCTTTAAGTCCTCCATGAGATGTGCACTATTAATATACCCCCAGGCAGTATGTAGAGGGTCTGTTAAAACATCCTGAACTGAACAGTTATCAGGTGTGCTTTGTAGAAAAAGCTGGTCAGATATAGACTTATCTTTGAACCAAATATCTTTGAAGAACTGAGTTGAAGAACCATCCTGAATGATTTTGCGAAGTCCTGTTAGAAGGATAGCTCTTGCTGTCTCAAACTCTTTGGTTTTAATCCCAGCAGGGAAGGGGAGACACCAGTCAGAGATGTGGTGACCCTGATGATACTTGGATCTGATAAACTGTGCCCAAAGAGAGTCACTATATAAAGATAGCCACAGGAGCTTCACCTGACAGCAAGACTGAATATCAAATCTATATACTATGTAAAATTATAAGCACATAGAAGCATCATTAAACTCTGAACTTACAAAACATGTTGATTACTTATTGTAAAAAGGCCAAAAAAATAGTTAAGACAACACAAGGTACATAATATAGATGATAAAAACCACACAATCCACATGTAAATCCATATATCCACAAATTACATATTTCATACTCCATACAATCAAGTACATAATATGTAGACAAAACGTGGATAAAGTTTTAAATTTTGATATTTTCAAAGAGAGATCTTCAATCATATCATCTCCTGTTGAAGTATACCATGAAGTGGGTATTTCTCCTGTTGAAACCATGATTTGAATATGTAGGTCTCAAAATAAATTGCAAAGTCGCTGCCTATGCAACACAGATTATTAGACCAAAAGTAAATAATCATACCCACAGGTCTAGCAAGCAATAGCTGCAGCAGGAGGGGCCTGGCCGGCAGGATGCTGCGTTTAAAGTTTCCTGTCTTTTCTGTACTGCGGCAAATCCTCCCTCCAGGGAGCTGTGGCAGGAGGCCGGGGGGGGCAAGCCGCTGTGGCAGAAGGCCTGCGACAGGAGGTGGGAAGGGGACATCTGCAGAGCAGCAGCGGCGACAATGACCGGCAGCCATAGGAAGCAGGCCTCCGCAGGCAGTGACGCGGTCGGCGGATGGCAGTGGTTGGCCGTCGTACGAGGGCAGAGGAGGATGGAGAGCGGGCGGAAGAGCCCAATCGGGCCAAGCCACCAGTGGCCTCAACAGCGGGTGGAGCAGAGGAGAATGGGGGCAAGCCCGGGATGGTGAGTAGCATTGAGTGATGTAGAGCAATAGGCAGGCCAGGTAGCACCAGCGAGAGCAGTAAGCAGAGGCCAGCCAGTTCAGGAGGCAGTGATGGTGGCCGGCAACCATGGCAGGCGACAGCAACCAGCAGCCAGCGGGAGATTGGGTTGGGCACTCTTCCCGGGAGGGTTTGGGGTTGGGCTCTTTGGGCTTAGGGTTTCAATTCCATCTTGTATACCGTTGTTCCTAGCCATTGGAAGCACATACAATTTAATCATATACGCATATATATATATATATATCTAGATATGATAGAAAATAAAAAAAAGTCTAGCAGACGCACGAAATTGTTGTATTCATTTCTGACTCCGGTAGGAATCAGGTATCGCTTTCCATTCCTGAAGCTGTCAGATGCATTTATTGGATTTCGTAGCCATTTGTCTGATTGCAAAACGGATCAGAGCAGCAGAAAACCACCATTTTCAGCCCTTAATACTCCATCCACATGGAGCAGTTTGGAAGAGAGCCTCTATATACTGGCCCGTTCTTCGTTCAGTTCATTTTGGGCGTCCAACAAAAATCTCCACCAACGATCCACACGTAAAGACCAAAAAACAAACATCTAAGAATCCACGGATTTACGAAACAAACATGCATAAATATAGCAACTCCAGTCATAACCTTCATAACACTAATGGGGGGAAGAGAGGAGTAAAGAAAGAAGGGTTTCCACAACCAGATACACTTCAAAGAAAGCTATACAAGACTCGCTCTACGACAATTTTTAAATCTCTTAGGACTACGCAAAACCAAGCTGGCGTTCCACAGACTCTTCATCACGACATGTGCGAATTCAGCATCTCCCGGTACACCATGTCGATGAACTGATTGTTCTGTTGGTGGGGGGAGCGCAAAAAAAGTTGAAGGTCAACAAAATTTGACAGAATAGAAGAATCTGGGATGGATATCTCGCAAGGATAAAAACACAGCCGTAAGTAAGTCAGCATGCATGCAGTAGCCACCAGACCACAGATTTTATTTACATATGTAACCACGCACACTGGTTTTTTGAAACTGGTAAAAGGAATTTCCCCACTATCACTATTAAGGTTAATGAATAATTTGTCACTTGCCAGGTTAGAAATTGAATTCTCGAGTCACTGCTTCCCGGACTCCCCACAACTATACCACAACTCAACATCGGGAACTCAAAAAATTGACAATGCTCACATATATATTAACAAGAAATGAAAATTCCTAGGACTGAACCATAAGGCTGGCAGTAACACAAGATTGGACAAAGGATATACCTGCACAAGTCTCAGCAATGCATCGCGTACTTTATCTCTTGTAATAACTGGGCCGTAGTTTGTTGTAGGCGTAAGAGATGGTGATGGTGTTGGTGGAGGAAAGGGTTGAAGCAATGGTGCACCATAGGGACGTTGAAAAGTTACAGGTGGATGGAGTGGTGGGGAGGCAGGCATCGATGATGTAATCGCTGGCATAATTAACCCGGAGGAGGACGGAGGGGTGAAGAACGATGGTTTTACTAAATTTGCAGTATGACTAACTGCAGTACTATTGCCTGCTTCAGGTGTGTCAAAAATGGATGCCAGAGGAGTAGAGGAGCTTGGAAGAGAAGGTTTAACGGCAGGAGCAGAGGTGGTGATAGCAGTTGGTGCATGGGAAGATAAAGATACGGAAGCAGACGAATGATGTGATTGCCCAGGAGTCAGAGCATTTGACGCATTTCCAACTGTCATTGCAGCCTGCATATCAGAAGAAGATACCTCATATCCTGGTCTCTTAGGAAGCATTTAGACAAAATGGCCACCGGTAAACTGAAAGTGCAAAGCTCAGCCACAGAAACTATGCTAATGATGGCAGCAAAAAAGTTACGGAACTTTGATGATGCATCAAAAATATTTTAATATAATGTAGTCAGCATCCAAGTGTTCATAAGGAGGATTTCAATGGAATGACTTACAGGCTGAAAACAAGGAATGTTTTCAGAAGAGTACATACACTGAAGAAGTTTACAAAAGAATCATCAGGAACATCGGGCACAGTAGCAGCAGATGCTGATGGCTCCAAGGGACCTTCTATCACGGACAAACTCGGCTCAAGTTCCTCAAATTCACTGCAATTCGTTAGGTAAACAAAAGCTATTATGTCTAATAATATTAGTAAATTACAATATTGGCGCATAACAAGGAAACACTGACTGGTGGTCCAGCAACAAGGAAAGTTTAATAGTTTAATGGCAATAGCATTTTCCAGGATGAATTTGGACTTATATTATATTGCCCACAAAATCAAGCATCTCATAGATCTCAAACTGCGCAAGCTGTAGAGAGGCGTCTGACAGAGGAACGATGCAACCAAACAGAAGGGGTGGAGAGGAATAAACAAAAGTTGGGTCCATTTCTTGCAAACGAATGCTAAAAGTAAAGGTGACAGGAAATGGACCTAGTGTACAATAAAATAAATCCATGATAGAAGATTAATTAGTAAGATGCAAAAAAACATTTCATTTACCCTATCAAACAATCTAACAAGCTGGAACCAGATTGTGAACACCATGGGACTGCAGACATGGGTGCCTGTCTCAAAAGCTAGAAAGCAATACTCTAGGTGTAACCCTCCTCAAGCCTCATTATTTCCTGGCAGCACTTGCTTTTCTGAGGGTTGCATGAGCCTTCTTTTATATTGGAAAGCGATGGAACTGAAGTCCTGAATTAAAATGAGAAAGGCAAGTAACATGAACAAGCAAAACTCTTCTTTTACACTGGCCCAAAAGATCAACCAGAAGGCCATATGCTTTGCTTCATTTATAAAGCCCCAGAAAGACAAGAACAAGGCCACATATTAGCAAGCAAGTTGGGGTATTCCTCTTTCTACCAAGTACTCATTTAAGTCCCCGTTCTTGGGGAATGATTTACTCCATTTTCTCATCACCTATTTCTTCGCACTTCTCGTGCCTTTAAAATGCCCGCAAAGGGCTCTTTCAGTCTGCTCCACCCATGTGGACAATACCATATTATGTAATTCCATCCACTACACCTCAACATATCCCACCTAGGGGTGATCCCGCGCTGTCCCTGAGCTGAGGACGATAACCACGATCTTGAGAACTGCAAGAAGGGAAACGGATCAAGGGTGCCTAGGGATGAATCCCCAGGGAAAACCCGCCGATGCCTAAGTCAGCAAATATAGTAGAGCTCTGGTGCGAAGTAGAGGGGGGAGAAGGAGATGGGGGCGCGAGATTCCTCTCCACCAAGTGGTGAAGTGGCTCTTGCTCAGGATTAGTGCTGCTCAGATGCGCTTACCTCTCGTAGGAGGGCCTCCCAGGTTTATATAGCGACTTATGGAACGTAAGAGCCCTGTGAGCCGAGGAATTTCAGGGGAGATTACGTCCTCTTCGTGGGTTCCTTGTGACCTGGGACTCTTGATTTCCAGTGGACACGATAGGCCGCTGGAATGACTCGGTTGTTGGCTTAGGGGTCGGGTGTTGGGCCATGAAAGCATTGGCTTCGGCCACCAAGGGTGACCAATCGGACCCACGGTCTCGGGTGACGGCCATGGTGGTGGCGGGTAGTGGACATGCAGACACGGACTAGGAAACACCGACTAATGCAAAGATGATGCACCTAGACTTAAGACACTCTTTTTTTTTATGCAATGACAACCCTAGACTCGACTCGCTCTGATACCAAATTGATGCGGGATCGATGACGACCGGGCTAAGACGTACGATAGACTCGGATTGCGGCCAACACTAGCGCGCTAAGGTAAGCCGGGCGGCTGGCCACCGTGGTATTCTCCAGGTAGAGATGTCTCTCAACAGTAACTCACTCACGCCTGACGATCGTCCCTTGTGAGGGAAACGTGGGGATCGCAGCGATTAAGAAACCACCATCGCCTAGGGTACCGATTCGATCTCGGTGCTCGATTGGAGCAACGGAAAGGGCACTTACAACTCACAATCGCGGTGATTTGAACCTAGCTAACAGCCCTATTCTCACAAACGCAGCAATATAGAAAGTATACTAAACTAGCAAAGTGAGAGAGGAACGAAATGCATACCTCCACGCCTAGGCGTGGGGAAGAATTCCCGGCTGATTTTTGAACAACCCCATTATACAAATGACTTAATTGTTACAATTTCAGAACTGAATGTCCACTCCACACAGGGAGGTATCAGGCTACAATGGCTAATTTTGGGGTTGCTAGAACCTGGGCTGATGGGCCACACTCGCAGGAGGCGAGGGATGCGAACCGGAGCTGATCGGGTACGCCGAGGGGAATCTGACCCGGTTCTGTCCGCGCTGGTCACCCTACGCAGCGAACTTGCGAAGGCTGGTACGGCTAGATCCGACGTCCGATCGAGGCGCCATTTGTTGGAGAACGTCGATGAGTTCCTGAAGTTCATCCATTCTGAAGGATGCTATCAAATCTTTTCAGATCTGGGCGCAGTAGTGACTGCAATAGGCCTCTAGTTCTGCTCACATAGAACTGCACATGAACAAAAATAATTAGGGAAAAAATGGTTGTCGAGGTCCGATCGAGGCGCCACTTGTGGGAGATCATCGGTGACGTCCGGAGGAAGAAGCTCTCTAAAGATCTTACACAGATCTTGGCTGGATGAGACGGGGCAGGCTTGGGAAGTTGGTGCTGGTTCTGAATCGGATCTGCTCAGATCTCTTGCGCGATCTCATGAGAATCACCGCCACGAACAGCACGGAACTCCGATTGAGGCAAGACCAGAGGCAACGCGAAGAGGACTCAAAATCCTTACTCTTCAAAGACCATCTTAAGATGGCATCAGAGGTGGGCTAGAGAAATTAACACACAGTCATCTCTAGATTTGGTGCAGCAGCTCAGACAGATATGCGCGCCTTCACAAAATGAATTTTTACTGGCGACTCCGAACTCCGATCGATGCGAAACCAGCGCTGAAATCTTCCTAACTCACAGAGGTATCCCAGGAAAGTTTTGTGGAAGAAGAAGATAAGAAGAGGTGGGGGATATGGGGTAAGTCACAGGCCCAAGGTTCTGTCCTGTCACAAGACCTGGCCTAGAGCATCACACTCAAGGGAGAAAGATGGAATCACTCACTTCAGCAAATTTCTCTCACAAATCTTTCATTAATTCCTTCAATTACACTATACATGTCTTTTTATAGGAAATGGCAAGGGGAGGGGAATCATTTCTCAGATAGTCCTCCTGTTCTTAATTGTTGGTTCTTATTGCCTGTGACATTTTGAATAGTTTAAGTTTGGCTAAATTAGGGTGATCTATTCAACCCCTCCCCTTCTAGCTCACCTTCCGCTTAGTCTATCGGTTCTCATCACGGGTGCCCCCAGTCAGGGCGGTGATGGGCGAGGTAACATCCAAGCGGGGGATACGTAGAGCCTCCGATTTAAAGTGGTTAATATAGGCCCGAAGCCTCTCCCCCTGTTCCTGTTTGAGGGCCACTAGTTCTACTACTGACCGGGGAGGACCGCTGCCGGCGAAGCTTTCCTTGAATACTCGCCTGAATTGTCGGAAGTCGCAGATGCTGTCGAGGGTGAGGGCTCAGAACCAAGCCTGAGTGCCCTAGACCATGGTGGTCGTGAACGCTCGGCACTTGATGGCGTCGGATGCTCCATGAAGGGTCATGAGGGCATAGAAACTATCATGGTGGTCGGACGGGTCTCCCTGGCCGTCATATGACTTGAAGGTCAGAAGTGAGATCCTGGGAGAGATCTCAGCCTTCAAGATATGGTCGGAGAATGGGGATTGCTCCTCGTCCTCCACGGTAGAGGTCTTTTGTAGGGCACGGAGGATGCGCTCTTGCTCTGCGAAACACCTCTCAAAATCTCACAGTCGGAGGGACAGGTCCGGTTGTCGTTGGGCTGAGGGGCTGTGGGGGCATTCCTGCGGGCTGCCCTGACGCCCTTCGAGGGCCTCGATCTCCGAGAGCTGCCGATGCACTCTGGACTTCTCCCTCCTCTGGGTGGAGGAGGCTTCTTCATATATAATGGGCGTGGGCCCTCTCAAGACTATGCAGAGAGAACTGGTTGTGGATGAAGCCTTAATGCGTCGACGTTGGAGCCTGTGTGCGTTGACGCCTGGCTTTCCACCAGATGGAGATTGAAGTGTAAGCTTCAGATGCGTCCACGCTGCCAACAAGCAGCGTCGACGCTCGGCTTGAAATTTGAAGCTGACGCGGGCTGAAGTGCCGGCTTCAGCTGCGTCCACGCTGCCAACCAGCAGCGTCGACGCTTTGGCTTTAACTTGAAGCTGATGAAGATTTGAGCTCCAACATCAGCTGCGTCCACGCTGCCAGCAGACAGCGTTGGCGCATGCTTGGACTTTGAAAGCGTTGAAGACTTAAGTGCCGACTTCAGATGCGTCCACGCTGCCAACAGACAGCGTCAACGCACGCTTGAACTTTGAAGCGGTTGGAGACTGAAGTGCCGACTTCAGCTGCGTCCACGCTGCCAACAAGCAGCGTCTACGCACGCTCAGACTCTGAAGCTGACGAGGACTGAATTGCCGGCTTCACCTGCGTCCACGCTGTCAACAGGCAGCGTTGACGCATTGGCTATACGCTACACGGCTTCAATAGCGTCCACGCTACTAACAAGCAGCGTCGACGCCTTGGGCTTTGACCTTCAAGGCTTCAGGTGCGTCCACGCTACCAACCAGCAGCGTCGACGCCTCGGGCTTCTTGATCAACTTCATCAGCTGCGTCAACTCAATTGCTTTGCAACGTTGACGCAGTAGTGTGCATGCTCCTTGGATCTGAAGACCATTGCTGTTCTGCTGCGTCTACGCAGGCTGCAGCTGCGTTGACGCCGTAGTGTGCACTTCTTCAGCTGTTAATTAGGATGAAATCAGGTATAAGTTGACAGCATTAAGATAATGAATTTGTCATCATCAAAACCATAAGATAATGAATTTGTCCGAGTTTCTCCTTGAAGATTTTTGAAATTTTTTTTTGAAATTTTTTTGAAATTTTTTTTGAAAATTTTTTTTTCGAAATTTTTTTTTCAAAAATCGCTTCAATCACATTGAGTGCGTTCCGAGCTCAATCAATCACAACAACATTCATCCAAATTTACTGATGGAATGCATTCGGTGTATTCCAGTGTCATAAGTGGGGAACAAGCTCGATGTGTTCCAGTTGGGATTTCCTTTTATGGAAATTTTTTACAGTTTTGGTATAGGATTTTCTTTCAAATTTGAAGAAAAGGGTATATTCCCAAAAAGGAAATGGAGTTTTCTGGAACGCATCGAGTCTGTTCGACCTTGAAATTTTGCAACTGCATCGAAGGTGTTCATCTTACAAACAAGAGGAAGGAGTTATGGTCTTCGGTCATCAGTTTCATTTGAAAATTTTTAAAGTCTTTTTTTAGGGTTATTTTTTTTATTTTATTGCACTGAACAAGGAAAAAAAACAAGCACAGAAAAAAAAATTTTGGGTTCCTCAGGAAGCCATGGCGACATCGGTAAAGATGCTCTTGGTGCCTGCGGGCATCTCAATCTCTGGATTCAGGGCTTGGGGTGAGAACATATCTGGCTGGTATCCGTGATCACGGGCGTGTTGATCAAATCTTCCAATGTGATAATGCGTGGTGCGCTCTGGTTCTCCACCCTTGAGCATGGGCATGATTGTGGTGAATGTTTCATCGCTCAAGCAAGGGGCAATCTGCAGGGGTCCAGTGAATTCAGTTACATTTTGACCGAGAGTGATTCCCAAGATGGGTTTTGGGGTGAATTTGACTTGATTTTTGGAATACTGTGTGAGCATCCCAGTGTTCATCTTGATTCTCTTGATAACCATTCCAAGACCCATACCTTCAACCAACCCCACTGAACTCTTGGTTCCGAATTTTTGATTTTGATCGTGATAAAATTTGGTCCAATAGTCTTTGCTGTAAGTGCGGGTTTCGTAGCTGATAGAAGCTTCGAGTGCCTCGGGGCTGATCTTCTTTTGGGTGCTGCCGTGGAACATGAAGGTGCTCCTGAAATGGGGCAAACTCACAGAAGCCAGGAGGAACTTGGTATATTCAGACAGCTCGATCTTGGGGAGCGACTTTTCCTTGATCAGGAACTTGTATTTTGCCCACGCCCCCACATCATCAAGATCCTTGGGTTCAGGAAAATCTTCATCACAATGGGCGTGCCCTGTTTGCAACCATCTGGTGATACGCTCCTTGTCTGCGCCTCTGGCGTTGTCGATCCCATGCTGAAATTCATCCGTGTTTTGCAAGAGTTCTTTGAACATTTCCTGCAGTTTCAGGTTCAGCATGGGTGGAGAAAGGGCGATCTCAGCTCCGGTGGTGGGGCTGGTGTAGGAGATCACCATGCTGTTCTCCCCGATGGAGAACGCCTCAGATGCCGATTGCTCATTGATGGTGAAGTGATACTGTGATGACTTGTCGACCGTCAAGTGCTTAGTTCCGCGTCTGTCAGTCCCAGGCGGTTGCTGGTTGTTACGCACAACATAGTCTCCCATAGCTATTTCTTTTTTGTTGTTGTTGCTTTTGTTGTTGTTCAAAGAAGAAAAAACTCTTTTTTTTTCTGTTTCACAGGGTTTGGAAGTGAGTGTATGTGAGTGTGATGGTGGCTTTTTTTTGAGGGTGGGAGAAGAGGGGGAGAGCTTTCACAAAAAAATAAACCCGGTTTTTCCCCGTCTTTAATATAATATGGTACGTTCTACACTTCCCCTTTGTGAATTATGTTCTTATTATATTAAAATGCAGTTGACTAATAGTGAAATGCATGCATGCAGGTGATAGAGCTGACTACCGCTATCGACGAGAGTGACTAGCTATGGGAGGAGCTCATGCTGGCACAGGACGAGGCCACCCGCTCGCGCGAGGAGGTGGCCCGTCTGCGCAGAGAGCTGGAGCAGAGCGCCCAATCGCGAGAGTTGGTGGAGCGAGACTGGACCGAGGCGCAGGCGGAGGCAGCTGGCCTGCGGGAGCAGCTGGCACGAGGCAGACCTTTAGAGTCGGTGGAGTTCGCGGTTCTCCGAGTGGAGCTAGAGTGACTCCGCACCACGACTTCGGAGGTGGAGTGTTTTCGACAGGAGGCGTTCGAGCTTCACGGTGAGGTGCGAGCTTACCGGCAGATGAGTCGGTCGCGCAGCGTGATGAGTGGCAGCCATGCAACTCTGAGCGGGAGTCGTGCCACTCACGGCTCCGTCGGCCAGTTCCTTGCGACTTCCTCTCAGCGACAGAGGAACGAGGAGGAGGACCGACGCCGATGCCGAGAGAGAGAGGAGGGAGCTACCTCTGCGATGGGCCCGCCATCGAAGAGGCAGGAGGGTGGAGGGGACAGCTACAGGCCGGAGGGTGCGGCCTGATCTACTTTTGTACTTCCTATATGCTATGATATGATATGACAGTGGTCTAGTTTTATTTTTTCTTCCTTTCCCCCCCCCCTTTTTTGTGAATTTTCTTATGTGATGTATGCTTGTGTGTATGAAAATGTGGATGACTCACGGGTGAGACACACCAGAGGAGTGAGGTACGCCAACTCTATGAGAGAGACGACACGAGAGTGAGAGGCACGCCGACCCTACGGGAGAGACGACGCGAGAGTGGAGAGACACGCCGACTCTACGGGAGAGATGACGCGAGAGAGGAGAAACACGCCGACCCTACGGGAGAGACGACACGAGTGGAGAGACACGTCGACCTCATGAGAGAGACGACGCTAGAGACGAGAGGTACGCCGACCTCACGAGAGAGACGACGGAGAGTGAGAGGTACGCCAACTCTATGAGAGAGACGACGGAGAGAGGAGAGATACGCCGACTCTACGAGAGAGACAACGAAGAGTGAGAGATACGCTGACTCTACGAGAGAGACGACAGAGAGAGGAGAGATATGTCGACCTCACGAGAGAGACGACGTGAGAGATGAGAGGCACGCTGACCCTACGAGAGAGATGACGGAGAGTGAGAGGCACGTCGACTCTACGGGAGAGACGACGGAGAGAGGAGAGATACGCCGACTCTACGAGAGAGACAATGGAGAGTGAGAGATACGCCGACTCTACGAGAGAGACGGCGGAGAGAGGAGAGATACGCCGACCTCACGAGAGAGATGACACGAGAGATGAGAGCCACGCCGACCCTACGAGAGAGACGACGCGAGAGAAAAGAGGGCGAATTTCAAGTGACATAGCAAAGGGATGTGCGGTTGCACTTAGGCCGCACAAGGCTTATGCGGCTAGATGTGGACCGCATGTAGGTGTTGTGCGGCCAGAAATAGGCCGCATGACTTGATGCTCTTTTAATACATGTGCGGTCAATACAGGGCCGCATAAGAGTACGTGCGGTCTATCGCTAGACCGCACAACTCACTACGTAGGGAACCCGATCGGGACTCTGTTGGAGAGTCCCAACCCGAGATGATTCTATCCCAACTTGACCCAAATCCTATCTGACCAAGGATTGGGTCGGTGCTAGAATGAGCAAGGTCAGTGCATCAATGAACAAAGTCCGTGCAATGGACAACAAGGTCGGTGCAATGAAGAAAAAGGTCAGTGCAAAAACTGAACCTATAAAAGGAACATTCACCAACCACACATGATAGCAATACTGAAGCTTCCAAAGCAACTTCTACATTGATCAATGCACACACACATATTCAATATGCAACAGTCTAGCTTCATGAATGTGCAAACAACCAGAAAACCATTTGTTCCACTTGAATAACACCAAATCTGAGTTTCAGCATTACATAGCAAGTGATGAATCATTTCTTAACAAGAAACACCCAATTCCAAGATGTTCATTAGATCACTCATGAAGTACAAATTCAGTGCAGAAATTCAAGTTCATTAATCATGAAACCAGCTTGATCAAATATAAGGCATTTCAATTTCAGTTCAGATCAAAATAAAGAACTAGCCTCATAAGAGCCAGGGGTCAACCCATGGGGTCAACCCATCCCAAGGAGATGGCAAAAACTGCCTTAGCAGTCCAATGCCAGAAAACACAAGTCATTCAAGGACATTTAAAATAGCATGAAAAATCATATCATTAAGATCCACATGGATTACAAGTTTAGTCTAGAGCAAACTGAACCTTCACAACATAAAACTCACAATGTCAAGCATTTATGTCAGTTCATTAAAAACCCATTAGGATACGCAAGAAAGCACCAATAATGCAGAGCTACAAAAACAGAATATTTTCACATGTTTGTTCCAAAGTCTCATGCATAGCACGCATGAGGTAACATCAACATCAGAATTGTGTTCGTGAAGGACCACCTGCAAAGCAAGATATCATCATGTTAGCTTGTTTATCATCAAGATGCCATTAAGCATAAAACGCATAATATATTGGAGTCATCAAAATCATTATCAAAGACAAGGAGGGGCACACAGAACCCAACAATGTCTCCCTTTTTGATGATGACAATATATTCTGACCACCAAATCTCTCTCCTCCATTGACATTATTAAAAAGTGGGGGACGAGGTAAACAAATGTGAAAGTACAAACAGAAGTAGATGGATATCTAAAGCCTGTGGGGCACGCGCCCAGTAATGAACCTCCCATGAAGGGAAGGTGTGGAAACCAAGAACCAAGCAAGAATTTAAAATTTGATGTGCAATTAGCAGATGTGTGACATAAGTACAAATGCTCCATTTTTGTAATTTTGCTAAATGTATGTCTAATTATGCACAAGGAGTATAACAAAATAAAACTATATGCAGTATGTAAAACTAAGCTATGCACAAAATGTATTGTGCTAAAAAGCACATTATTCTCCCTCAATTGTCAACAACAAGAACCAACTGACAATGGGTTATTTAACCAGTTAACTACATGTGTAACCTAAAGAGGCATCTAGATGAAAATAAGTATGTGATGAACAAGACAGATCAAGCATTCAGGCACTCAAGCATGCATAAAGATATAGACTCATGCAAGTCCCTTTGGGACGGGTGTAAGGATGATGCAATCGATTATAGAACATGATGCGCATGTGCAGTACTCAGAAGATCGTGCTTACATAAACAAAGTACTACATTAACCATGAAAGACTTCTGATTCATAAAGGACATTCACACAATCAAACCCAAAGTACATTTGTGAAGATTAAACAATGAAGTTCAAATCAATATGAAAAATTAAATTCTTTAAAGAACACTAAAAAGAGCTTCCCATCCATACACTTTCAACTCATGTTTCAGAGAAACATGCACGGACACTAGTTCTAAAGTGAAACAAGCACGGACTTAACAAGAGTATGCATGTACTTGGAAGAACGTGCACGGACTTAACACAAGTAACGTGCACGCACTTAACAAGAGTATGCATGGACTTAACAAGAGTATGCATAGACTTGGAAGAACGTACACGAACTTAACACAAGTAACGTGCATAGACTTTACAAGAGTATGCACGGACTTTGAAGAACATGCACAGACTTAACACAAGTAACATGCGTGGACTTAACAAGAGTATGCACGGACTTGGCATAATGTGGACATACACAGAATGCTTTGGTGAAACATGCATGGACTTTAAAAAAACTACACAGACTTGGGCTTAGGCTAAAAAATAAATATGCATGATGCCAAAGGATGCACGGACTTCATGTAAGCACGGATGCACAGTGTTCATGGGTTTTGTGAAGTGGAGTCAAAACATGCACGGACTTGCTTAAGGCATCCACAGACTTGTACGAATGACGTGCACGGACCTGTTCAACACTTCCACAGACTTGGATAATTGTGCACGGACTAGTCAAGAGTAATGTGCATGGACTTAACATGAGGGTCGTGCATCAAATGCACAGACCATGCTTGGACTCTATGTAGCTAAGGTAGATGTGCTCTGACCGTGCTACTGTGCATGCTCTGACATGGATTCAGTCTAGGACTGTATAGGCATCGACTCAACTTGCACAGCTTAAAGAGTACAACAATGACACAAAGAATAAGAATGAACTACACGAGGTACTCATAATGCATTCAATAGATATGACATAGAAGCCGTAAGAAAAACCATGGGAATGACCATAAGAGGTGATTAACTTAGAAAGTGATTGACTCATAGTGTGTGGCATCATCAAAACCAAATCCCTAGGGATGCAACAGTCTCCCCCTTTTTGATGATGTCAACACCATGAGTTAATCAGCTCCCAATTCCTACCATCTCTCTGCCAAGTATCAACCATCTCTCCCCCTTTGACATTAGCAACAAAGAAAGGGAGGTAGACATGCAATAGTCAATATGAATGCAATGTAGATAAACCAAGTGAGCGTGTATAAAGTCCTTTACACACAAATAAGAAACAACAAGTGAACATCAACAGTAGTGCCATTGAAGAATTATCTGTGAGACCATTCTCTGTGACTGGAAGAGGAGGCTCTATAGCCTCGTTGTGACTGATCCCTTGGTCTGGTAGCACTGGGAGGACTTGTAGACTGTAGAGTCTCGAGGGAATGGGAAAGCTCACTAACCAATACTGCACTGTACTGCGCACATTTGCCATTTGTGAAGAGAGATCATCTTGAACTGATTGTGTATTTTGCAGTCTATCAGTCAGAGCAGTGATTTCTCCATGAACAGTGTTGACACTATCAAAAATTGTTTGCATACTCGGAACAAGTGCATTCACTACACCTTTCATGTGTTCAAGGTCTTTTCTGAGTTCAAAACAATGATCAAGAATTTTGACAACAGAACTGAAGGTTGTAGTTTGATTTTCTTGTAAGCTGCTGACCATTTCAGCGAGTCTGTTGCATACACTTAGAAGTGATTCCAAGATGTTGCGAGATGCTTCATCTGTCTTTTGTTTAGAGAGTAAAAACTGCATCCATTGAGACATCATAGATTGTTCTAGGTTCAGCAACCTGGTATGCACTCGATTAACATTGAGATTTGTGTATGCAATAAGAGTGTTCACCTTTTCATTCTGCTCTCCTTCCTCTTCCTCTTCTTCTTTTCCGGGCGCTGGTCGCCCTTGTGCCCTCTTCGGGAGCTCTCAGCGTGGCCTCCGTTCCCCTTGTGTAATCTCCGGTAATCTCTGTGTCCCCAGTTCCGTGGAAAAGAAGGGACCTTTTATACCCCCCCTCCACCGCCGCGGGCTTGGTCGAGTGGCGGGAAATACCCCATTAAATGGGATTTGACTTCCCGTAGGGTAATAGCCGGTGTGGCCTCTTCCTGGGGTGACGGCTCAGCTGTGCCCACTGCGCGCCGAGAATCCCCATAGGGTGGCGTGAGATCTTCCGTGTCGGATGGGCATGGGGAGGCCGTGCCGCTGAAGGATGGGGCCGTGCCGTCGAAGGAGCCCAAGCAGCTGTGCCGTTGAACGGGCTTTGTGCTGTGCCGCTGAGGAAGCCTCCACAGCGTGTCGTTGCAGATACCGTTGCAGGGCTTGACGTGTGCCGTTGAAGGGGCACATGAAGTGGTGTGCCGTTGAAGGCATTTGTGAGGGTGTGCCGTTGAAGGCACATAGGGTGTGCCGCTGGAGGGCACCTGGAGGTGTGCCGTTAAAGGCACTTGGAGTGTGCCATTAAGGGCACTTGGAGGTGTGCCGTTGAAGGCACTTGGAGTGTGCCATTAAGGGCACTTGGAGGTGTGTCGTTGAAGGCACTTGAGTGTGCCGCTGAAGGGCCATTTGGGGCGTACCGTTGAAGGCCACGCCAGGTCTTTTTCTGAAGGGGATTGGGTGTGACGTTGAAGGGCACAGGAGCGTACCGTTGAAGGCACTTCGTGGGTTTGTTGAAGTGGATCTCATGGTTTATTCCAGACCCGATTGACGCCCCGTTTGATTTTCTTCGGGGGCCCACGAATAGTGGGCTTCGCCAGGGGTTGGCTTCTCTTCGCTGTCATTATTTTGGGGACGACTCCACGGCAGCATGTTGTCTATTCGGAGAGTCCAGATGGGACGTGTTCTCTAGGGTCTCTTTGGTGGAAACTGTTGTCACTGTTGGACTGGCGGAGACACAGGGGCGTGCGATTTTACACGTCCACAGCGCCATCTGTCGAAATCTCTCCATTATGGTCACCCCTCCAAAAATCTGCTCTTGGGGTGATGCTACTTGGGTTTGGAGTTGCGCCTGAAGAGCCGCCTGTGTCTGAGCCTGGGTTTGCATAGCTTGAACCAGGCCCTACATGAACATTCCATAATCCACCAAAGGTGGTGGAGGTGGAGACGGGGGTCCCGTTGGCTCCTCCTGAGCATTGTCATTTTGAACAGCACGATGACCTCCTCCCGTCATGGTCTGACAATGTAATTATACGATTAAGTTTTCGTCATAACTACCTACTAGTTTAAGATTTTGAAATGTGGATTAAGTTGATGACTATTTATGTAAATTTTCAACCGCGGTGGATTTGATACCACTCTCTGTGACGCCATGACTCGTAAACCTGGTCCAGTTGTAAAGACACATGTCGGATTCCGATCGAAACGTCACAGTGGGACAACCTAAACGGTACAATTACGGTAGAGAATTTTCACATAAATATTGAGATATTATTGTAGCGAAAATAAAATTTCTCGAATCATCAACTTACATTCAAATGTCTTCATCCACATAAATCGAAATAAAGGTAACAATGTAACAAGTCTTTTATTACATAACTAAATTTCACACGTATTTTTTTTCTAACATAACTACCTAAGATAATGACTCGTAGTAAATCCAAGCCGCGGTTAGACCCTTCATCTTCCACTATAAAACCCCCCTTAGAAGCTCAAGGGGCAGAAGGAGCATACAATCAAGGACTCACCTACAAGCGCGCAAGGACTCAAGCCCCAAGGCTTCATGCAAAGACGCAAGGAGCAAGGCGTGTGGGTGGCTTGTTCATCGGCTCGTATACGCCGAGGGTATGTCGAATGTACTCCCCTCACATGGCATCTAGCCGATTCACTCAGGTCCACTCCCTACCGTATGAGACATTATCATAACGGCGATCACACCCGCACATCAGGTCTGCCTGCGTGTGGCACATTATGATAACAACCCGCATGCCATAATGTTGGATTTGCTCCCGCCATGGGACCACGTGCTTGCCACTCCCCCCGAGCCAGCCACCGACGGTCCCGACCGCTAACCCGAGTTAGTCAGACCTGAGCCCGAAGTAACATTCCCAGGACCGGCTCTAACTCCCCGGCATGAAGACACTCGCCTTCTGGGACCTACACCTGACTGCTCACCTCGAGCCATGTCTGGCCTCCCTCAAGCACCAGCCAGTGTCTACCCCTGCCATCCAGTCTAGCCCTCCCTCGGTAACTCAGGCATGCCCTTAGCTCCTTGTGGAGAGCCTCTGTAAAAACATGCAGATGTCCGCTTTATCCTACATTGACCTGGGGACCGACCCACGTGTACAAATTATCCCGTGACTTGCACCAGATGTATTTCGGCCACTTAGGCCCCTCCTGTAAAGCCTACATGGCATCTATAAAGAAAGAAACTAGTTATCTATGCATACCTGTACCCGGGTCTCAGTCTCATATCCGCACCAACCAGTGTGTGTGACCAGTCTCCCAGACTCCAGTTAACTAATTCTCCCCAGTTGAGTGCGATGATCACCCTTTAGTTGCAAGGTATACTCGGTCCCCTCTCCATGGCTTCAGAAATATCCAGGCCCTCCTTCAGCACAGAACAAAGGTGTTTGGATTTAATCTGATGTAAATAAACATCGGCTGCTTGCGGTTGGTGGGGAGAGATGTCTCGTACATGAATCCCCGCAATCATCTGCACACACGCACCCGTGGAACCTCCCTTCTCTCCACGTGTCGCCTGATACCCCTGTGCCCACATGTCGCGTCCTGGTGACGCTTGTCCAATCAAAATTTGGTTCTATAGGTAATTGTCAAGAGATCGACTGGTACGCCCGTACCCTATCTAGTTACCCATTCGCCCAATTACCTTGGCCCCATTCACCCAGAATGGGCAACCACTCTGTTTTCACATATCACTATTATCATTCATTCACTCTCGGAAACCTCTTGTGCAAGTTGACCCCTCTCAACTTTCCGTAAAAGGTGAGTGTACGGTACTACCGTGAGAGGCATATGGCTAGAAAGGAAAAATACCCCTGGCATAACCCAAACTCCCCCTGATGTGACACAAAACCTCGGACCAAAGCAAGCAAGCACAATCGCGAACCGAATGGGCCGAAGTCAGTGGCCAACTCACACGGCACTCACCCCGAACCCGTGGGTGACTCGGCGATGTCGAGGAGAGGATGTGGGGGTGGTCCCTTGCTGGTAGAGGGCTAGCAAGGCCAGAGGGTCTCCCAAAGGGGTATGGAATGGCCTATCCTAGTGACCGACCCGGTGCCAAGGGCACGGGTAACACACACTCCCCACGGTGATCACTCAAAGTATGGAACTTGCGAGTTCGGGCCCTCTCTCTCACCGACCAGCGGAGCTATAAGCTAATATTGAATAACAAGCACCTTTCTCATCCGAAAATGTCCGGAGATCATCTCCGCGACTGACCACGAAAAACGCTTGGGCGCAGTGGGCTCGGCGGCGGTGGCCGAACAACGGCGTCAAGGGCGCCATGGCAGAGTTCGGCCTGTCCGAAGGCGAGGCAAAGGGCCTGATCTACGCCCAAGCCAGCCAGCCGACGATCGACAAGCTCATCGAGCATCCGCGCGGCGGCTTCGCGCTGGGCCTCGAAATCCTGGCCATCAAGACCGGGATCACCCTCGAACAACACATCGAACATCAGGCCAAGGAGGCCGCCAATGCAAGGTCAGAATGGGAGGCCCGCGAGCGGCATATTGCCCGCCTGCGCTCGCGCCTTAGCGCGGCTCCAGATCAGCACGGCCCTCTGGATAGCTAAGCGGCTGACCCGCGTCGGGACGGTCGGACACGAGCTCGAAATCTGGGCTCTCACGAAGCGGAAGGAAATCGACGAATGATCCCCGATCCTTACGGCCTCATTCTGGCAGGTGTCGCGCGAATGGCCGCGCCGGATCAGTACGCCATTTGGCGAGAGGCCCTAGCGCGCCAAGCCGCTGCCCAATCCCTCCACACCATCCCCGACCCCATGACCGCAAGAGAACGGGCAGAGCGGGAAGCTGCGAGCGGGGAGATGCTTTGAACTTCCGCATCAAGAAATTCGGGCGGCAGCGCCCAACGGAAAACCCCGCCGGTGAGACGGCGGGGCTCGGCCCAATCGTGGGCGAAATGTCTCTGAAGGACACCACCATTATGACAGCAGTTCCTTTGTTTAACAAGAGTGCGCCGCCTGTTCGCGCTCCCAAGACGAACCCCGCTCAACAGGTCCGCGAGTGGATTGCGCGCGGCAAGAACGAGGTCTTCAGCGTCGTCACGCTGGTGACGCCAGACATGGCGCGCGTGCTGATCGGCTGCAACACGGACAACCGCCCGGTTCTTTGGTCTGGCGCCAACCGCTCGGTAGCTGCCTACGCCGCCGCCATGAAGCGCGGCGAGTGGACGCTCAACGGGGAGGCCGTGATCGTCGCCTCGACGGGAGAGTTGAACGACGGGCAACACCGCCTCTATGCGGTGATCGAGTCCGGCGGCGCGGTGATGATGAACCTCACCTTCGGCGTCGGTCGGGACACCCGTCATACGGTCGATCAGGGCGTGGCCCGGACGCCCGGTCATATCCTGGTGATGATGGGCGAGAAGGACGCCAACAATCTCGCGACGGCCCTTCAATATCTTTGGGTGCGGGACGTTGGGGCTTCACTTAACGCCCGCCCGTCACCCGATCAGCTTCTGGAGACGCTTGGCCGCCACCCGGAAATCCGGGAAGCTGTGCGTGCGTCGGGCTCATTTGCCCAGTTCCACCTGTCTCGCGGCTACATGGCGGCGGCCCACTATGAATGTGGCCGGGTGGACGCCTACGCCGCCGATCAGTTCCTGCACGCTGTCCTTACGGGCTTGAACATCCAGAACGTCAACTCGCCGGTCAACAGGCTGCGCAAGGCGTTCACTGAGCACGACGCAAAGCGCCGCCCTCTGAACCGGATCGAACAGGCGGCCCTCTATATCAAGGCGTTCAACGCCTTCCGCCAAGGCCGGACGCCGAAGCTCCTGATGTGGCGCAGCACGGGCGAGTCCGCCGAGGCTTTCCCGGTCGTGGAGCGCTAAAATGCAGACGGAGCGCCTTCTGCTAACCGACATTGAGACGGGGGATCGGCTGCGCGCGGTCGACGCCGGTAAAGTGTCGGGCCTCAAAGCCTCGATTACCGAGCTGGGCCTGCGCACACCGATCACGGTGGCCGCGAGCCGGGACGGTGACGAGTGGCACTTCCGCCTTGTTGCGGGAGCGCACCGGCTGGAGGCGCTCCGCCAGCTTGGCGAGGAATACGCTGAGTGCTTCGTCATGGAGGGCAGTTCCGACGACGCCGCTCTCTGGGAGATTGACGAGAACTTCGCCCGCGCCGAGCTGACGGACGCCCAACGCGCTGAACATCATGTTCGCCGCGAGGAAATTCTGAAGCGCAAGGGGCTCGTCAGTCAGGGGCGCGGCGGCGACCAAACGGACAAATTGTCCGTTCGCTCATACGCCACCCAGGCCGCTGCAAGCCTCGGGGTTGACCAGCGCACCGTTCGCCGTGACCTCGCGCGCGGGAAGAAGATCGCCCCCGACGTGCTAGCCGAAGTCGCCGGGACTGCTCTCGACAAGGGCGTGGTGCTCGACGAGTTGGCCCGCACGCCACAGGCCGAACAGCGGCTAAAGCTGAGCGAGATCGCCAGTCGGGGCCTGCGCTCCCAGGTCAAGCTGGCTGACGACCCGCTGAATGACCTTGAGGCGACGGAGAAACAACTCGCCGCCCTTATGTCCGCATGGAACCGCGCCGGGGCAGAGGCTCGCCGCCGCTTCCTCGACCGCGTTGACACACCCGTTTTCGACAGGGGAGCCGCATGAACCTCCTGTCCCGCATCGCCCGCCGCTTCATCACCCCCCACGACGCCGCCTCTATCGTCGCCAAGCACGGGGCCGAAGCCCGACGCATGACCGTCCAGCAACGCTACGACGACTTCCACAACCGTCGCAGGTCCGAAGTCCAAGCCTCTAAGGCAAGGGGGGCGAACTAAGTGGCGAAGCTGACCAAAGCGCAGATCAAGGCCCATGGCGAGGCGTGTGCAATCCTGACCAAGGATAGCCTGTCAGAGGACGAGCGGTGGTTCGTTCTCGAGAACTGGAAAGAGTCGGCGACCCACATCAACAGCGCGGCCGGAGCGTTCTTCACGCCCCCCATGCTGGCGCGTGACTTCGCCATTGAGACGACGGGGCCGCGCATCATCGACCTGTGCGCCGGGATCGGATGCCTCGCTTTCATGACCTGGAACAAGTCCCAGTGGGGCCGCGAGCCGGTCGAGATCGTCTGTGTCGAGCGCAACCCCGATTATGCGGCAGCGGGGCGCAAGGTGCTGCCCGAAGCTCGCTGGATCGTCGGCGACGTGTTCGACCTCCCGCGCGACCTGGGCCGCTTCGACTGTGCGATCTCAAACCCGCCGTTTGGTGCGACGGACAGGGCAGGGGGCAACGCTCCCCGCTATCGTGGCCGTTCGTTTGAATACCACGTCATCGACATCGCGTCTGACCTTGCCGATTGGGGCGCTTTTATCATCCCGCAAATGTCGGCGCCGTTCCGCTACAGCGGCCAGCCCCATTACGAAGGGCGCAGATCCGACGAATACGAGAAGTTTGCCGCCGCGACCGGCATCGAGCTTGGGGCGAGCTGCGGCATCGACTGCGAAGTTTATCGTGGCGACTGGAACGGCGTAGCCCCGGCGGTCGAGATCGTCACTGCTGACTTTGCGGAGGCCCGCGAGCGTCGCCAACCGGCCCAAGCCGAGCTTTTCGGAGAGGCCGCATGACCAGCCCCTCCAACCCCCTAGAGGGAGCCAAGACCGTTAGGCGGAAGCGCCCGGTTGTTTCGGAGCACGCGCTCCAGCTTTCCGTGACGCAGTACCTTCGGCTCGCCGTGCCGGCCAATGTCCTCTGGACGGCGGTTGACCATGCCGCCCGTATTTCCCCCCGCCAGGGCAAGGCCCGCAAGGACCGGGGCGTCAAGAAGGGCCAGCCGGATTATCGGTTCATCCTGCCGCCCCATGGTCGCTCCGCAGAGATCGAGCTGAAGCGGGAAGGGGCCTATCAGGAGCCGGAACAGAAGGCATGGCAGCGCGCGACCGAAGCCGCTGGCGGATTATACGCCGTCTGTCGGTCCGTGGAAGACGTGATCGAAACCCTGAACGGCTGGCGCGTCCTGGCCCCGCGGGGTGGCGAATGAGCGGTCTAACCCAACGCCAGTCAGAGTGCCTGACCGCTATTGTCCAGCTTACCACGTCTGAAGGTGTGCCGCCTACTTATGACGAGCTGAAGGAACATTTGGGCCTACCCAGCAAGAGCGGCGTCCACCGGCTTATCAGCGCCCTCGAACGGCGCGGCTACCTTCACCGCCTTCCGGGTTTCGCGCGCTCCCTTGAGGTTATCCGGCAACCGCGTTCGCTCGGTCGCGTCGACGCGATCATGTCGCTCATCATGGCTTCGGAGGCTGGCCCGTTCCTCGGTGAGCGGGTCCAGTCGGAAATCCGCGCCTGCATCGCTCGGGGGCTCGCTCAATGATCCGGGCCGCCGCCGCAAACACCCCTGACCCTTACGAGCGCCAGCGCGTCCAAGCGTGGCGGCAGAAGGGCAGGGGATTACCACTCCTCGACAAACTCACTAACCCTTCAGGGGCCTCATCAGCCTCTTGGGTGGCGTCCCCAGTCCTTGGTGGCAGTAATTCGATATTATCGGGTTATCGATACCCTGAACTCTGGGATGTTACACTGACTGATGCTGCTACGATGGGCTGCCATACCTACCATGTTGATTCCCGTGTGTCCGCCAACCGGAAGCGCACACCGGCTGCCAGAAGGGTATCCAAGAAGAACCCCGACACTTTCCAAAGCTGGCTATCTACTTCGGGCAAATCCATACTCATCGAAAGCGTCTTAGTGTTTCTCAATGGCTGACATGCCATGATTACACCCAACAAAGTGATTTCAATGGTGCTGGTACGCAACACCTTCCAAGTGCTGGCCCCGTGCAAGATGGATCACTCTGAATCCAATGTGAAGGGTGGGTTGGCCCCAAAGCCACCCAAATGTGAGCAAACATTGGTGCCCAAGCAAGTACGAGCCCTGATTTCAACTACACTAAGGTCTGCCAAAATTGACAGACCCGTAAGAAGAAGAGAAGAATAAGAAGAGAAGGCCGAGATGCGAGTCCTGTCATGTCTTGAATGAACACCCTCGGGTCACGTTTGACAAGCAAATATCTACTCTCATGATAAGAAGCATGGCGGGGTAACCTTACAAGGACATTGCACTTACATGTCTTCGGCACCAGCTAAAGTGCCGCAATATATGATATGCCCTGTCAAAGGGCAAAATGATACCACACAAGTCATCTGGGGGCACTCCCACGTCCTTCGAGGCATCTCTCTCACGACGTTGCGATCCCTAAAATCTATGATAATGCGGGGAAGCAGGGATCTCTAGATATTCACTTGTAACACGGCCGGAGTGACCGGCTGCCATGAGAATTCATCTATGGGGGCCGCAACCGAGATAATACAAGCTCACGCTGAAGAAACGAGTAGGGATATGATCGCGATCACTGCAAATGTGATCCCCATCGAAGATGACGGCGAGAGATTAGCGCTCGCTTCAGATATGCCATCGGAAGGGTAGGGTCATGCCTCTGGACCCTCTATGCCCGATCTGGCTACCATGATGCTGCTGCTACAAAGATATCAACAAGAAACTGAGATGCTGAGAAGGCAGCTTAGTGAGTTGAGCATAAATCCCACAGCCTCGAGACATACTGAAGCTCTCCCTGGAACCTCGCAATGAGGTGCTAATGAATTCGAAGCTTCTCCTCCAATGATGGCCTCTCAACTGGCACCTAATTACACTGGGGGCATAACCCCACTATCGTAGCCCGCTCCTCATCATCCGGGGATTGCGGATGCACCTCAAGCAACGGCGCCAATGACCCCACAGATGCAGCAAGCTCGGCTATGTCCAAGGCCTATTGACCCGGCAATGATGAACAAATTAATGATGGAATAAATGATTGAAGAGAGGTTGACTAATAGAGGCGATGGTGATCATGCCTCATTCGATGTTTACATGGTGCCATATCTAGCTCACCATGCCTCCAAGAAACTACCCGTTGGTGTTAGTAAGCCACCGAAGTTTGAAAAATTCAATGGGCAAGGCTCGCCTAAAGAACATATAGCACACTATATCAATGTGATGGGTGACCTAGCCATGGAAGAATCCTACCTACTAAAGTTCTTCGGGGCCTCCCTCACGGGCCTCGCCTTCAAATGGTATTCAAATCTACTAGCTAGATCTATTAGTGATTGGCCAGATTTGCAACAGAAGTTCCTGGAACGGTTCGAGTCCCTTTGGTCCTCCTCTTCCCCCGATGCCGAGCCAGAAGATTCTGAGGTCGCTAGGTCCGAGTCGTAACATTAACCAGAGGGGAAAATAATGGTCCCTGGCACTTGTTCCTCCGCCCAGGAGATGGCCCAGCCATAGCCGTGCTTGAACCCCTTTCGGATGCCTCGACGAAGCGCGGACTCATAGTAGGGGAGGGCAGGCTTCTTAAGGTCAATCCAATAGGCCTCCGAGCATTTAAACTGCTCGAGTGCCTCCTCCCCGACCGATCCCACCCTACTAGCGAGCTCGACCTTTTCCCATTCTGCCTCGGCCAACCTCCGATCTGCCTCGGCCATCTGCTTCTCTGCCTCGGCCTGATCAGCCTCGGCCTCCAACCGAAGGCGCGCGGCTTCCTCTACTCGGTCTAGTAGCTTGGCGCGCTCAGCCTCCCACTGACCATCTCACTCGGCATGGGCCATGCACTCCTCCTCCAGAAGCTTGCTCTTCCTCTCGAGTGACTGGCATGCCCGAGCCAGTTGCTCGGTCAGGGCCCGGGCCTCCGCCTGACTCACCCTCACCAGCTCTTTAAACGAGGAGAGCTCCCGCTGAAGCCCATCGGGCTACTCAGTGAGCCGAGCTATCTTCCCATCAGACGTACCAAGGGTCCAGGCAAGGTTCCCCCGGTCCAACTCTGACTGAGCGTAAGCTTCAGCCATGGAGGCCCCCATCTGGGCTAGGATCAGGCCACCCTCCATGACCATTTCGAGGGCCGCAATCGGGGAGCGCTGCCTATCTCCTCCTCACACCACCTAAGTGGCTATGCTGCAACGCTTCTGGTATAGAGGGCCCCGGATGCCCAGCCTCTCCAGAGCAGCCTGAATAGGGGCTCCCCCTCCGAGTGGCACCCCCTCGGGAACCCCACCGACTGGCCCGGATTGAGCCACTGCTTCCTCCACCCATCTTGCCTCGGTTGGTTGGGGCTGTGTCGCCTCTTCTCGTGACCCCCCAGCCTCCATCGGCTCGGCCCCGGCCTCCTTGGCCCCCTCTTGCCCAGCAGACGAGAGAGCCAGTCGAATAGGCTCGGCCCCTTCTAGCCCGGTGATGGGGATAGCCGAGCTAACTCCCCCTCCAATTGCAGGGACGACTGCGACCTCCTTGGCCCCTTCTAGCTTGGTAGAGGGGAGAGCCAAACCAGAGCCATCTTTGACTGCGGGGACGGCCCCAGCCTTCTTGTCCCGCTCTTTGGCCTTCACGGCGTCCCGCAGCGTCCTCTCCATGGGATCCTTGTGCTTGGACCCCCGTTGCTTGGAAGACCCTTCCCGGGCCACCCCCTTGCCCTTGTCTTGGGCTCAGGCAGAACCCTCGAGAACTCGTGACTCAAGGGTGGTCAAGTCGTCACCCAGGTCGATCACTGCTCGCTCAGTCGAAGGCGCCTCCTCCTCAGCTGGCCGCCTGGTGTCTGCGCAAAGGAAGATAGGGTCAAGGAAAGAAGAACGGCTTCCTCATCCGAAGGGAAAGCTGATTCCTGGTGCCCATACCTACTGGCTACAGTCTCTTAAGAAGGCATCGCTCGATATTCTCCAGGGTCACCAGCTCTTCCGTAGACTGGCGATACTTCAACAGGATCGCTGCGTACTTCTCCACCTCTGGGGTGAACTCATCCTGTCTCGGAGGGATGTTCGGGTGTAAGTTGGGCATCACGGGGCATCTCCAAGACTCCTCCACTGAAAAAATTCCCACCCAGAAGAACTGAGTCTTCCACCCCAAGTTTGTGCACATTTTTACAAGTCTGTGCACACTCTAGCCCGTGCATATTTTCAATAAGTCCGTGCAAGTTTTCAGCAACAAAGTCCATGCACATTTACTTTAACAAAGTCTGTGCACATTTGCTTCAACAAAGTCCGTGCACATTTCCTTCAACAAAGTCTGTGTAATTTTTCAGCAATGAAGCCCGTGCATATTTTTTTAACGAAGTCCGTGCACATTTTCTTGAAACTAAGTCCGTGTAGATTTTGTATCTGAAGTCTGCACAAACCTTTACAAGGTCTGTGCACATGAAACTCAGTGCACATTTCATGTCCGTGCACTTGAAACCCTGAGCACTTCATGTCCGTGCACATGATATCCCATGCACATTTCTTTTGGTCTTCAAGTCCTTGCACGTTGTTATAAACCCCATGGAGTCTAAACCCCGTGCATATTTTTTTAAGGTTTCGAAGTCCTTGCACACTTTTATAGACCCCGTGGAATCTAAACACCGTGCACATTTCCTCCAGTCATCAAGTCTTTGCACGCTTTTATGAACCCCGTAGATGTTGTACCCCGTGCATGTTTCCCATTGACACAGATTGTTTCCATTCCTTCATAGAGTCTGTGCATACAAAATCCCGTACAGTTTTTCTAATGATTGACAAGTCCGTGCAATCAAAACCCCGTGTAATTTTTCACTTATTTTAACAAGTCTTGTTCACTTCATGTTCGAGTGCACTTCTGCTAGTGAACAAGTCCGTGCACTTTGTGCACGTTTCCAAGATGTTAACTCCGTGCATATTTCTCTTCTCTGCTTCTGAACTTTAATGATTAATTGGGTGTTGGTTAATTGGACAGGGATTTGATTAATTTCTGAAGAGAGGCTAGGGCACATGATCCGAGAGCCTTTGCTTCTGACACGTGGCAGAGAGACCCGTTTACTTTTGGAAGAATCCCAGGGCAAGAAGCGTGGCCTCCACACTCCTTCTACCCTGCAAGCTCATATAAATACTTTTGAAGCTCGTACAACAGTCGTCTATCCTTCGTCCCTATAGCAGAAGAATATTCCATCTAAGAAAGAGAGAGAGAGGATTTTGAAAATAGAAGAGAGAGCCAGTCTAAAGAGTTTTGATCCATTGTGATCTCTGCTTCATGAGAAGCTATATTGTTTTGTTTCTAAGCATTCGATTGATTGTTTTTCAGTTTCTTTGTCTTTGATTTCTATCTTTTCACAAAGCCTTGTTACCCTCTGTGTGTGTTCAGAGGAAGGGAGAAGATCTTTGGGTTCCCTCTAGTGTGTTGGAGGAAGCGAGAATCGCTCCTCTGGTCTGTAATCTGCTGGGAGCAGGTTACTGGGTTACCTTTTTCACTATGCAAAGGAAGGGAGGTAGTTCCTCCGATTTGTATTCTACTTTTGCTGTGCAAAAGTTCAAGGAGGTTGTTCCTCGAGGGTAAGCTGTTTGTCAGCGTTTGTTAGCAGACTGAGTCTACTGTAATCTTGTTGCTCTTGGCAAGGAAGCCTTACTCTGAGGAGTGAGGGGTGGATGTAGATTGCGTGTAGCAATCGAACCACCTAAAAACTATCTGTCCCTTGTGTAGGCAGGAAAACGTGACTCCTTCGACTTTTTTTTCTTTTTGTGCTCTCTTTTCCTTCTAGTCTCTCCTTCTTCAATCCACTTGTTTATGTCATTGAAACACGGAGGAAAAGAGAGTCAATTAACAAGGTGAGGGAAGTAAACACTGATCGTGTTCGCCACCCAGACTCTCCTTCTCTCTTTCCCTTCTTCCTCTTGCTCTTCTTCTTTGTTCGAGGGGCGACGGAGCCCTAGGGCTCCTTTCCCTCTCTCTCATTTCCTCTCCCCCCGCTCTCTTCTTCTCTTCTCCTCCCCCTCTTCTTCCTCTTCGTTGCCTCCGACGTCGGGGATGGCCGCCGGCTGGGTGTGCCGCGGACGGGGGTGCCGGGTGTGCCGCCAGCAGGCATAGGGTGTGCCGGGAAGGGTTCGAGCGTGTACGCCGGGCAAGGGGCAGGGGGTAGCCGGTGAGCGGAGGGAGGCGCGAGTGTGCCGGTGAACGGGGGGGCACGAGTGCGCCGGTGAACGAGGGTGTGAGTGTGCCAGTGAACGGGGCACGAGTGCGCCGGTGAACGAGGGCGCGAGTGTGCCGGTGAATGGGGCACGAGTGTGCCGGTGAATAGGGCACGGGTGTGCCGGTGAAGGGACCTTTTGGGCGTGCCGGGGAAGAAGCGCGCGAGTGTGCCGGGGAAGCCTCATTGGGGTGTGCCGGGGAAGCCTCATTGGGGTGTGCCGGCGAAGACGCGCGCGAGTGCGCCGGCAAAGAGTGGGATAGGGCTTTATTGTCAAGGACTTATGGTGTCGCCCTACGGGGCCCACCTCCACTTTGTTGGGGCCGTCACTCCTTGTGGACGTGCACCCATGTTTCCCCTTACGCCTCTGGCCGAGAGAAAACTCTGCCAAAATTTTGCCAAAAATTGGCAGAGATTTGGTCATTTTCAACGGTGGTCCCCTCATGGATTCCAGACTTCATCATCTCATTCACCACCTCCCTTTCACCTTTCATTTAGTCGGTTCTTTGGTTTGTGGCATTTGGTGGGCCTCTGCTAGGGCCATGTAGCTAGGGGCCTTATAGGCATACCGGGGAAGGACGCCGGGGAGCGTGTCGACGAAGGCCCTCAACGAGTGTGCCGGGGAGTGACACTGAAGAGTGTGCCGGCGAGGGGCCCTCAAGTGGCATGCCGGGCAAGGGTGCCATAAGGTGTGCCGGCGAAGGGTCACCCAGGGCATGCCAGTGAAGGGTTGGTTGGGGTGTGCTGGCAGAGGTCCTGAACGGGCGTGCCGGCAAAGGGCCGCTAGAGCGTGCTGGCGAAGCCCCCTGACGGGCGTGTCGGTGAAGGGGTGCCTGGGCTCGATCCATTTCCCCTTTCCCCTTCTTTTCTTTCCTTTGATTATAGTGAGATGTTCCTCTTCCTTTGTAGCTCACTTTCTAGTTGTCTGCAATTTGTTCTGACCTTCGTCTATTGCACTTTACAGACAAATGGCTGCTCCAAGTGGTTCCTCTGCTCCCACTGCTGCTGCTCCCGGTGCTGGAGCCGCGCCCGCAGCGTCGGTACCCGTGGTCACGTGGTACAACATGGAAGACTTGGATCGAGACTATGCTGAGATAGCAGCACTGGCCGATTCTTCGGGCTCAGACACCGAAAGCGTAGACACTTCAAGACTTGCAAAGGCCGCGAAGGGTTTCACATTCGACCGCGTCACCGGCAGCTATAGGGATGACTTCCCCAAGGACCGGCACCTGATCCGTTACCTTAAACACCTGCAGTCTCAGCGGAGGGAAGAGCCATGGGTCGTGAAGTCAGTGGAGCGCGCCTTTTTACAGGCTCGGGACAGTCTATCACATGTCGTCCCTAGAAGTGTGCCCACATATCTGATAGGCGAGGCCCGTGAGTGGGAACCCATGCTGGGGATGGAAGCTGTGCTACCGGTGGAAGACATTTACAGAATTCAACGAAGACTTGGTCTCCGTTGTGCACAATTTGTCCGGTCCTAGAAAGAGAGGCAACGATATCAGAGGATATCCAATTATCGGGCTCCAAGTCAATGAAATCAATTTTTGTGGGCTTTCCATTAGGTAGGTATGCAAGGGATATGATGGGAAGCGGGATCTCTTGGTTCGTACACTTATCGTCATTGGAGGGTGGATAGTGCATATGGTGACCCGAAGGTGGCTCTAATACAAGCGCGCCCATGGATTAGACTCGTAGAGACAAGTCTAAAACTCGCTCTGATACCAGTTGATGTGACACCACTAGGGAGCATGCAGAAATTATGCAGAAGTTCTTTGGACCTACTTCGCAAACACATGCACAAGAGCAAAGAAACCTCGTGAGTTGTCGAACCACCGTAGCACACACGATTCCCAGGGTGACTCGGTGATGCCGAGTGGAGGTAATGGAATAAGACCCTTGCTGGTAGAGGGCCAACAAGGCTAAGGTTGCCCTCCTGAGGGTACGGTGCCCACACTCAGGGGGCTGGCGGGGTGCCAAGTGGGGCACTAGGTCACTCTCTCTCACAAAACCACGGTGACCGCACGGAAGTGGAGTACTCCGGGTTTGGGCACTCTCTCACTACCAGCGGAGCAATCCCACAGATATTAAAAGAACAAGTACTGATAACGGGAGCAAGGTTTAGAGTTTACCCGATTGGTTTGAAGAAACCAACCCCGGTCGGAGACGTGGGCGAGCGGGGGAGTGTGGGTCCCCACACACTACGTCGGTGTAGCTTCCCCTGTTCAAATATTACATGCACTACTCCCCACGCAGGAGGGTTGGACTAGGAGTGGGGAATTTAAGGGTACAATCAAACACTATCTCCACACAGGGAGGGGGGCTAAGCCGACCAGGCGGGGTGGGGAGATTAGCTGAACTAGGGCTGATTAGGCACTTCCCCGGGTCTGTCTAGGTCTGGAACGATAGGATAGGAAGTCACCGTAGATGCCGCCACGCACTCCACCGAGCTCAGAAGTCATCGAAGTAGGTGTCAAAACATCACTGACGGACCCAGGTACACCTATGAATTTCTGTGGACTATCCCGACGTCGTCACCGGCCAGAGCAGACTCAGGATCTAGTCCTCTACGCTCTGGCTCAGACTGGTTCCAAGCTACAGTAGCAAATGAATGTAGTCACCACAGCCGCTCCCGAAGTCCAAATGTGGAGAGACCAAGACGAGTAAAACCATGGTCGAGTCTTCTTCGAAACGGTACCCACGGGGATGCCAGAGAAGGTCGGAGCCGACAGAAGTAGCACAAATAGTGGTCGGGTGTCTGCTCAGTCCTAGAGATGACAGAACAGCACACTCGAGGGAGAAAAATGATAACTCACTCTTCCGGGGTCCAATCGGGGAGCCTCTTCTTGATTCTGGACGACGACTCGTAGTAGAAGATCTCAGCCAAGCCCTGCCTCCAAATCTTCAGCTGGCCAGTCGTGGGAGTCTCTGCAAGAAGCCTCAGGTTGGCAGTCTGGAGGGAGATGCGTAGTCTAGGGAGATCGACTCCTCCGGACAGCCACGAACTCTGAATGGGATGAAACTAACACCGTTGCGAAGGCAACTTGGAGACGCTTACCCTTGGGGGTCAAGGGGCTTCGAAATGAATTCGAGATAGGCTCTTCAATCAGCACCTTCTCTGCTGCCAGCGAACTAAGAACTGCAGGTTGAAGAGGAGAGGTGGGGAATGAGGTGATCCTAGTGGTCATATCATTGATCGCCATAGTTGCCTCATGGCCCTACCCCTGTCCGCCAATATCCTTGTCTCTGTGTACATAGCGGCTTCCTCCTTGACTACTTGGTGTCCCCTAGCGGCCGAGTGTTGGATCGCTTATGCCCAGAATGTCATTTCCTGATGTTCCAGTTTCTGTTTATCTTGGCTTGACCTCATGGTCTGCCCGTCACCGTGGATGTCTGTCGACATCCTATGAGGTCCGGGACCATAATGAGATGGCCTGGAGTGCTTGTGTATGGTGTTGTCATCTGGTTTCGGTCAACCCGGTGTGACCCAATGGTTGACAGGTGACCTTGTGTGTCTCGGCGGTTCTGTCCAATTCAAGACATGACTCTGGATGCCGCGAGGTGTCGTCTTACCTCATTCTGCATATCCAGATGTGTTGAGGGTCCTTGGTGTTCCCTCAGGTCTCCGTGAGTCATTTCCTGCGGTGAGTCAGTTTCTCTGGCTTAGGATTAGACTGATTGGCAGCTTGTTCCGCTTTGTACGACGATCTTGACTCTGAGTCATGAGACTCAAGGATCGTTGTAGCTTCAGGCCTAGTTGCCTTGTCTTGAGTCTATCGACAGTTTTCTGTGCTGCCATTGGTGCTTTGTAGTACGTGCGACAGTGGTTCCTTGCCTATCCGTACTCCAGCACTCATATTTTAAGTCTGTGTCTATTGAGCCTCCACTAGTAGTAGCCTTACGACACGTTACGGCGTGTTGGCCCTTATGGCAGGGCAATTCCCGTTGTATGATTTTTAAGCTAGTTTCGTGGGCCCCTGGTTCAACTGTAGCGTCCTGCAGAGGGGGAATACTAGCTAGAGGCCTGGCTTAGGTAGTGAGCCAGTGTGTGCACATGTGATTAGAGGCTTGGACTAACGCCGACAGGCATTACCCTATCTAGTCACTCGCGACTGTAGTTCCTGTTCTGGTTCAGCGTGTACCTCGGGTCTCCGTCATTCCAGGCATCTGTAGAGAGGTACTTGAGGTGCAGTGCAAGATGTCAGTGGATGCAGCTGACTGTTCATCTAGTGAGGAGGTACTTCCATCACGTGACATGTGACTCTCACATTTCTCGTGCATCGTGACCTTTCCGGGTTAGCCTTCTCTCGACTTTGCCCGAGGTTAGTGTTGTGTTGTGTGCACGACGTCCAAGTCGTGTGAGTGGTCGTGTCTAGAAGAGCATGCATGGCAATCGAGTCGTGTATGCTTTAGGATCTGCCTTGCCTGTCTAGGGCTTTTACCCTTTTTCTTGGTGTCTCGTCGACGGATCGGTGACTCCTAACTTCGTCAGTTCAGAGTTTGCCCTCTCGTTAATGCCTAGAGTAGCCTAGGGAGCCGAGGTTAGTTTGGCAGTCGTGCTTCACTCGGTATGGCTTCTTTTCCCTTTTCTTTTAGCTCCTCAACTCCTTCCTTTTCCGGCTTTCTTTTACAGCTTTGTAGTTTAGCTTTTCCTGCTTTACTACTCCTGTTATTTTAGCTGTTGTTCCGTGTTACTGCGTTGTTTTTTAGTGGGGATCCGTGTGACCCCTACTGAGCCAGTGACACGAGGCTCACCCCTGTTTTTCACGTGGGTCGTTCTGCTTCCGCGGTTCCTGGTGTGGCGTGTTCGTAGTTGCCAGCGGTACGTGCGTCGGGCTTCCCCCGACCTCAGTGTACGTCTTTCTTTTCTGTCGACTGTACTTGTCTTTCCTTTGGGCTAGACTCTGGTATAATTGTTAATCTTGAATTTGATGATAGGCTCACGCCAATCTTCTTCTTCTAGAGGAGTGTCCTGGTCAAAGCCTTGGACCTCGTAAACTATGAGGTCGGAGTTACTTTCGAGTGAGCTAGGCATCAGCCTTCTGTATTTGACTGTGATGTCGACTTTACCCTCAGGCGGTGGCTTGATGGCATCAGCCAGTTTGGCTAGGGCGTCTGCCTGGGCATTACCGCTTCTGGGAACGTGGTCTATTCCAAAGAAATAGAACTTTTGGGTTAGCCAGGTGACGACGGCATGGTACGGGACTAGTTCTGATTTCCACACGTTGTAGATGCCAAGGACCTGTCGGACTATCAGTTGAGAGTCTCCCTAGGCTTTAAGGCATTTGATGCCCATGTTGAGAGCCATTTGGAGTCTGATGATCAGGGTTTCGTATTCGGCTTCATTATTGGTTAGAGCCTTCATGAGGGCACATGAGTTGTACAAAACTCCGCTCTGAAGAGTCAGGAAGATAATTCTGGCACCTACCGTAATGCCTGAGCTGAGGTTGCTTCGGGTAGTACCTCGAGAAGCGCCATCGAAGTACAGCTCCCAGCAAGGTTGGCTGGCTATGAGGGCATCTTGTTGTCAGTAATGCAAGACATCTCCGCTCTATTTAGCCAGTTGTTACTGTTGAAGAGTAGGAGATTCCTCATCTGGAAGCTCTGGGTGGAATAGAGAATCCTCTGGTACTGGATGGGCTGCCAAGAATGCAGCCCTGCCCTGCCCCTTGATTACTTTTCTAGGGACATAGGTGATGTCGTACTCCATGAGCAGGAGTGCCCATTTTCCCAGTCATCCTGAGAGAATGGGTTGTCTGAGGAGGAACTTTAGGGGGTCGTGCTTAGATATGAGCTCAACCTGATGAGATAGGAGGTAGTGCCGCAACTTCTTGACGGTAAACACCAATGCCAAGCATACTTTCTCCATGGGGGAGTAACGGTACTCGGCACCGATCAATTTCTGGCTAAGGTAATAGAGCGGTTGCTCTTTACCTTCTTCATTGACTTGCGCCAATAGAGCTCCCAGCGAGGCGTCCATGGCGGCAATGTAGAGTATGAGGGGTTTACCCTTGACAGGTGCCCCTAAGACTGGAGGAGTGAGGAGGTACTCCTTGATCTGCTCAAAAGCGGTCTGGCATTCCGAGTCCCATATGAAGGGGCCGTCTTTCTTCATCAGTTTGCTGAAAGGCGCGCATCGACCGGAGAGGTTGGAGGTGCATCTCTAGATGTAGGTTAGTCTGCCTTGGAGCGACCTGAGTTCGATGAGGTTGCTAGTGGTGGTAGCTCCCAGATTGCTTTGATCTTGTTGGGATCCACCTCGATTCCTCAGTATCGGATGATGAAATCGAGAAACTTACCACTGGATACACCGAAGGCGCATTTCATGGGGTTCATTTTGAGCCCATATTACCGGAGACGCTCGAAGACTTGACGCAGGTCGCGTAGGTGGTCTTCTCGCCTTCTAGTTTTGACGATAAGGTCGTCAACATAGCATTCGACGACATTGTGTAGCATCTCGTCGAAGATTTTGGTCATGGCCCTTTGGTAGGTAGCACCGGCATTCTTCAAACCGAAGGGCATGCGCTTGTAGTTGAAGATCCCTTTGGGAGAACTGAAGGCGGTGTAACCCTTGTCTCGGAGGGACATCTGGATCTGGTTGTAACCCGATGACCCGTCCATGAAAGACAGAGCTTCATGTCCGGTGGTCATATCGACCATTGTTTCTATGGTAGTGCAGCATCATGTGTGTAGAAAAATATAGAAAAAGATCCCAAAAGGGACAAAGCAATAAGGCAGACAAAGGTAGTATTCTTAATGCTCTGATTAAGAAGTGCTGGGTTGAAAGGCACATGTTCGAAATAGCAAATGGGGGATGCAATTGTCTTCACTGTGGATTTAGCATTTCACTTGCACAAGTGCTACTGAATTTTGATTAGAATTCTTGATCATGTGCTTTAATTTCCTACATAAGGCTAGTGTATGTTAATATTTCCAGATTCCTAATCCCTCGTTAATTCTGTGACGGAAGAACTTGATGTGAATGTATGGACTTTATAAACTCTTGTTGGTCCTACATCTTCAACATGTTCGCCTTGCTAAGGGACTAGCAATGAGTAAGTTGGGGGGTGTGATAAGTGTGTATTTATACATGTTAATTTATAATTTGCACATCTTTTATGAGCTTTAATAGTAATCATTATGCACTTATCACACTTAATATCAATTTTTGATAAAAGTGCTTAGTTTGATGAAATTAATTATAATGCGAAGAATAAAAATATTATTTTGCAAGCACTCGGCCAGAACTCCACAAGTCTGCACAATTATATCTTCATACATCTCTACATATAATATTTCCCCCTCATGCGTAGCTGCATATCACCATGTGTTGCTGTATGATATAACTATACACTATATATTGCAGGTAACTTTTGCAGGTGAATGGGCCCCTTCGTGGGTCTTCAGCTGGCCATGGCAGACAAGGCCAAAGGCTTGCACAGCAGCCTTATCCACGTGATCATCTGGGCATCCAAAGCAAAGTTGAACATGGCGGGCCCGCGTGGAGGAAGTCGGCCATTGCTCCAGGCAGGGCGACGGGAGGGCATGGCTTCGGCGGAGGCAGGCAACCCTCCACGCACGCGACAGCAACAGGCGGATGGGTCTTCAAGTGGCAGGTCGGCAAGGCAAGGCGGGCCACGCTGGGCTTCCACAAGGCACGGCGGGCCACGCTGGGCTTCAACCAGCCAAGGCAAGCAACCGCCCAAGGCTTCGCGCGAACGGGGCCAGCATGCAACGCAGGGAGGCGGGGTGGCAAAAGCGGGCCAGGCCGGTCTTCAACGTGCCTCCACACGCGAATACGGCCAAGGCTTCTCCACGTCGGCAGCGGCGAACGCATCTCCACGCGGGGTGGCCAGGCAACTGCAACAGCAGCTTCCACTTCAGTCGGCCACGTTCGGCCGTGGCTTCGGCGGAGGGGCTTCGAGCGGGCCATGCACGAGAGGTCTTCCGCACATGGTCTCCACACGCGGGCTTCACGGGGAGGTGGCCACGCCAGGCCGGTATCCACGCAACCGTGCAACAACGAAGGGGCTCCATGCAGCCGGGACGCCACTTCACATGCGGGCAACGCACCAAGCTCTTCACGCTGGGAGGCCAGCGAACGCAGGCTCCACGTGGGCCTTTGCCCAAGTGCACAGGAACGCATCACACAGCCAGAAGGGCACGGTCGACAGGCGCGGACGGCAGGGCTTCTCACGCGGGCCATGTACTGTGGTCTTCACACGCGGCTGGGCCATGGGCTTCTCCAAAACGGCCACGGTTTCCACGCGGGCCATGCAGGAGGCTTCACGCGGGGTGGCCACGAACGGCTTGGTCGACAGGCTTCTCCATGCATTCAACGCGGACAGCAGCCAAGGCACGGGCGTCTCCACAAGCAGCAGACGGTACAGAGAGAAAGGTGGTTTAAGGCCTATAAAAAGAGGGGTTGGGAATGGTTTTAGGAGGAGTTCTTAGTAGTGTTTTAGGATGTATTTTTTCTTTTGTGCTGTTGTTAGTTCATGTGAGGGTTGTGTTTGAGTATTGAGAGTTGTGGGAAGAAGAAGGAGAGAGGGGCAGGAGGCCCCTTCATGTTACAAGTTCTTTTCATGTTATTGATCTTTTGAATTTATTGTGTTCATCATTTAATTTCTGATTCTTCCATTTAGTGATATTCTTATTGTTCATTTCTTTAGTTCATTTGTTTACAGTTAAGTTTCAGGTTCAAAGTTCGGTAAGTGTGTTAATTTTGTCAGTTTCATTTCACTTGTCTCGTTCATTTTTAAGCTCAAGTTTTCGTCGTTCTTTCACTTGTTTAATTAAATTTAATTTCTCCAATTCAAAATCAAGGTTTCAACTCCATTTCATGATTTTCCAACTTAAAAATACAAGGTGTTCAACTTTTAAATCTAATCCTCCCTGTGGATTCGACTCGGTCTCACCATTTAACTACTCTATTTTAATTTGTGGGCCGGATATTTAAATTTGGTAGCGGGTGTATTAACGACGTGCGTTTTCGCGCTATCAGACAGTCATCCGAGTGTGCCATGCTCTCTGCTGGTTGTGTGTTATCGTTGTGATCAGTCAGGGCACGTTTCTCGAAACTATCCGTTGAGGCAGCGGATGGTGCAGTTCACTCAGGCTTTGCAGTCACAGCAGTCGCAGTTCCATCTTCCTCCGCCGCCACAGCCATCTCAACCGATTCAACCGCCAGTTCTTGTTCCTTCTTAGCAGTCGTCTGCCGTTACTCGTCTGCCGAGAGCTAGAGTTACACATATCACTCGTGCGGAGGCGTTGGCGTCTAATCTGATTGAAGGTATGATTTCGATTTACGATCGCACAGCTCATGTTCTTATCGATTCAGGTGCGACGCATTCGTTTATCTTCGAAGATTTTATTGCCTGTATCGAGAAGCCAGTGAATGAAATTTCTTGTGGTATGCTCGTGGAGTTGCCGTTTGGCGATTTCATGTCTACTCCTCTATGCTTGAAAAATTCTCTGGTTGTGGTCAGTGGTCGGAAACTATCTGCGAGACTTTATGCATTACAGTTAGCCGACTATGACGCGATTCTTGGTATGGATTGGCTAGAACTTTATAGTGCCATGGTGGATTGTTGTCTCAAGCGAGTCTATTTCATGCCACGCGGAAAGTCAACCTTCTATTTTCAAGGTATCGATTTCTGTTTCGTTCTGCTATTCCTTTCGGTCAGTAGGGTGTATCGTGTGTCAGTTGCCTCCTTGTCCTTCATTTAATTTCGAGGATAAAATTTCTTTTAGGGGGGAGGGACTGTAACACCCGTAGTTTAACGGATCTTTACTGATGCGGATCTAGGATTCGTCCGGTGAATTTTGGCTATTTTTAGAAATTTTTTTGGTATTTTTAGGCATTTAATTGAGGTTGTTAAACCATCAAAATGCAGGAACACAATAGGGACTAGAACCTGCCATGACATAAGGGCCACGACGTTAATTACATCTCTCCAAAAGGGAGAAAACCCTTGATTAGTTGCTAGGAAGAGAGACCTATGGCCTGAAATTTGCATTAATAAAAAGGAGAGAGATGACTCAAAATGTAGTGAAATGTTCCACGCTAGGGCAAGGCTGATTAAGCTATTTTAGTCATTCATCGACCATTTCATGTTCAAAAGGTATTCTGAGTCAAAAACATGATGAAGATATGAATAATCTTTGGGTAAATGCCCACCGAGGATGAGGCAAGTTTAATGTTTGGTAATAACAGGAGCGGGATGAATCCCTATGAGCATCGGTTAAATTCGAAGAGTTGTCAGCCCAGGGCAAAGTCAGGCCATGGCTATGGCGGGATGGTCCCCGAGACCCAAGTCTGGCTTATGAGGGCATCATTTTTTTTTCATTCCCTTCACACAAGGTCTAGGGGGTGAGAGGCCTTAGATTAGACACTAATAGTTCCTCGGTTATTATCCTTTTATTATTATTATTATTTAATTATCATTGCTATTTTTATTATACCCTTTTTGTTTGATCATGTATTATTAGTCGACTGAATCCCTTGGTAAGTCAACCTGTGTCAAGGAATAGGTCGATCGACACCCAGGTTAGTCTACCGACTTGGTCGACTAAAGATGAGAGTCAATCGATTGAGTCTGCCAACGTGACGACCTGAACAGGGAACAAGTTGACTAACCTATGGGTCAGTCGACTGAAAGTGCAGGTCGATCAATTGAAAACATAAATCGGTCGACCAAACCTGCTAGTGCGTCGGCCTAAACTAGGGGGGGCAGGTGGATGACACTAATTCTACGACCTCCGGGGAGGGAAGGACTCTTACTCGACGGAGTCGAGTTCCTCGCACCCCGGGAGTGTGATGGAGACATCGCCTCCCTTGCCCACACTCATGGCGCGTCTCCTCACCTCGGACGCATCTAGCATGGTCTAGTTATTTACTTAGCACTTTATAATTCTAGTCCCTGACAATATAACAAACACTTTAGTCAGCATTAGTTAGTCATGAGACATTCAGACGGATATAAAATGTGCACGGACTTAATTAGGGCGTAAGATAAGTGTGCACGGACTGTCAAGTGCATAGGAGAGTATATGCACGAACTTAGCATCGCACATGAATGAAATTTGCACGGACCTTATATTGCACGGACTTCGTGTGTACAAAACAAAGGACATGCATGGACTTGGTGTTCAAGCCAAAAACATGCATGAACTTTGTGTTTATACCAAAACATGCACGGACTTGGTGTTCAACCCAAAAACATGCACAGACTTGGTGTTCAAACCAAAAACATGCACAGACTTGGTGTTCAACCCAAAAGCATGCATGGACTTAGTGTTCAAACCAAAAACATTCACGGACTTGGTGTTCACACCAAAACATGCACGGACTTGGTGTTCAAACCAAAACATGCACGGACTCAAAAATCACAAGAAGTAAAACATGCACGAACTTATGTTTTTACACAGAACTAAAATATGCACGGACTCAGTATGCGTTGGTGAAACATGCACGGGCTCAAAGATGTTCAGAAGAGAAATATGCATTGAGTCAGAAGAGTGTGAGCTAAAAAATACATGGACTCAAAGCATGCACGGACTTCAAAATGCACACGAGAAATATGCACAGACTCTGTTAATGAAGAAATGCACGAGCCTAGCCTTTCAAAGGCTGAGATGTGCACGGACTCAGAATTTGAGAAATGCACGGACTTTATTTACCGTCCAACAAGAATATGCACGGACTATGTATGCCCAAGGGAGAAAACTTGCACGGACCTTCTACGTGCACAGACTTTGAATCAAACAATGAAAAGTGTCCATCGACCTCTTGTTGACATATCTAAAACATGCACGAGCCTATGTCAGTGAAATAACAATATGCACGGACTTTCTTCATGTTTAATACAAATGAGCACAGACTCAAACATGCTGAGCTTGCATAGTCCTTAGTACTTACCAACTGAAATGTGCATTTGCCTTACCTGACTGACAGAGAAGGTATGCACAGACCTTTCAAGTGTAGTTGTTGACTCGATCAATGTGACCAGTTGATCTTTTGCCATCTTTGACCTACGTTGACTGTCCTGCATTGACTTTTGTTTAACCACATTAATAATCATAACAGCCTCATGAAAGTATCAGGATTATATAAGAATGGTTTATGAATATTGGCATTATCAAAGAATGACTTATGAATATTGACATCATCAAAATCACAGAGATACAACAAGGAAGGCAGTCGAATTCGCGTCACTATTTCAGGGGATGATGTCAGTGGCAGAATATGAGTTACAGTTCTCTCGCCTAGCACCCTATGCTCAACACCTAGTGAGCACTGATCTTCTAAAAGCAAATCGCTTTATGGATGGGTTACGTCCCATTTTTATCCAGCAACTTGGCCCGCAGAATATTCGGACCTATGTAGAGATGGTCCAACGGGCACACCTATGTGAAGGAACCTTGGAGAAGGTCGATAAACTCAAGGGTAAAGTGGAGGAGCTGGGCTGAAGGTCTGATCGTCGAGATAAGAAGCCAGAAAAATTCAGCATTACCTATAATTCTCGGGATAGCAGGAAGAGATCCTGAAATGGAAATGACAAAGATGAACGCCGGAACAAGAAGGTCAAGGAAGAAGAAGATAAGCAAGTCATGGCGGCTTGCTCATTTTGTGATAAATTCGGTCATATGATTTGGACTGAAATGCATAAGTAACTTCCTACTAAACATATCTGAATTTTTGTCTAAGTGTTAGACAAAGGTCAATGCACGTTCAGGCCATAATCACCTAACGTCGATGCATATTCAGGCTGCCTTCAACTAAAGTCGATGCACATTCTCACTAAGTCTCACGAAGTCAGTGCATCATTTTGCATTAAGTCTCATTAAGGTCAGTGCATCATTATGCATTAACCATCTTAGGTCAAATTATATTTTAGGCTTAGGTTTCATAAGTCAATGCACGATTTACACTAAGTCCAACAGGTCGAATGCTCCTTTTTCTGTGAAGAACAAAGGTCGATGCAGGATTTGAACGATTGAAACACAGGTCGACGCACGTTTTCATATAGTGCATACTAAGGCCTATGCATGTCTTGCCTTAGCCATACTAAGGTCGATTCATGTTTTGCCTTAGCCATACTAAGGTCGATGTATGTTTTGCCTTAGTTACACTAAGGTCAGAGCACATTTCTCAACATGCAGTATAAGATCTACGCACATGCATTGTCCAAGTCGGTGCACATTGCATCTAGTGTTGACTCAGGTCGACCTTCATCCTTATAATTTCTTTATAAGTTCGGTGCATGTTTTCTCACATAACCTATAAGGTCGGAGTAGGTTGAGCAACATGTAGATAACGTCGGTGCACATTTTGGGTGTCTGCATATAAGGTTAGTGCACATCTTGCATGACTGCATACAAGGCCGGTGCACATTTCTAATCATTCATATAGAAGGTCTACGCACATTTTTTGGTCTGGGCTTATTCAAGCCTGAGCAGGTCCAAGGTCGGTGTAGGTTGCATACATCAGGTCTATGCACATTTGCATGTTGTATTCTAAGGTCGATGCACATCGTGGCCTAGTAATACTAAGGTCGATGCACATCGTGGCCTAGTAATACTAAGGTCGATGCATATTCAGTCTTAGTTTTTCTAAGGTCTACGCACATATTGCATCATGCCTTCTGAAGTCTATGCACATTTTCTAGCATGCATTGAGGTCTGAGCACACTTGCATTAGTCCTCTATGAGGTCTGTGCACATTGTGTTGCATAGCACATTAGAGTCAGAGCGCATGCATAATCACTTAGCTAAACAGGTCAGAGCATATGCATTAAGTCTCTTTCACCAAGTTGGAGCACATTCATACTTAAGGTCGGAGCACCTTCTACAAGGTCAGTGCACATGAACAATGTGCTTGTATGACATGTCTGAGCATAAGTCATTACTTCATCACTGTCTAAGCATGAATTCTTTATGCCAGGTGGTTGACTAAATGTCTTTACTCTGATTGGCAGGATTATTACAAGTATCAAGTTTCTAAGATCAATAGAACATTAAGTGAGGCACGTGATCCAAGACTCAATGATTGAAGCACGTGATTCGAAGATACTTGTTCTCCAAGAAGACTCAGCCATGCGTTATTCTTTCACCTACCAGATCTGACACGTGGGCAACTTATTCCATCTGTCAGATGAGAAGTCTTGGCAGGACTCTTCCTTCCACGCGCCAGGAGAGAATCCAGAGGGGTCCACCCTATCTGATTCTCTGATATAAAAGAGGGATCTCTGAAGATGAAGACAACGCAGAAGAACAACAGAGAGAGCACAGTAATAGAGAGAAAAAGACGAGAAGATGGAGGAAGATGAGAAGCAGAGATTGTAATACCCTGGATCTTTGGCGGATCTTTATTGGGTCCTACTAGATCTTTATTATCCAATTATCGGGCTCCAAGTCAATGAAATCAATTTCTGTGGGCTTTCCATTAGGTAGGTATGCAAGGGATATGATAGGAAGCGGGATCTCTTGGTCCGTACACTTAATGTCATTGGAGGGTGGATAATGCATATGGTGACCCAAAGGTGGCTCTAATACAAGCACGCCCATGGACTAGACTCGTAGAGACAAGTCTAAAACATACTCTGATACCAACTAATGTGACACCACTAGGGTGAATGCAGCAATGAGACGAGGGTCCTCGGACCTACCGCGCAAACACAATCAATCTAGAGCACGAGGTTATGAAAATTGCCAAATCGCCGATGCACATACAATCCCGAGGTGACTCGACGATGCCGAGTGGAGGTAATAGAGCAAGTCCCTTGCTGGTAGAGGGCCAGCAAGGTTAAGGTTGTCCTCCTGAGGGTACGGTACCCACACTCAAGGGGCTGGCTGAGTGCCAATTGGGACACAAGGTCACTCACTCTCTCACAACTCCACGATGACCACGCGAAGCTAGGTGCTCTGGGATCGGGTGCTCTCTCTCCACTAGCGAAGTAATTTGGCAGATATGGAATGAACAAGAACTGAAATGAGAGCAAGGGTTTAGAGCTTACCCGGTCGGTTTGAAGAAACCGACCCTCATTCAGAGACGTGGAGGAGCGGGAAAGTGTGGGTTCCCCGCACACTGCGTCGGTGAAGCTTCTCCCTGTTTAATAGTTTACATGTACTACACCTCCCGCAGGAGGGTTGGACAAGGGGTGGGAAATTGTGGATTACATCAAAACTACCTCCACATAGGGAGGGGCACTAAGCCGGTCAGGCGAGGTGGGGATGTCCAGGTCTGGAATGACAGGACAGGAAGTCACTGTAGACGCCACCACTCACTCCACTGAACTCAGAAGTCTTCGAAGCAGGTGTCAAAATGTCACTGACGGACCCAGGCACGCTTGTGAATTTCTGTGGGTGATCTCGACGTCGTCACCATCCGGGGCAGACTCAGGATCTAGTCCTCTGTGCTCTTGCTCGGATTGGGTCTAGGGTACAATAGCAAATGGATGTAGTCGCCACAGCTGCTCCCAAAGTCAAAATGTAGCGGGACCAAGTCGAGTGCAACCGTGGTCGAGTCTTCTTCGAGCAGCTGCCAAGAAGAGCACCAGGCGACGTCGGGGCAGAGAGAAGGAACTTGTTGAGTGAGGGGGGGTCAGTTCAGGTCCTGAGTGGCCTGATCAATGCACCTGGGGGGAGAAAATTGGAACGAGAACCCCCAGACTCCAAACGTGGCCCCGCCTGCTGCGTTGGTTAGGGAACTGGTAGAATCTTGACCCGGTCGAATGGCGCACCCAGAAGAGCAAAGATGAAGTCAAGATAGCTTCTTCACTGCAGCTCTGTCCTCTGGTTAGAGCAACCGTATGCAGTCAGGGAAGAACAGATGCTCCGGGCAGCAGGGATGCTGGATGCCGGCGGGACCACCACGACTGTGGAGCTTTCTTGATGAGCTTTTCGGCGATGTATGGTATGCCTCCAAATGATGCCGAACGACTCCAGGGCAGGTTCTACAAGTCGAGCTCCTACTGCTACCTTCGAGCTGGGCAGTGCAAAGGGGGTTGTTGATGGAGATGGAGTGGTAAGGGGTGGAGGGATAGCAAGGGAAGTGAAAGGTTCCTGGTAGTAGTTGTAGGAGGGGTGGTTTGGGATGTGAGAGGGGAGAGGGGGGGAAGGAAGGCAGGCCAGGGATGGGGATAAAAATTTGACAGTATCTCCCCTTGACCCCGGGTGTAAGGGAGATACGGAGAACGCGCCCACATGGAGTGGCAGAATCTGACAAGTAGAGGTGGGCGTCTGAAGATGGCAACACCCTTGATAAGACCTCAGAAAACCTGAGGAAATCGATGGAGGGAAGGCCTCTCTAGGGTTGGTTAGGGGCGTGTCGACCAAGGACTGTGCCGCTTGAGAGGTGTGGGGTTAGTGTGCCAGCCAGGGAAGCTATGCCGGGCTAGAAGCGTACCAGCCAAGAAAGGGGTTGGGTGTGCCGGCGAAGGCTTCTGAGAGTGGTTCAAAGCCGGTATGAGGGAGAGGGCTGTGAGGCCTGGGGGTTTGGTTTAGCTGGCCAAGAAGCTTTAGCTGGGGGAAGAGACACCAGGGGCTGAGAGTTCAAAGTGGTTTGGGGGGACAAAGGCCAACGATGGCATTGGGGTTTGGGTTCTTAGAGAAGGAGAATGGACCCTCCTCCATGACACATGGGTGAGGGTGAGGGCCAGAGGTCCCTCAAATGGAACCAAAATCGCTAGGGGATAAGAAGAAGGGTGGTTGAAGAACACGGAGGGGAGACCAATCCAATGGGAAACAACGCCAACGACGGGAGTATAAGAAGAATAAAAGAGAAAGGGGTTTTATTCATGGTAAACGGGAAACCAAATACATCGGGTGCAAGAAGAAGAGGGAAACAGCAAGGAACGAAAACAAAGAAAGGAAATGGGGGGGTTGAACAGGGGCGACGGCTCCTTGCTCTTCCCCTTCCACTGCTACATTTCTCTCCCCCTCCCTCTTACTCTCTTGCTCTCTTGCTCTCTGGTGGCTGCCGAAGGAGAGGATCCCTTCTTCTTCTTCTTCTTCTTCTCTTCTCTTCTTTCTGGTTTGGTCGTCGGTATGCGTTGCTCTCCCCTCTTCTATTCTCTCTTTTTCTATTGTTCTTCTTCTCTTCGTCTTCTCTTCTGTTCACCTGTTGCTCACCGGTGGAAGAGAGGCTTTTAAACCCCAACAGTAGGAGCCTTCGAGCGCAGAGCGACGAAGGCGGGAACGTGGGGCATTAAATGGGGATTTGACATCCCCTCGTCCCCGTTGATAGGGGAGTAGCTTGCGTGCCTCACTCTCATGTTGCCACATCAGCCATCCCACTACGCACCAAGAATCCGTAGGGGAGTGGCGTGGGATCCTCCCTGCCAGACGGGTGGTGGGGAGGGCATGCCGTTGAAGAAGTAGGCCATGCCGTTGAGAGGCTTTTAGGGTGTGCCGACGAATGGGACGCATGGGCGTGCCGTCGAAGGGTGAAAGAAGCGTGGCGTTGAAGGGCACTTGATAGTGCACCGTGGGAGGCCTTGCAGGCGTGCCGGGGAAGGTCAGTTGAGGGCGCACCGGCGAAGGCCGCTGGGGTGCATCGTTGAGCAGTCGCTGGGCGTGCCGTTGAACAGCCGCTAGGGTGTGCCGTTGAACAGTTGCTGGGGTGTGCCGCTAAATAGACGCTGGGGCGTGCCGCTGAACAGGCGCTAGGGTGTGCCGTTGAACAGGCGCTAGGGGTGTGCCGTTGAACAAGCGCTAGGGTGTGCCGTTGAATAGGCGCTAGGTGTGTCGTTGAACAGGCATTGAGCATGCCGTTGGAGGTAGACTTGAGCCCGTTTCGAGCTCGATCAACGGTCTGCTTGGTTCTCTTCGGGGCCCACGAGTTGTGAGCTCCCTGGGGGTTGGTTTCTTTTCACTGTCGTGACTCCGCATGTACAAGTGTGTGTCACAAGAAAGGAAAACAAAAAAGAAAAGAATACATCACTCGGCTGGTCTGTCTCTCGGGCCGTCACTGTCACCGGTGCCCTCCTGCCACTTTGCTGGTAGCTCCATGTCACTATGCTCCTCCTCTCGTGGTCGCCTCCTCTCGGCCTCCTTGTTCCTCCGCTAGATGGAAGAACTGGTAGGGAAGTCTCCTACTGATCCGCTGGGAGCAGCACTCCGAACGCCACTCTGTGCACCACCCACTGCACTGCTCGGCGCGATGCTCGGGCTCTTGCTACTGCACGACCCCTTTCCCATGAGTCAGAAGGCATCCTTCAAAGCGGCAATGGCACCCTTCATCTCGAGTGACTGAGCCTGGAGTTGGTCCCGCTCACCCCTCAGCCTCGTCACATCAGCTCGTAGCCGTGCCATCTCCTCCTCATCTGCACTTGGCCGAGTCACCTCTCCCCGGAGTCGCTCGACCTCCTCTCGAAGATAGGGTATCTCCACTGCCTCCACCAGCAAGCACCCTGCCTCTGCACGGGAACGCTCTAGCTCTGCCCGGGTCCGCTCAATCTCTGCTCGAGCCCGATCTGCCTTGGCTATTACTGTGGCGAGCTCTCTCGCCTGCATTTTTGCATTTGCATCATAGTTAGTCCAAAGCACTTGCATAAATCATGAAGCATTTAAGTCTAAGTGTTTAGTTTCTTACCCGCTCTGTGAGGGTAGCCTCGGCCTCCTCGGCTCGAGCTACGGCCCGAGCAAAATCTGCATCTCGCTCGGCTCTCCCTCTGGCAGGCTGTGAAGAGAAGGACGGAGCATCCGGTCCAGTCCTCTGGGCTCCCTCGGCCCGCTACATTTAGAAGTCAGTCAATTTGCATCATCACTATCATAAGCAAATTCATTTAAGTCCAAGGTTAGCTCACCAGAAGCTCCAATGCACTTCGGTACTCATCCCGCTACTGGATGGTGGCGAGGAGCAGTCCCTCAAGCTCAGCAATGTGTCCTTGTGGGTCTAGCTGCATTTAGAAGACATGTGTCAATGCATATAGAGATAAATTAGTTGAATAGCAAGGTCTGAGTTAAAGTTCATATCAGTCATCGGGTACCGCGAAAGACCTAGTCACCATACCGCTGGGCATAGGCCTTCAGGTAGGCCTCGTCGCTGTCAGCCTGCTCCATCACTGCCTACCCCTTTTGCTTCCAATCTTGAATGTACTTTCTCGCTCAACAGCTCCAGTCCTTGTCGCCGCTGATCCCTTTGGAAGATTTCCCCGGGTGCTCTTCATTTCGGCGAGGGAACACCACCTCAGGCTGTCACATTCCTCGCGTCCTCATGATCAGGCAGTAGTGTAGAGGCTCGATCACATTGATGCAATGTAGCCAAATGTCCTGTCCTCTGTAGGCTAGGGAAGCCTCCACCCACGGCTGTCCCTCATGCCTCTCGTCCCGATTCGGTGTCTAGCGCACCTGAAAAGGCCATTTTAAGTCCATGTCAGCCCTTAGAAACATTTAGGGAGCATATAGAAAAGGTTTAAGTTCAAGAGTTCACCGATGCATGCGGGAATGAGTCGATGTCATCCTAGATCACCCGAGTCAATCTCTTGATCGACCCGTGTCTTGAGCTACCATCCATCACCTCGCAATAGGAATCTGCTCCGGATGTAGCTCGGTCCCTCGCCCGATCCCGGGTAGGTAAAGGAAGATCCAGATCTGCATGTTAGGAACATGTGTCAAGCATATAGCAGTCATAATCCCACGTTAAACCCCCTCTCCCCTCTCTCACGCGACTCTCTCTCCCCTCTCTCTCACTCTCACTCACGTTCTCTCTCTCCCTATCTCCCATCCTTCTCAATTTTCGGGCGAAACGACGCCAGATCGAAACGTGGGAGGCGCCGTTGGAACGAGCTCAATGAGTAGGTCGAGACAGTACCCTCCATTCCGTGGTTCGGGGAGCATGGAGGTGAGATGGGTCGAGTGGAGCCGCGACGCCCTGTCACCCGATCTACACCGTTTTGCGGGTTTCGTTCGCGATCGAGGTATGGGGATGTGTTCCTCGTCTTGCCAGGAGCATTTTGACGCCTTATGCGTCGCCAATGGCAGACGTTTGCATCGTTTTCCGTGTAAATTCCTTTTTGGTTAATTTTAGGCCTAATTTGGGATTTTTCTTCCCTTCTCTCGGTTTTGATCGAAATGGCCGCTGATCGAGGCACGGGAGGTACCGTTGGGAAGATCTCGTCGCGAGGAACTCATGGACATCTTTCTTCCCTCGATCTGCGGAGTGTGGGGGTGCGTGTTGTCAGAAGGTCGTCGTTGCCCACGTCGTCTGTTTGGCATCGAATCGGCTTCCTCGTCGCGTCAGAGGTAGGGGGATGGACTCTTCTCCTCGCTAGGATCATTTCCACATCACTTGCACATGCATTCACGGCTGATTGGCCTAGATTCGTTCATTTTTAGGTTTTGCCCTAAAATGTGTAAAAATAGCATTTATATTGTTTAAATGTATTTTAATTACTTATTTGAGCTTCTATGGGCGTGCATGTATGCGGGCTGGGTGGGTGATGGTTGGTTTTTTAGTTTTGTAACCGATTCCCATCGATTCGATCGACCAGGGTGCGACGCGGTTGGAAATTCAACCCGTTCGCCACCCAGCTCACATGGCGGTCGGACCAGAGACCGCCATGAGCATAACGCACCATCGAGGGTGCGTTATGCGAGCATAGCGGACCCCTCCAAATCTGTTATGCCATTGAAACCCTCATATTAGCCGTGAGCATAACGCGCTATCGCGCATCCGTTATGCTCTGAGTTTTCTGTAGATTTTAGGCGTTCGGGTGACTTTAACGCACCCCAGGTAGACCGCCATATCCCCTTTGACCTATAGGTTTGACCGTTGACCGTTGACTGGTAAGGCGGTTAACACGACGGTCTTAGGTAGACCCGTCATGCATTGTATAACGCTCCTCACCTGATGCGTTATGCATTGCATTGTATTGGGGTTCCCTATGAATTCATGGTGTTCGGGTGACTTTAACGGACCCGAGCCCATGTGTTGTGGTCGCATGGCGCACCCGTCCCGGTGCGTTGTGTTCCCTGATTTTCAGTTTCAGCCTGTGCGAGTATAACGGCCATGGTCAGTGTGTTATACTCAACATAACACGCTATGTCCCATGCGTTATGTTCCGTGTTTCTAGTTTCACAGCGTTACACATTAGAGTATAGCGCATTGGAGTAGATGCGTTATACTGTACATAACGCCCTATCGCAAGTGTGTTATGGTCCGCATACCTGTGTCTTGTGTTCACCTGAGCGTTCGGGTGAGTATAACGGACGCAGGGGATGTAATGTATGACGCCCTTGCTCTGATCCGTTATGCGAGGTAACGGCCCTGCGTTGATCCGTTATACTTTCTGGCATTCAATGGTGCATATTCGCCATGTTTAAATTATTTTATAAAACTATGGCATTATTTTAGACCCCGATAGAGTAGCTTTCTCTTTGAAAAGTGCATTCTTGAATGGTTTTATACAGGAGGATGTGTATGTGGAGTAGCCTCTAGGATTTGAAGATCATGCGCATCCAGAACATGTCTACAAATTGGACAAGGTGCTTTATGGGTTGAAACAAGCTCCCCACGCATGGTACGAGAGACTGAGTTCCTTCCTTGTTGACAATGTGACGCGGGACGAGCTATCAAACGCCCTAGGACCTGTGTGACAACAAGCACGACTTGAACCAAGGACCCAAGCAATAGCGGGCTGACCGCACATGTCACTCAGATTCAAGGGTAACCCGACGATGGAGGGGTGGACGGTGACCCACGGGCAGCCAATACAGTTGGAGCTGCTAAGAGTATACAGGGGAGGACAGACCTAAGGTCTAAAGGTCACCCGACTCAGCCGAGGTAGAACCAGTGCCCGAGGGCGGGTATGATGACACTCTCTCACACGGTAACGGTCAACACTCAATATTTGGAAATTTTAGAACGAGCTCTCCTCACCTTCAGCGTGAGCATGAAAAGATACTAGAAAAGTAATGCCAAAGTGCAAGGGCCAGATCTATACCTTGCCGAGTCTGAAGAGACCGGCACTGATCAGAGACGATGGCGAGCCGGGGAGCGTGCACACCCGACGGACACGCTGCATCGAGGAAGCTTGGTGAAGTCCCTGCTAATAAATCCACTACGCTCCACGCAGGGAGGGGGGTTCACGGGGGTGTGGGCGACCAATTACACACATTACCCTCGCGTAGGAGGGGGGATCGCGGGGAGGGGTAAGCAACAGTTGCCCGTACGCCAAGCTTGGGCATCCACTCAAGACGGAGCCAACTCCTGGACGAAGACCGAAGGATGCTGACGGACGCCTGGAAGTCTGGTGTCGAGCTGACGGCACTGGGTGGGGGCAGCGATCGCAGCAGCAGGCCGGCGCAGTTCTGCTCGACTGGACTGGTTAGCACAGAAGTGGTGCGACGGTCGGTACGGGCGCTACAGAACTCCAAACGTGGCGGGGCTAGGTCGGGGACGTTGCTGACTGGGAGGCCTATGAGCCCTCAGAAGGGGGCGGCCGTCTGATCACCTCGTTGGACATGGTCACAGGGACAGCCGGTGTCAGATTTCTCGGTGAACAGTAGGACAGGAGGTTGAGGAACAGGGCAGAACTCCCAGTGCTGACGTTGGAACGTGACGAAACCACTTGCGTTAGTTTTGTTCGTCGAGGGCTGCAACTTTGATGAAGACAGCATGACCTGAAACTGACAGGAAGAAGGGGTGTCGGGGCTGACTTGACAGCAGCTCATCCTGGGCGAATAGGGGCTCCAGGTCTGGCGTGCCTGTGGGAGATTGGATGCCACAGACAGAGAAGATGTCGAAAGTAGGTGGGGCCACCTCTGGTGCGTCGATGCTTTGGAGAAGCAGAACTCTCATGAAGAGAGATCTGGCTGAATCACATAGGGGCGGGCTGTGGAGCTACGACCAGATGGAGCTCAGGTTCAGTCCCGAGCTTGGCATAGTTGCGCGAGAATGGGCGGCACGTATGGTGCCGAGGTCGGATCGCAGTGGGATCACTTCTGGAGCGAAGCTGACTCGACGACGTACGACTCCACGGAAGGAAGCTTTGGCTGGTTTGCACTGTGGATGCTGAGGTAGTCTCTGCAAGCTCGACCTCTGTTGCAGGCTGGTTGCAGGGACAGCAGCGAGGTCTTCTCGATCCATGGGAGGGCGTAGCGAGGACGGGGCGACGCCGGGTTGCCGCCGCTATCAGCTAAATCAGAAACCCTCGACGAAGTCTGGGTGAAATAGAATGAAGAGGACGAAGTACTCGAGCTCGAAGGTGATATTCCAGACTTTGTTGACCTGTAGCTAGCACCTCCGAAAATAGAAGACGGAGGCCAAGTCACGGTCGATGAGCTCATTGAAGTCAACTTGGGGACCGAAGATGACCCTAGGGTGACCTTCCTCAGTGCCCAACTATCTATGGAAGAGCAAAAGCTATATGTCCAGCTACTATAAGAATATCAGGACTGTTTTGCCTGGACCTACAAGAAAATGCCAGGACTTAGCCCCACAATTTCATAGCATGAGCTGACTATACATCCTAAAGCCAAGCCGGTGAAGCAGCTGTCACGACGCATGAGGCCAGAGCTCATCACTCAGATATGTAAAGAAGTGGACAAACTCATTGATGTGGGTTTTGTCGAAGAACATCAATACATCACGTGGCTGGCTAATATCGTGCCCGTGGAGAAGAAGAATGGGCAGATCCAGATATGCGTCGATTTTTGAGATCTGAACAAAGCCTATCCCAAGGATGACTTTTCGGTACCAATAACGGAAGTCATGATTAATGCCACAACCGGCCACGAGCATGGACGGGTCTTCTGGATATAACCAAATATGGATCGCGGAGCATGATCAGGTCCACACTGCCTTCCAAGCCCCCAAGGATATCTATCACTACAAGGGGATGTCGTTCGGGTTAAAGAACGCTGACGTAACTTACCAGCGGGTGATGACCAGAATATTTGATGAACTGCTCTACCATAGGGTCGAGTGCTACATAGATGACTTGGTGGTCAAGACCAAAAGAAAAGAAGACCGTCTGCAGGACCTTCGAGTTGTGTTTTAGAGGCTCAAGCAGTATGAACTAAATATGAACCATATGAAGTGTGCGTTCGGAGTGTCGAGCAGAAAGTTCTTGGGCTTCATTGTCAGATATCGGGGGATTGAAATAGACCCCACAAAGATCAAGGCGATCTAGGAGTTACCCTCCCCAAGGAACCTCTCTAAGCTGAGATCTCTGCAAGGCCGCCTAGCATACATCCGGCGGTTTATATCCAACTTGTCAGGGCGATGCCACCCCTTTCATAAGTTGATGATGAATGATGTCCCCTTCTACTAGGATGAAGAATGCTAAATAGCCTTTAACAAGATGAAGGACTATTTGAAAACTCCTCCAGTGCTAGGTGCACCGGTGACAAGACAGTCGCTAATCTTGTATATAGCAGCCACACATTACTCCCTAGGGGCAATGCTGGCCCAGAATAATGAAGAAGGAAAGGAACAAGCCCTCTACTTCCTCAGTCGAAGACTGGTCAGAACTGAGGAGAAATACTCTTTCATTGAGAAAGTCTGCTTGGCATTGGACTTCACGGTCAAGAAGCTCTGGCACTATATGCTGTCGCATGAAATCAAGCTGGTCTCTAAGGCGGATCCGCTGAAATATATCATGTCACAACTGGCACTCAATGGCCTCCTAGGCAAATGGGCGATGATCCTCATGGAGTTTGATATCTCCTATGTGTCGCAGAAAGCTGTCAAACGCTAGGCTATCGCGGACTTCTTCGCTGCACACCCAGTGCCAGAAGACTGTCCACTAGAGACATAGCTCCCTGAAGATGAGACTCTAGAAGCCAACTAAGTGCAGTCCACATTGTGGCAACTATTCTTTGATGGCGCGCCCAGAATTGACACCTCAGCAACTGGATCAGCCATAGTCAGTGAAGATCAGAAGCACCAACTGGAGGACCAACCTCCCTTCCTTTGCAACCTGCAAAGGGAACCCCGTAAGCTGCTCCCTACAACTTACAAACCAGAGGAATGTTCCTCTCTTCCTCCTAGCACGATGGAGGGAAACTGGAGAACCTCTCCCTTCCTCTGAAAGACCTTAGAGGGTAACAAGACAGTATAAACTAAATGAACAGAAGAAAAATTCGAAGATGAAAATCAGAACAGACGAGCGATCTCTCAGACCAAAGAGAAATGTAGCTTCCGTAGAAGTAGAGTTACAATAACAGATAGAGAAATTTAAACAGACTCTCTCCTCTCCTTTTCAGACTCTTCTTTCTTTCTCAAATGTGGAATTTCAGTAGAGACGGAAGACTTGAATCTTCTTTCTCTCACTCTCTTTCAATCGGCTTTCTCCTCCTCTTTCAGGCTTTGTACGAACAACATCTATTTATAGAAGCTTACGAAGGAATGGGGGTGTGGAAATCATGCTTCCCGCCCAGAGAATCGTCCAGAACAGTGTAGCATTTTTGCCACGTGTCAAAATCCTCTATACTTTATTTCCTTCGGATCACGTGCCCTTCCTTATCTTTCACGACCGCTGCTCCAAAGACTTAGGAGGTCCCCGTCATTTTAACGAGCACCTGGCTAGCATTGAAATAGTATGTTGATGATTAGTTTGTACGAGGTTCATGTGCGGAAGAGACAACATGCACGGACTTAAATCACTATGCTGTTGTGACCAACATGGACTTCCTTATACACTAGATAAAACGTGCACGGACTCAAACTGTGCATACGAGAAATATGCACGGACTTGGATTTAAAGGAAACACGTGCACGGACTTAGTTCAGTCCAGAAAGGTAAGAAACCTACACAGACTTTGTGTGAGAGATGCAGAACGTGCGCAGACTTGGTGTGTGCCAATGTAAGAAACCTGCACGGGCTTTATTTGTAACAAGAGGAAATATGCACGGACTTTATCGAAAGAGATGTACATGGACTTTGCTTAGAGGAAACGTGCATGGACTATGGTTAGAAAGTGTGCACGTACTTGGATCGAGAAGAAACATGCACGAACTTTACTTGCAATGAAACACAGAATGTGCACGAACTATGTATGCATAGACTTTGTTTTCATGGATTTGATTTTAGAAGAAATGTGCACGGACTTGTTGAAAGAACCACATGCACAGACTTTGTTTGTCAAGGATCAAGAAATGCGCACTGACTTGGGTAGAACGAGGTGCACGGACTTTGTTTTGAACAAAGGTGTATGCACTTATTTAGAACAAGGTGCATGGACTTTGTTAGAAGAGAACATGCATGGACTCGGGTAGACAACGTGCACAGGCTTTGAAGGAACATTGTGCACGGACTTGGAAGGAACATTGTGCATGGACTTCTACATGCATGGACTTAAAAAAATAATGAAGCAAACGAAGTGCACGGACTATGTAGAGCAGATGAACAACAAGCATGGACTCAGTGTGTGCAAATATTTGATGAATGAGTAAACAAAAACATGCATGGACTTTATTCATGTTCAGACTTAAAGTTTCAACAAACCCAAGACATGCATGGACTCTGGAACTTAAACTATGCATGAGCAAATATGCACAGAGTTAATATGCACAGAGTTAATATGCACAGAGTTAAGTGATGCATGCTTTGAGGATAGGAATGCGTACTCAACTAACACTGCATTGAGTTTTATTGCATAAGAGCTTTATTGCAGAAATTGTGGAATCGCCCAACCATTTGTCATACCAGAAATTAGTCTTGCTTCCATCTCCAACCACCACCCTTTTGTGTTGGATGATAAGTGTTTTAGCCTTAATCCAGCACCTCCTCTCAAAAGCCTTCATATTATTAAACTGAACCATTTCAAGTGGACTGTCCCTTATATATTTGGCTCTGAAATAAACAGCCCAAAGGGAATTTGAGTGCAGAGCTTGCCACAGCATTTTAACTCTCAAAGCCACTTCCATATGTCTTAAGGACATAATGCCAAGGCCACCTTGGGAAATTGGAACACAAATAGCTTTCCATGATCTCCAGTGTTTCTTACTACCATGGGTAGATGAACCCCAGAAGAAGTTTGCAAAGGACTGTTCTAGAACTTGATGGGTACCCTTATGCAAAGATGATGAAGTTAAAAAGTAAATTGGCAGAGACGACAGAACATGTTTAATGAGAACCATCTTGGCACCTTGAGATAGCATGCCAGATTTCCAGCCCGAAATTCGTTTCTGAATATTATTAATGATACCATTATAATGAACTTTCTTACATCTGCCTTTCACCAAAGGAAAACCAAGGTATTTATGTGGAAAGGAATGTCTTACAAAACCTGTAGCTTCCTGAATTTTCCTAGCAGCATTATTATTTTTCCTTGACTGAATAAAGAAACCACTTTTGCCTGCATTAACCATCTGTCCTGAGGCCTTTTCATAGGCTTTAAGAACTTTAATCAGGTTCCTAACAGAAACAATGCTGCCTTTGCAAAAAATCAAAGTATCATCCGCAAAAAGAAGGTGGGATAAATTAGGGCAGTTTCTCGGACCAGCAAACCATTCAATTAATCCACTACGGAAAGCTCTAGTCAAAGTTCTGCTGAGCACTTCTTCAGCAATGATGAACAGGGATGGAGCAATAGGGTCACCTTGACGAACACCTCTAGTGGATTTGAAAAAGCCAGCAGACTCCCCATTAAGGCTAATTGAAAACCAGTTGTTGTTTATCAATTTCCTAACTAGAGAAATGAATTGATTACTGAACCCAAAGTTTTGAAGAACTGTAAAAAGGAAGTCCCATTCTAACCTGTCATATGCCTTTGCCATATCAAGCTTAATCATGACATTAGAACCCCTGGTTTTCTTTCCCAATTCATGGGTTAATTCCTGAGCCAATGCAATATTCTCCACTATGTTCCTACCTTTCACAAAGGCAGATTGTTCAGGAGAAATAATCTTTGGCAGAATAGTGGATAGTCTGCTATTAATGATGGAAGAAATAATCTTGTAGAAAAAGTTGCACAGGCTAATAGGTCTGAATTCAGAGATCTTAGTGGCATTCACCTGCTTAGGTATTAATGCTACGATTGTTGCAGTAACCGATCTAGGAAGAGCTTCCTGTGTAATGAAAAATTCCTGAACTGCCTTTACCACTGTAGAGGAGATAACAACCCAGGCTGTTTGAAAAAATGCACCAGAGAACCCATCAGGTCCCGGTGCACTATCCGGAGATAATCTGAAAACAGCCTCTTGAACCTCAGTTTCAGAAGGAATAGAACAGAGAGCTTCATTTTCCATCTGTTCAATCATTATAGGAATGCAATCAAGTAAAGAGCTTTCTATAACATGAGCTTGAGATGTAAAAGCTTGCTGAAAGTGAGACACTGCAATGGATTTCATTTCCTCAGGATCCGAAGTAAGAAGCCCAGCTGAATTCTGAAGTTGAGATATAATCATTTTTTTTCTTTTAGCCATTGTGGTAGAATGGAAGAACTTTGTGTTTCTATCACCTTCTATGAGCCATCGAACTCTAGATTTCTGCCTCCAAAAACACTCTTGTTGAAGAAGCCTCCTAGAAAGCACAGACTTTGCCTCATCAAGCTTAACTGATTTGTCAGCCGAGGGCTGAAGATCATAATCATGTTCAGCTTTAAGGACTGCATCTTCAGCTTCAGATAAATTAACATGAACATTGCCAAAAACAGAATGATTCCACTCCTTGAGCATGTGCCTGAGACTCTTAAGCTTTAGATAAAGAGTGGTGGTAGGAGAAGTGGCCAAAGGACTTGTAACCCAGCATTTTTTAATATCCTCCAGAAATTTGTCATGGTACGTCCACATTTTCTGAAAACAAAATCTACTTCTGAATTTGTGTTGAGAGATTTGTTGTACTAGCAATGGAGCATGATCTGATGCTTCCCTGGAAAGATGCTCAACAGAGCATGGAAATCTTGCCAACCATTCAGTATTTATTAGAACCCTGTCAAGTCTTGCCCAAATACCACTACCACCGGGTTGGTTATTATGCCAAGTGTAAGAAGAACCCTTAAACCCAGCATCAATAAGAGCACAACCTGATATGCAATCCTTGAAATCAGCCATAACATTAAAATTTGGATCATTGCCACCAAGCTTTTCCCCAATATCAGTGATGCAATTGAAATCCCCTGCCACCATCCAAGGCCCAGCAATTTGCGAATGAACATTGAACAGAGAAATCCAAAGATCCTTCCTCTCAGACATATTGCATTTAGCATAGACAGCTGTTAAATGTAAATTAGCTTGAACAGTGGAAGACAAAAGAAGAGTAATTTGCTGTTCGTCCCTTGCAACCAGGGAAAAATCCAAATGGTCTTTCCAGAGTACCCAGATGTGAGCCATTCCATCTTCATTGGCAATTGCCTTGGCCATTCCCAATCTTCTGCAAATTCTTTCCATGTTACAAGTGTTGATCTTGGGCTCCAACAGAGCAATGCAGTCAAGGTTATAAGTTTTAATAAACAATTTGACACGACCAATAGAAATGTCATTACCAATTCCTCTGATATTCCAGAATATGAAATTCATTTGGGATGGGGAAGTATAGGAAGTTTACCAGTAGATCCACTTCTAGTCATGGACCTAGTAGAGACACGCGCAATCTCACCATGCATGGCCTTTAAATTATCAACAGCAGCCAACTCAGCTATTTCCTTCCTTTTTTGAATATTCTCATCAGATTGCAATTCACCATATATATCAGAAGAAACCATGAATTCCTGTCCTGACAAAGAGGAATAGGGATTGATAATCTCATTCTCCGGGACAAAAATAATAGCATTCTCAGGGGAAGGAATTTGGTTTGAAGGGAGCTCAAGGATAAGAGAAGACTCATTGAATCTGGTAGAAGTATCCAACATATCAACCTTGCTTCTATCCTCCACTGCCGAAACATTAATAGGATGCCCCTTAGAAGAGTTGCCAGTGCCATTATTACCATCATCAGGGCAAGATGCGGAAGGAACTGAATTGTCCTTTGCCAAATCAGAACTGTATTGGTTACCCATTATAACAGGGTTAGAACAGCCAGAGACCTCAGAATTTAACTTAAAGTGACCATAGGTGTCTCCAGTAACAGAAGGAATAATTGAGACTGATTTCACAGGGGCTGACAAATCATCAGAAATCAGAACTTCTTTACCACGTGACTGATCAGAGACTGGGCGCCAAGTTCTTTTGGGTCTTGCTTGAACAGGGGGTCTAGGCAAATCTTTATCAGCATCAGCAGTAGAGTCAACAGGCGAGTGAAAATTAGATTCATCCAATCTTTTCCTACACTTTGACGGAAGGTGCCCAAGTCTTCTGCAAGTGGAACAAAACATAGGATAGGCTGGGAATACAATAGGTTGCCACATACCTTTGTTTCCAGCACCAACCCAAACTCGACGAGGGAGATTCTTTGAGACATCAATAAGAATACATACGCGGGCAGCGTGCGTGCGAGTTAAGCACAAGGTATTTCTGTCCACCTGGAGGACAGGACCAACACTCCCAGCAATCGAACGAACCATGGCTTCGTTGTAAAAATTTGCAGGAAGCCCTGGTAGTTCCATCCAAACCGGAACAATCGGTGAATCCTCATCCGGCGAAAACTCCATCGTCCATCTAGAGAACCAGAAAGGCTTTCCCTTGATATACAAAGAATCTTTGAGCAAAACACGCAAAAAATCTTCATGATTATGAAATCTCAGCAGCAGGTGGCGACCATCTAGCGCGCTTAAGTAAAAATCTTTTTTGAAGTTGAATCTCTGAGCAAGATGCTGTCTAATATCTTGAAAAGCCGGCCTACCCAAGGGAGTTTTTGCTACAATAGCATGGTCCAGAGGCTTGCACGATAAAAGAATCTCTTCCGAAGAAAAAAAAGCCGCAGGCTCTCCTTGGTCCGTATAAGCAGGTGGATGAACATTTAAAGGCACAGACCCTTCAGGGGCCTCACCAGCCTCTTGGGTGGCTTCCCCAGTTCTTGGTATCAGTGTATCGATATTATCGGTATATCGGTATCCGGATCTCCAGGTCGTTATAGCCCGCTCAAAGGGGATGGGCGGCGAAGGACAGCCCACCCAAAGGGGGGATGTGCAGACCCTACCGGGCCGCAACACCATGTGTGGTCCATACTACGACTACACAAGCCCCAAACCCAGAGGGGATGAACGGATTGCTCGTAGCCGCTCAAGGAGATGAATGGCTCAAGGCAGTCCGCTCAGGGGAACGGATGCGAAAACACTAACGGGGATGGACGGTCAAGGGTCAGACTGCCCAAGCATGAACGGTCCAGGAATGGGCCGCTCAAGTGTCAGAACCAGAGGGGGATAGGCGGTCAGGACAGGACCGCCCAAGGGGATGTGCGGTCAAGCCCTGGGCCGCACAAGCCCACGAACCCAAAATAGTTCTTGGTCAAAACGGTCTTGACTGGACCACTGAACAGAACTGACTTACCACCGTGTCGGTCAAAATGGTCTTGACCAGACCGCTCAATACGACCGACACCCTACTATTGACCAAGGGTCAATTGGGATATGCGGTCAGGACCTGGCCGCACGTCCCAACGGAAAGACAGGTGACTAGAGACCGACCGCCCAAGGGGGAATAGGTCGTCCCTTCTAGGCCGCACAACCCTTGTGCAGTTTATCGTGCGATCGCACAAGCCCCAAGACTCATGAGGATGAACGGCCCATGGCTGGCCGCCCATGGGGATGGACGGCACCTGGTTTGACCGTCCATCCTCACGGCGAATCACCCGTGGGGTTGGCCTGATCTTGGCCTTCCCACGCCCCATTCATGCCGAAATGAAGGGGATACAGCCATGGACACACATACAATCACATGGACTCTGACCAGAGTCAAAATGGTGCACAAATCGCAAGAAACGGGCGATTCTAACGAAGTCACCCAAAAGGGGTCACCGGACTTCCCAGGATCCCCACGGTCAAACGGGACCGCCAATCGATGCGAAACTGGTATCAATGGAATGCTGACATTCCCAGGAGTCCATTGACTCCAACCGATCGCAGAACCGTCGCCATTTTCTGGCGAAGCCTACGAACCTCGAAAAACTACAACGGGCCAGAACTCGCTCGTTCTTACACCATAAAGCGCAAAACTACGAGAAAATAAAGTACACGCACTAGGGAACCGTGCCCCTACCTTCACCAAAGATCTCGCGCGCCGAAGCGACTAAACCACGCCGAAAATCAGTTGGAACATGGATGACGCCTTCTCGGAATCCACCGAGGGATTGCACCACGCCACGCTCAAACTGCCACTCTATCCCGCGAACCAATCTCCCCAATGCGTCCCTGCCTCGGCCAGCTCCGCAAGGTCGTGTGCCCCACCCCGAGAGGTCGAGAGACGGGAGAGAAATGAGAGAGAGAAGGGAAGGGGAGAAATGAGAGGGGAGAGAGAGGGTTGAGGTTTAAATAGAAAGAAAATCTGATTTTTCAAAAAAATATCAGGAAAATAGAAAATCAAGCTTCCGCGATCCTCGAAACGCACCGATCCCAACGATACCGCTCACGCCTGGGTGAACGACCCAGTTCACCCGCAGCAGAGTTCCGCAGGGTTTGCCGAAACCCGTACGCAAAAATCAGAAAAACACGCGGAAAGGCCGCAGAACGCCTCCTGGCCTCCGAAACAGCTCCGGATCACGCCGATCCAAACACGAAAGATGGGAGGGGTTCTACATTTTTTTTTCTTTTTTATCACAGAAGAGCATACCGTAGAGAGAGAGGGAGGGAGGGAAGAGAGAGAGAGCGCGGGAGGTAGGGGGAGCCGACCACGGCGGCTTGGGAGGTGGTCCAGCGTGCTGGAACAGTGACCTACAGAAGAGCTCGTGGCAATCAACAGACGACGGATGGTGGCCTGTGCCCACTACAGGTGGTTGGGGTGTCTGGTGTAGGGGTGGGGACAGCCGTGGGCATTGTTGGTGGCTAGGCTGCAATCCCCCGAAGCCCACGACAAGGACGACGCCGGTGGGCGGGTGGCGTAGACGTAGGGCTAGAGGCCCTGTTCGCTTGGGGTTGGAGGAATGGGGTGCGGCCAGGGGAGGGGGTAGGGAGAGTGGTGCAAGGAGGGAGAGCAGGGCGAGGCAAGATGGCCGGGGGGCCTCATGGTGCTATAGGGGGTTACAGTGGCAGTGATGGTTGGGGAGGCAAGGTGCGGTTGGTGGCCTCACTGGTGGGGCAGTTACTGTCGGCAGGGAAGATCGGGGTCTGCATGCCACTGCCAGAGATGATGAGAGTGTCGAGGAAGGCTGCTATGAGGATAGGTCCAGCTACTGTGGTAGTGGCTGCCCTCCTTCTAGCGGCAGCTGCGAGAGAGAAGTTAGAGAGAGAGAGTTGCAGCAGGCAGCGACTACTACGGGCATGACAGTGGCGACGGTGGGGAGGTGCACCGGTGCTGGGTCAAGGGAGGGAGACGGCATTGCCCTTGCCTGGTCCTTAGCTATATGGGCCATCTCCTGCATGGGGCCGTTGTGGAGAGGTTGTCCCACTTGCTACGCATGGCCTCGTCCCGAAGGAAGTCGAGGATGTCTGGTGTGCACCCCCTCCCTCACTCAGTTTTGCTACTACAAACCCACCACCCTCATGCATGTTGGGGACGTCGCCAGCTTCAGGAGCATTGTTGAAAAGATGGTGAAAGGGAGAGGAGGGTGTTAGCATGTTAGGATGGGCGTGGGATTAGGCGAAGGGGCCCAGAGAGGGGTGAGTGGCAGTTAACGTGTGTAGTCATTCATGGACGGACCAGACGACGAGGGTGGACGTGAGAATGGGGTGGTGTTGTCAGTCTGCTACGGAGCTCAGCAGGGGTTGTCTGGCAGCCCTATTCTAGGTTTTAATAGGTGGAGGGAAGGGGAAGGAGAGGAATGAGGGGCTACGGTGTGGCTGGCAGGTGCGTCCCCCCTTGCGGTGTAGAATGGCAAGACTGTATGGGGTTAGGGAGATGACACGGGCACAAACAGGGAGAGAGAGGAGGGGAGTGGGAGGGAGTTTGATGAGCTGCGGTGGCATGGGTTGCAAACAGTGGGTGCAGGCGTATGGTGCAGGATGGCTGGATCTAATCTAGATGGCGGTGGTGGCGAGTGAAGCCCGTCGTGGGTTAGCTGCGGGTCTTCTTGCTGTTGTAGCCTTGTAGGGGTGAGTGAGGGAGTGGGGCGATGGGTTTGCTCAAGGGATGGGCGAAGGGTGGAGACTGGAGAGGAGTAGATGGAGAAGGGGGGTTGCGGCCTGTGGCAGGGAGAGTGACTGGGTGGGAGAGCAGAGAGGTAGGGAGAGGAGTAGGTGCGGTAGAGAGGGGCTGTAGAGTAGCCTGTGGCAGGGGGTATGGGCAGCAATGCTCTGTAGGGTTGCCTACGGCTAGTATAGGGAGGGCCAGGGGAGCGCAGGTGAGGTGTGGGTTAGTGGTGTCAAAGGGTGAGGGAGGCCATGTGTGTGAGTGGTGGGTTTCCCTTGGTTTGCACTCATGGAAAGGGCCGATGGAAAAGGTTGGTGTGAGGCGGCCATGCTAGGGGACAAGAGTGATGCACCGGGAGACTCTAAATGCAAATGCACCCTAGGACCAACTTGATAGAGACAAGTTGTGAACTTTCTCTGATACCACTTGATGTGAAACAACCTAGGGACCGACCAAATGACCCTCGGACCTAGCAAGCAAGCAACTCATGGATCGATAGCTTCACTCGAGCGGACTCACCCGCTAAGCTCACACTCATGCCTGTAGGCAACCCAATAATGGTGGTGAGGGTCTGGGGTGAGACCTCGCTGCTCCAGAAGTTGGCTAGCTTGGGATTGAACCCCCAAGGGTCCAGGGATGCCCATTCTCATGGGCGGCCAGCACGCTGGGGACGTGGGATGTAATGGTTCTCTCGCAACTCGCCCGCAGTAGTCACTCAAATATTATCGAAGCTGGGATCAGGCGCTTTCTCACCGCCGACAGAGCAACCAAATGCAATACTAAACTAAGCAAATAAATCCCAGCAATGAGAAGTGCTCAAGAGCTCACCTGATTGGCGTGAATACATCGATCCCAGCCGGAGATGAGGGCGAGTGGGGAGGCGTGGGTATGCACCCGCTCGCCGTGCCGGTGTCACTTCGACCTGCTCAAGTTATTACAACACTACACCTCATGCAAGGGGGTTGAACTTGGGGATGGTAAGATAAAATTACATGCAAACACTAACTCCCATAGAGAGGTGCTGTAAGCCGGCCAGACGGGGAGGGGAATTAGAGAGCTAGAAAGCCGAATGGAATGACGATGTCGAATCTGCCCGCTCTCTAGAACAGGGGACAGCAAGACGAAGATGACGCCACTGTAGTCACTCCCGAGCTCTGTTTTTGACGGGACTGGGAGCAAAACCTCCCTGATTGGTCCAGGAGGATCTCTTAATTTTTGTAGGACTTTTGGAGGACGGCGCTGGTTAGGGCAGGACTATGTTTTTAGACTCTAGTTGTCACAGCACCTCAGCAGCAGGAAGTCAAGGTCGCCAAGATCACTCCTGAGCTTTGATTCTGGCGTGGCCAGAGTCGTTGGAACCACTGTTGAGTCCTCTTCGAAATGGTACCCACGGGGATGCCTGAAGCGATCGGAACCGACAGTAGCAGCACAAACAGTGGTCGGGTGTCTACTCAGTCCTAGAGTGGACAGAACAGCACACCCGAGGGAGAAAAATGATAACTCAGTCTTACGGGGTCCAATCTGGGAGCAGCTTCTTGATTCTAGATAGAGACTCGTAGTAGAAGAGCTCAGCCAAGGCCCGCCTCCAAATCTTCAGCTGTCCAATCATGCAAGCCTCTGCAAAAAGCCTCATGTTGGCAGTCTGGAGGGAGATGTGTAGTCTGGGGAGATCGGCTCCTCCAAACGGCCACGAACTCTGAATGGGACGAAACCACCACCGTTGCGAAGAGGACTCGGAGACACTTCCGACGGTACCACTTTCACATCAAGGGGCTTCGAAATGAAGCCAAGGTAGAGTCTGCAACCAGAACCTTCTCTACTGCCAGCGAATTGAGAACTATAGGTTGAAGAGGGGAGTTGGGGAATGAGGTAAATGGGAGGGGAAAGGGGGTGGATGAGTGTGGGGGAGACCCATGGCTATGAGAGGGTCTGGGAGGGGGTGTTCCAAGGTGTTGGAGTGGGAGTATGGGGGCTAGAAGGGGGTCTAGTAGCCCATAGCGTAGCACTTTGCCCTGCATGGCACTTAGTTCCCACACTTCCGGCTGGGGTATAGCTCTGATACCATTCTATCACGCCCCGTACTCTATACCATCGAGGTATTGTCCGCTTTGACCTACCGGCCTCATGGTTTTGTCTATTTTTAAGGGTGATAAGCTCCAGAATAGGGGACTTCCCGGGAAGGTCACTCATCCCCGTACTACTCCCCATTAAGCACGTTTAACTTCGGAGTTCTTAACAAGAACTGAGCCGATACTTCAAAAGGCGTCTCGGTGATATAGAGTATAACTTAGCTATATTTGAGGGTGTTACAATCTATCCCTCTTATATAGGCGACGTCCTCGTCGCTGGGCATATATAGCACGCAATCACGCAATCAAATCCCCAGACAGGTCAGACTCTAGAGGTGGCTCCTACAGGCTCAAGAGTTGGCTCCCACTATGTAGCACTTTGTCCCACTGCGAGTTTAAGAGATGGCTCGCATAGTGTAGCACTTTGCCCTGCATAACACTTAGTTCCCACACTTCCGGCTGGGGTATAGCTCTGATACCATTCTGTCACGTCCTGTACTCTATACCATCGAGGTATTGTCCGCTTTAGCCTACCGGCCTCACGATTTTATCCCTTTCTGACAGTGATCGGCTCCAGAATGGAGGACTTCCCGAGCAGGTCACCCATCCCGGTACTACTCCCCATTGAGCACGCTTAACTTCGGAGTTCTTTTCAAGAACTGAGCCGATACTTCAAAAGACACCTCGGTGATATAGAGTACAACTTAGCTATATTCGAGGTTGTTACAGAAGGTCAAGCGAATCGAGAGAAGTCATAGTTGCCAAATGTCTAGTCGAGTCTTATTGTAATTTTTAATTTCTTGAGTCTATAATGTAAGAGTGTTAGGAGTCAAGGATCTTGTGTACTTTGACATTATTACTATGGAATAAAGTGAAGTTTGAAAAAATTTTACTTGTGTAATTACTTTTGTGTGATTATCTTGCACTCTGATTTCTTGCTTGCGAGAGGCTTACCATGCCGGCTGTTCACGTTCCCAAAATTCCTTCCGCTGTATTAAAAGCTCGGGGCGTGATAGTTGAAGCGGTGTCAGAGCAAAGGACTAGAAGTCCTAGGAAAAAAAAGTCATGTCATAGGATAACTCCAAGGTTAAGGACCCATACCCATGAACTAGGAAGAAAATTTCGCACCCCATGTGAATTGGGTAGAGATCAGGATGAGATAGTTATATAGAAATTATCTTATGGTAAATCTTCTCGATTCTAAGGAAAATAACAAGGTGTTTATTTCCACAGGTACCTTACTTTCTCATGGCTCAATCTGTGAACTGGGACGAGATGCAACAAACTATTGTGGGTCTTACCCAAGCCCTGTAAACTGTAGCCCAAAACGGCACAAGGGTTGGCACGGGTAGCTTACCCGGCAATTTTCAGAGTTTAAATCCCTCGCAGTTCTCTGGGTCTTCGAACCCAGACGAAGCGGAGAACTGGATTGATGAGATGAACTGTATATTCGACATCATGCAATGCGCTAATCAGGAGAAGGTCTGTCTCGCCACATTCCAGCTAAACAAAGATGCTCAAACTTGGTGGAAGTCTATTCCTGCACCGCCTGCAAACACACCCTATACTTGGGAGGGATTTTTTACACTCTTTCGAGCCAAGTACTGCTCCGAGCATGTCAAGGAGAGGAAGACAGCCAAATTCACATCACTACGTCAAGGAATGATGTGCAAGGAGGTTGGGATCACCAAGAGGTCCAATAATATCGAAGGCCCACATGGAGAAAGGCCATGGGGAGGACATAGGATGGAGTGAAGAAGCAGGAGAATGAATCTTGTGGATGTGCAGTTGGCACTTGACACACCTTCAGGCATAGATCGAGCAGTCCTATTCTAGAGTGGGCCAATAGAATCCTAGCCTTAGAATTTTTTTAGCTAACATCTGGCTATTGACATGGCCACCACATACTCTAGAATGTGTCTCTTCTACAATCTTCCAAGATTCATCATCATCAAGGCACCTAAGCAAAACACCGATGAGACCCCTTCTATAGAGCACGCCTCCAACCAAGGTATATCTCTAAGCCACTCTCCTTATGGCTTTCTTTTCTTCCGCAGTGGCTTCTTTAGGATAAGATTGGTCATGACAATACTTGGCAATCTTATAGTACCATGGTTTCTCTTCATCATCTAGTTCTTCTTCTAGATCAATAAGCATGACCTCCTTATTCTCAATGATCTCTCCGTCCTTAAGCTTCTTAAGCACCTTCTCCTTAACACTAAGAAATGTAGGATCCTTGATGGCAGGAGTATGGCGCTTGTGAATGAGAGCAGAATGGAAGTCCCGTTCGGGGAGAAAAATCAAGGCGGAAGCAAGTGAAGCAAGAGCGTCGGCTAAGATGTTATGGTTGCGAGGAACATGGATGAAGATTAGCTTGGTGAAGAGCTTAGCATAAGCAGATGCAAGTTCCTGGTAGGGTTTGAGTTTGGGATCGAGCGTACGGCATTTGACGAGCACTTGGCGTAGAATGAGCTGACTATCGCCAATAATTCGTAACTCGGTAGCACCAAATTGATGGGCGGTCTGTAGTCCGGCCAGGAGAGCCTCATATTCAGCTATATTATTTGTAACAGGGAAGGTAAGCTGAGAAACAAATAGAATGGTGATACCGTTAGGTGTTAAAAGGACCATGTCGATCCATCTCCCATGATAATTCAGAGCTCCATCAAAATGTAATGTCTACATCGGATCTGAAGGTTGATTAATGGACATTAAATCATCATCTGGAAACTCCAAGTGAATAGGGTCGAATCGAGGAAGGGGATGATGAGCAAGATGTTCTGCAATGACATAGCCTTTAATCGTCTTTTGTTGAATGTAAGTGATGTCAAACTGGGAGAGGAATCTTTGCCATCATGCCAATCGATCAGTGAGGATACATTTTTCAGGAAGGAATTTGATAGGATTCATGCGAGCGATGAGATGAACCTCATGAGCTAAGAAATAGTGCTTAAGTTTCTGAACTACCCAGACTAAGGCTACGCAGGTCTTCTTCATAGTGGTGTATTTTTGCTCACAGGCGTTAAGGAGCTTAGACAAGTAATAGGCTGCCCTCTCCTTATTTTCTTCGTCAACTTGTGCAAGGACAGCACCCACTGAGTCATCCAGGATAAAAATATAAAGAACAAGTTGTTGGCCTGGAATTGGCGACCTCAGGACAGGAGGATTGGATAGATAGTCCTTTAGTCCATCAAAAGCTGCCTGACACTTGTCATCCCAATTAAATTTAACTCCTAGCTTAGTAAGCTCATAGAATGGCCTACACCTTTGTGAGTGCCGGGAGACAAATCGGCGTATAAATTGTAACCTCCCAATCAATCCTCAAACTTCCTTTAAATTCTTGGGAGGAGGCATGTCTCTTATTGCTTGCGCCTTATTGGGTTCAATCTCGATACCCCTCTTACTAACAACGAATCGCCCTTGGAATACAAGAGTGGTAATGAACTGTACATCTTGAGTATGAAGAAAGGAAAAAATAGTGACTATACACGCCAGATGCAAATATTATGAATGTGGGAGGCATCAGCCGTAAGATAACCTCTAGCAATAAGAGGCAACTCCCTGGAAGATGAGAAAGAATTATTGTAGCCCATAACATAAATTTTAGTTTATTCTCCATAACTATTATATGGCAATAATTATTATTATTATTATTTAGGTTATTACATTGCAGCTTCTACCGACATGGCTCACCAATGCAAAGGCAGAGAGGCATCCTGGAGGCCCAAGGTTCGGGGCTCTGATGATCATTACATGCAGAGGATAGATAGGCCTACACGACCTTTCCCTTCTCGCAGCATCACTTCTGAGAGCTTTGACGCGGTGGACCGCGGGTTAACTTGGGTCGTTGAGGGCCCGACTGAGGATAGTGCTGCAGCTGAGAGTACTGTTGATGTCTTCTGCATTATGAGGAGATAGGGGGTTTATGTGTACGATCGTTCAGGAAGGTACACCTCACACTTTCCACTGGATCGGCATCTGTGAACAACCCGTCAGAGCTTTGTGCTTTCCAGTGTGGAGGTTGATGATTCCTACTTGCCAGGAGAGAGGTGTCATCTCAAGTGAGCCATATAACTCAGAAGGGATAGCATGCACGACACTTGTACCTTTTCCTTTCCAAGCTTCCTTGAGGGCTTTGTGCAGCAGAGACAATATACTGATCAGAAGAGTCTGGGCTTCTTTAGGGAGTTTGACAGCTTTACAGTCTGAGTGGGGCCGTCCTCACCAATAGTTTGGCATTTATCTGGGCACTACAAGGCCACAGATGTTTCAATGGATGGGATGTTTCTGACTCCCTCAAGGGCTGCTTTTGCACATGATGACTATGATCATGACTATTTATTGGAGAGGATACTAGCACAGAAGGCTCCCAGCTGGTATAGGAGATGGGCAGCCATTCCTTCTCAGTGTTATCGTCGAGGCGTGATGTAATGGCTATGGGGCATTCTGACTGTTTACAAAGTAGTGCTTGATAGGGTGGGGATCCGTCACGTAGTGACCGCGACATTGTACTCCTACCCCTATCACATAGGGTCACTTCAGGCCTTGGCTGAAAGGTTCAACCAGTGCTGGAACACATTCGTCACCATTGAGGGGGAGGCTTCACTAGACCTGTGGGCTTTTCACAAGATTTCTGGACTACCAGTTTGTGGGCAGCCCTATGAGGAGCTATCCTTAGATGATCTGCATCTTAATGTTGTGTCCCAGGTTCTGATGATGTCTAACTATGACTCTTTGACGAGTCTAATGTGGTTTCGATGATGCCAACATGCATAGAGTTGAAGTCAAAGAATATGCAAAGATTGAGTAAGAGCAGGCAAGTTAACTCAAGCTCCAGTCAAAGCCTAAGGTGCAAAAGCCCTTGGTTGCACAGAACTCAAGAAATGCAGGAAGGCTTTGATAAAATAAAAAGAAAAATCAAATTGAACAAGACTACGCTGACATAAGACCTTCATTACATCGACACCAGCAATCGCTGGGAAGCAATCTCCTTAGGCAGCGTCGACTCCTCTACTCACTGTGTCGACTCGCTCTTGTTCAAGATGAGGAGCAGGCTAGGCAATCATCATGGCCACTTGACTCCAATACTGTAACATCCGTAATTTAGTGGATCTTTAGCGGGTCGAGTCTAGAAGTTATTCCGGTGAATTCGTGTGATTTTTAGTCATGGCACCTCGTGGGAGTCTTCGCAATGCCAGTAACTGGGGGCGCGGTTCTCATCAGGGAGCCAACTCCCAGCGTAGATTGCATGAAGCATCCTTCGCCGCATCCACGCCCAGAAGTCATGTTGGGCGATCTTGAAGAGATTCACAAACAGATTGTGGCCCTGACAAGGCTATGTTAGGACCTCTTGAACCGGCAGGCGGACCCCCAACATGCTTCCCCTGAACGACACCAGAATGAGGAGGCCCAGATTGTCCCGAACACCCGCCAGGCGCGGGAGGCTTCCCATGCCTCCGCCGCAAGAACACGACGATCACGCAGCTCGCACGCACCAAGGGTGCGCAGCCCGCTACATTCCAACTCGAAAATAGATCGGCGGCTCCAACGAATCGACGAAATCGAGGACAAGGTATGCTACCTGGACGATGTCCTCCTCGCCGCTAAGAACTGGGGTCTCATCAACGAGGACCAAAACTTTCATGCTCCCTTCTCCAAGGAGATCATGGAAGCCCCCATTCCGCCCAAGCTACAGCTACCCCGCACGACGGCACCACCGACCCAGCCAACCACATGCACAGCTTCGACTCCAATTTGGTCTTCCACCGGGCCTCAAACGTCGCGAAGTGCCTGGAGTTTGTTACAACTCTTCGGGAGAACGCCCGGGCCTACTTTGAGTCCCTGCCGATCGGGACCATCTCCGCCTTCCAGTAGCTCAAGAAGCTGTTTAAGGAGAACTTCATTGGCTACCGAAAGGTAGCCAAATCTGCGGTGACCTTGCTCGCTCTCAGGCAGGGGCGAGAAGAGACACTGTGGGACTTCGTCTCTCATTTTCGGACGGAGGCGCTCCAGATTCCACACCTCGATGTCAGCATCGCCACCACCACGCTCACCCAGGGGACGCAGGACAACATCCTTCGACGTGCTCTCGGAGTTGAAGTCTCGGCGACCCTCACCGACCTCCCTGGCATAGAAGCATGCGCGGTATGAGGAGAACACTGCGGCCCTGGGCCGTGCATCCAGAACCGAAAGGTCTGACCGAAAAAGATCCGCCGACTCACCACGGGAAGGGCGGAGCAAGCGAGATCGGCGGAACCAAGACCGCCGCGATTGCCCAGACAATGAGAGGGGCAACTACCGCAACTACAGACCCCTGACAGCTCCTCCTGACCAGATCTTGATGAAAATCCGCGAGGAGCCATTCCTCAAGTGGCCTCTCCAGATGAAATTGGATCCGAGCACGAGGAGCAAGAAGAACTGCCGCTTCTATCGCGACCATGACCATGATACAGCGTAATGCATCAACTTGAAGGATGCCATTGAGGATCGCGTCCGACGATAACTCATTGACAAGTTCTTCGCCAAAGCCGTGGAGAACCTCTGTTGACACCCGTTTTCAGCCTCCAAGTCGAGCTATTTCTCTTATTCACCTTCCTAATGCCATAAATTAACCATTGTTATTTAGCATTCTTTGAGCCTATCTCAAGCCCATTTTCTTATCCATTTTTCAAACCCATTGAGCCTTGGAAGATTTTATCTTTGATTCTCCAACTATCGGGTCCATTTCGGGTCATTTCGGAGCTCAAACGGACGTCTGGCCCATGTTCTGCAAGAAGCCTGCAAACGGTCGGTCGGCCAACCGTTTTCTTTGGCTAGCGGTCGACCGATAGACCGTTAGGCTCAATTTCCCACTGACGGCCCATTTGCTACAAACGGTCGGTCGACCGACCATTTTCTTGGCTAGCGGTCGGGGCGCCCCCTCTCTCTCTTGTTCTTCCTTCTTCCTCCTTGCAGCAGCTGATCTAGGGTGTGATGCCCTTTCATTGGGAGTGATTCTCACTTATACCTCTTCCCCTGGATGTGACTTCCAGCCACCTCCATCGTCGCTTCCATTCGTGCCGCCATCGAGCCGCCATGGGTCATTCTCTGACTTCCTATCCAGATCTACGACTTGCAGGACAGAAGGTGAAAGAGGGGGTTGGATCTCCAGATCCGACCGTCTGATCAAACTGAAATTTTGATGGTTTGTTCCCCACGTCCTCCACTACTCCCAGTTTAATTTTCATGTCGATCAACCTCTGTTTGAGTCCCTACCCACTTTCATCTTTCCACTCCTCACAGTCTGCCTGTGTGTTTGGCATGAACTCTGAACAAAATAGAATTAGTGCTAAGGGCAAAGGGAAAGGAACAGAGAATGAAGTCAGAAAAAGTAGCACACACTTCACTGTACCCAAACCCAAGGTTAAGGGGGTTAAGGGTTAGAATCATGCTACTAGAACTCAAGTCCAAGGAGGTATCAAGACCAAGGAAACCCAGCCTCAACTAAAAGGTCGAGGTATTAACCACACTGCAACTATGCACAGTTCTTCTAGGGCTCAGTTATCTGAACACAGAGGTCAGAAAAGGGGTACCTTAGGTCACTGGGTGCATCAATGCAATTCTAGGATTGGATCAATGCAACCCAGGTCTTGGTTTTCAAGAAATCAGAACTTTTATGGTTATCACAGAAATACTCAATTCAGATTCTATGATGAATGCACATATCCTAAAGCTTCTCAGAACAACTACTGGCACAAAACTCAGAAACCTGCTCGAAATTCAAACAATCTCCTGAATAAGTATAATGAGTAGAAAAATAAAAAAAACCAAAAAATCCACAAAAACAACCAAGTCAACAAAATAAATATGGATGCCAAAACACCTGCTATCTTATTTGCATGAATTAACTGTTGTAATGGGGCCCAAACATTCTTGGGTTCCAAAACTTTCCACTTAATTGACTTTGCAGGTATGCTTAGCAGCCCACCACAACAGATGGTATCTTGATAGTGGCTGCTCCAGGCACATGACTGGGGACAAAGGAAAGTTTTGTATGCTTACTGAAAAGAATGTTGGTCATGTTACTTTTGATGGAAATTCAAAGGGCAAAATCATAGGATCAGGTAAGATAGGTAAATGTTCTTCCTGTCACATTGATGATGTATTATTAGTAGAAGGACTTGCATATAATCTGCTCAGCATCAGTCAATTATGTGATAAGGGATATAAAGTTATTTTTGACTCGCTTGTTTGCACTATTCTTGAACCTAATTCTGAAGTTGTAAAGTTCACTGGAAAAAGAGTCAATAACATGTATATGGTTGACTTGGATGATGAAGTCCACATGAACATGTGTTTGACTGCAAATAAAGATGACCTTGCAATTCTTTGGCATCGTAGGCTAGGACATGCTAGCTATAGGATTTTACATAAATTGAATAAATACAGCATGGTAAAAGGATTGCCTGAAATTTCATTCAAAGAAAAGAATCAAGTTTGTGAAGCTTGCACTCAAGGAAAACACACTAGGAAATCTTTAAAATCTAGAACTGAAAGCATGTCTTCTAAACCATTCGAACTAATTCACATGGATTTATTTGGACCAACAAGATCAGTTAGTTTGACTAGTAAAAGATATGGCTTTGTCATAGTAGATGATTTCTCTAGGTTTACTTGGGGCCCACTGCAATCTACGTCCACCCCTCGTCCACACCGGACGAGGATTCCACTAGCACAGGCTAGAAAAGCAGACTCAATCTGCGACAACGGCTGCCTCACAGCTTGACCAGAGGAACAGCCTCCTCTCTTCCTCCAACCCAGAGGGAAAACACTAGCAACACCCCATTACTAGCAACCGGAGACTCAGTCCCCTTCCTCCAAACCGGAGGGAATCCACAAGTGACACTGTGTCACTTGTAAAATCGGAGACACAATCTCCCTTCCTCTACACCAGAGGGAACACTGAAACACAAACGGATATACTTGAATCAACAGTGAAAAACAAGAAATGAGAAAACACTGGAGAATGTAGCTTCAAAGAAGCATAAACAAATTCAATCGGCTGGCTGCTCTCGAAAACTTCTCTCTTTTTCTCTTCACTCTAACTAGGTCTCTCACTCTCTTTCTTGCTCTTGAAAACTCTCTCTTCAGATGGAGATAATGAAAATTCTCTTCGACAGCTCTCCCTCCAGCCCCCTTCTTTGAAGGGTAGTGATTCCTTATATACGAGCAGGGGCTGAGTATGGATCAAGCAACAGAACCCTACTGAACTTCTATTGGTCCACGTGTTAGGGAATAGAAGGTTCCTTTTCTTGGATCACATACTTATCATTCACCTCCTTTATCCATGAGCCAGTCTTCTGCTATTTCAGAGGTCACGAGCCTCTTCTGCGAGCCGGATTGTTCCCTGTGAAAAATAGAGTACCGTTTATGACCACTTACAACGAATTAGAAATCACCACGTGGAAGAGCAGACATAGCACAGACCTTAGTCTCAACTTAGACCAGATATGCGCTGACTTTGCTATAGTGTATGCTCAGACTTTAAATGGCTAAGGCAGATGTGTACTGAGTTTGCTATAGTGTGTACTCGAACTTCAAATGGTTAAGACAAATGTGTACTAAGTTTGCTACAGTGTGTGCTCGGACCTTATATGCCATACGAAGGATGTGTATGGACTTGAATGTGAGTGAGGCAAGGAAACTGCACCGACCTTGTATGCACAGACTTGAATATGAGTGAGGCATGAAAACTGCACTGACCTTGTATGCATGGACTTGATTTGGCACAGACCTTCTATATGCACTGACTATGCACAGACTTCGATGAACATTCCTAAACATTCACGGACCTGGGCTATGCATAGACTTACCTATGTACAGTAACACAAGTTTGCACGGACCTTGTGTTTGCAGGGATGAGACATGCACGGACTTGCTATGCTGTGCTGCCGTGAGTTGCACAGACTTAGGTTTGCTCAAGGCAAAAACTTGCACGGACTTTGTGCAGCGTGAAGCAAAGTGTGCACAGACCTGAGTATGCATTAAGGAAAAACATGCACGGGCTTAAATATGCATGAAGTAAAAACATGCACGGACTCAAGGTATGCATGAACTTTAGTAATGTGCAAAGGTAAAAGATGCACGGACTTGAAATATGCTTGCACTTGCTATATGAGATGCTGATCAAAAATGTGCACGGACTCTACGATGTGCATGGATCTCGTGTGCAACCAAACTTAATATGCACGGACTTAGACTATGTGTGGGCTTGGATGAACAAGCCAAAACATGCAGGGACTTAGACATGCACAGACTCAGGCTATGCACGGGCTTGGATGAATAAGCTAAAACATGCAGGGACTTAGACATGCACGGACTCACTATATGCACCTAGCATGTAAACGTGAAATGCACGGACTTATAGATGGGAGAGACGGTGAGGGAGAGACAGTGACGGAGAGACGAAGGGTGAGACGGTGAGGGAGAGAGAGACGGTGGGAGAGACGGTGAGGGAGAGACAGTGGGGCGAGAGAGAGATGGTGAGGGAGGGATGAGAAGCTGGGGGAGAGAGGGAGAGATGGTGAGGGGGAGAGAGAGGGAGAGAGAGACGGAGGGGGAGAGAGAGATGATGAGGGAGAGAGAGACGCTGAGGGAGAGAAAGAGACGGTGAGGGTGAGAGAGAGACGATGAGGGAGAGAGAGAGGGAGAGAGAGACGGGATGGTGAGGGAGAGACGCTGGGGCTTTAACAGGAGTGTGTCGCTGGAGGGCATTTTAGGCGGGCTATGTCGTTGAGAGGCCGTGCTGCTGAGGGGCGCCCAGGGTGTGCCGCTGGACGCATTGTGAGGGTGTGCCGCTGAAAAGCGTTTGAAGGCGTACCGCTGGACAGTCAGCAGGGTATGCTACGGGAGGGCCTCCATGGTGTGACGCACAGGGAGTGTGCCGGCCAAGGGGCTGAAGGCGTGCCGTTCGAAGGGCAACCTGGGCATTTCCTTTTCTTCTTTTCTTCTTTTCTTCTTTGCATCTTCTCTTCTCTTTTCTCCTCTTCTTTGTTCCTCTACACGTAAACAATGGGTGAGAATTTTTTAGTGTCCATACGCGGCGGTGACTTTCGTCTAGGGCCCTTTCATGCTGCTCTTCGCTACCTCTCCGCACCTCCAAGGCCTACAGATACTCATCTTCCTGGGCACTGATGGCCGCAAGTTCGCTCGGAACCCGTGTCTCAAGGAACTCGCGGCATTTGACATATTTCAACAATAACAAAACCCATCGCGACCACTCTTCTAGTGGGCAGCCCATCACTTGCAGTGCCCCGGTCAGCTGCATCACTATGGTGTGCACCCCTCAGTATGTGAGAGAAGGATCAGTAAAGACCACTGACCGTAAAGCCAGCAACATTTGCCGAACCGACGCATCTGAGGTGACGTGACCTATGGGGGGTACGGCTGGAAGATCGAACTCCACCATGCTGTCTACCGCTGCCCATAGGTCTGCATCTGTCGCGGCCGAGGAGGATGGAAGAGCGGAAGCTAGGTCGCTCGAGCGCCTGATCTCAATGGACAACTCCTGACTGGCCACCGCCAGAGGAGCAGGCAAAACCATGGCTGAATCTCTTGACCCCATTATCATAAGGGGCTACTCCATCTCGACCGCCGAGACTGAGGCAGGCGCTCTGGCCGGGGTGCTCGTCTCCTCCTCTACCTCTCTGGTAGGGTCCGAACCCACCGTCGCTTCGCAGCTCGGTAGGGCAAGGATCTTCCTCTTGGTCGAAGGAGGGACATCGAAGGAAGCTGGACTGGACATCATCGCCAAGAGACCCGCAGCGCCTTCTGCTTGTGCTTCCTCCTCTCGGGGGATAGTGATGTTCACTAGGATCTCCCGCAAAAGCTGGGTTTCCTCTAGCACGAGAAGCTTCGGAAGAGGTGGAAGAGGGACCGCTAGCTCCAGGCTGGCCCCTGACTGTAGAAGAGACACTAGTGGCTCCACCTCTAGCCCCCAGAGTGATCTCAGTCTGTCTGCTCCCCCGAAACTGAGAAGCTCCCTTTGCTTGGGGATAGCCTTGCGAGCTCTAGTGGCCCGCACCTCTGAAAGTTCTACCTCCTCCTGAATATACAAGACAGGGTTAGTCACTCATTACTCGAGGTGAATTGCCCAAGTCCTGAAAAGACAAAGCCACTCCCACATACCCATATACCTCCACGTATCAACCCTCCATGAGTCAATCTACCGCCATCCACAGTCAGCCCTCCGTTGTTTCATATCCGCACGCGTCTCCACCTCCGGTCAAGGAAGCCTCACACCGCGAGCAAGTGGATGCCGTCCACTACATACCTCCTCATCCCACCCTGCATACTCCATTACCTAATCCTTCCCCTAGCCATGCGTCATTGCCTACGCAACCCCCACAACCACCTCCATTATCCTCTCACACCCCTCGGCATCCTCTTTGCCTGAAGCGGGCTCCTCATTCACCATTACCGAAATCTTTTACAGATATTTTTAGGGCTTTGATGGCCGCTCACGCATTGCAACTCCCTCTGGTTATGCCTTGTCGACCCGCGGTCGAAGATTTACTCCAATTTTGTGATTTTCATCGTCAGCAGGGGCATTTGGTTGAGGATTGTCTCGAGTTTCGGGAGTTTGTGTATGGCCTGGAAGATGATAAGAGGATCGATTGGGCCGCCATGCATGAAGCTATTTTAAATCTCTACAATAAGCAGCAGCAGCAGCAAGAAGTGCCGCCCAGGCAGTCGTCTCTATTACAAGGCTAGGGGCACCCCTGTGATTCTTTATCTGGCATTACACCCGCTTCGTCACCTACTCCATCACATGCTCCCTCCCCTATGCTTTTGTCCACCTCATTGCCTACCTCATCACCCTCTTCATCTCCACCTATCCCTCACCTTCACCATCCCCTACTCAACCTCCACTAACCCAAGCCTCTGCTCAGGCAAGTGCTACCTCTCCTTCTTCCTCTATTTCCACCACTACTTCTACTGCCGACGCCACTAGACACGTCGTGTCGATACGTCAAAGGTGGGCATCACAACCCTCCAATTCCTCCGCCTCACCACCACTTTTACCATCTTCACCTCCATTACCTTCATTGCCCACATCAACATTTCTACCATCCCTACCGCGATTACCACCGCCCTCACTGCCTCCTCTCCCAGTGACCCCTCTTCCATTACTACCACCATCTCCACCGCTTCTGCCATTCCCTTCGCCATCATTTCCCGAGCCTGAGCAGGCTATACCTGTACCTACGCCTCCACCTTCACCTTTACCCTCCCCTATGCCTCCAACTTTGCCCTTGCCTCCACCCGGGCCTATCATCACCGCTATCCCTCCACGGTTGCCTTTACCCCCACTTATGCCCTTCGAGCCTTCACCTACGCCATGTGAGCCTATTCCCTCCACTTGTCCACCTACTTATACCCCACGGAGCGGGTGTTCATTACCTTTGGTACCTTTCGGGTCTGGTCCGTAGGGAGATGATGAGCCGAGCTAGGTTTCGATTGTGCATTTCATGATTCAAGATGTCATTTGTCGCATGCCAATCTGGCTCCTAGTCCTTGGCTATTTTGGGGCCGATGAGCCTGTGTTTCAAAGGACAATTGCAAAAAAGAGTTCCCTTGCACTAGTGCTAGTTCCTTCACAAGCAAGGCCAGCGGCAATCTCATTGCTCACCGGGGGATTCAGTATTGATGTTGTTATTTCTCCTCGCTTGATTGTTGTTCAATTCACTAGCCAAGATGGGTTCTTTACTCAGATTGTGCTAACCCATACGGCCGCCAAGAGTCTGCTAGATTCCATGTTGAAGGGGCAATTGGCCGTATTTTCAAGATTGTCTAAGGGCATTCTACATCTGTTATGTAATCTCCCTTGGTTTGTTGGTAAATCGGCCACATCAACGTCGCTTCGTTTCTGTCAACCTGGGTTGAGGAGAAGCCGTGGTGGAGGGTTTATAGTCTGTGGAGGCCCGTTCTTCGCCGCATGGCAGCCCTTGGTCAGTGGAGACTTGTGCGGGAGCGGAGAAGAATCTCGTTTGTTGTTTGGACGTGCGTCGCTGTATGGGGAGGAATTCTCGCATCCGTCTGTGCCGTGTGATACACTTGCTCGGCTACTTTGACAGGTATGCGCGTGTATTTTCCTCCTTAATTTCCTTACTGCGACGCCGATTGTGATGGTATGGTCGGGCCGATGGACCCTAGATTGCGGAGGTACTCCGTGATCCAACGAAGTCGACGATACGTCGTATTTTCCGTCGGTTGTTAGATAATAAAAGTTCTCAAAATATTTTGAGATAATTTAGGGTGCAACAACCACTGAAAGGCACTGCCCGTGAGAGAAGTTACGAAGTAGCAGAGGAGATATGACTCCTCCAGTGCAAGATCACCCATGGCCGTAATATAGTAGGCCAAATATTCGTGGGGAGATCCTAGCCCGTTGAACTTTTGGAATTTAGGTGCCTTCGAGCAATCCGGCGATAACTTCTTAAATTGATGATGAAGGGGATAAGGCACGCTGTACAAATCGATAGTGGTCATACCCTCGCCCCGCTGGGCGAACTTATCTTCGACAATTTTCTCTATTAGCCGTCGTTGGGCAGTGACGTCTTCAACTGGCTGGGCTCGGGAAGACTGAGCATTAAGCGGAGCCCGAGGTGCCTCAGCGCCTGCTTCAATGGCTCCCGGGTAAGGGACACCTACTTGTCGCTCGATGGCAGGGGGATTGCACAGCTGCTGCTCTTGCCGAAGGCCTTGGTCATGAATTGGTGTTAAGGGCCTTGGAGCAGTCAAATTCATCTGGCGCTTCATCTCCAACATGAGGTTGGTCATTTCTATGTGCCAACGCTGCATGGTTTCGAACTTAGCGTCATAAGACATAGCTTGAAATGCTGCCATTGTAGGTGGCTCAAAAACTGGGTTGGCATAACCACCAAGGGGTTGGACTCCCGCTTCTCCATGGATGCTCTGGACCTCCTCGGGATCATTTTCTTCTTGAACGAAGTTAACCTCTTGGTTTCGAGCCTGGTCTAGATTCTGGTCCCAGTGCGATGCCTGGCTAGAGGTCCCTGCATGGCCGCTGTATTGGGCTTGGAGGTTCCTTCTCGCGGCCTTCCTGGTATTAAGATATACCGCATCAACTGCTGGGTTGGGATCATTTGACCGGGCAGGTTCGTTTAAATTGGTGGGATTATCGGCGGGATCCGTCGCTTCCTTGCCAGAGGTATAGCAGGTATACACCTTCATGCTATCCCCAGTGTCTGAGAGTCGAACCATCCTCCGCTTGTTCGGGGGCTGTAGCCCTGTGCGGGAAGATGGCCCCAATCTGTCAAAGACTAACAGCCCTGTTGACGGGGCCTTTGCCAGTCTATCAAAAGCTGAAACCCGATTAGGTAATGTCTGGGCGCCAATAGCCTACTCCAGTTGACGAAGCTCCGAACATCGGGGAGCAGAGTTGGGTTTTCGATAGACCCCTTTTCTCTTCTTCCCTTGGAGGGGCAAGGGGCTAACGTCTTGAGTCTTTCGACCAAGTGTCTGGTGAAGAAATTGAGCTCGCTCGGGCTTATCTGCCCTGGCTTGTTTGATTTCATGGGCCTCTTGTTTGGTGACCCAAATTTTCGTCATCTTCCGGGAGCATTGTTGAACTTTGTTGCTCCCCACCAATGGCAACACAGCCACTACCGACAACTCAGGACAAGGCAACTAGACCTACTCACGTAACGATCCTTGAGTCATATGACTCGGAGGCAAGATCATCACTAATAGCAGAACCAGTCGCCAATCGGTCTAAACCTAAGCCAGAGAAAATGACGCTGGCGAAGAAAATGACACGCGGAGACCTGAGGGAACACCGAGGACCCTCAACACATCTGGACACGTAGAACGAGATAAGATGATATCTCACTGTAGCCAGAACCACGTCTCAAGCTAGACAGAACCGTCGAGACACACACAAGGTTACCTGTCAACCACTGGGTGACACCGGGTTGACCGGAACCAGACAATGACGACTCAACAGTAGGAAAGAGAATCCTACCACAAGCAAGAAGACTCTTGGCTGCCTTATAACATAGTCTTAGCCCTCATAGGATCTCAGGAGGCACCCATGGGAATGCGAGAGGACCACAAGGACAAGCCAAGGAAATCAGAAATCGAAATGATGAAAAGCAGGACTCTAGGGCTGTAACGCTCCACCTTTAGACCACTACACGGAGGTGACGATCTAAGGATGAGCCGTTACACTCTAGAGGGGACGGGACTGTGGCGGTCTAATAAAGACGCACCACATGGATGTGACGGTCGGGGAATGAACCGTCACAGACACCACCCTACTATGGAACCTAAGATAGACAAACATGTAACGGCCTAGGAGAGGTGCGTTACACGACTCTGACGCACAGGGGAAGGACCGTTAAGCCAACCGACTTAACAAGTCAAACCCTGGTCAAATGCTGTGACGACCTATAGAAGGTGGGCTACAGCACCCTGACGGTCTAAGGCAAGGCCGTCAGAGTGATCGACTGACATGGACATCGAGGAATGACAAGGCTATGATGCACCAAAAAGGGGGCGCCAGAGCACTGTGACGCGCCAGTAGTGAGCCGTCACACTCCACAACCACGAACTGACCCACACACTCAAAGGCATGTGATGGTCTATCGTAGGACTGTCATAGACTGTGACGGTCTCTGGTACGATCACCACACCGGTCCGACGAGCAAAATAGTAGAAAAGCCAAATCGGCCCGTTCCACGCCCCATTCACGCTGAAGCATAGGGGAAACAAAGCCACACGATGAAAAATAACTTCTGGATGCTAAAAAGTCCACATGCACACATTAAATCGCGAGATCGGGGCGATTCCGGTGAACCGACCCAAAACGAGTCACCGAGATTCCCACACTTTTACCAGCCCCAAATGACGACCGATCGACACAAAACTGACGGGTACGGGATCCTAACAACCCGATGGTCATTTTTGACAATAATTATACTGCAAATAGTCATCATTTTTCGGCAAACCCTACAAACTCTAAAAATAACGATTTTGCCTAAACTGGCCTAATCTAGCCCGTTCGAGCACCAAACCACGCACAGAAGTAGGGAAAACGTGCAGGAGGAAGTGGTGATCCATCTCACTACCTCCACCGAAGAAACCGAGCACCGAGGTGACTAAACCGCGACAAAAACCACAACGTGAGCTCAACCACCTGCTTTGAATCCACCGTTTGGGATTGCACCAAAATTGATCCGATCCTCGCTCCATCATGCGTCTCAGCAGCTTCTCGGCGTCATCAGCTCACCCACGAACCCCTCCGTCTGCAGCCGTAGGTGAGAAGGAGAGAGAACGAGAGAGAACGGGAGAAAGAGAGAGTGAGAGCGCAAGTGAGAGGAGAGAGAAGGGAGAAATATGCCTAGGAAGCAAGGAAGAGCCCCTCTCCATAATGCCCACCTTCCTAGATCCCTTCGACCCTTTCACATGAAAGTTCAAAGGCCGACCCACACCCATACACTCCACTCTACTCTCGGTTAGAGGAAGGGCGTAGAGCGGAGCTAAATCAGATTTCACTACTGAAGGACTTGCAGCCCTTTCTGCTTGTGCTCCCTCTTCCCGGGAAACCGTGATGCTTGTCAGCGTCTTCCCTAGAAGCTGGTCCTCCTCGGGTGTCATGAGCGGTCGGGGTGGTGGAAGAGGAACCACAAGTTTCAGCCCGTTCCCCGACTATAGGAAGGACACCAGGCGCTCCACCTCTGATTTCGAGAGCAACTGTGGTTCACCTACCCCTGCGGGGGAGACTGGTTCCCTCCGCTTCGCAATGGCCTTGCGAGCTCTAGTGGTGCGTGCCTCGGGGAGCCCTGCCTCCTCCTAAAACACAGCGAATGAGGTTAGTCTTCCATCGATCGTGGCGAGCTACCCAAATCTTGGAGAGATGCAAGAGAGGTCCCGGAGGCCCCAAATTTACCTCAGTCACCGGAACTATGCTGCTTTCTGGTGCTATTTCTCCTACCTCCAGAGCCTCACCCACTGGTATTGTGGTCTCCATGGCTGCTTCTTGCCGCAGGACCTCGAACAAGGCCGCCAGCTTCTCCAAGCCGGCATCACCTCTCCCGGGTCACTCTACTGATATGTCCGAGGCAGGCGCCTCCATGGCCTCCAGTTGAATTTGTTCCTGCAAGTTAACCAAATAATAGAAGACAAGATCAGAGGCTGGCTGTAAAAGGGGGCCCCACATGAACAAGCTCACACTTACAAAATCCTCGCCTGAAGCCACCTCGTCAGAAGAGTAGTCATAGTCTACCTTCTCGCCCGAAGAAGACTTGGTCGGGGTAGGCACCTCCCTTGCCGGAGAGGGAGATTTCATCTCGGAGTCAACTGCCTCCTCTTTGCGCGGACTAGGCAACGGTGACTTCCCAGATTTCAACCTCTTCCTTGAGTACACCTTCATCAACTCGGGGATCTTGCAGGCACGCACCCACTCGAGGAGGGGCGTGAGGGGAGCTACCAAATGAAGGAGCATCTGGGTTAGATGAAAGCCTTTGGGCTCCCAACGAACGAAAATGTTAGCCACGCTAGTCAAAATAATTACCCCTTTCGGTCCTCACAGCCAGAGGCGGTCCGGGGATTGTCCCCTCGACAGAAGGTGCGACCCTAGGTGCAATAGCCTCACCCACGCCCGGAGTAGGAGTAGGTGTTGGCTCCTCCGCAGGGACTGAAAGAAGAAACCCATATAAAAGGCCTTATCCCACAAGGTGAAAAAGTGTTAAGCAGCACTACCGACCAGAAAGTCTAACCTGTAGGTTGGCTGGGCTCGGCCTGAGTGACCGTGAACGTGGCCACGAACTTCTCAGCCTCCACCTTCCTCTGCTCCAATTCCTACCGACTGACTGCCTCGGCAGAGCCTATCACAGATTTCACGCGTAATCCTGAACGCGTCTCCTCTGCACCGACTGAAAGGAAGAAACGCGTGTGTTATGCATGCATGAAGATTTCACCCTGGGAGGTGACTAAGTCCTGAAGACTACCAGTACCCCAGGAACCTTACTTGCGGGACGGCTTGGTTCAATCTGAGCCACAACAAATTGCGCAAAAGAAGGGACTGAAGGCGGAGGGGAGGCTGAAGCGGTCCGAATAGCCTCCACCCTCCTCCGCTCCGTAGCTGCAAAGGGTGATTCAAACCACAGGCTAGGGTCCTTGTTCCTTCCCTTCTCGCTAAGAACTACCCGAAGAGGGACGTGTATTGAAGGTGGCGCCATATAGTCGGCTACCCTTTATTAACGGTTCCCCTACGAAGGCCATACCTGAGAAACACTCGGTGTTAGAGGGAGAAGAGAAGAAAATTGGGGATAAGCCTAATATGAGTTAACAAGACATCGGGTTTAACTTCTTTCTATAGCACAACACCTAGAGATTCGGTTCGTTGCGTCGGGACTTTTTGTCATATCATTGAACCTTAATTCTCTTTTTAGGCACGCATTCGACTGGGCTCATAACGGTCTGCATGGAAACTGTACTGCCCTCTTGCCATGCTATATTTCTTGAATTTTTTTTTCATTTTGATTTTCATCATTTTTCTTTTGATTTTCTTTTGCCATTTTGACTTGACAGATATTGAAATTGAGATCAAAATTGAGAAAAATGTCTTAATAGACTGCCTCTATTTGAGACTTCCTCTTATCGGGGTGTGCTTAGATTAGTTGTCTTACCTACACTATCTCTACCCTCATATTTTGGCCGAGTAGAGAAGAGAAAAAGACTTCGTCCCCTTGAGCATGGCCCAAGTGTCAATGGTGTTTTTCAAAAGGAGAACGGCTAAGAACGTCGTGAAGTGTGTGCGGTGCCCAGCTAAGGGTTGCCCTTAATGAGCAGGGAGGGAATGTTGAACTCCTAGCGCAGGGTTCTCATCACCAAAGGTGTTTCAATAGCAAGCCTAAAGACTCTTTTTGACATATCCTTAATTAAAACCTAGGACTAGGCCTAGACGACCACTCTAAATCATGTTAAGAAGCACTTCATGTTAAGAATGTGTGTAGAGATGCATGAGATAAATCATGAGAATGCATACTTATGCAAATACGTTACCTTGCAACCTTTGTAAAATAGCTGTCGAAGGTGAATTTGATCAATATGGGATTTGTTACCCTCATTTAGAAGAAAAGAACATAAGAAGCAAGGATTAAACGTGGCTTAACATGAATGAGTGGTGCCAAGACTAGACTCAGACGAATAAGGAGGAAGGAAAAGAGGTGGGGGTTAGAACTCCCTCACTAAGGTGCAGAGACCCTGATCACATTAAAGGTCTACAGAAGGAAAGAGAATTCAATAGGAGGAGTGAGGACTAAAGTCTCGAAGGTAGTTGAAAAAAGGACATATGCCGAAAGCAGATGATGTTGGTGAAATCGGGTCAGACTATTGTGCCCCTGTGGTCATTGGTCATTTGTATCTCATGGTTTTGATAATGGCCAACACTATAAGTCATTGTTGTTTTCCACTCTCATATGACAGACATACATGATGCTTTGTTCATGACATGTAAGCAAATGAATGGATAAGGAATGGCGTGGAGAAAGCAAAAGTGAAAGCCCAATGATCACGCCCACGTCCGATACCACAGGTTGTTGCACACAGTCTAGAGGAAGTAAAGTGTTAAGTGTGAAGCCCGAAACTCACAAATGTGTGCCCTCACATGCGGATCGACCTGCGCGGTCAGGTCGCGGGGATCGACCTGCCCGGTCAGGTCGCGGGGGTCAAGGGGGCAGCACCTCTTGTGGGGGTTTCCGGCGGCAGTGCCCGAGGAATAAAAATTAGTTCCAAGGAAATACTAAGCACAATCAAGAGAACATAAAAGCCAAGACCCAGTTGACACCTTCAAGACTGTCAAGATTGATGCCACAGATGAGAGTTTCTCTCCAGATTGAAGGAAGAGTGGAGAGGGAGAAAGAGTGGAGAGCAGGGAAGGCAGAGCAATATTGAGATTGAAGCAAGAGGAGGATACCGAAGGCCCTAATGATGGAGCTCTAGTTGAGCCTTGGGGTTGTGGAGCAGAGGCTATGAGAGAGTGAGGAGTGCCACCAGAGGTCACGGGAGCTCGGGTATGCCTTTGCAAGTCCTCCTCCTTCTCTACGGGCTGACAGGGGAACGTCGTCGCGATGCCGAGGCTGGTGAGGCACCGCAGGGTGAGGCTGGTACTACTTCGCAAAGCCCCATGAGGCCTCCTAGGGATCCACATCTTAGGAGGGAGGAGTGAAATGGCCAGGAGTGTGGTGATGAGAGTTAGTTAGTTGCTTGTGCACTCACTGCCTTGCTTTATGGTGTACATGTCACCTTATATAGGCTCACGAATGGAATGGTTCATGTTCGCATTACTTGTATGCCCTTTGCACATTCCTTCTCCTTTACATCTCTTTTCTTCTACGTTGTTCCCATGTGGTGTGTTTAACAAGATTTTGTCTCAAAATGGGGGAGTCTTGTCTCGCTGTGGCCATTCTTTTCAACGGGAATCTTGCATCAGAGTCGGTAATGGCGACTTTTAGCTCCATTCCTATGCGAGATTTCAAACTTCCTGACAAATGCATGCCTTTTTGTTCTGCGGGAATCTTCCATCAGAGTCGTCAATGATGACTTTTGGCTCCATTCCTATGTGACATTTCAAACCTCCCGATAGATGCATCTCTTTCTTTTCTCTTTTTTTGTTTATTTATTTTTTGTTATACTCAATCACGTGCCCGACGAGGATCGGATTGCCCCTAACTGTACAGGGAGTAAGTCGACATGTCACTTCGCCACTCATATGAGACTAATAAGAAGATGCCCTATCACGAGGGTCACCGGAAGAGATAATGGCGATTGTCGACTCAGACATCTTCCAATCCTATAAATACCCCCTTTTTCATTCTCCCCAGGGACAGTGAAAGCCAACTCGAAGAGTGAGAGTTTCAGAAGAGGAGGTGAAGCAAAGAAAGCTTAAGAATGGAGGGTGAATCTTTCCACTCCTCTAAGAGAAGCAGGTCCAGTGTTAGCTCCATGAGGCCCACTAACATTGAAGGGCACCTTAGTGAGAGGACCCAAGCACAGCTCGTAATTAATTCTCATTCTCTTTTCTTTTCTTTTCTTTTTATATTCCCTTTTCCTTTCATCTGAGAAGGTAACCCTTTCTCATTCTCTATGTATGTTCAGGGCATGGTGAGATCACATATTTCATGGGAGCTAATGTTGGCTGCATATCAGGATCTTCGAGACTTCCAGAAAGCCTGACTAGACATGATGGGGTTTGGAGCCTTCCTCCAAGTCAAACTAATTAAGATCGATCTCGCCCTCATCCAAGCACTGCATGAACGATGGGACCCAGCGAGTCAGACCTTCGTTATACCCTGGGGACACATGGTGCCCAGTCTGAAAGATGTGGTCTGAATTACAATCCTCAAAGTGGATGCCGAGGCGGTAACTGGGGTTACCTACCCCGATTACTGGGAAGGGGACCAAAAGTTACTTGGGTTGGACTTGGACGATCGAAAGAGCAAGTCGGTAGCCAAGGCATCCATCATAGAGGCACTGGGGCTTACTAAAACTCATCCTCGTGACGATGAATCCCTGGAGGAGTTCATGGAGAGGACTGAAAGGGGATGTCGTGCCTTGTACTACGTGGATTAGGTCATGATGCCGACGATTATTTTATGCGCCAACCTAAATGGAAGGGTGATGATGCTGATGGTGGGTTTATGCATCGGCCTAGATGAAAGGTCATGATGTCGATGATTGGTTTATGCATCGGCCTCGACGAAAGGTCATGATGCCGACGATTGGTTTATGCGCCAGCCTAGACGGAAGGGTCATGATGCTGACGGTGGGTTAATTTATGCATTTGCCTAGAAGAAAGGTCATGATACCGACAGTTGGTTTATGCATCAACCTAGACGGAAGGTCATGATACTGACAGTGGGTCTATCCATCGACCTAGACGAAAGGTCATGATGTCGACGATTGGTTTATACGCCAGCCTAGACGGAAGGGTCATGATGCGGACGGTGGGTTTATGCATCAGCCTAGATGAAAGGTCATGATGCTAACGATTGATTTATTCATCGGCCTAGAAGGAAGGTCATGATGCTGATGATTGATTTATGCGTCAGCCTAGACGGAAGGGTCATAATGCTGATAGTGAGTTTATGCATCAGCTTAGATGAAAGGTCATGATGCCGACGGTTGGTTTATGCATCGGCCTAGACAAAAGGTCATGATGCTGACGATTGGTTTATGCGCCAACCTAGATGGAAGGGTTATGATGCTGATGGTGGATTTATGCATTGGCCTAGATAGAAGGTCATGATGCCGATGATTAGTTTATGTGTCAGCCTAGATGGAAGGGTCATGATGTTGACGATGGATTTATGCATCGACGTAGATGAAAGGTCATGATGCTGATGATTGGTTTATACGCCAGCCTAGACAGGACAGTCATGATGCCGATAATAGAAGGAGTCTTTTTGTTCTTTGACTGGATGGAAGGGTCGAGCCAAAGGTTAAAATGAGGCTTTTCATTCTCTGGCTAGATGTGGGGTCCGAACCAAAGGAAAAATGGGTCTTTTTGATCGCTGGCCAGATGAAAGGTCTAAACTAAAGGTGAAAGAGTCTTTTTGTTCTCTGGTCGAGGAGGAAGGCTTGGACCAAAGGTAAAAAAGGTCTTTTTATTCTTTGGTCGAGGACGAAGGACTGGAACAAAGGTAAAAATCATCTTTTTATTCTCTGGCCAGAAGAAAGGTCCGAGCCAAAGGTGAAAGGGTCTTTTTGTTCTCTAGTCAAGGAGGAAGGCCTGAACCAAAGGTAAAAAGGGTCTTTTTGCTCTCTAGCCAGATGAAAGATCTGAGCCAAAGGTGAAAGGGTCTTTTTGTTCTCTAGTTGAGGAGGAAGGCCTAGGTCAAATGTGAAAAAGGGTCTTTTTGTTCTCTGGTAGAGGAGGAAGGCCTAGACCAAAGGTAAAAAGGGTCTTTTTGTTCTCTAGCCAGATGAAAGATCTGAGCCAAAGGTAAAAAGATCTTCTTGTTCTCTGGTCGAGGAGGAAGGCCGAGACCAAAGATAAACATGGTCTTTTTATTCTCTAGCCAGACAGAAGGTCCGAGCCAAAGGTAAAAGGGTCTTTTTATTCTCTGGTCGAGGAGGAAGACCTAGACCGAAGATAAAAAGGGTCTTTTTATTTTCTGGTCAAGGAGGAAGGCCTGGACCAAAGGTAAAAAAAGTCTTTTTGTTCTCTGGCCAGACGAAAGGTTCGAGCCAAAGGTGAAATGATCTTTTTGTTCTCTAGTCGAGGAGGGAGGCACCAAAGGTGAAAAGGGTCTTTTTGTTCTCTAGTCGAGGAGGAAGGCCGAGACCAAAGGTAAAATGGGTCTTTTTATTCTCTGCAGCAGGTAGATTGTGGCCTTTGACCATGACCTTACAGTTTGGGAAATGATATGTGACATCAGACTCATTCCCTAACAGAGTGGAAATTACTAAGTTCATCCATTGTGGTTCCATAGAGAATGATGCAACAAATTTCTTTGAAGCAAAGGAATGGGTTGCACTGGTATCAAATAGAACTTGAGCAGACTTGGAACAAATGGATAAGGTACCTTCCACCAGTCCGCCTTCGGTTGGTTCAGTTTCCTGTAGAGCTTGGAGACGTCCTTGCTTCTTGGCTGGGCACTTTTCTTCCTTTGTCACTTGTTTAGTTTGTTCATTCAGAAGGGGGCAATCAGGGATCATGTGCTCCCGACTTCCACAACGGAGGCATGCTCCCAGTTTTCTCCAGCACTCCTCGGCCTTATGACCGGGCTTGTCACAATAATAGCAATTCTCTTTGGCTGGCGCAGTGATGGAGAATGGCTTGTTGTTCTGTTTGGGCTTCTTATTCTTGGAGGACTCTCCTCCAGCATTGGGTCACTTCTTGTTGAAAGAAGGCTTGAAATTGTTGAAGCCTGTAATGGTCTCCTTCTTATCCTTACCACGGATCTTGTCAGACACTTCTGTGGCGTCTTCAAGTAGTTTGGTATGTCAGATTATTTCCGGATATACTTGGATATCCATTGGTGCTAGCTGGTTAATAAACTGGGGCCGAAGCCCATTTAAGAAGCATCGGGATTTCATCTTGTCTATACCCACCAGATGAGGTGCGTACCTAGCCAGTCTGGAGAACTGGGCCTCATACTCAGCCACAATCAAGGTTCTCTGTTTCAAAGCTGCAAACTCCACGACCTTCTTCTCTTGGACGCGGTCAGAGAAGTATTTGCTGTTAAAATGACCAACAAAGTCCGCCCAGGTCACATTACCATCCAGCAATGTTGCTTCAATCGACTCCCACCAGCACCTAGCATCGCATTCGAATTGGAACGTAACTAATAGAACCTTCTCATCTTCCGCGCACTGCATAACACAAAAAATTCATTCAATCTCCTTAAGCCAATTTTCAACATCGTCCGGGTTGGAAGAACCTGTAAAATTTGGGGGATTCAGGTTTCTAAAACTTCTGTGGAGATCTCCCGCTCCACGGTGTGCTCCGCCTTGCGCCATCTGTTGTAGCGCTTGGGCAAAGGTTTGGACAGTCTGCTGCATCTCACGCCACTGGGCACGTTCAGCAACCATATTCCTACAAGGTATTTAAATCTTAATTAATTTCGTGCATTTACATTTACAAAGTTGGACAAAATAGGGTAGGATGTATGTCGAGATAGAATACCCTACAATAACTTAATCCTTTGGCTCTACCCAATCTCACGGTTAAGAGTCGACCTATCCTTGGACTTAGGTTTTCCTAGGAATTAGAAATCCTAGGCTCTGATACCACAAAAATTGTCATGCTCCGAGCGCGGAAGGAACCCAGTGGACGTGACGAGTTATCATCATTCATGTCAATCAGAGCATTAATAAGTTCGACAACGACGGAGTGCGCAATAATTTAAGAGATCACAAACAATTAAATATGGTACCATCAATACTAAATCATATATCCATAATGTCAACATTATCCTTAACTGATACCAATATGTAACAAACCAAACATTACTGACAGCGGAAGACTTTGAAGGACAAATATCTTGAGGACATAAGCCTCTTACAAGATGACTCATTTAAATAAAAAGATAACATCTGACAATGACATCAAAGGAAAGAAATCTCTCGCTCTGGAGGTAAGCCTAGTAGCTCATCAGGGAAGACATCGGGAAACTCAGAAATAACTGGTATACCACTGACATCCTGCTATGGTGCCTCAAGAGCAACCACTGAAGCTAAAAATCCCTGGCAACCTGCATTAAGCAATCTACAGGCTCTAATAGCAGAAATATGCAAACGAGAGGAACGGGATCGAATACCTAGGAAATAAAAAGTTGGCTTCCCAGGTGGCTGAAAATAGATGTTCTTAGATCTGCAGTCAACCACTGCACCATATTGCTCAAGCCAATCCATGCCCAGAATGACATCATAATCAGCAACCTGTAAAGCATGCAGTCTCGCGAGCAATTTTCGATCACTGATCATAATTGGTGAGTCCGCGAGACATAACGAGGTAATCATGAAATCCCCGGATGGCATTTCAATAATCAGATCATAGGCCAACTCAATCATCGGCTCCTCAATGCATGCAATGAAATCCTCAGAAATGAAGGAGTGAGAAACACCAGAATCAAATAAGACACGAGATGCGCAACCAAAAATTGTAATAGTACCTTCAATAAGGTTGGAAGCTACGGCTTCAGCTCGCATGATATGAGTCACTTTGCCTCTTTACTTTCTTCCTACAGCTGCAGAGGACTAGAAAGAAGATGTCATAGAAGCTTGAGGATAAAATTGTTGAGGCGGCAGCGGCGGAAAAGGAGGCCTGAATTGAGGTTGAGATGGCTGGTGCTGAGCAACTTGAGAAAATTACACTGGCTTCGATCGCAGAGGATAGTCCCTAACCACATGACCCGACTGGTCACAACGAAAACCCACCACCAGTAGAGAGCAAGGTCTGCCTGGGTGGCTACCACCACACCACACACATCTCTTAACAGAACTCTGGCGTTGTTGGGAGGAAGTAGTTGATTGTTGAACCACATCAGACGATCCTTGCTGGTCAAACTACTTCTTGAACTTCTTCTTACCCTTGAACTTTCTGAACTAGAACTTACCCGAAGAGGAAACACTACTGACAACAAAAATAGTAGGTGGGACCCTTGGTACAGGAGGCTGATAATAACTAGGTAATGTGACACAACGTCATACCTAAGCAAGCAAGCATAATCACAAGTCGAACGAGCTGATATTGGCAGCCAACTCACCCGGCACTCACCCAAACCCGTGGGTAACTCGGTGATGCCGAGTGGAGGATGTAAGGCTGGTCCCTTGCTGGTAGAGGGCCAGCAAGGCCAGAAGGTCTCCCAAAAGGGTATGACTAGTCCGATTCTAGAGGTCGACATGGTGCCGAGGGCATGGGTAATCACTCACTCCCACGGTGGTCACACGGAAGTCCGGGACTTGCGAGATCTGGCACTCTCTTACTGACCAGTAGAGAGTAGAGCTAAGATTGAATGAAAAGCACTAAAGAAGGAGAACAGTGAGAGCACTTACTCGACTAGTTTGAAGAAACTGATCCTGTTTGGAGACGAGGGCGAGCGGGGAAGCCTGGGTTCCCCACACGCCGTGTCGGTGTTGCTTGAACCTGCTCAAGCTCTTACATCACTACACCTCACACAGGAGGGGGATCTTGGGGTGAGAGTTAAACTCTTACAGCCAAAACTACCTTCATAGGGAGGGACCTTTAGCCGGCCAAGCGGGGAGGGGGAAGAAGAAGATGAAGAGTTTCAAAGAATGTCGGAGTCGATTTTTTCCCTCTCAGGAATAGAGGATAGACAGCCGTTGCTGTAATTGTTGTGGTTTCGTTACACTCTATTTTTATCAAGTCCAACTCTTCTTTCTTTCTTTCACTTTCTCACTCTCTCTTCTCTTCTTCTTCTCTCCTTCTCTTGCTCTGCTCGCTGCCCTGCTCTTCTGCGTCTCCTCTTTCTTCTCTTTCCCTTTTTCCATGCACGCCCACGAACCTGGATGAGGAGGGTCCCTATTTATACGGAAGTAGGGGCTCCAGAAGCTTAATTTCAGCCTGTCATTCTTTTGGCTCGAAATGTGTGGTCCCCCATCAGATAATCTTGAGGGCACGTGGAGGGAACGTTCTCGCCAAAATATCTTCTAGAGGAGACTTAGCCACATGTCAGGAATTAAGGTTGTAGTGATGTACATGGCAAAAAATTGGATGTCCTCCCTGCTTTGGTTCTCATGCTAATAGTGTGGTTCTTTAAGTCCCACGTGAGATAATTGCCTTCATGCGAGCCAGGTGTTTGATCCCGGTTGCTTGAACCTTAAGTCCCTGTCAGTAAGATAGAGGACATTTTTCAAACATGTTGTCAGCATAGCAGGGTATTCAATATGCATCGACCTGTGTAAGAGGCACATCTACTTTGACCTTGAATGCTATAGGAGACATAAATGAGCATCGACACAGACCTTAGGCATGCATGGACTTGTGTGTGTGCAGACTGAAGGACATGCATCGACCTTTATGTATATATACTCAGACATGAGTGAATGTGCTTTGACTTCAAGAGCATGTGCTCTAACTTGATGCCTTTATATGCACTGACTATGGTGAGTGCTCCGACCATCAAGCTATGAAATGCAAATGTGCACCGACCTTATGCGAAGGTGCTTAGACTTTCATGCTTGCAAATGAATATGTGCACCGACCTAGAATGGAGGCGCTCTGACCTTATGCTGCATGCATTGCACATATGCTCAGATCTGAAGGATACATGTGCTCTGACTTTACTTGCCATTACTGGCATATGCACATACCTTATTTTGTGCTAGCAAAGGGTGCACTGACCTTCTATGTGCACAGGGAAAAAGTGCATCGACCTTAGTATGCGCGAAGCAAAATGTGCTTTGACCTTCGATATGCATGAACAGTAAGTAGCATCGACCTTAGTGAGATCATGGCGGATGTGCTCCGACCTTGAATATGCATGAGGAAAAACCTACATTGACTCTAGTTTGATCAAGGAGGATGTGCTCCGACCTTGAATATGCATGAGGAAAAACCTACATCAACTCTAGTTATATCAAGGAGGATGTGCTCCAACCTTGAATATGTATGAGGAAAAACCTGCATCGACTCTATATTGCTCGAAGTAAAAAGTGCATCGACCTTAGATAGAAGATAGGAAAAAGTTGCACAGACCTTATAAATGACAAACACAAAAGAGCGTCGACCTTAGTACGTGCTGTAATGATGTGTATAGACCTTATGAATAACTAAGGTAGATGTGCATCGACTTTAGTGTATGAGATGCAAAATGTGCACCAGCCTCATAATGCATGATGTAATATGTGGATAGACCTTGAAAATGCTTAAGGCAGATATGCATTGACCTTAGTATGGCTAAGGCAAGATGTGCATCGACCTTAGTTGAGCTACAGTAAATGTGCACAGACTTGGAAATGCAAGATGCAACATGTGCTCCGACCTTAGTGAAGAGCATGCACATACTAGCGTCTACCTTAGTATGAACTATACAAAACATGCATCGACCTTACTAGCTACAAACTGAAATATGTATTGACCTTACCTTCTAACAAATGTAAATAAAAATAAAAAAATTTAGATGCCTTGCTCTGATGTCCCATCAATTCTCCCCGGGTGGAAAGAACTCGACCCCGTCGAGTAAGGGATGAGGCTGTGCATGTGGCTCCTGCAGATCCGTCACTGAACCAGGAAGCACGGAGTACGCTCCACTCTAGGTAATCGTCACCTGCTCATCCCGTATATGTTCCATATGCTCACGCTACTGTGGGAATGTGACTAGTGGTGGACACTTCGGGGTGGGGTCACTCTCAAAGGAAGGAGACTGCTCAATGTCTCACTGCGAATCACCGCTGGGTCCCTATATGTGACTGGATCCGAAACGTAGAATGGTAGAGCTGATCCCAAATTTTGGCAACTTCTACAACGTATGCATTAGACCTGACTTGTCTGACACTCGAAAGGGACTGACATTGCGAGCTTGCATTAGACTGACTATGCAACTCCTAATATGCTCAACACATGCATGTACAGACTCTGAACAAATAAAGAAAAACATAAACTCACACAAGACCCTAAGCAAACCTACTGTTAGACCGACCCATACACATGCAATGGTGGACCAGGACATCCGAATGTGTGCCTTGCATACACACAATGAAACCTAATATTGGTGGAATGGAATCCTAGACATCCTAACATGCACCATTCATACACTGACGGCCCTATGGATTTGGAAGGTTTTGGTGGGCTAGGAGAGCTGAATTCACCTTCTTCATTACCCCTATATGCTTGTGTCTCTTGCCAATGAATGGGCTCGATGAGCATAGGTGGACCGACCTATGGGGAAGGGGTGTGGTAGTGGACTCCTTTGAAGAAGGGGAGTATACATGGTGGGTCAAGAGGCTCCTTAGGGAAGGGGCCGAAGGGATCAAAGAATGTGTGATCCCTTGAGATGGGTTCCATCATGACATGGTCCCATATTTGGAATTCTTGAAGGTGTAGGTGGTCACCTTTATTCACTGGGATAGATGGGATGGTGGCCTCATATAATAGATATTGTTCCTCCCGTAGGAAAAGTGGAATGAAATCAGGCTCGGTCACCATGGGGAGGAAAAAGAGAACCTCCGTGGTGACATGACCCATGGTGCACACGGAGGTAATAGACTCCACTACTGGATGTGTGAAGCTACGACTATTGGGTTGGCCGAAGCTTCGAGCCAACATGTATGTCTACGTCAACTGCCGATTTAACCTCTTAAGAAGGTCTTCTAACGTATCAATAAAGTCAAAGGATCGGAAGGTTGTGTGGATTGAGTGGGCGGGCACTACTTGTAGTGCGGGGTCCATGGATGGATAGCAAGGTGGGACCAAGTCTTTCTTGAGCCAACTAAGTAGTGGCTCGGCGATGATTAGCTTTCCCGTTAGAAACACGGGTAGCTCTGGCTGAGGTGGCTGTAAATGAAGTGACTCCGAATAAAGATCGAAAGGTGAAGTAGGTGGCAAAGGAGCTCTAGGGGAAGGGTTCCCCGGCTGGGGTGGGTGAGGCCGTGGGGCAGGAGTGTCCTGCCTCGTGGGCTCATGTGGCCGTCTGACCGGCTCGGCACTCTATTGAGAGGTTGATGCTCACCGAAGGGCAGCATCAAACCTTGACTCGAAAGACTCAACTTCTAGAGTGACCTGATAAGAATGCTCCAGAGTGGTCACGTTGTGGCAAAGTAATTCAAATTGTTAGTGAAGCCGTTGTTGACAGATGAAATATGAGCAAGAGCAAAGATGAGGTCAAAGAGAAGATTAAGAGCAAACCGATCTAATGAAATATTATTGCTTACTACTATATCTGTCAGTTCAATGTACCCCATGACAATCCTTTTTTCCCTTTAGGGGCTTTACCGCCCTTGAGAGGCCTCGCGGGTTCCAAGTGGTATCAGGTATATTTGATAGTCCTATCGGGTATATCTGGTATCTGGGATCTGGGTCGTCACACTCAGTGTCTCACTGCGATGCCCCAAGCGGAGAGAGAGACACAACAGTAACCAGTACCATGAACAAGGATAAACTGGGGTCGCGCTCATCAGCGCGGGTCCAACGCCCCCAACCAAGTGTGCACACACAGACCATGCGCCCTCGGTCAGATCCTCTGGCTGGTTCTTCCCCTGAAGCCCAGATTCGGCTGTACGTGGGGGCCCTATGGTAACCAGCATAACAATCGTCTCTCTCGGGTGAGCCGCTCCACCACTCCCGGGTGGGTCAGCATACACGTGCCGTAAGAAGGCTACGACTAGGAGACGTGTCACTAGCGGTGAGACCCTGACTCACGGAAACCACCGGCTACTCACTAACAAGGTGCGGAGGCAGCCTCCCCCCCCCGTACCGACGTCGACTCTCGGTAACCAAAATGAGGGATATGGGTGTCGGGGACACGAACGAGGTCCAATCGTCCCTCAAGTCCGCGGCACACCAACCGAGGTAACTATTACTCCAGAGACCCCTAGGCGCACCTATGGCTCACACTGGGTGCTCAAGGCAACCCTCGGGCCATACGCCACAAGGACCCAAGAACTAGCTCGACCAGAGGCTGAACTGTCGAATTGAAGCACGGATAGGAAGGCAACCGAAACGCGGCCCTCACCAGGGGTGCGACATTAACGTGCCCAAAGGTCAGGGAGCGATCATGAGAATGTGCTCATAGTGGTGTGCGCGTTGACACGAGAACGCGCCCAATGCTGTGGGCGCGATCCCACTAAACGCGGCACCCACGAGGGGCGAGATCTGGGCAAAAACCCCAGACACGCTCAGACGAATGTGCTACTCACCTCTGCCACGTCACTAACACGGTGTCCTTGGTGGGCGCCATCTCCATCATCGCGGTCGATCGGGCGGGCGCAATCCCAACCGCCAAACTATTCATCTTCCCTGATGAACGCGCTCGAACGACGCGTCGCGTTCTTCATGAACGCGACCCTGGTGACCGCCGCCATACCAGGCCGAGCCCGGTCCGCGAAACACGCGCGAAAAACTAGATCCCATGCCCCATTCACCCCCTGGTGAAGGGGAAACAAAAGGGGATTCCTTCCCCTGCCCCTTTAGCACTAATTGGAGTCCAAAAATTAACCAAAAATCGCACAAATCGAGAGATCCGACGCTCACACCCCAAACATGCGATTTCTCTTCCCGACACGAAACAAGTCCCTCTTGACCTCTCCACGGCCTAGAAATCACGGAGAATGCTGTAAAGAGGGTAAGGATCTGTCCCCCTACCTCAAGGAAGGCCGAAATCCGTCGGATCGTCGTCGATCTCCAAATCTTGGCCGCACACAAACGGCACTCCCACGCCGCGAGAATGGCACCGTCTCGATCACCTCGCCGTCGTCGTCGTCACCGCGTTGCCGCCTTGATCCGCCACCCGTCGCCGGAGGAGGAGGAAGCGTCGCGAGCTCGAACGGGGAGAGAGGAAGCAACGGTCACAAAGGGGGGCACGAGGGTCTCCAATGGGAAAGAAGAGGAAGAAGAAAGAAGAAGAAAAGAAAAAAAAAGAAATAGGTTGACTTTACTTGTCACTTTGTTGCCATCATCAAAAAGGGGGAGAATGTTGTGCATATGTGGTCTAGCTCTGATGATAGCAACATATAATATTCTGTTTTGATGATAGCAACAAAGCTCCACCATAAACATGACCATTATATGTCATAATCACTCATGCCTTACATTGTTCTATAGTTTATTTTATCAGACTACAGGCTATAAGGATCATGGGTCAACCCCCAATGTACTCTTGCTGAAAGCCCACAAGACCTACAGAAGCCTCCAAGTCTAGTTCACTTAACAAGGGCGTCAACCCCTTAGACGTGTTGCGTAGACGCTGCAGAATAAGCTGAAGGCACAAAGACTATATAAGAGCAAATCTTGTCCACAGCGTCAACGCTGTTGAACTGCAGCGTGGACGTCGTAGAAGAAATCTTTCAAGTCCTCGTGCATCAAAGGCTGATGAATGAAGAGAAGCAAAATAGGTCTTCTACTTCGTTAACACTGGAGAAACACAGCGTGGATGCCGTAGGAAGCAACACTGACTTGAGTAGAGCATGAAGGTCGATGCTCATCCTAGTGAAGTCAGTGTATGAAGCAGAACACCTTCTACAGCGTCAACACCGTCGGGTCAATGCGTGGACGCTGCAATGAATAATTGAGGAGTATTGATGCTTACCTAACGAACACTGACTAATCATGCAAGAAGTCAATGTTTGAGGCCAAAAATGCTCTAAAGCGTCAACGCCTTAAAGGACCTACGTAGACGTTGCCATGAAGAAACTTCAACTTGAAGCCCCTTCAAGCCAAGCAAAGGCACAACGTCAACGCAGTGGCTCGTCTAGGCTACCCTTCACGCCAAAGTGCTACAAGCCACTATGCTGCGTCAACGCTGTTAATCAACAGGGTTAACGCTGCCTGTGTCAAAATCTTCTCAGTCATCTCACGTGACCCCATTCGACTGTTTCATCCAATAGCTGATCAGAAAAAGGGGAAAAGGGTATTCTTGTTTTTATACTCCTTCTAGAAGCTATGAAACCTGTGCAATCATTGGGTGGAACCCACTGACAGCACACGTGTAAAGCCTCCGATGGAATATTCGATCACGCCCAAGGTGTGAGGGCGTGCGTGGTGAAAAAGCATGTTGAGAGAGTGAGGCCAGATATAGAAGAGAAGGAGCACAAAGGGAATACGTAGGGAAACGTAGAGGAAAATGTAGGGAAGAGCAAGGAAGAGCAGAAGAAGAGTAGAAGAAGAAGGAGAGAGCAGCCAACGAGCTCAGCAGTGCTTGAAGCAGAAGAGAAGGAAGAAGAAGGAGACTTCCTCCTCAGTACAGAGTACCGTTCGCTGAAAGAGAAAGAGTGAGAGAGAGTCTGTTCAACTCAGATTCAAGGTTCTGAACCCGATCTGAGGTTTGCTCGTGTTGAGCCTTATTCCCATTGTGTGATTTCCAATTTTTGTTCTTTCATTTTTTGTCTGAACTCCATTGTTCTTCAAGCTGTTAGACAGCGGTTGCAGTGGTGGATACCACTGGACGGGTTAAGCTGTACTTCCCCAGCGGTTGAAGTGGTGGATTCCACTGGTCGGATTAAGCTGTAGTTCCCCAGCAGTAAGCCACACTCTGGTTTTAGTGTGGGGTGGACGTAGGTTTGCCGGTTGCAAACCGAACCACCTTAAAATCTGGTGTTCCTTGTGTGATTGCATGTTTGTCTGATCTGATTCCCTGATCCCTCGTTCTATAATTTTTAATTCCGCAGTTGGATCTATTGCTGCAAAGGCAAGGGGCCCTACGGTAACCAGCCTAAAAATCATCTCACTCGGGTCACACTCTCCACCACTCCCAAGTGGGTCGGCACCCGTGTGCGCAGGAAAGCTACGACTAGTGGGGGCACACAGAATGTGGACATAGAAAACCACGCACGCACCCATCGTTGGTAACGCAGAGTAACAGGTGGCTCGAAGCCACCAGACTCTGGACATCCCACTAGACCTACTGAACTCAACTGTCCTTGAGTCACGAGACTCGGGGTCAAGACCATTGCACGTGATGACACAGCACCGTCAATCCGACCTAATCCCTAGGTCTGAAACCATGATAACACGGAGCCTCTGGACACCCACAAACACAAACCCACGACGTTCGAGACATTCACAAGGCTGAAGGTCGACCACTGGGTCACAACCGGGTTGACCGGGGCCCAACACAACATAAAATGGATACAACGAGCACGAAAAACCATCTAGCGGTCTACCCCTGGACCGTTAGGGAGCCTAGCGGTCTACCTCTCGACCACTAAGGCCAGCCTAACAGTCTACCCCTAGACTGCTAATTTCCAGGAACTCGCAAACCCCTAGCGGTCACTTCTCGGACCGCTAGGTAGAGTGGCGGTCTTTTACCTGACCGCTAGGTGATGCCTAGTGGTTAGTCGCAAGACCGCTACCCCACCGACCTCTAATCGACCAAATCACGGCCAAACGGTCACCCCTCGGACCGTGAGGGAGAGCCTAGCAGTCCATCGCACAACCTCAAGGCTCGAATCGACATACGGGAGACCCTAGTGGTCCCCTACAAGACTGCCTAGTGCCCTAGCAGTCACTGGAAGGACCGCTAGGCCGTCCTGAACCCAAAAATAGTGAATCACACAGAAAACTCCATTCCACGTCCTGTTCATGCCCACGTGAAGGGGAAAACAAGGGGAAACTAGTCCCCTACCTCTCTAGCACCGAGAGGACCCATTTAAACCCCAAAAATATGGTCAAAACACTAGATCGGGCTCACACCCCAAAAATATGCATTTTTTCTAAAATATCCAAATAAGTTCGCTCAGCTCACCAGGGCCTATAAAACTCGCGAGAAATGAAGTACACGAGCTAGGGAACCATCCCCCTACCTCCACCAAGATTTCACGCGTCGTGGAGGCCGATCCACGAAGAAAATGCCATTAAACCCTCGCCGGCTCACGATCCCACGAACTGCCTCCACCATCGCGATCCTCGCTCCATCCTTGCCACTCCACGCCCCACGATCCTCGCCGTCTCGCCCCTGTCCACCTCCATCGGCCGCCAGAGAAGAGAAGGAGAGAGGAGAGAGCGTGAGAAGAGAGAGGGAGGGAAGAGAGAAATGAGAGATGGGGAGAGAAAAAAATGAGGTTAATATATATAGAAAAACTCAAAAATTCTAGAAAATATCAAAAATTGGGGAAAAAACACCTCCACGATCCTCGGAATACGCACAACGGACTGGTACCGTCCTGGAGTAAGAGAATGCAACGGATCACCCCGCACAGTGTTCCGTAGGTCCGATAGCCCAAAAACACGCGTAAACTGCGAAACGCGCTCCGGGACCCCCGAAATCGATCCGAAACCCATGCATCCTGATCCGAAAAATATTGAAAAAACTTGGGACATTACAGCCCTCCCCCCTTATAAGAATTTCATCCGCGAAATTCAGGACAAGCACCAAACGACAAGGGGAGAACGCTTGAATCAACTGACAATACTATCAGAGTCCTAATAATCCCGGGGTTTCCCGCAGGTGGCGTCTGGCATGACTGATCCGCGTCAGGCTCTGGATCTCTCGGCTGTATCTCGAGGGCACTACTCCCACAACCTGACAACGTCAATTCCCAGCACTGGTCTGCCTCTATGGGACACGGCGACCCCGGCACGGATCGAGGGCCTCCTATCACCAGTCTAGGCTCAAGGCCTCGGGTCACCGGCATCCCGGTACCCCCTATAGTGTCAACTCCAGGTGCAAGTACATCATTGCGAGCATTTGCAACACTACTATCGGCTCGGGCGAAGGCTTACACTCGAGTCACCTAGCCACCGGCCTCCACTACAGACTATGCGTCTTGGGGGCCCATTCCGGTATTCCCGGTGAGTGGCCTCGCGCCACCAGCATTCACGGACCGGGTTTTCTCGGTCTTACCACCTTGGAGCGGAATCGTCTTCGGCTCCCCAGAAGAAGCAGTGTCGCAGCCGTAAGGGCAAGCGACCCGTTGCTGCCACCAGTAACTCCGGCAAGACCATTCTTGTTGGGGACTTACGGATTCGCCTGGACGCGGGCGAACCCATTGTACCTCCAGAACGGATCGTCTCTACTGTTCCTACTACCAACCGCTTTAGCCTCTTGCGTCGAACGCGGGAAGACAAGGCGGAACTCAAAAGGGTGAACGCTTCGGCAACGACCCAGAGGCGCCAGTGCCGTTTCGGCATCCCAGCTCCTAAGCCCCGTCGAAGACGCGGGGACGAGGGGGACCAGCAATCTGACTTGAGGAGGATCTGGGTTACCCCAGAGTAAGCTCAAGCAGTCCGGGAGGCGCGTCTCAGCAACCCCTTCCGGGCACTAAGATGCCGCGCCAAGCAAGGTGCAACCGACCCTACAGCCGCATCGTCCGATGACGCCCAGCCCCTCATCGCCTCTCGCTCAGACAGGTGGAAACAAAGGCGGGCTCGTTCCGGGCCCCACCAATATCCAGCCCTAAGCTCTCCTCTAGCAGATGCCGCGATGGAGACTCCTCAGCAACGCACCTCAGTCTTTGATAGGCTGGGGGCACCCGTCCGTCCCAAGAAGCGTTCCCTGAAGAGGCAAGCGGTCCGGCTCCTCAATGACGCGGTCAGAGTGTTCGCGTGCTACACCGTCGGGCACCAGCCTGAGGTTCAGACTGACGATCTGAACCAGCCCATATCCCACCTTAGGAGACCGCGTCACCCGACTTAGCCGCCGGCTCCGGTCGGCCATGTCGGCACTTTCGTCGGGCCTCAGATATCGACATGAGCGGAGGAAGTTCCCGTTGAGGAGCATGCCGCCCCCGTCAACACGGAGCTGGTCAACAATGACCCTCCGACTGGTGAAGTCCAAGAGGTAACCCTTGAGACTCTCATGAAGGAGAACCAGCACTTGAAGGCCCTTCTGCAAGACTTGCTCCAGGAACGTGACTTTCATCCTCAGCCGCCCACTGGACCTTCTACGGAAGCGCTGATCCCGCCAGGCGGGCAAAATGGTGCTAACGCGTCAGCAGCCGCCGCTCGGACCCCTAGCATTGCTGGGTTCGGCATGCCCTTGGCCGAGGCTCAACCACGGCCATCCAACACGCCGGTGCCGGAAAATCTCATGACACAGCGCCAGATGATTGAGCGGATCGTCGAGACCAAGCTCGCCCAGTTTGGAGAGGGGGTCGCGACTGTAGATCTCTACAGTGTCCCCTATCTGCTCCACCATCAACTCAAGAAACTTCCCCCGGAGTACGCCAAGCCGCCTAATTTCTCTAGCTCAACTCATTAGGCGCTCATTAGTTTTTTTACATCACCTTGGTGAAAATTTCCCCAATCTTGTGCTTGCCTCTGCGGACTTTCCCGCAATGATGTCCCCTCCAATTTTTTAGACGTATCATGACGCTCTTTTCGCATCTTTCTTTCGCCGATGTTGCCGACACCGGCACGGCCACAACCGCGACGGGAGAGGGCCTGACCAAGTATCCGGTCGATCTGTACAACTTTTTCGGCTTCGAGGTTTCCAACTCGATTATTTCCGAGGTCATTGTCACGCTGATCATCATCGGGGTGATTCATTTTTCCATGCGCAACCCGAAGCTGGTGCCAAGCGGCATGCAGAACTTCGTGGAATGGATTGTTGAGTCGATGCGAAACTTCCTCGAGCTGCTGATGGGCCGCGAGACAACGAAGCGTGGCTTCTGGTACTTCGGCGGGCTGCTGGTTTTTATCGCACTGGGCAACCTGCTCGCGCTGGTGCCGGGCGTCGGCACGATCGGTTGGGGCCAGGAGGTCAACGGCCACTTCGAGGTGACCAAGCCGTTTTTGCGCGGCATGAACGCGAATGACAACCTGACGGCGGCGTACTCGGCCATCTTCTTCTTCATGTTTTTTTACTGGAGTTTCCGCAGCGCCGGTTTCGTCGGGTTCTTCAATCACATCTTCGGGCCGAAGGTGCGCTTCAAGAATATCTTCGCGGACTGGACGTTCATCCTGATTTTCTTCCTCGTCGGCTGGGTCGAGGTCATCACCATCCTCTTCATCCGCCCGATTGCGTTCACCTTCCGCCTTTACGGCAACATCTTCGGCGGTGAGTACCTGCTGGACTCGATGTACAAGCTCTCGCCGAACTTCGCGTTCCTGATTTTGACGCCGTTCTATTTCTATGAACTGCTGGTCGCGCTCGTGCAGGCCTTCGTCTTCTTCGTACTGACGGCGGCGTTCACCGGCCTGATTACCAACGACACGAGCCACGGCTCGCACGACGACAAGAAAGACGGCCACGGGCACTAATACTTTTGACGCGGCTCCGAAAGCGGGACGAGTCGAATACCAACTAACAAACAACCAACACACCAAGGAAAAGCATATGTTTCACGAAATCCTCGCCCAAGCGGCGGCCACGGGCCTTACAGGCAGCACCTCTGCGATCGAAGTCGGTCTCGCCGCCGGCGGCGCGGCCATCGGCATCGGCGCGGTTGGAGCAGGCGCCTCGCAGGCGGTCGGACGCAATCCCGGCGCGGTCGGCATCATCCTGGCGATCTCGTTGACGATCATCGCGATTTCGGAAGGTACGTTCATCCTGACCGCGTTCGTGTTGGCTAAATAATAAAACTGCTCCGCCCGCTTTGCGGCCCAGTGCCGCGCGCGGGCTCCCAGCCATGATGCACTCCCACCTCATATTCGCGAACCTCGACGAAATCGCGACGAACTTCAAGAACGTCGGGCTGTCCACCGGCTTCACCAAGCAGCAGTTCCTCTCTCAGTGCGTGGCCGTCACGATCCTCTTTGTCGTGATGTACAACTTCGCGTGGAAGAAGGTGCTGGTGATCCTCGAGGAACGCCGCAAGAGCATCGAGCAGGCGATGAAGAACGCCGAACGGTGCAAGCAGGAGTTGGCCGACGCCGAGTCGACCCGACTGAGCATCATCCAGAAGGCCAACGAGCAGGCGACCCGGATCATTGCCGACGCCGAGAAGAGCGCCGCGGTCGTGGGCGAGCGCCGAACCCAGGAAGCGGCTCGCCAAGCCGAGGAAATCATCAAGAGCGCGCACGAAGCCGCCGTTCTTGATCGCAACCGCCTGATGGCCGAACTCAAGTCGCAGATCGGCGCGCTCGTCATCCAGACGACCGAGAAAGTCGCCGGCAAGGTGCTGTCGCCCGCCGACCAGGCCCGCCTTAATGACGAGACGCTGCGCAACGTCGAAGCGCGCAATAACTAGGCATCCGCGATGAAAATCGACCGCCATTCCCGACTGCTCGCCAAGAAGGCGCTGCAGGCCTCGCGCAACGGCGACGGCTCGATTGACGAGTCCAAGATCCGCGAGCTGGTTACGCTCTTCGTCGATAATAAGCCGCGCAACTACATCTCCATCCTCGCCTACCTGACGCGGCTCATCGAGCTGGCGCAGGAGGAAAACACGGTGCGGGTGGAAAGCGCCACGCCTCTGGCCGACAAGGGGGCAAGCGTCTTTGCCGAGCTGGAACGCCGCTACGGCAAAGCCTCGCGCACCGTTTATGAGGAGAATCCCAAGCTGCTCGGCGGCCTGAAGATCCGCCGCGGCAATAACATTTGGGACGGCTCGCTCAGCGGCCGTCTCGATCGCCTGCAACAAGCCCTTTCGTAAGTAAATTCACAACACTGTTTCTGGGAGACCCTCTGGCCTTGCTGGCCCTCTACCAGCAAGGGACCAGCCCTCACATCCTCCACTCGGCATCGCTGAGTCACCCCAGGTTTTGGGTTGAGTGTCGGGTGAGTTGGCCACCAATATCGGCCCGTTCGAGTTGCAAATTGTGCTTGTTTGCCTAAGTCCAAGGTCGTGTCACATCAGGGTGTTCTAGCAGGTTGAGACTATACATGTTTTTCTTCCATGCTAGCATTTTGTGTATATTGCTAACATCTTGTACTCACTTTCTTGTGCAATTGTCTAGAAGCTATGTCAAGGTTCAGCAGAGATGACCGAGCATAGCATCGTGTGGATCATGATGAGAACCACTCGGTGAGGAGGGCCAACCGGTTGATGCCCTCCTTGGGCCCACCTGTCATCACCATGGCCAATGTGGGCCGACTGGACTTGGGGCGATCCTTAGTAGCAGAGGGGCCCATTGGCGAGGGTGATGATTTAGTCGTAGCAGTGGACCTAGCCAGGATTCCTAAGGTGGGTGAAATCTACACTTATGACCACTCTAGAGGCTATCCGAGGGAGTTCCCCTTTCACCGACACCTATTTGGGTTCATGAGGAGTTTTGGCCCAATCAGCAAGGAGGCGGCTCACTCTTCAATTCCTGGAGAGCGCCGCCAACTAGAGCAGGCAATTTTAGTGGGCTGAGATAATTTGCAAGGGGTGGTGGTGTACAACTGTCCCAGTTTCTTAGTAGATTAATGGCACCAGAGATAGTTTCCTAGGGCTAACTGCCTAGGGTTCTTCAGTAGGGTAGACCAATTTGGGGTTCGAGTTTTATCTTTGTGTCTCGCCTCTTGGGATCTACACAGTCGCCCCCGAGTTGAGACTGAGGGTGTGGTTGGATTACTATTGGAGGCATATGGGTTGTAGTTTGTCAGAGAGGGATATGATGATCATAGTCTCGTCAACATGATATTGCGCCAGATAGTTATTAGCTAGTACAATAGATGGGTGGTGATCTCCTCTCACCGATATCACCAAGGTGCTATAGAGTGGCTGATGTGAGTCATCCATCACTACCGCGTGCTTTTGGAGAGTGCATGGATCTGATATGCAATTACAATAGCATTGTATGGGTACCCCTGCTACACAGAACTTCTTCAGGCATTGGTGGAATGCTTCAACCGCGGATGCAACATAGTGGCTACTATAGAGGGTGAGAGTTCACTAGATTTATGGTCACTGTTCATGATTTCTGGTTTGCTGATTAGTGGCGAGGGCTATTAAGAGGTGGTGCTAGATGACCTCTACCATGGCCACACAGATGGTCTGGGATACTAGGTGTCACATAGCTATTGGTATCTTCTGAAGACATGGAGAGATCTAGCTAGGGTTGGCAAGGAGAAGCTAGCACACACTCCCTGAGTAGCACTAAAGGCATGGGTCTGTCACTTCTACAATGGGCCCTTCTGCTTTTATAATGGGTTTGCACAGGACCAAACTCCTTGGGAGGAGTACTTAGAGGTGTAGTTGAGGTTCCGGACTTATTCACTCTGCATCTATGCACTGAGAGAGGGGAGGAATCCCCATGAGGTTCCAGATGTGACATATTTGGACGTTTACCTTGCATATTGGTTGGTGATGTTTATGGTTCCCCATGTCCAGGACAGGCTCCTCTAGACAGAGTTATTTTGGCCTTCTTATTTACTAGCCGAGGGATGAAGACTGGCATTGGCCCCAGTTGCTTTGACCAACATTTACTACAAATTGGGGGCACTAGTAGCTTACACCGTGCCCAAGGAGAGGAGCGTGGTACTGTCGACTCACTACTTGAGTGTGTGGGCCAGTCTACTTTTCCCAGGGTTTATTACAAGGATGGACGTGGCGAATCCAACAGCTCCACTGTTATTTGCTTTTACCGGATAGCCAAATGGTGACGCACTAGCCCAGCTGGAGAGGGCTCGGAGGGCATTGTTATTCTTGCCGGGCCAAGGCGGCGAGGGCCTACGATTTGATCATTGCTCGAGGGGCTGCAGGCCCATACCAGTGTAGGCGAGTGGAGGCATAGCCTGCACCCTACCATTCCAGAGGGAGCCAAACACAGTGATGTACATGGAGTGGGTGATCAACACCCAACCCACTATTTTCATGCTACACCAATCTAGCATCAATGTCCTAGAGCCCTACTACCCACACTGGTTTGCCAAGAACTTCAGGTACAACTAGGCGATTCTGCCTAACCAGGAGTTTCCAGTGGTGGTTCAATTGTACAAGGGAAAGGACACCCACCTGGATGCTACAGCCAGGTGGGGTTTTGCATCTAAAGGTGAGCTAGTGCGATTATCGACACTAGGAGTGGATCACCATGGGAGGTTCGGCATCCACTATGCCTAGTGGTTGTTCTAGCACAGCAACCTGTACCGTCAAAAGTTTTCATCATTGAAGAAGCCTGAGGATGATAGGCAACAATAAGAGAATTTGTCTCCCATATTTCTAGATGAGGAGTTCTTGCAGTCTCGCTTCTCCCAGATTCGTTGAAAAGTTGAGAGGATCACAAGTCAATGGCCTCAGGATAATCGCACTTCCTCGTCGATGAGGCGGGGTTATAGTAGGGTTATCAAGCCCTTGAGGCCAATGCAGGCAGTGCCTGTAGATACTACTAGCACCAGGACATCAAGCTCCAGATAGTTGAATACTGGGTGGACGTAGTTGCTAGCTGACTATGTCTTTAGGAGGAGCAGTCATCTTAGCAGTGTGCTACTAGAGGGCAATTTTCCAAACACTACCATTCCTGACTAGAGGTGGCATATTACACATGCCATCGGGGCGACTGGACTGGAAGAGTTTGTCTCTTATATAGAGTGAGCTTATACCTTGAAAGACATCAAGGATGCCATTGCAAAGGCTACCTATGTGTTGGGTTGAAGCCAGAGCAACTAGCCCTTTTGCCACTGACTCCTTTTGGGCCTTCAAGTGAGACACGTTCTTTGCTATATCATCTCTGGCTTTTCTACCTATTTATTTTGCTAGGATATGATTTTTATCATACGTAATTTGTAGGCTCCCCTTCAGCTAGGACTAGTCCTTTGACGAGGACACCTATCAATAGTGGCAATGGAGAGTCTCAACCTCAATCTAAGCGTCCTCGAGTGGATGTTGGTGTGGTGAAGATAGAGGAGCCCTCCCGTGGGTGTGAGGGGGACTCGCATATTGAAGAGGAGCCAACTTTGAGTAAGCATCGATTTCTAACCTTCTTACTTGTGCTTGTTTTGGCAGTTGTGATTGATTAACTTTGATGGTTTGGCTAGATTTGCAACTCCTTTAGCGACTAGTGCAGAGATGGCCTTCTCGCCAACCTTGGAGATTGATCCCATGCTGGACAATGGAGTCGAGTGTGATGTTGACGTGGAGGACCTTCTCTAGGTGATGGAGGAGACTGGCATCGATGCTGCGACGTCTCCTCATTTTGAGCTTGGAGAGACTTCCGGGGACACTCAGATAGGTAAGATCTCTAGAATTGGTGGCATTTTGCATATAGCAATGCCATTTGACTAGGAGACTAACATTGCCATACTTTTATATGCAGAGGCGACAGAGGCAGCAGGGACCCCCATCTTTCCTGGGACTAGGGTGAAGCCTTTACTCCTGTTGGCGGGTAGGAGTACGAGGAAGTCAGGCATGGTTGAAGTGAGTGTCAACTTGTTATTTGGAGAGCTGACCCCTATATTTTCTATACCGGTGCCGTTGACTAAGCATGTTCATTTCTTGTTTGCTAGCTGGTGACAGTGCGGCTACCATGGAGATGGTCTTGGAGATAATCTGTACTGGACATACGGTGGAGCTTCCTACCTTTGAAGTAGAGTGGGGGGTGACAGGTGGTACGATGGCTCTTCCTACTGGAGCCATAGCCATACTGGTATCATTGTCACTAGTTGAGTTACCTCTCCCTCCTCCTCTAGTTGTGGTGTCAACCTATACTGTGGGGCTGGTTGGGTCCTCTACTGTGGGCCCCTCAGGTATGCGACTGAAAACTTAGACCACATGCTTAATCTTTTTATGGTACATATTTTCATTAATGCTGGGCTTTCTTTGTGTTTGTCATAGGCGCCTCGTCTTCTTTGGAAGAGGGTGAGCTCCCTTCCGGTGCTATTGGTGCTTCAGATGAGGTTCCTGTAGTTGCGGCCCAGACAAGGGGAGTTGGAGAGGCGGTTGTTGACATAGAGGGTGTAACACCCTCAGATATAGCTAAGATGTACTCCCATCATTGGACCGCTAAGCTCTGTCCACTGGTCCAATTGGTGACCGCTAGAGTTTAGTGGTACATCGGTTTGGCTAAGCGGTCTTACGATAGACCTTATGGCTTGCTTTAGCGGCCCATTAGTAGACCGCTAAGCTTCATTGAATTTGCTCAATGGTTTTAGGTCAGTTCAGGCTAGCGGTCTAGCTTCGACCATTTGGAGTCCTTAGCAGTCCTTCGATAGACCGCCAAGCTCCATTTGACTATGGTCAATGTTTTAAAGTCGGTTCAAGTTGTGTCCTTAGCAGCCCATTAGTAGACCGTTAAGTTCTATAAGCGGTTCTATTATAGATCATTTTTGATGGTTTGACTGGTTAAGTCGGTTCGAGGGTTGACTGGGTTTAGCGGCCGTTTATATGACTGCTACAGTCACCTTGCGGCCCTTTCTATGACCGCTAAGTGTTTGTGTTCTCTGTGTGTAAGGAGTGGTCCTTTTGCTGACCGCCTGAGTTGCCTAGCAATCAGGTGAATGACCGTTTCTTCCCAGAGTGTATTTTCCTGATGGTTTGGCCTTCAATTGTCTTGGCTTGACCGTGTGGTTTGCCTATTGTCCCGTGGATATCTTTGATGTCCTATGAGGGCAGTGACCATGTAATAAGGTAGCCGGGAGTGCCTTTATATCGAATTGTATTCCGTACTGCTTCAGAGTCATTATTGGTTTCTGGTCAACCCAGTAAGATCTAGTGGTTGACATGCGACCTCATGAATGTCTCAAAGTTTTTTTATTAGCTCGAGACATGATTTTGGATGCCTTGAGGTGCTATTTTACCTCAATTTACATGTCCATGAGCTTTAAGGGTCTTGGTGATCCCTTAGGTCTCCGTGAGTCCTATTATGCGGATGTTTTTTCTTTATTGATGTCTTATCGTGGCCTTGACTTAGGAATTTGGCTGATTGGCGGCATGTTACCACTTTTCTACGACGATCTTGACCCCGAGTCATGAGACTCAAGGATCATTGTGTCAGCAGGTCTAGTTGTTGTCCTGAGTCTGAAGGCAATCTAGTGTGCTTCCTTATGTTTTGTGGCTTGTGCTTGGTGTTCCAAGGTATGTGCGACAGTGCATGCTTAGCATGTCCATACTTCAGCACTAAAGATTCAGAGTCTCTGTGTCTTGTGAGCCTCCACTAGTCGTAGCCTGACGACACTTTCCTGTGTGTTGGTCCACCTGGGAGTGGTGGCGAGGTGAGTTCCTGATATACGATTTTTTAGGCTAATTTTCGTGGCCCCCCTTGCCTTGCAGTAGCATCCCATTGGGGGGAAAAACTAGCTAGAGGCCTGACTCAATGCATTGAGCTTGTGTGTGCACACGTGGTTTGAGACGTTTGAACAAGTGCCAATGGGCGTGACCCTGACTAGTCACTCGTTATAGTTGTTCCTTGTATTTAGTTCTGTGAGTGTCTTAATTAACGCCGTTCTAGGCATGTAGGAGATACCTTTGGCACAGAGTAAGATGTCAGTGGATGCATTTGGCTGTTCTTCTAGTGAGGAGGTACTTCTGTCACATGACGCGTGACTCTAGTGATTCTCATACTTTGTGACTTTTTTGGGTAGTCTGTTCTTGACTTCACCCGAGATCAGCTTAATGTAGTGTGCACGATGATCTAGTTGTGTATGTGTTAGTGTTTCTTGACTGTGTAGGTCTTTTGTAAGGCTTTTGCCTATTTTAGTAGGCCTTAGCATTGGAGCTAATGCTCTGTCAACGGATCTAAGAGAAAGAAGAAGAGGAAGGAAGAGGGGGAGAAGAAGGAGAAGAGCCTAGGGCTCCGTCACTCCCCAAACGGAGGAGCAGAGGAAAAGAAGAAAAGGAAGAGAGAATGGGAGAAAAGAGAAGAAGAATGAGGGAGAGGAAGAGAAGAGAAGAGAAAGAGAGGAGGAGAAGAGAGAAGGAAAGGGGGAGTTTTCTCCCGACGGCGTCCTCACCCGCAGAGAACGGCGACCACGGTGGCATTCATCCACCGGAGAAGAAAGGGAGAAGAGGGGGGAGGCGGTTCATCTGTCGCGGGAAAGAGAGAGAGAGAGAGAGAGAGAGAGAGTTCAAATGAGAGGGGGGTAGCCCATCCGTGCCACCCCCGTCCCTTTTATAAGGGTTATAAAAAGGAGAAAGGGAGGAAAAGAAAGGAAGGAAGAATAAAAAAAAGAGAAGGAAAGGAAGAAAGGAAATAAAAAAGGGAAGAAGAAGAGGAGAAAAAGAAAAAGAAAAGAAAAGAAATATATATATATAGAATATATATATATACGATGATATTATATATACATCTATATAAAAATGTGCGCGATGATAAATGCATGCATGAGGGCGTTCCATCCGCAATTCTGCACGCTCTCGCATGCCGACGGGCGTCTGAGTATGCGCACACAAGCACGGGCCGAGATCGCCGTCTTCTTCGGACATCGAGGTCCTGAGTACAACCCCGAATCATTAGTGCACCCACGGGCACCGCCCGGCTCATCCTTCGCCCGCGTCACCCGTGGGTGGAGGGGCATTTGTGGACGTATAAAATTGCACGCCCATGTGTCCCGTCCGGTCTCACATCAACAACAAATTCAAGAAAAGGAACCCCAGAGAAGATGGACCATCCGGACGCTCCGAATATACACACATTGCCATGAAGCCATCTCCGGAGCCACGACAACGAAGAGAAACCAACCCCCGGAAAGCTCACAACTCGTGGGCTCTGAAGAAAACCAAAATGGACTGCAACTCGGGCTCATAACGGGCTTTGACATGCCCTCGCGGCACACCCCCAGGTGCCTTTACCCGGTACACCCCCTGGGTGCCCTTAGTGGCACACTCGCCTTGAAGCCCTGGCCAGCACACCCTGCATGAACCCTGGTTGGCACACCTTGCGTGAACCCTGGCCGGCACACCTTGCATGACCCTTCAGTGGTACTCCTTCCCTGGCCGGCACACTCGCCCAGCGCCCCCAGCGGCACACCCTGCAGAGGTCTTCCCAATGGCACACCTTGGCAGTTTCCCAGCGATGCATCTTGCAAGCCCTCCAACGGCATGCCTTGCAAGCCCTTCGACGGCACGCTTGGGCAGCTCCTCAGTGGCACGCCCGCTGTGTCTTCCAGCGGCACAGTGGCCCACCCACTCAGCGACACACCCTAGTTCTTCCTCGCCTGGTGCATCGCCCATCCCCTACGATCCGTTGGAGCGTAGCGGGGCTAGGTGAGTTGTCACTCTCTCCTGGGGACACGCATGCTATCCACCTACCACCAAGGACGGGAGAAGTCAAATCCCCATTAATGTCCATCATCGTCGAACGCTTCCCGCCTTTGGAAGCTCCATCCACTAGGGATATAAAATGCTGCCTCCTCCATCGTGAAAAAAGAGAACACACAGAGAGAGACAAGGAGACGAACAGAGCCTACCACAGAGAGAAGAGAGAAGAGGAAGAAGAAGCTGCTCCAGCGTCAGAGGCTCCCCGAAGGCCAGAGAAAAGAGAGAGAGGTTGCTTCTCGTTCCTTCTGGTGGAATCTTTTTCGAGATTTGCCTTGGAATTGCTATCTTAGCAGTGCTTCTATCCTGTGTCTGCTTAAGTGTGGATGGCTTTATTTGAGTCTACTCTGCTTCTCATTTATTGGTTGCTTAGATTTGAACTCCGTTATGGTGTTGAGAGTTGTAGCGTACCATGTTTGTCGTGCTGTGTCCAATGGCCGATGTGTTGAGAAGACTCATTTATCATTTCAGGACGTGAAAGTGAGCTGAGATTAGCCTCCTCCTTGTGTCTTACGCTAAAGCTGGTGCTCCTCTTCCACTGCACTTGGGTTCCTTGTGATCGGTCATTCGCTAGATCAGTTTCTGTGGTGTGTTAATTGCGATTCTGATGAGTTGCAGTACCGCCGCACGTGTGCTGAGATGCGATTTTTGAAATCCTCCATGACACCTATGTGCATTGTGAAAAGTGCGCCGCAAAACCGTGTGGGTTGGCTACCCATTGGTCGAGGATCATTATGGTGAGATTCTCGCTGATCGAGAGGTTTTGTTCCTTCTCAGTGTGACTTCGTCTTGGCCTCCCGTGCCTTGATGTTGTCTGTTGCCATGCTATTACTGATGAACCTTTGGTATTGGTATTGGCATTGGCGTTTGTGAGTATCAAGGAATTTATTGGCTTGTTTGCTTGTTGAGTACCCTCTACTCTACATCTTTTCTCATGGGAATTATGCTCTCTAGGCATTGCTGTGGTCCTTGAGAAGTGTTCTCCTGAGATTGTCGATTGTATCACTTTCTCATGTTGTGGGTCTTCCTTGGTGAGTAGTCTGACGCATGACTCATTCCCTGCAGTCGCGTGATCAGCTACTGTTGTACCTTAATTTGGACCCTGCTTGCAGGTGTGTTCTGTGGTTCTGTGTGCTATTCAGAACTGGAATCCTGCAGGTGCTGTCATGTTACTTCGGCATGATTTCGTGTTTCTGGCATGGGCCATTATCTTGTCAGTTAGCATTGCTGTACTCTCCTTTCCGGATGAGATTAGCTTGCGACTTGGTCAGACATGTTATCCGACTAAGGATTGACTCAATTCTGTTCATGGTCCAGCGCTGTTGTTTTGCTGATGTTCCTTCCGTGTATTTGTCATTGGTGTCCTGTGTGCCAGGTGTTCCCTGTCACCTTTGGCACTGGAACTGATGACGTTGTCAGGCCGTTAGCAGGGAGGACTGTGTTTTCCCTGTGAGAGCTGGTGCTTTGTGCGCCTGTCACTCTTATCGATTCATTTTTCGATGTCTATTGGTTTGGCAGTCGTGTCTCTTTCCCTAGGACACGTAAACGATGTTGCCCTACTTCGGAGGTGTCAGACTTGTGTTCACCTGTGTCATGCTCGCTCCTGAGCGTGTCCTCGTGACAGTGATCTGACATTGTTCCTCTGAGCTCTGTTTTCGTGTTACCGTGTGTTACCGTGTGTAGTAGTTGTTGGGTTGTTCTTCCCTGCCTTACCCTTGCTTGTCCTTAAATTTCGAGGATAAAATTTCTTAAAGGGGGGAAGGAATGTAACATCTCAGATTCTTGCCGGATCTCTATTGGGTCTTGGCGGATCCTTAATAGGTTGTTCGGATCCTTTTGGAGGAGTTTCGGATCGCTTTTGTAGCCCCCCGAGTTGAGTTTTACTTTCCGTGTAGATTTTTCTTCCGTTTAAGCTACGGAACCCTGCGGTGAGTTTATTTCTCAATTCATCGACTCGCGGACAATACAGCGGCGATGTCGATTGATGGAAGAGGATTACATTGCAAGGGGGGAGGAAGAAGACACTGACGGGAAGGTAGAAGAAAGAACACAGAAACCCCCCCGACTCACCTACCACACTCACTCCCCTCTCTTTCCCTTCACTTCTCCGGCACGATGTAGCTTGATGCACTCTTCAGGCGGGCTCTCCTTCGCTCGGAACCTCTCTCTCCTCTCTTCTATTCTCTCTGCCAGCACACAGTCGAGAGTCTTTGCTTCAGAGAGGCCTTCACTGCCCCACACGTGTCTTCAGCTGCTTGATATATAGATCTCCGGGAGGAATGTGCAAGTCCTTTTGTTCGAAGATGAGCGCGCCGGATGCTTGCCCACGTCGCACCGACGTTGCTGTCGAGCCTCCCCATTTGCCACGTTGCCATTGCCATGTCTTGCAGGGACGTGGGCTGTCGGCCGATGGGATGAGCGTTCGGCGGTGCACGGCTCGAGAATTTCCACTGAAAGGATATGCTCAGTTACCCGCCGGATCGAAACAGACGTTTTAACCATTTCGAGCTTGTTCATCATCATGCCATTCGCAGGAAACAGGGGACCGCATTGATGATGGGATGGCGAGGTTGCATGTCGGGTTAAGACTTCAGAGGATAGTCGACTGTGCGCTTTGAGAATGAGGGGTTAAAACGGCGCGGTGGAATAGTGACCGCGCCATTTTAACCCGCGCCGGAATAGGCCTTCAAAATCACCACGTCGTATTAACAACTCATAAGGGCACGCCGTTTTAACAACATCAAGTGGGGCACGCCATTTTAACAAAAGCCAAGGGGGGCATCCTCCAAAGGTGAGCGCGTCGTATTTGGGGAAGCAAGAGGGGGAGCGTCGTATTAAGACGCGCCGTGCTGAGGGGTATGCAAATGGGTGGCGCCATTTTAACAAAGGCAAGGGGTGGCGCCATTTTAGTGCATTCAAGGGGGATGGCCCTTCAACAGGAGCGCACCGGTTATGCCAAGCAAGTGGGGTGGCGCCGTTTTAAGGTATTCACGCGCCGATTTAAAGCCTTCTCGCGTCATTTTTAGCACTAAGTGATTCTTCGCAGAGTCGCGGCCATTCGTACAAGAGTTGGCGCCCCAGGAATGCTTTAGTTACAATGTGTGGCCTCCACGATGTTTCATTTGCAGTCTTTGAATTTCGGTCCAAGATTTTACGCGACTTTCGGCGCATGCCGAGACTGTGCCGGAGTTCCTGACTTTTCTTTACTTCGGCCATCGACGCAGCCGGTTGGAGAATTGTGGTCGTATCTTCCACCCTAGGGGGGGGGGGCTCCCTAGACGGGTAGCGGATCACCCAGTGGGTTCTCGTCCTAATAGAGTGGGGTATGGGTTTGTTCGGCCTCCCCGTCTTCGACTCGTGCTCGAGTGCATAGACGCAGGTGCCGTATGACCATCAATATCATTTTTTGACGTCCACAAATGCCCCCCACTCGTGGGTGGCATGAGCGAGGGACGAGTGCGCGGGGCCCGCGAGTGTAGAGTTCTTTGAGAAGATATCTGATCTTCCGAGTTGGTGAGGTGCTGGTCCGGTGCTAATTCGCGGGAGAGTGCTCACTCCTTCAATGAAGGGATGAGAAAACTGCTCCACTGCATGCGCACGCGGACCAAGAGTCCTTTATTCATCAACTCAGACGGAGGGTCTGAGCCGGAGCCAATGGGGTTTCTTGTTTGTTCATCAATTCGGACGGAAGGTCCGAGTCAGAGCGAAGGAGTTCGTTTTGTTCAAATATACACCTGAAGTCCCAGCAGCTGTGTTTGGATTCCAGGGGATAGTCTCCATCATGGCCATGGCTTAGTTAGCCCAGGACTAAAAGTCCCTCTTTTCTCAAAATCATATTAATGCATGAACTCGGGTTCCTCTTAGGTTCGGTCCCTGAACTGTTGATTAAATAATGTCATCTATTTTATGAATTGCTGCATCCCTTCATCGTGTGCATTTACTTTGAATGTGAGGCTGAAATTGAGAATGGGAGGATATTTGCATGAGCACCTACACTTTCCCACCACCCCGGTATGTCAAATGGTGAGTAGCGGAAGGTCGGGTTAGGCCCGACGGGAAACTCTCACTATACGTGAGTATAACACTCCGCCACGTATCGAGTACCGATTTAAAAGATAAATCTTACTGCATCATGCACCCCCATGTGTAATAACCTGCTTTACATGGCAAACATTGTTGTCATGTATTTTTCCTCGGTCCCAAGGGCCCTCTCTCCTGGTGATTAATCAAAGGTTTTCCTCATTCCCGGAAGATGTAATTAACATCATAGCCTTTACGGTATGGTGGACTTCTGGTCCCGACATGGACTTAACTCTCGTCTGACCAAGTCAGATCGAGCGCATAATAGAAATTTTTTGTCACACATGTGACTAGCACGCCGATAACCCCAAACCAAATAATTTAATAAAAAGTGCATCACCAATGCCCATTAATTTTCTCCCTCATATAGAGAGGGAGATTGTGACATGGCGGAGATAGTAACATGTCCTTCTCTGTGAAGGTGACAGTGGCCGCGAAGGCTTCATATGTAGACACCTTTATTTCGATAGCATGTGCTTCATAGACTTCCAGTTCTTGGAGTATTTTGATGAGAGTTTCTCTCAGCTCCTTACTCCAAGCAATGGCTTCACAGATTGTAATACTGGTGGGAAACCGCTTCATCTGTTGAAGGACTTTCCAGTCGGCTCGAGCACGAGCAACCTCCAATGAAGGCAGTATATCTGGCTGAGTTTTACGTGCGCTGCCGCGTTGTTCCTCATCGGGGAGTTGCACCGCCTTGCCTTTGTTGCCAGGATCAAGCTGGCTCTGATCGCCTGTAGGATCCCAAAATAAAGGTGCCAAGGTTGGCTCCTCTTGAGGAGGCTGGCAAACTAGGTCATCCATACCAGATGGACCTGTTTGTTCTTCGAAAGTGACTGGGACTGGAGCTGGGACTGGAGCTATGGCGATAACCTCCTCCATGCCTGAGGGATCGAAGATGCTGGGCCCCTTTCAAACTTCTACCTCTGGAATGGGGGCGGGTTCGTCCCCTCGAAAGAGGATGATTCACTCCAGGTCGAAAGTGGATGGCTGGAGAGGTAGCTCGGGAATCCTTCCGCGGCCTCTACAGTGTGCTCGGCCACAACCTCGATCGCGGCCTGTATTTTCCAGAGTTGGTTGTAGCCCGAGCGGGGCGGTGGTTCTTTGTCTGGTTTGGGAGGCCACTGTCTCTCATCGCCGAGAAGCATTGATGTTATCAGGGGGTGGAATGGCCACCATGTTGCAGGTGCAGCCTCGAAGCATCTCTTCCCGCTGCTCTGTGGTAATCTCCTTATCTTTATAAAATAAGGAGAGTTCTTATGGGATGAGGAGCCTCTTGCCATTCTTGATCTTTTGGATCATCTCCTGGGCCTAGCTGTTGAACCTTAAAGGGGGAGACTGTTGGACCTCTACTGTTTTGCTCCTACTATTTTGATGATGTCATACACTAACGCGACTGCCTGGCATAGCCTTCATCACCGGACTGCACATTAGCTTCCTGACAGTCAACCTGAAGTAATTTTCAGAAGCCCCCACGGCCATTCTCTTAAAGATCTGGAGGCGGAGCTTGACCGAGACCTTCTACGATGAGTAGGATTCCAATACCAAGAAGTGGCTTCCTGAATGGATCCTGGACAAGTGAGTTCCTAATTTTCTCCCCAGGGTGTGCAGTTCTGTCCCCTCTAGGAATGGACCAACCCATGTCCACTATTTTGGCTCTCTCAATCTGCTCTGACATCCCCCGGTGTTCTCGTGGGTCTCATTTCGAAGAGGACTCAGCAATGATTCCAGCGACTCTGGCCACGCTCGATTCAGAGGTCAGGAGTGCTCGTGGCGGCCTCGTCTTCCTGCTACTATGCTACCATAGCAGACAAAACCATAACTCAGAAACCCTGTTCACGGCTCTTCTTTGACCAGCACCACCAACCAGGAAATTTCCCAAAAATTGGACGTCATCCAGATCCAATCCCAAAGATTTTGCCACTGGTCTCGTCGATAAAAAAATTCAGGAGTGACCACCGTAGCGACAACATCAACCATTTGTCCACTGTTCCAGAGAGCGGGCAGAACCGGCATCTTCCGTCTGTTTAGTCTCTAGTTCGGCTCTTCCCTCCCCCGCCTAGCTGGCTAACAGCCCCTCCCTGAGCGAAGGTAGTTTTGGTTGTAATAGTTAATTTCCCTACCCCTTGAGCAACCCCTCTGCGAGGGTGTAGTGATTGTAGTAGCAGGTCGCCATCCAAAGCTACATCGGCACGGCGTGCGGGTGCATACCCACGCCTCCCCGTTTGTCATCGTCTCCGACCAGGATCGATGTCTTCACACCGATCAGGTGAGCCTCAGTTGCCCTCCCTTGATGGTCTTTCCTTGCTTATTTAGTATCACTGTGAGTGCCGTCGGATGGAGAGTTGAGTGCCCGATCTGGAATTGCTTATATTTGAGTGACCACTGCGGGTGAGTTGTAAGAGAACCATTATATCCCGTGCCCTCGGCATGCTGGACACCCATGAAAGTGGGCATCCCTGGACCCTTAGGGGTTCAACCACAAGCTAGACAAACCCCGGAGCAGTAAGGTCCCGTCCCAGACCCTCACCACCATCATCAAGTTGCCTACGGGCACTAGTGTGTGCCAAGCGGGTGAGTCCGCTCGAGTGAAGTTGCCAGTCCATTGCATTGCTTGCTTGCTAGGTCCGAGGGGTCTTCGGTCTTGTGACTATCACCCCCAAGGTGATGTCACATCAAGTTGGTATCAGAGCAAGTTCTATACTTGTCTCTACTAAGTCTTGTCCTAGGGCCATTGCATGTAGCCCCCCGATCATCATGGCCACTTCCTACTTAGCCTAGTTGCCACCCATGGACTTCATTCTAGATAGGGATATTACCTTTGATGGATCACGTTCTAGTGATTATCTTAGGTGTGAGGCTACCATAGAAAAATACTTTGAAAGGATTATGGTATATGGATCCGTGAGAGTTCGCATTGCCAAGGGGCAACTTCGGGGTCAAGCCAAGGAAAAGTGGCAGGACCTAGTGGGCTTAAGAGATGTTCGGAGGGAAGAACCCATTCACTCATGGGAAGAGATGAAGGAAGAACTTAGAAAGATCTACGCTCCCGAAAATTCCCATTCCTATCCGAGGAGCACTACCACTCCTCCATCCCCACCCAGCCAACTTGAGACCACCCTTAGGTCTCCACCCCCACTGTATATTGACTATCACTCTGATATATTTTAATTACTTCTGCACTTCAGTTTAAATTACTGTTCTAATTAATATTGCATGTGGTATAATTCCAATTCATTATACGCTCCCTCGACAAACTCCTCCAACCCTTCAGGGGCCTAATCAGCCTCTTGGGTGACTTCCCCAGTTCCTGGCAACGGTAATCCGATGTTACACCGGGTTATCAGTGCCCGGAGCTCTGGGTCATTACACTATCGCTCTCAGATCGCCATCGCCATCTCTTGGGCTCACGCCTCGGCCTCTCTCTCCTTCACCTCAGTGAGGCGACCTTCTAGTCTCTCCACCATCTCCACCTCTCCAAGGCAATGTGTCAGGTCCTGGATATGCCCCTCCAGCTCCCATTAAGAGGCTAGGGCAACCTTTAGCTCTTCCCTCTGTAGGATATTCACAAACACACAAGTTAGGCATAAAGATGAATGAAAAGAAGAATTGCTCCCAATCAAGAGTGCTCGATCCTTACCATCTCAGCTAACTCTGCTTCTCTGTCCTCAGCTCGTTCGAGGCCTCACGCCAGATGATCCTTCAGCTCCTCTCTAATATCTGCCTGAGATGAGGGTCCAGCTCCCTCGGACATCCCCGCCCTTATGCGGAGCTATGCCTGCTCAGCTCGCTATTGGACCAGGGGAAAATGGTCAGTCAAGATCTTGGAATCTTCAAAGCCTTAAATCAATTAATCAATTTTGACGTACCAGCTCTCGAATCTCATGCCTCAAGTTCACGATCGTCTGATTGAGAATGGCGAACTGGTCCTGAAGGATCCGGACGGCCTCAGCTTCCTACATCTGCATATCAAATTCCATAAACTCATCAGCTGTAATGCTTTCTAACAAAAAACATTACACTCGGAAGCTAAAAGGAGTAACTCACCGCTTGGGTGTCGAGGCGGAGTCGCCCGGCATACCGCTCCCGGTAATCTGCTAGGTAGGTCTCGCTACTCCCTAGGTTCCTATCCTGCTCCAAGGAAGGTCCCTTCTGTGATGCCTGTGCCTCCGCACGGTGGAGTGATGCCCAGTCTTGGTCTCTCTTCGAGGTCCATCGACGCCCCCTATCTGATCCATGCAGAGCAGGTACTGCCACTGGAGGTTGGTGCCACCCCAACGTCCTCTGCACTAAGAGTAAGTAGAGAGGCTCCTGTAGGTTCACGCAGAACAACACTATGTCTCGGCAGAACCAGGTGCGCCCTTCTCTCACCCATGGCTGAGTGGTGACATCGTCGCCTGCATAGGGCATCCACACCACCTGCCACAACATGAACCAAAAGTTTTGTTAAAATTGAGCTCATTTAAAGAATGCACATAATATCATATAACTCATTTTAACCAAACACTTACTTGGTGGTGTGGGAACTCATCTAAGATTGACCGAAGGTCAGAAAGCCAAGTAGTCACTAGCCAACGGTCCCGAACTACACCCCACCTCGCCATCAACGGGACCTTCTGCACCTGATCTCACGGGATCGTGCCGTGACCTAGAGGGAATCGAGTATATCCCCAAATTTGAAACACACAAAGGTAGAAAGGTCAATCAATACTAACAAGCAATTAACCAAGAAACAACGGGTTTGGGAAAGAGATAAACTCGTACCTGCAAGAAGGGGGTAAAGCCACCCAGGTTCCCCGAACCTAGTCGAATAGGATCCATGTGGGCAAATAGGTGCGCCAACATCGCACTTCCCCACGCATATGGAGGTCTCCGCTCGAGATCCCAGAGTGAGTAGCACTAGTATCAAATAGTACGAAGGCAGGATGTGAATGGATGTGGATGGTACCTTCGATAAGCTCTACTTCTTTATTTGTTTCTTCTTCTAGAATAGCATTTAATCTAGCGGACCTCCTTCGCCCACCATTATTCTAGTTGGACTTTTGTTGATCTTTCATGAGTGGATAGTCAGACATATGGTGCTCCTGACTTCCACATCGTAAGCAAGCGCCAATGCACTTCCAACACTCTTCAGCTGAATGACTGAACTTTTCACCGAATGTGCAGGCTGTTGTAAGGGCCTCTTCTTCCTTTCCCTTCTTTCTCTTGCCATTGCCACTCCCATTGCCACTACAGGATCTCTTCTTATTATCTTGGGACTTGTATGTTCCCGTAATGCTAAACTTCTCTATCTTCTTCCCCTTCTTGTCTTGCCTACGGCTTGAACTTCCTCCGCAGCTTGTAAACTTCTTGACCTTTTCCAAGGTCCTTTCATATAAGTGAGCACATTGGACCATCTCATCATAGGTCTCAATATTTTGTGAGCCCAAATGGTTGATAAAAGTAGGACGCAACCTGTCCAAAAATCAGTTAGCCTTCAAGAGGTAGGTACTAACCAAATGAGTAGCATATGGTGCCAGTCTAGAAAACTATAGCTCATACTCTGCTACTGACATCATGCCTTGTCGTAGAGTAACAAACTCAGTAGCCTTCCGTTCTTTAACTTGCTCAGAGAAGTATTTTGCCTGGAAAAGTGTAAGAAACCCCTGCCAAGTGTGTGGTACATTTACAGGTGGTGCCGGAATAGATTTCCACCAAGTACAAGTATCTTAGTTTAACTAAAATTTGGTGAGGCAGACTTTCTCTTGATTAGTGCATTACTGTCACGCCCAAAGGTATGTAGTGGAAATAATCAGAAACATGAACAGCCGACATGATAAGCCTCTTGTAATTAAGAATAATCAGAGCATAATAACAATCACATCAAAATAATTTACGCAATAATACAATCAACCTTCACTTTTATTAATAATAAAAAATCTAAGTACATAAGACATTGACTCTCTTTAATTCACTAGACTTAAGAGAAGAAAATTACATAGACTCAATCTAGACATTGTTGACTTCCTAAGTCTTCACTCTTCAATTGCTCTCAGACCCATCACTTGAATGACCTGAATCTGACTCACTGGTACTTCCTGAAAAGATTGGAAAGCAGGTAATGAGCACACTTGCCTAGTAGGTATCTTCGCATCAACATGAAGACGATGTTAAAGTGATTAATATTTTAGCTCTAAAGAACAAAGTGAAATCATGCAGATATGATAAATCATGTGAATAAACCAAAATAACATGAGATGATCAAGTTAAGATATGAGAAAATGATTGAGCAAGTATGACCAAGCAAGAATGTAACTGTGGCCTTTCAAGAATGTAACAAGAATATACTAGAAAGTCATATAACAAGCAAGTAAGTACCTTTTTGCTTAATAGCAAGTACTTCATGAATTTATGTGGATCTATATTCATGTTCCCGTGGATTTTCACTTATTTATAAAGAAAGTACTCTCAGTGCAATGCGAAGCCAGTAGCATCATACCCCATGGTTGACAGTATGTTTCCGACAATCAGCCGTGGGGACTAGTATAGAGCCCTTGAACATAATCAGTGCTCGAAGTGCATCTTCAAATATAAATCAAGTTACTTCTGTGCATATAAAGTTGGGCCAATAATGTACAAGTTCAATGAATGCTTTACCCCCTTTTTCTTTTTTTCTTTTTTTTAATATGCGTCTGCCTTGGAAGACACATTGACTTTTTTTATTTTTTGTGTTTTTTTAAGTGTACATGTCTTCTAGAGAAGACACATAAACTATTATACATATATTTCCTTTTTTCCTAAAATTATTGACGCATCCGTTGGACCTGACGCGTTATTTTATTTTATTTTTTTAAGATGCATCTTCGTGCCCGGATGCATCTTTCTCTTGGAATGCAAAACTTAAACGACCGAGCCCCCCATCCTTCCTTCTTCTTCTTCTCTCCCCCAACCTCCTTCTCTGTTTCTTCATCTTCCCAACCCTTTTCTCATTCTCAAATCCCTCATTCTCATTCCATGGAGTGTGGAGGCCCTAGCAGTGGTGGCAGGAAGAGGAGGCGACCACCTTCTCACCAAAGAACGGATGTGGAAGAGGAGATAGAAGCTACTATGGAGGAGGAGTAGCTTCCCTTGGCCATAGAGCGCCCCGAGGGACCCAACGGCGAGGAGGAGGCCGGGCATGATGTAGTAGGCCTTAAAACATTCCTCTTTTATGCATTATTTTGGTGTTTTGGTGGATATGGTGAGAGGGAGAGAGGGATACGGTGATGGTGGCGGTCGGATTAAAATTACGTCTACTACAAGTGACATGTTATTATTTTTCTTTTTCTAAGAAAATATTTTAATTTATTAAATACGTGTCACTCTGGAGTGACGCGTCTTCTTGAACGTGTCTAATGTACTGACACGTATATATTTTTATTATCTTTTTTGCATAATTTTTTATTAAGGTTATATGCGTCTGATATGGGGGATGCGTATTTTGAAGATGTCACCCATGGGTGGCGCGTTCATTTTTTCTTTTTTTAATCATATACTGTGTTATTACTATCATTATTATTAGTTTGTTTCACTGATGTAGTGTTCTTATTTTCTTCTTTGTGATGTGCATGGCGTGATGAGGACCCGCATCAGTTGGTATTTGGTGGTGGCCGCTTATAGGGGACTCCCAGAGTTTTAGAGGGCCAGACTAGAGGGGATGGGGTTCCAAACATTCTTGCAGATCGAGCCATTCCAGCTCGACTTGCCCCTCATCTAGGCACTATGGGAGAGGTGGCACCCTACGAGTAGGGCTTTTCTGATGCCGTGGGGGCACATGGTGCCTAGCTTGGAAGATGTGGTCTGCATCACTGGACTGCGGGTGGATAGGGAGGTGGTGAGCAGCATCACCTTCCTTGATTACCATGAGAGCACCCAGGAGCTGTCGGGGTTGGAGACTAGAGTGGGTGACAGAGACAGTAGGACGGTCACTCGAACGACCATCATAGAGGCACTGGGGCTGGTCAACGCTCGACAACGCATCGATGAGACTTCAGTTGAGTTCATGGCATGGATGGAGAGAGCCGCACATGTCGCGTTCTGCCAGGACACGATAGACTAGGGACGTGTGGACCGCGACCTTCAGAGGTTCCTCTTCTTCTTGCTAGGGAGGCTGCTTCTGGGCACAAAGGGAGACGACATTCACTGTCGCTTCCTAGGGATTCTGCTAGAGCTAGACTGAGTGGGTCAGTATGCATGGGGAGTGGCCCTACTTGCACACCTGATCGCCGACTTGTCTAAAGGGACAGGTCGGGAGATAACAGTCAGTGGCTTCGCACCATTCCTCTAAGTAAATGCATTTTATTTATTTATTTGCATCTAGTCCTATTTTATGTTTATGCAATTGATTATGCTAATGACATGCGTGGACCGATGGGGAAGAGGGTGGGGGGCCCCTATTAGACCTACTAACTTTTTACAAATAAATCGAAGGACTTTTGTGGACTAACACTTTGGCCTGCAAAGACGTAAAATTGTAAACCTATTTATGTAAGGACATAAGTGTAAACTAAAGGACATAAATATAAATAAAAGTACTATTGTATGGAGTCGATTCTCATCACTATCTCATTTTCCCTATTATCATTCCCCTTTCCCACTGCTACCCAGACTGTAGGAGTTGCAGAAAGTCCATCCGGTTGCAGCACCTCCCCCACCTCACCGGTGAGGTTCCTGGAGACCTGCCCAGACCATGGGAATCTACTCCGAGACAACTTATCCACAATAGTTCATGCATCCGCATCCGACTTCGAGGCTGCTTGGAGGAGCAGTTCTCGCCAGGCTATGCAATCTGTCTCTAGCAAACATTCAGAGGCAAGTTGTAAAAACTTCCATGGCCACCCCTGTGAGATTCCTAACATGACCTTTGGCTGAGGCGAAGTTCATCAAGTTGCTAACATGTCCCAGAAAGGAGGAGGTCAATCACCCACCGGAGCACCCCGTTTAGGCCATTCTCACCAACGCGCGCAGATCATCCCCACCAGACTCAAGTTGGACCACTTCTCGCTTCTCTATTTGCTACGCCCTCCTCCGAGCTCATTTGGGGTCCCCGTCGGTGCCCTCGTGTAGCAGGCCCATCCATGATCTCATCGGCACTAGTCCCGCCTCCTGTTCCACTCGGAGGAGCTCCTACCACCCTAGACATCTGACAGCCACTAGTTAGAGTCAGGTAGGGCCGCACAGGATCAGCCCCATTCTCTGCATCACAGCGGCCCTCGTCGATCCTCGGGTGGCCCCAAACTTCTCCGACGTGCGCCTTGGCCAGCCAGGGTCATTTTGCACTGGCCCCACCTCCGGCGGTAAAGGAAAGAGTGTGTAGTAGCCTCGACATCCACACCCTATCTGTCAGACCCAGGCTGAGCTGAGCCAGACCAGTTTGTGAAGTTGGACCTGCTGTGACCCAACCCGGTCCCCGGATGACCTACGGCTCCTTCGGCAAGCTGCCACCTCACCCTCGGTCGGCTCAACACAGGTCTCGCATCCTGCAACACTCAGAGGTGTTCGTGGTATCCCTATTATCGGCTTGCTGTCCCTACAAGATCTGCCCAAACAAGATCGGACCCCGACTATTCCCCACCTCTTGTTTGGCCAGCTGAAGGCCCCTCCCTGCATGGAGGTAGTGTTTGATTGTAATTGGCTCTTCCCTACCCCGTGAACAACCCTCCTGTGAGAGGCGTAGTGCTATAATAGCAGGTCTCCAGGCAAACCACACTGACGCACATGCGGGGCCTGCATGTTTGCTGCTTGCCTCGTCTCTAGTTGGAGTCGGCTTCTTCAAGCCGGCTAGGTGAGCCCCTACTTTCTTCCTGGTTATCTCTATAATTCATTATCATATCTGAGCTTCGCCAGTGAGGAAGAGACCGCCCGGCCCCGGCTGACCAGCTACATCGAGTGGCCATCGCGGGAGAGAGTGTGAGTGTTACCTGCGCCCCAAGATGCGTGGTCTGCCCTGTTGTCGCGGGAGACTCAGCACTTAGGGGTTGGATCCCCCATATTGCCTCGCCCTTATTCCCAACTAGCAAGGGTCTGGTCCTCTGACTCAACCTCCTATCCCCGAGTCACCTCGAGAAAGGGAAGTGCGTCGTGTAAGCTAGTCCGCCGACATCGAGTATGAGCCTTCACTATTGTGCTTGCAACAGTAGGTCCGAGGGTCTTCATATCATCTCCTCTGTCCCCTTGTTCGTCCCACATCACAGCTAGTCTCACCAGCCGCTCACAGTTACCAACTAGGACCCATAAACATCTCTTAGAGATTACATCTCAAGGACCACGATCTCATCAGAGGACACAACTTCCAGCACAAGTTGAGCACAAAGGTTACTGACTCCAACCTCGCATCCTCATCCTCTGTCAAGCTATTCCTCATAAACCTCCAATTGGGTATAGAACCCAATGCTTGGCATGACTTCCAACCAAATGAATAGGGTACTCATGTGACACACTCGCCATCTTATTTCCCTAATTCTTCATCCTACTAGTGCCACAAATCACAATGCCACAAGTAATGGCATGGCAATCAACACGGCTCACACAACCAGAGACAATCTCACACCGAGGAACCAATCTTTCGATACTCCACTTATCCTCTGAATCCACCTATAGCAACCAATGCTACGATCTCGGACCTATGGGTTATGGGCCAACAAGGCTTCCATTGCACACTCTTAATCCACGTGCACAACCATGACAATGACTCGGGATTCACCATCCCAACAATCCTAAACTCGGCTGGCTAACTCTAAAAAATAGAGTGAGGAAAGCTCCAATTACCTCGAACCTAGAGCACAGATTCTCTCTCTTGATCTAGCAACCCTCCCTCAACTCTGTAGGCTCCGATCCACAATAAATTGGAAATCACTACACCAGCCATGGATTTCGCATGCACAGCCTAATTGGCACTCATCCTTCTGGAACAGTGCCAAAACACCCTTACACATCATGGGAAATGGGCATTGCTTCTCATAGGAAGCCACATTGCCAAAAATACAGAACACGTCTCGCACGGACCTCATGGCACACAAGAGGAGGCCAACCAGTCCGAATACATGATGCAAGATGACAAAACTTAGCAAAAGCGCAATCATCTCTGACCAAGGAGAAACAACATACCTCCTATAAGGCGGATGGTCTCTACGCTTGTCCTGACCTTGAACCTCACGCATGCTGGGAATCACCATTGTCAGTCAACTCCTCTAACAACACTTGCCAAGTGTCTCATCAGATCACACTTACAGCATCTCCCGATGCACCACTATCACAATTCCTCGAACTGTAACTCACCACGCCTCGAGTATTGGGTCTGCTTATCGCTAGCTACACACTGCTTCAGCAGTCGAGCTAGCCATTGCCACACACTCCACACTTGTTTCTGCCTTCGCTCTCGAAACCATTAGCACGCTAAAACGCTTATCGAGGAGCAAAGAAAATCCACAAAAGATGCCAGGCTCAAAGGTTGCTATGCTTCTAGCCACCAGAGATCATTCCCTCAAATCTATCCTCATTGACACCATTCCATTCTCGATTCTCAGGTCCTCAAAATATCCATCTCCTGAGTTGTTGTCGCGTGGACCACTATGCCAAAAGCCATGACACGATCCACTATTGGCATCTACCAATGCTCATCCTCGAGTCCCGAACTTGTCACGGTACCTTCACATCTCATCTATTGCCATGCACGGCGCATCCAAGGTAGTGCACAATGGCCTCAAATTCCACAATCTGGGCCACAAACCAAGCCACTGCCATACAATCTTGAACCAAATCTGGGACTGACACAATCCATTCACACGTAGAAGCGTAGGATTTAGAGCTCACTAGGACATCTCTGCCCAATCCTACCTCGAAATTCATAAAAATAATTAGGGCTGGCATGTCATTTTCGATGTCACAGAGCATGATGAGAATATTAGGCTCGATAATCAGCAGCTCACTAGGAAAATCCTCCGCTCATCCGTGTGCATCTCTCGATCAGAGTATCTGCTCTACCGCCTCCTACCACAATCTTGGCGGCTCAGGGGATGGATAAACCTTAAATTGGGGTGGCAAAAATGACATTGACTCCCTCAGAGCACTGCCATAGCCACCTAATCAAGAGCAATCCTCGCCAGCCACCTAACCTCACCACAGATTCCTCAAACACCGCATCACAGCATCATAGCATCGCACCTGCCGACAACCTCTGCCCAATGCAGCACGATCGAGGCCACCACCTTTGGGGAAGAAAGCTCTCTATCTCATTCCTCAGGCCCCACATCGGCACTCCGACGACAATGGAGATCGCCTTCACAGCACCAACGCTACGCACTCAAGCTCTCACGTGAGAGACAAAGCAGACAATAAACACAAAACCCTATGCCAGCTGCCAGTTGTACTGGACCTTATGGACTCTGATCATTGCAATATCTCAAATTCTCATGTACATCTACAACCAATGCTCTGATACCATCGGTAACGACCCAAGATCCGAATATCGAGAATAACTCAATACCATTCGAATCCTAGCCCGCTGCCCATGAGCCAGAGGGCTCAGAAGGGCTAAAAGGTGTGTGTGGAGGTACATAGAAATATGAAATAAAGAAGGGAAAAATTATAGCAAACAGTGCCATCAATGGCCTGAGAAAATAAATTTGGGACCCAAGAAGAAGGATCCGAAGGGTCAGGGATATTACTGCCTCTATCCCGTAGTGTCTGCATTACGGTGTTTCCTCTTTTGTCTCCTCGTCCTTCAGCTTTTGCCAGTCTCCGTTTGGAAGAGTCTACTCCGCGTCCTCGCTCATGGTGGTGAGCTAAAACTCAAAACCACCTCCTTCATGATGCTGCAGAGTCTATCCAATTTAATGGGTAGCATCTCTAATGTCACGACATAAGGCTGACTTCCTTATGCTTGTTTCTGTGGTGGAGTCATTCCCTCGTGCATTCCTTTTTTTTGCCTTCTTCTCATGGGTTCCGTTTCTGACTTTCCCACATTGCTAGAAGAACAACCTTCCCTTCGAGCCCTGGTTGCCCCTTTGATGACCCAATCTTGGCCAGACTTGGCTATTTTCTCTGATCCTGTCAATGCCTTGGACGTTGGAGTCGGTGCACCCCTCCTTCTCAGCATCCCTTGCCAAGCCTCAACCCGACGCGCTCCTAGTCTAGTTCGACTCGGTGCATCTTCTGGCCTTTGCCCGACACACCCTTGTCATCCCTGAGCCATCACACCTCTATCTATGCCTTGCCAGGCACACCTGTGGCTTATCCCTACCCGGCGCACTCACGCCTGCTTGGCCCGACACGCCCCTAGTTTGCCTCCTCCCGGCACACCCTAGTTCACCCCTTGCCGGGTGCACTCAGCCTCTCTTGCCCGGCACATCCTTTAGTCTTTTACTCGATGCGCCCGAACCACCCTTTTTTTTACCAGATACAGCTCTGGTTTCTGGCCCGAGCCTCTCCCCTTCCACCTATTGGTTGGCCCTTCTTCCTCTGAGCCACTAAGGCTTTTACTTGGTGCCCCGACCGACAGGTCTATGACTCACATGGTGTTTCTCGTTCATCGATTTCTGAGTTTTTTGGGATTGTCTTGAAGGTGTTGCTACATATGCGCACACCTTGATTTGTTGGGTCACGTCACTCCTTGTGGACGTGTGCCCTTTTGCACCCCCCAGCTCTTGGGTCAAGAGGAGATGCTATCGAATTTTCACCAGAATTAATATAACAATGATAATAAAAAAGGTAATAATGCAAAAGCAAACAACAAATAAACAGAATAAATACCAATGAAGTGGCTTTGCTGAAATAACAAAGGAACCACAAAGAGCCTAAATAACTGGACACACGCATGATTATGACAAACTGTCAAACGTAACCACGAACATGATCTACATGAATAAAAGAAAATCAAATTAAAGCTCTACGCATGCATTTCATGAATAAAAGAAAACTCCTCACATGCATCTCATGAATAAAGGAGCCTCTCATGAACATTTGAGCACCGCATTGCATCTCATTCGTCAAACCTGCATCGACCTCAGAGCCCACCTGCATCAACCTTTCCTTGATCTAGCTTTTGCCTGCATCGACCTTAGGACCCACTTGCATCGACCTCAGGCCTTCCTGTGCCGACCTCCCCTCGATTCGGCTATCCTCTATGTCGACGCATCGTCTTCTCCGTTAAAAAACAAGGGAAGAAGAAATGAAGATGAATAAGAGGAGAATTAATGCAACCATAATGAAAGAAAAGTAATTAACCAAGGGGAAGGCCTTAATAAGCTAACTCGAACGTAACTATAAAGAGCCCATGGATGGAATAATAATAAACAAGGGTACACTCAGGTGGAATTAAAATTAACAAATGTGACATTAAACCCTGTTATCTTTATCATTATTATCTTTCATCATTTTCTGTGTGGTTTGGCATCCTTAGTACATTCCTTCTTTTACATGAAGTACATTATGAAGACCAATCCCCTGGTACATGGTGGAGATCTTGACTCATGCATAGTGAGGGTTTCTGCTCGGACATGGTCCGAGCTTCTTTCATACACCATCTGATATATCTGACGGAGCAATGGCATGCAAGCACTCAAGAGTGAGGTGAAATATTCATGCAGACACGCACACACGATGACAAAATCACGTGCTTCAGGTTTTTCGCATATCATGCATCAATTCGTGTTGAATTCTTTTGTGTTTAATGACATGTTAATGGTGTAGCTCAGTTTATCAGTCTTAAAGTTTTTTGGCAAAAATCTGGCAACATTCCCCTTAGACTTGAGGCTTTGGGGGGTGTTAATTGGGTATGCATCCATGGAGAGCACTCCGAAATGGCCCCGACACAAAAGGGTGTGTTAGGTAGATCGGCCAAGTCGATTGGCTCGAATAGCTCGGATGATTCGGCTAACTAGGGTAGCTTGGGTATGTTGGATAGATCAACCTGGTCGAGTGGCTCGGATAGCTCAGGTGGGTTGGGTAGATCGGCCAGGTCTGGTGGCTATGGTGTGTTAGGGATCGGCCAGGTCGAGTAGCTCTGGTATCTTGGCTAGCTTAGGTGGCTCAGATCGCTCGGGTATGTTGGGTAGATCGGCCATGTCGAGTAGCTAGAGTGTGTTGGCTAGCTCGACTAGCTCAGATCGCTCAGGTATGTTGGGTAGATCGGCCATGTCGAGTAGCTCAGGTATGTTGGCTAGCTTGGCCAGGTCGAATGGCCCAGATAGCTCGGATGATTCGGCTAACTCGGGTATGTGGGGTAGATCGGCCAGTTCGAGTGGCTCGGATAGCTTGGATGGGTTTGGGTAGATCAGCTAGGTCGGGTGGCTCGGGGTATTAGGTAGATCGGCCAGGTCAAGGAGCTTAGGTGGTTCGGGAACCTTGAAATCAACCGGAGGGGAAGTCAAAGAAAATCGGGGAGCGGCCCACAGGAGCTCGAATGAGCAAAAGGATCCCGAGACATATCTGTGAAAATAGATAGAATCGAGAGCGCGCCGTACTTCTTCCCCAAAAAGGAAATCGATGAAGGTGAGAACTACAGGATGATCTATCTAGGGATCATTCCCCATGTATCTCACCCCTTTGGCACCATGACTATGAGTTAGTCAAGTCTCGAAGTGGGGCTTGGAGAGGGGAGAGATCTCCCTACTGAAACGCGAGCATGGTAGCAACCAGCAAGGAGAAAACATCACTCGTAAAAGAAGAAGGCAGACAGTTATAAAAGCATGAGCACCATCGGGCAAGCATCATGAAAGCAGTAACATAGACAATCTGCCAAAAATTGGAATGCTTCTTTATTTCATATCGTGGAGGAGAACATACTGGAGAAGCGGGACAAGAAGAAAAGAAATTACAAAGGGGGAGGGAGCAAGGGCCGCAGACCCTGATCCCATTCCCTCACCTCTTCCTTTCTCTCTCCTTCATCTTTTGTCTTCTTCTTCCTCTACCTGGTCGCTCTTCGTCTTCCCCGTAGCTCTTCCTCTTCTTTCTTTTTCACCGGAATGGGCTTTATATAAGGGATTGAAAGTCCCGCGATCAATGACACCCAAGCGGGGGGTGAATTGGGTGATTATAGATTTTAAGAAACTTTTACCAATTTAATTAGATATGATGAAATAGCCCTTTAGAAAAAATGGCATTATAGGCTATTATCCTCTTTACCACGATGAAGTTTGCCATAAAGGTCACGACTCTGGGGGGAGTCCCGAGAGTAACGGGCAGGCTGAGGGCTCCTTCTGGATCGGTAACTTGACCATTGAACCCACGAAGAGGGGTTCAGATCGGACGTAATTTTGATGGATTTTCACCCATCTTCAAAAAGTAGTCATAAGTTAATACGTCCGGTGCACTGCCATTATCTACAAGTATCCTATATGTAGTCGGGATTACAAGAGCATCATCATGCGGGGTTAGCCACCCCTTCTAGGTCCTGATCGGAGAAGGCCAAGACTTGTTGCTCGTGTACTAAAGTTGCTGGTATGGCAAGCTTGGCAACCCGACTGGCTCGCTCGACGTGGCACTTCCTTCCCCGACTAGTGTCTCCTCCAGAGGCCTAGCCTCCCGAGATAACATTAATGTGAATCCCTGAGGGACGATTGTCTATCATTTGCGAGAGATTTATTGGGGCGTCCCGACGCTCGACCGCGAACTGGGCCAGAGGCCCAAGACAAATGAGACTCTCGATCTCGTCCTTTAGCTACTGGCAGTCACAGGTACGATGGCCATGGTAGTCGTGGAATTGATAGTGCTTTCGGCAGTTGTGGCGCCGGGGGTCGACCTTCATTGACTCAGGCAGATGAAGCAACCCTGAGTCTCTAATCTCCTGATAGATCTCGTAAACAGGAGTAGTCAGAGGACTCGAACTTCTTGGGCGACTCCCTCTAGTCGCCCTCCCGGTTCCTCCTCTTTCTTTGGCTGAAGGACTGCTTAGATCGGCGCTTCCTCTCCCCCTCCTTCCCTTGGCCGGTGCTATCCCGACAGGTAGTTAAAACTTCCTCACACTCCGTGTGGCGCAGAGCCAAGGTCACAAGGTCATCAAGGGAGGTGGCAGGATGGAGCACCAACTCTTGCTGAAGCCCTTCGTCACGGGTTCCTCCGGTCATGGCGGTGATTGTAGACGCTACGTCGAGGTGGGGGATGCGCAGGGCCTCTGCCTTGAAGCGGTTAATATAGGCCCATAATTGTTTCCCTGGAGCCTGCTTGAGCGCTAGGAGTCCCGCGATCGACCTTGGGGGATCACTCCCGGTGAAATTTTCCTTGAATAGTCACCCAAACTGCCAAAAGTTGATGATGCTTCTGGGGGCGAGAGCTCGAAACCAGGCTTGAGCCCCTTGCACTAGAGTAGTGGCAAAGGCTCGTCATTTGATTAGATCCGAAGCCCCCTATAAAGTCAACAGAGGGTCGAAACTGTCAAAATGGTCAACTGGGTCGCCCAAGCCATCATAGGACTTGAAGGTTAGGAGTGGGACCCTAAGGGACAACCCAACTTTCAAAATTTTTGGGGAGAACGGGGATTGCTCCTCACCCTCCTTATTCACGGAGCTCTGTTGCAGAGCTCCGAGTGCTTGTTCTTGTTCGGCAAATCGTCGCTCAAATTTTCGGAGCTGGAGGGTAAGCTCCAGATGGGTATGAGAGGGAATTGGGGGGCTCCCAACATGCTTTCCCTCTTCTCCTGTCGTCGTGCGGCGGGGGTGACAGTCACCGCCGACGCCGGGGCAGGTTGCCATGCATCATTCCTCCCCCTTTGCTAGTTGGAGGAAGCCTCTTGTTCCACAGCTAGAGGCGGGGGTGAGAAGGTTCACGCGTCGCACTGCAGAGGATGCGACTGTCTTGGATGATGAAACAGCCTCCCACCATTCACTGGGAGGCCTCAACTCCAAAATCACATATACAACAGTACCACCATATTTTCATGTAGCCAAGGGCAGCCAAGCAGTGCCTTGTATGAGGTGCTAGAGTTGATAACATGAAATTGCACCCTCGTGGTAAAATATGCCATAGTGAGTGTGAATTCAGCCACTCCCAGCGGCACTTCAAACTTTTGGTTGAAACCGGTGATACGCATATCTCTGACCTTTTTGAGGTGCACATTAAAGTAGAACCTCTGGTATATTCTATACGGCAAGATGTTGACGACTGCTCCGGGATCTACCAGAATCCTGTTCAGCTCCTGACCATTCAACTACCCCTTCATGTATGGTAGTCTTTTGTGGCTGATAGTGGGGAGTAACATGTCCTCCTGAGTGAAGGTCACATTGGCTTTCGACAATCTTTCGGCCAAACATGTCTCATATTGGGCCGGCATCTGTAGAGCAGTGATGATCGCCTGTTGGGTCTCTTCGCTTAAGGAGAGGATCTCCTAGATAGTGAACCTTGCCGGAAGCTTTTTATGTAGTTTCATTATCTTGCTCCCAGCTCAGACATTGGATAACTTCATGTCTTTTGCCCATTTTGGCTTGGAAAAGCCCTGCACTGCGGCCCCTGATGAAACTACTACATCAGACTCTGAGTCTGCCCCTTCTTTCTGTGTGTCATCCTCTTGTTGTCCCTTGCTGCCTGCCGTTTGGCCGGCCTTGTCTTCATCTGGAGCACCAGAAGGTTGCTGGAGCTGCGGGTGAGTGCCCCCGGCCACAGGGCTGGCATCCTAACATGGTTGCTTGCCCTTTGTCATTTTCAAAAATTTAAGAAAGGAAGGGGCGGCAGTGCTGCCCCCACTCTGAGTGTACAAACCTGAAGGAGGAGGGATTTGGACACCCTTGACCTCCAAAGGGGGTATCTTATAGGGCTGCTCTCCCCTGAATATGATGTTGTGGTTGGCAGCCAGCTGGCGTCCCCATTTTCGACCTGACTGGGTTGCATGAGTAGCGGTCGCGGCTTCGGCTTAGCTTGCCCCGACAGTAGGTGTAAAGCATATTTCCTCTTCCTCATCCTAGTTAGGCAAACTGAAGAGGGCAGAAAGGGTATTGCAGGAGAGCACTGTCTCCTTCTTGGCCTTGTAGGCTCTTCTTTTCTTCCATTGCTTCTTCTTCTTGTCTCTGGCTGGCGCTTGCCCCCAAAATAAGATGTCATCCTTTTCTAGCGCTTTGTCAGCCTCTCCTTCTTGTTCTAGCGAGATCTGCTCCAATTCTTGCCATGGGACATGGTCCCGTATCAATAATGGCTTCAATTCGGGTTGTTCATATTCATCTAGCCATCTATGTAGTCCTGCAGTCGCCGGGCCTCCGGACTAATTTCTTTGGCCAGTGGTAATGGAGTTTGGCTTCTCCGATTGTGTGCGTGTATTCTGATGACTGTAGGCGGGCTAATCCACATGGGTGTTGACACCGGATGGATGGGTCGTGGTGTGATGTCATGGACATGTGACCCCACCTTCGGGAAAGGTGTGGCTTTCTTCTTAATCTTTGCAGGGACCTGCTGCCATCCCTGTTGTTCTTTCATTGGTGTCAGAAAGTAGGCCTCATAGGTATGTTGAGTACTGGCTTCTGTGACTTCTTTGGGCAATGCCTGGTATAAAGAAATCATATTGGCCACAGCTCTCCTAAGAGGCGCTTCATGAGGTTGTGGAGGGTCAACCTTGTACTCTCCCAACTCTATTTCTTCCTTCTTCACCATGCCTTCGATGATGCACTTCTCACTATCTTCTTCCTTCCCTGGGCTCCCACCACTCAAGATCGGAGGAGATGGAAAGAAATAAAAGGGGGCCTTTTCTTCTATCTTTTTCACCAAACGGACCCACCAGACCTTCACCGCAGGGGGATTCTTATAGGGGATTTGTATCCTAGTTCAGAGAAGAACCTCCCAGATGCCTTTTCCTTGTTTCTCCCGTCACTGCTGTCGCCTGTGGCTGCTGGTGCTCTTCCCACGGCGTCGTTGCTTCTCCTGTAGAAGGGATTTCCATTCATGGGGGTGGCCATGGTTCTGCCTTCGTTGTTGGTGGATGAGCGCCTTTCCAGAATGGGTTGTGTGCCATTGCTTCCTCGGGAGGAGTCTTGGGAGCATTGAATGCTTAGTATAGGAGGGCAGGGATGTCCGTTCGAGCTAGTGTGAAAGCCCACAGGGTACTGCGGTGGTCTGCTGGTCAACGTCCTGCCGTGCAGGTCACCGCGGTGGTCCGCTAGAGGGGAAGAAAAGGCGTGGGAGGAGGGAACATGAAGGGAGCGACAAAGACACATGGTGAATAGTGCCACCCATTTTCTTTTAATTTTACGTTTGTGCCCTCTTCCAATTCTCCTTTTATTTTAGTCGGGTTTCTCTCATGTTTTGGGCCTTTCCACATAACTTGGCCCATTTGGAAAATGGGCTGCCCCTTTCCTCTTCATCATTTTTCCTTCTTTCTTTTGTTCTTATTCATCATTCGTTTTTGTTTCATTCATTCATCATATTTTAAGTTTTTTTTATTTTTTTATTACCAACAATCAAGTCCAAGCATTTAAGTGCATTTAGAAGTTTAAACTTTAGAGTCTTATCGATACATAAGGCAACATCTCAATGTCCTCCTGGATCGCTCACACTAAGCGTCACAGTGACCCAGTGTCCCGTACCGCCATCCACCACATCACGATGGGTACCCGGTCTGAATGTACCTCCTTCCCTCTCCTTAGGTCGGGGAGGCACATGTAAGTCCATACTTGCATTGTCAAGTGTCAGCATATAGCATATAGGATGTAGCAAGTCATAGAATCAAAATTCCATAAGCATCTAACATAAAAGGGTTACCTGAAGTAGTGGTGAGAACCTGCCCAGCATCATCTGCTGGTTGGTAGTGCTGAGGGAGTCGAATAGGAATGCTAGAGTAGTAGCACCCCAAGTATAGTTTCCAACTCCGTCCAAGTCTCTCAGTAGAGGGAGGAGCTTGCAGCTCACTCTGTCAGCCCTCGTCACGAAGATGAGCTTCACGAACAGTAGCATCAGGAAGTGATGAAGGACTACATTTGCCTCTGGGCTTGGTCCCGCTGCCACTCTCTGTCTGGCTCGGTCCATCAGCTATCCCAGGTCCTCCTCTGGCAGCTCCCCCACAGCTATCGCTACTCCTCTCAATTCCAAGCTCTCCTGGAGGGTCACTCATGCCAGCATGGACGAGTGGTGTCCTGGCCTCATCAGCTCTAACCCTAATAGCTCTTGCGCCAACTCTCGGTAATCAGCCTACGTCATCCCTGTCACCAGAGCTCCGTGAACTTGTAGCCCAGTGTCCTCATCACGTCCTCCAGCATGGGGATCATATGTCCCCACGGGAACAAGAACGCCTTGCTGACTTATATGAGGGCGGTGTCTAGCCTCATCACCTCTATCCCGAGGAACTCAGAGAACCCCATCCCAGCTAGTCTTTCTCTCTGGAAATCTGGCAGTGCCAGGTACACTCCTCATACCTGCAATACCTCAATTACTTCCGTATTTCAGTTAATTATAACTGTCTTAATTTAATCTGCACATTCTGTATTTCAATTCGTTATTCATTCCCTCGACAACTCCTCCAACCCTTCACGGGCCTCATCAGCCTCTTGGGTGGCATCCCCAGTTCTTGGTGGCGGTAATTCGGTACTTGTATCAGGTTATCGGTACCCTATGCTCTGGGATGTTACAGTTGGTATCAGAGCAGCGTTGAGGAATGTTTAAGGAATTGAATGCAGAATGATTGTCCAGAACTAGTCCAATACACTGTCCATTGCTGGCTTAGGATGTTTTCCACTTGATTAATGGATTTTGCTACCTATTGTTTACATGGTTAGTTGTTCGAGATGCCACCTCGACGTCGGAGAGTTCTGGTTCCTCAAGAAGAGAGTAGTGCACTTGCTCCAGTCCCTGTTGTTCCAGTCCAGGAGGATGCGCCAGGCAGTCGCGGGCGAGCACTAAAGGAATTCTTATTGTTTCACCCGCCGACATTTGAGGGCCAGATCGACCCAGATGCTACTAGAACTTGGATTGATGCCGTCGAGCGCATGTTTCACTCCATGGAATGCGCGGATGATGAGAAAGTAATGCTCGACACCTTTCAGCTCCAGGGAGCAGCTCTGACATGGTGGAACACCGAGTGGGAGATTTCTTTTCAATCTCGCACACTTCGTCAGATTTCTTGGACCGAATTCGTGGCCACATTCGAGACCACTTTCAGCCTGGCTTACATGCGGATGGACAAAATGCATCAGTTTCTTCAGCTTGTTCAGGGCAAAATGTCAGTGCTCGAGTATCAAAACAGGTTCATGGAATTGGGCCTTTATGCGCCCCATATTCTTACTAATGAAGCATTGAAGACAGAGCAGTTTCTGTGAGGCCTCCATGCGGAGTTGAGGCAGCCATTGATTGTTGCCAAGATGACCATAATGAATGAACTGTACCAAGCAGTAGCAGCGCTAGAGTTGGATTTGTCAAGGTCCCTTGTTCCTTCTCAGGCATTGCCAGTGCAGCCGTCATCTCAACTCCCTCCAAGTTATTTGTCTCCTATTCCTGCGTTTCCTTCTGCCACTCCTGCAGACAGTGGTGCAGCTTCTTCGGGCAGATCTCAGTTTCGAGCATATAAGAGCAAGAAGAAATCCCAGAGATGATTTGAGCGGCAGACTCCGTCTGAGGCTACTCAGCAGTCAGCCCCTTCCTTTCTGCGACGACAGGGTTCTGCTAGAAGTCAATTGAGAGGTTGTGCGTGGTGTGGTGGTAGTCACCCAGGCAGGCCATGTTCGTTACCAGTGATATATTTTCGATGTGACTAGCCAGGGCATATTGTGAGAGACTGTCCGATGCGGCCAATTCCAATGCAGTTTGCTCCTGCAGCTCCTTCTCAACCATCTCAGTCTCAGTTCAGACCTCCACTCCCACCACCGCAGCCGTCTCAGCCATTTCAGCAGACTCTTCCTCAGGCTTCGGCGATGCCCTCTTATCAATCTTCTGCAGTCGCCGGTAGGAAAATGAAAGACAAAGTCACTTATATTTCTCGAGCAGAGGCTGTAGCTTCCAACCTCGTTGAAGGTACGATTACTATTTTTGATTGTGCAGCCCGTGCTTTATTTGACTCAGGTGCTTCTCACTCTTTTATTTCTGAGACATTTATTACATGTATTGAGGAGCCCATGATTGAAGTGGCATGTGACTTAATTGTTGAATTACCTTCCGGGGATTTCATGGCGACCCCTTCGGCTCCCGCCATCTTCACAAATTCCCGCATATCGCCGTTATGGTGGAGTCGGTGACCTGTATATGCACTTGAATGAGTTTGTTTATGAGTCGACCCAATTTTGACATGACCAATATTTGATGGCTTATTTATTTGATCTGTCCTTGGAAGGCCCGACTTGGGATTGGTTCTTTTCCCTACCGCAGCATCAAGTTGTGAATTTTCATATTGTTCAAGATAAATTTCTTCAGTAGTATTAGGACCAAGTTGGGCCTAGGTATTCTATGGTGGATCTGGCCCATGAGAAGATCAACCCCGATGAGGAGTTCTGTACCTTTACCGACCGTTGGTGCCGCCTTGCCGTGCAAGTCTCAGGGCATATTCCAGAGGGAGAACAAATCAAGATGCTAATATTCAATGCAACGCCCGAGTATCATTTGATCTTAGCCCTTAATGATATCACCTCCCGGCAGCAACTATACAGTCGAGTCCACTTCATTCGCCAATAACTCCAAAGTTCTATTGACCCCGAGTCTCCACCTTCCACACCTACATACACTTCGCCATCCACATACACCCCTTATGTACCCGCCATGAGTCAGCCTTCCACCTCCTATCAGCCCTCCATAAGTCCATATGCCTCCACATATCAACCCTCCGTGAGTCCCCCTTCCACAAACACATACACCTCCACATATCAACCTCCTACGAGTCAACCTTCTACCATCCACAGTCAGCCTTCCGCTTCCTTGTACCCGCCTGTGTCTCCACCCTCGGTCAAGGAAACGTCACACCCCAAGCAAGTGGATGTCGTCCACTACGTACTGCTTCCTCCCAATCACCATAGCCATTGCCTAGTCCCTCCACCAGTCACCACGCACCATTGCCTACACAACGTCCACAACCTTCTTCATCTCACACCCCTCGGCATCTGCCTTGCCCGAAGCGGGCTCCTCGCTCTTTGTTGCCAGAGTGATTTACAGATATCTTCAGGGCTTTGATGGCCACCCACGCGATGTCGCTCCCTCCAGTTGTGCCTTGTTGACCCACGGTGGGAAATATGCTTCAATTTTGTGATTTTCCTCTCTAGTAGGGGCATTTGGTTGAAGATTGTCCCGAGTTTTGAGAGTTTGTTTACGACTTGGAAGATCAGAAGAGGATCGATTGGGCCGCCATTCACAAAGTTGCTCTAATCTTCGTAGCAGCAGTAGCAGGCGCCGCCCAGGCAACCGTCTCTATCCCTACAAGACCAGGGGCACCCTTGTGGTTATTTATCTAGCGATGCACCCGCTCCATCACCTACTCTCCCACCTATTCTATCACCTATTCTACCATCACCTTCACCATCTCCTACCCCATCTCCATCACCTCCATAAACTCAAGCCATTGCTCAGGCTAGTGCCTCCCCTTCTTCTCCCGTTACCTCCACCATCGCTTCTGCTCCTGATGCCACCCGACGCGTTGTGTTGATACGTAGACGATGGGCCCCGCGACCTTCCTCTTCACCCTCTTCATCCCCAACGCCGCCTCCATCATCTCGTTTACCATCATCACCGCCTCCATCTTCGCCACTAGTGCCTTCATCACTGCCTCCATCTCCACCACCTTTGTTATCTCCACCATCGCCTTCACCTCCACCGCCTTTACCTTCTCCACCCTCTCCTCCATTTTCCTCATTGCCCGAGCCTGAGCAAGCCACACCTTCACCGTTACCTTTACCTCCGCCCACATCCGAGCCTATCATTATCACATTGCCTTTGCTAAGGACCCGCATCTCCTAGATGTTGGTGCATGCGGCACACTAGGGCCTCCCCGAGTTCCAGAGAGAGAGGCTGAGGGTGATCGTATTCGCCCCATTCCTGAGCATCGAGCCAATGCGACTTGACCTTGTCCTCATTCAGGTATTGAGGGAGAGATAGGACAGAGTGAGCCAGGCATTCCTAATGCCCTGGGGACATATGGTCCCCTCCTTGGAGGATGTGGTGAGGATCACTAGGCTGAGGGTAGATGGTGAGGCAGTGAGCGGTGTGACTTACCCCGACTATAGGGACCAGGCCCATAGGCTCCTAGACTTGGAGACGGTGGCAGGAGGGCCTAGGGATTGCAGGATGGTGAACAGGGCTGAGATGATGGAGTCACTTGGGTTGGAGGAGGGCCACCCGAGGGCTAGGGAGAGCTTGGAGGCATATGCAACCAGGATGGCTGAGAGAGCCAGGGCCACTTTCTGTGCGAACCCCTCCCAGAGAGAGAGAGCAGACCTAGACTTGAGGAGGTTCCTATTCCTGATGCTAGGGAGACTACTACTAGGGACGAAGGGGGACGACATGAACTATCATTTCCTAGGGCTACTGGAGGACCTGGACTAGGTGGGGAGGTATGCATGGGGTGCCGCCATGCTGGCCCACCTACTGGCAGATCTATCCACGGCGACAGGTAGAGAGACGACTGTCAGCAGCTTCACACCCTTCCTACAGGTATGCAATTTCCTTATGCTTATGCTTCTGTTTATGCTTATGTGATTATGCAATGATGTGTTAATGATATGCTAATGATATGTGGATGCAGATTTGGAGCCACTTGTACACCCCCATGGGGCGAGCTAGAGTCCTCCGCCCTGAGGCAGTTCCCCTGGCCCGACACTGGCTCCCAATCGTGATGGGTGCCCCACATGCCTACGAGCTACAGGTCGTGAGGTGGGAGATTCATGACTACCTGGCATCCCTGGTATGTATGCTATGTTTGTGCATTTGTCTTATTTCCTATTTATGTTTATGTGATGCTAATGAGATGCTTGGGATGCAGGTGGTGTGGCAGCCCTATCTGGGCATGACAGACGAGGACCAGCCCTAGGTTGTAGGGGGCCGACATTTGTCCGGGCAGGAGATTTGACTCCACTGCCTGAACAAGATTGAGCCTCTGCGCCTTAGGCTGGTGATGAGGAGCCTCGGCCTACACCAGGATTGGGTCGAGGTAGTAGAGTCACACGGGGTCAGACGGAAGACCCGAGGGCATGCGATGATGACTGACTGGTGGTTGTGCTTCCCAGAGCAGTACGTCGATTGGCAGAGTGGTGGTACTCCAGTCATCTCTCGAGCTGAGGATAACATGACATACCTCTAGGCTTTCTGGAGGGCGTACGCTAACCGGCCGTAGATGAGACCACGAGGGGTACGTATGAATGTATGCTTTTGTATCTATATGCTTTAACTGCTATATGATGAATGTATGACTAACATCTAATAAATGCAGGATGCACGGGATGCAGTAACAGCTGACATGCAGGTATAACTCTACACCCTGGAGGCCCGACTAGCGGTTACGCGATCTGAGCTACAGACGTTGGTGAGTATGCCTTTCTAAATGCTATACTATAAGTCCTAAAGTTGGGTGGTCAGCGACTGACAATCTTTTAAATGATGCAGCGTGCCCAGCAGAGGGTGGCAGCGAGAGGAGCGGGAGGAGCCTCCAGCTCGAGTGCAGCAGATTAGAGCGCCCAGATCACTTCCTTAGGTGGAGCGGGGAGGGGTGATCCTTCTAGACTCAATGATGATGCAATGCCCAAGGACTAGACTTAGTAGAGACAAGTCCAAAACTTGCTCTGATACCAATTTGATGTGACACAATCCCTTGGACCCAGATTCACAAGCAATCGAAGCGAACGGTGGATCCACTCAAGCGGGTTTACTCGCGTCGTGCACACCCGGGTGTGTAGGTGGACCGGCGATGATGGGGAGGGTCCGAAGTGGGACCTTGCTATTCCAAGGGCATGGCTAGCTTGGGACGGACCCCTAAGCGCCTGGGATGCCCACTCTCATGGGCAAGCAGCACACTGAGGGCGTGGGATGTACTGTCTCGCTTACAACTCACCCGCAGTAGTCACTCGATTGATTGGCCTTTTGGACCGGGCACTCACTCACCGCCGACGGAGCAACCAGAAATAATACTACACTAAGCAAGTAAATGCCAGAAATGAGAAGTGTTCCGAAGCTTACCTGATCAGCATGAAGACACTGATCCCGGCCGGAGACGAAGGTGAGCGGGGAGGCGTGGGTATGTACCCACACACCGCGTCGATGTAGCTTCTCCCTGTTTAATTAGTTACATGCGCTACTCCTCACACAGGAGGGATGGACTAGGGGCGGGAAAATAGTGGTTACATTCAAACACTACCTCCACGCAGGGAGGGGTGGTTAGCTGGCCAGGCGGGGAGGGGAGAATTGAATTAGAAACAAATGGGATGAAGCTCATCGGTTCTGTCCACCCTATGGAACAAAGGACAGGCAGGCGGTGTTGGCACCGCTGTGACTACTCCTGAATTTTGTTGGCGACGAGACCAGAGAAAAACTCTCCGGGACTAGATCAGGTTGATGCCCAATTTTTGGGGAATTCTCAGGTTGGCGGTGCCGGTCAGGGAAGAGCAACGAACAGGGTCCCGGCTTCCTGGTTCTGTCCACTCCGGTACCACAGCAGCAGGAAGTCCACGCCGCCACGAGCACTTCCGAACTTGAAATCGAGCGTGGATGGAGTCGTTGGAACCTTCGTTGAGTCCTCTTCGTAACGGAGCCTGCAGGAATGCTGGCGGAGGTCGGAGTAGACTGGAGTAGCCCAGACAGTGAACAGGGGTCTGTTCAGTCCAGGAGTGGACAAAATAGAGCAGCTGGGGCAGAAAATTTGGAAAATGATCTTCCAAATGCCAAATGGGACGCCACTTTTTGGTGATAGAAGTTGACTTGTGGTAGAAGCTCTCGGCCAAGTGGCGCCTCCATAAGTCGAGGGATGTGGCCGTGGGAGCTCCGGGAAATCACTTTAGGTTGCTGGCCAAGCCTAATCTGTGCAGTCAGGGAAGAACTGCTCTCCCGGACAGATCCGATGTCAAAATCCACTGAAATCACCTCGGCTACGAAGCTGACTTGAATGTCTTTCCAGAAATATTTGGTATGCCTCTAGGAGATGCTCGGTGAAGACGTGACAGCCTCTGAAAGTTCATAGTATTCTGCTGCTACAGGATCCAGACTGGTAGTGAGAAGTAGAGGGGAAGAATGGAGGGTGTAGGAGGAGCAACTAGTGGGAGAGGGTCATGGGAGGCTTCTTGGTTGAGAGAGGGGCCAGGGGGGACGTCCCAGGGTGTGGGAGAGGGTGTAGGGGCTGCTGGGTCGAAGCTAGCAGGAGGAGAGGGGAGAGCTATGGCCAGAGGTGGAGGGTAGAGTGGGGGAGGGAGCAGATTAGCTAGTGGAGGGAGATGAGAGTTTGAAATTGGGATTAATGGTGGGGGGTTAATGCTGGTCTTGGGGATGGGAAGAGGTGCTTTGGGAAGGTGGAGGGTTGCTTGGGGAGAGGTGTTCTACCTTGGGAGATGGAGGAGGTGCATGGGGAGTGCCAAGGGTCACCTTGGAAGAGGGTGGGAATTGAATGGAGGAGTTATGGTGATCTAGGGATATGAAGAGGTGGTTGAGGTGGCAAGTGGGGAGTGGAGGAGGTGGTGCCTAGGTGGATGAGAGGGGAGAGAGAGGAAAATTCAAAAATTTGGGACGGGAGGAGAGAGAAAATGGGGTCGCCCCCTTTAGAGAGAGAGAGAAAGAGGAAGAGGGAGAAGTTCTCACTCCAAAGGAACACTCAATTTCTGGAAATTTCTCAAATATTCATTCATTCCCAAGGGGGGGAATGGGGTCCTATTTATAGGAATCTCACATTTATACATAAGTCCCTGACTTTTGGACTAACAATAAGAAACTAAGGGAAAGGGGGGGTGCCTATGGGCCTAGCCCATTGAATTGGGCCCATTAGCCTACTTAATTGACCCTATGACTCAAGACTTAGATAAATGATCCTTATACCTAGGTACTGGACTCAAATAAAAGGAAAATTACATGATAAGAAAATGAAAAATACATCATATGACTCAAGATAAAGTGGTGAACAAGATGTAGCACTGTTGGTGATCATCTGGAACCTCAAAAAATGTGGAGTGGTCGGAGATGTCCCCATCAGGTCTAGCCCTTTCCTGACAACTTCTTGTTTGAGTAGAAGTAAGACACGGTGGTGGTAAGGGGTGACCAGCCGATTGGGAGGTCATCGAACTGGAGGGGATGACTGCTCCGAGCGTGCCTCAAAATTCACCAGGTCCTTTAGCCGCGTGGGAAAAGGGCAAGCAAGTTGCTCACTTTGATGCCTCTAAGTGTCGAGGGCCAAGTGGAAGGATGTTGGGGAGTGGCTGTAGCTAGCTTCGATGAAGGCGTTGACCACCAAGAGGATGCAATCGAAGAAAATAAAGACTTCCTGCCCAACCTAGGAGCTCGTAGTAGAGGGTGCCCGTCACCCGAGCCTTCCACCGACCGAATCGGAGGTACCCACAACGATTGAGGGGACTTCCTCCGAGCCGACGACAGCGTAGGGGAAGGAGGTTGGCTCCGAGATCCCGATTGGCACTGACTGGGCGTGCGGCAAGGAGGAGGCTGTCGAGGCCCCGGTTCAGGCTGAGCCAAGCATCATTGTCTCGAGATTGGCTATGACTAGATAGGACGCTCCGGTCCCGACACTCTTGGAAGAGGCTCCACCTCTTCAACAAGGGAGGTTCACCGTCTAGGCTTGCCTGTACAACCGGTGCTGAGATCTGGCACCTCCGTTAGTTTGGGAGGAGTTCCGGCATTGTTCCCCTCCCATGCTCCATGAAAGGGTCATGGAGGGAGGTATCTTCATAGCTCAGTTGGGAGCCTAGATTACTGACTTCATGGTGCGGCTGGTGAATGAGGGAAGTGCTCAGTCCCAAGTCTGCAGCGAGTCTGACCATAGGATTGGTCGGCTAACGTTCGAGCTCAGGGTGCTTTAGTAGGAGGTGACTTCACTCCGAGCGCACGATCAAGCAAGCCAAGAGGAGGTTCGGTCACCGGCTAAGCAATTGACCCAAGCTAGGTATATGGTCAAGCTTAAGAGTAAGCTCTTAGAGGAAGAGTGCCGAGCCCACGTAGAATGCCTGGGTCGATGGGTGGCCGAGCGAGTGGAGCTCGAAGATCGGATCTGAGAGATCGAGTAGGCCAAGGATGTAACACCCGTGTTTTAATGGATCTTTAGTGGTCCGGGTCTAGAATTTATCCCGTGATTTCAGACATTTTTTATGGATTTTTAGGCGGTGATTAGGTATTTAAATGAATTGGTTAAAGATTTATTAAAATAAAATGGGTATTTTTACAATTTTAGTTCTTTTAAGGTTTTATTACAATTAGAGGTATTTTTTCAAAAAAAATAAGAAAAATCAGATTTTTTAAAAACTCACGCACCCCTCTCTCTCTTCCCATTTCTCTCATCTCTCTCTCTCTTCCTCTCAAATCTCTCTCTCTCCCTCACATGTTCTCTCTCCTCTCTCCCCCTTTCACTCGATTTACGGTCCAGATGGGCTCCGATTAAGGCGTGGGAGGTATCAACCGAACGGTCTTGACGCGAGGATCGTGTTGGTACCCTTCATCCCTCAGATGGTGGAGCGTGGAGATGCGTGCGAGCAAAAGGATGGTGTGGCCCCCATCACCCGATCTGCACCGATTCCCGGTCTTCGCCGCGCAAGAGGTAGGGGAACGGATTTCTCATCTCGCCAGGAACCCGTTGACGCCACATGCATCGCCATCCATCGCCATTTTCATCATTTTCCGTGCAAAACTTTATTTTATGAAATTTTGGGCTAATTTCTAAAAAGCGACTGATGAGAGAGCACCTCGGTCTCGATACTGACGCCATTCTGGAAGAAGAGCGAGACCCAATTCAATGAGTCGGCAATGGCCGATGGGTGCGGGTTCACTCACTCACATCCACGGTGGTCACACAAAGGCGGTGAAAGCCTTGGGACCGGACGCTCTCTCCCTTAACCGACGGCACAATTGAGGAATATTAAACAAACAAGCACAAATGGGAGCAAGGGTCGAGAGCTTACCTAGCCGGTTTGAAGAAACCGACTCCGGTCAGAGACGTGGGCGAGCGAGGAGGCGAGGGTACACACCCGCTCGCCGCGTCGGTGAAGCTTCAACCTGAAAATTTAACTTACAATAGCTACACCCTGTGCAAGGGGGTTGGACTAGGGGTGGGGAATGCTTTACAACCAAAATATACCTCCACACAGGGAGGGCCGGTCAGTAGGCCAGGCGGGGTGGGGATCGGTGGTGGTTGGGAGCCGACCGACTCCTAACATCGCCTTCAGGTTGCTGTTTCTTTCTTCTGTAACCAGCAGCCTCTCTGGGAATGTAACTCCACCTTGGGATGTCCGACGGTGGCAGGACTAGATGCGTTGGACAGCTGGATGCCTTGGCTCGCTCCAGGAGGAAGAATCGTCTCGTTCTGAGCTCTGATGCGCCAGGGGTGCTGGATTCCGTGAGGCTGCGCCGAGCATCACTACTGTAGACCAGAAAGTCGTTGTTCAGGGCCGTACTCCCATCTGGAGTGACGGATCGTGGCGGGACCAACTCTGGTTGAAAGATAGTCCACTCTAGTATATCCCGGCCAAATATCTCCTCCCAATTCACCCAGATGACTTGATGGCAGCCCCTGGACTCTAGCAGGGTCGTGTTGGTCCTGGGATAGAAATCTGGGCTTGACTTGATGGAGGGTACAGCTATCGAATTTGTGGCTGGAATGAGGCGGGGCTGGATCGTCACGAAGAGGGATGTCTTAGGGATTCTCCAGAGTTGGAATGACCTTGTTCTGAGGTGGGATACGGTGGCACCATTGATTCTTGTGAAGTCGCGCTGCCCAGGACGCCGGCCAGATAGGGGAGGCTTGACAGGGGCGTAACTCCCAGTGGGAAGATCAGAATGAGGTGAGACCAAGCTTGACTGAAAGCTGCCTTACCTCAAATTAACTGATCCAAATTTATAGGGCATAAGATGACGGCAGAGATCTAGGTGCTCCCTGTGGTGGACTGCTAGTTCTGGCTACTGGTGACTTGGATTGTAGGATAGGCTTGGGTTGTCAATGCCGGTGCTCTCGACTGGGAACTCCAAATGGGTCGGGACCACTTTTGGTTGAAATATGGATGACCCTAGTAAGGATTCTCCAAGGGGCTTGACCAGAAGATGGTGGATGAAGTCGGAGGAGCTTCTGAAAGTCCCACAGGTCGGCGGCCAGACTTATCCTGTGCAGTCGGTGAAGAATGGCTCTACCCGGCAGCTCAGAGCTCGGATGGAGGCAAAACCACCTCGCCTAGAAAGCTCTCTAGACGACCTTTCCAGAGGTGTAGGGCTTGCCACCATACTCCTTGCAGGGACGACGAGGGAGGGCCTGCAACTGGGACCTCTTCTGCTGCCAGCAAACAGGGAACTATAGGTGGAAGATGATAGGTGGGAAACGGTGTGGATGAGAGGGGTAATGGGGTGGATGGGTGTGGGGGTGTCCCCAGGCTGTGAGGGTCTGGGAGGGGGTGTTCCAAGGTGTGGGAGGGCCATAATGGGGGTTGAAAGGGGGTCTAGCAGGGGGAGGGAGGAGAAGCTGTGAATTTGGGAGTGGAAGGGAGAACACACACAGACCATGTGCCCTAGGTCAGGCCCTCTAGCTGGTTCTTCCCCCGAAGTCCAGACTTAGGCTATGCATGGGGACCCTACGATAACCATCCTAACAACCGTCTCACTCGGGTCACGCCCTCCACCACTCCCAAGTAGGTCCGCACACGCGTGCGTAGGAAAGCTATGACCAGTGGGGGCTCACTAAACGTGGACACTAAAAATCACGCATGCACCCATCGCGAGTAACACAGAGTAACAGGTGGGTTACGGCCACCAGACTCTGGACAGCCCACTAGATCTAATAACCCAACGGTCCTTGAGTCACGAGACTCGGGTCAAGATTGCTACACGTGATGGCACAGTACCGTCAATCTGGCCTAATCCCTAGGTCTGAAATCACAGTGACACGATTCTCAAGACAACTCACAAGTAGCCGAGTGGATCTCTCATCCACGGGACACATGAAAAACGTGACTGGACTCACAGTCCAAGGCCACACACATGGTCCACTCAGAAACCATGTTTTTGGAGAAACCCACGTCATGCGGGGAGAGACCTACCGCACTCGTGTCGACTCATGATGACTCATCCGAGGGTATACGAAAACTCAAAACACACACGGAGTCACCCTAACCCCAAGTCTCAAGGGCACACTATTCGAGGTAACACGGTACCTCCGAAAACCCCTAAAATATGAATGCAAAACCCCCAATGTTTGGGACATTCACGAGACCGAAGGTCAACCACTGGGTCACAACCGGGTCGACCGGGACCCACACAACGCGAACGGAACACGGCGAGCACGAAAACTGAGTGGTGGTCCTCTCAGGGTACTCACAGTGCCTAGTGATCGCCTCAGGACCACAAGGCATGGCCTAGCGGTCTAGCCAAGACCGCAAGGGCCGAAGACAAACCAAACCCCAAGCAGTCACTCTCGAACAGCCAAGTAGGGTGGCAGTCCTCTACCTGACCGCTAGATGTAGTCTAGCGATCAGTCGCAAGGTCGCTACCTCACTGACCTCAAATGATCAAAACATGGACAAACGGTCATGCCCTGACTGCTAAGGGATGCCTGGTGGTCTTCACCAAACTACTAAGCCCTCTTGGCGGTCCATCGCGTGACCGCAAGGCTCGAACTGACATAGGGGGGGACCCTGGCGTTCTCCACATGACCGCTTCACACCCTAGCGGTCCCCGGAAGGGCCGCTAGGTCGTCCCGAACCCGAAAATGGCAAAACTCATGAGAAAATCCATTCCACGCCCCGTTCACACCCGTGTGAAGGAGAAAATAAGGGGAAACTAGTCCCCAACCCCTCTAGCACCGAGAGGACCCACTTAAACCTCAAAAACGTGATCAAATCACTAGATTCAGCTCACACCTCAAAACATGCTCTTTCCCCCAAAACGCTCAAATAAGACCGCTCGGCTCACCACGGCCTACCAGAACCACGGGAATTGTAGTAGCAGGGTTAAGGATCCATCCCCCTACCTCCACCGAAGATTTCAAGCATCGAGAACGCCGATCCGCCAAGAAAACTCCGTTAAACCCTCGCTGGCTCGGGAACCCACGAACCGTCTCCACCATCGCGATCCTCGCCCCGTGCCCATCGCTCCTCAGCCCACGAGCCTCGCCACCTCACCCCCATCCACCTCTGTCGGTCGTCGGAGAAGAGAGGGAGAGAAGAGAACGTGGGAGAGAAGAGAGAGGGAAAAGGGAGAGAAATGAGAGATGGTATCTGACCGCTAATTTCTCTGAGTCGGCCACACAAGTCACGTCATGTCATATAAAGTATCATGTCAAGCACGAGGGAGATTGTGGACTGTTATAAATCTAGAAAGTCATGTAGTTCGGCACAATGCCACACCGTGGTCAATATAGCTCCCATGGGCCCAAGTATTTTTGGGTGCTCCTCCTAGGACCAGACCGGGCTCCATTAACGCCAGATATTGAGTCATGTAAATATTTAGACATCCACTATAGTTTATAGCCAATAGAATTCTAAGGGAATCAGCCATTGTAGGAACTTAGGTAGATTCACAGAATAAGGAATTCAAGGCCAGAACTTTACGTAAAGTTAATATGGCGATAAATCTCACAAAAAACCAAGACATTCGTGAATCTGGAATGATTGGCATCCACTCAGGGCACCGCCAATTACAAAATCCATGTCCACTATGGTGGTCGCCAATTCTGTGAATAATGTAGGCACGAAAAGAATCCGCATCACCTGGGATAGACGCTATTTCTTATATGGCGTCAACTATACTGGACGCTAATTCCAGTCAGTGACAGCCTCTCACAAAACATCGAAAATAGTTCTCCATGATGGATAGGGCGTCATGTTTCTTCAGAGTGACATGACAATCATGGGTTCCACGATTTTGAGGGTTGTTCACACTCTGCGCTCTCGGTCGGCCTTGGCCTCGGCCTCGGGGCGCAACGCGGGGGTGTGTACCGTGACTGTACTGAGGGGGTTGGATAAGGTGATAGGGGAGGTGCCGGATTCTACCAAGTCTCGGGCGCTCCATCCTATGGCCGTATCCACCTCGGGGCGGCACCGTTCACTCGTCTTTAACGGAGAGCCAAGAGGGGGAATAGAGTGGCACGAGAGGTTTCCTAGTCTTGGGAAAACAAGGCTGGGGTGCATGCGTGCCAGTCGATTTCTGAACAACCACCTATGGAACCAAGAGTTTTACAGGGGAAGCGTCACCAGGACGTGGCACGTGGGCTCAGGAGATGGGCGACATGTGAAGAGACTAGAGGGGTCCACAGGTGCGAGTGCACAGGTGATTGTAGGGAGTCGTGTACTGGATGTCTTTCCCCACCGATCGCAATCAATTGATGTTTATTTACATTGGATTGAATCCAAACGCCTTTGTTCAGTGCTAAAGAGAAGTCTGTATGTATCTGAAGCCATGGACGGAGAGCATGGGCACTTCGCAACTTGGGGTTCGCATTTGACCAGGAGGTATTAGTAGCAGCCAGAGGTAGTTAACACCTACACTGAGTGGTACGGGGAAGGCTGAGACCCGAACGTGGGTGTCGAAACACTTGCTCAGGCGATAATATAACTTATGAGGGCCGCACGGGCCTTACAGGTGGGCCGTAGTGGCCAAGGTACAACTGGCGCAAGCCACGGGACAAATTCGACATGTGAGTCAGTCCCTGGGTCAAGGCGAGATAAGGCAGATATCCGCATATTTTACAGGGACCCCCTCCTCGAGTCGGGGACTGTGTCAGGGTTGCCGAGGGAGGAGTAGACTGGGTGCCTGAAGAAGGCACAAGCTGGTGGCTGGGCGAGAGTCGACCGTGGCTCGAGCGGAGTGATCGAGTATGCTCTCGTGATAGCGGGAGGTGGGCCGTCATGACATGTGCACGGCCACGGTAGATGGGCATGCCAAGGCCGTCCCCGAAGAGGGAGTATTCAACATCGTCATAGCACCTCGTGCGTGGCAGGGATGGACTCGTGTGTCATGGCAAAATGTCATAGTAGGGGAGTACGAATTTAATTCTTTCTAGCCTTTATAAACCCCCAATAAATTTCAAAAAATTCCAGAAACAATTCATAAAAATTTCGGGGCATTACAACTGAGCATTGAGCATAGGCCAATTGGTGATGCAGTTACTATTAGAGCAAGACAGGTGGACCCCCAGGGGGAAGCAACAGATAGAATGGCTGTTTTAGCGCTCGCTGCTAAAGTAGCACTTGCAAAGGCTGTTTTGGCTAAAGGAGATGAAGGACCTTCCTCTGTTGGCATGGCCCGAATCCCTAATTGTGTGCCCGAAGTTCCCAGTTCTACACCCGAAGCAGGGGTGAGCCCACAGGTATCATCTCTACCCCACCCGTGCTTGTCGAGGAGACTAAATAAAGGTTCCATGTCCACCGATAATGCTACCATCCTCCTCATCAGAGCCAACTGATAACCTCTGGGCTGAAATTGATAGTCGGGTAGAATTTCACCTTCCTGAAGCAGTACCCCTCAGACTGTGCTCTTCAGATGAAATGGTATGGTAGAATCTTGATGTGCTATGGTAAACCGTGTCGATCTATCGAGATTTAACTTATCTGCAATTGCGGGTAATAGTGGAGTGCATATCTGCCATGCTATAAGCCTTCAGATGTCCTGTGGAAGGCTAGACGTAACGAGTGACCTTGCTGCTAAGATATGTAAACCGTAGGGAATATCTTGACCACGGCCTAGTGGACAAGTTGACGGCCTTAAAGTTCCAATGGGTTGAATGCCAAGCCGCTCTCCGGCCGCTAGAGGAAACTGCCCAGCAACAAAGGGGAATTGATGAGAATGCTGCCCATCATATTGACTCTTTGAAAAATTAGGCGTTAGAACTCTGAGCCAAGCTTGCTCGCATCGAGGAGGACCTGGAATATTCTGAATAGCTGTGGGTGCAAAGTATGGAAGAAGCAAAGCTACCAGAAGGGCAAGCTACGTCCGTTCGGGAAGAGTTGACAAGACTTCAGGTCGAGGAGTCCCATTTGCAAGAACTAGCCGCTCATCCATCCTTGGGGCTTCTCGAGTTCGATGACATATTCTGCCAGCCGTGAGCCCAATGTTCATTTAGCCTCCTTAGGATTTTGTTTTCTCTCTCTTTTTTTTATTTTGGCACTTTTGTACATGCCAGGGAATGCCCTGTGGAATCTTGTACTGCCCGTTTTTGTATGAAATGAGATTCACAAGTTGTGCTCTACTCTATCCATCAACAAGTTGTTGCTCTTCTTCTTTTTTTTCTTTTCTCTATATATGCATATATATTGGCTCAACCTATGCCACATTGAGTGTCATAGAGAAGAAAAGTGCCTCAATGGAGGGGAAGACCCACCATTTGTTAGGGATATATTTGGTTGTTGGGGCAGGAGAGCGTTCACCCCTTCAAGGAAGGGATGAGGGGTTCGCTCCACCGCACCACAAACCTTCCCATATAAGAACCCTAACTCTGGGTGGGGGTAGTCTAGATTCTTCCTTCTCTTCATGAGAAAAGCTTTAGTCGGGTAGCCTATGGCTATTGAGGTGCCTGCCGATCACCTCTTAATCGCTATTGCAAAACGTGACTCATTCATCGACACTGGGTTGAGTGCTGAAGAAAGAAAGGGGTTTATTCATCAACTGGGTTGGAATGTCCAAGTCAGGGTTTTATTTATCGATCTCGTTGACGATGATGAAGATTGAAGGTAGTTTATTCATCGTCCTTGGTTAAAATTTGAAGCAAAGGAAATTGTTCTTTCGACGAGGATGCAACTGTTCCCCCTTTTTTACTGTTTTTTTCTGCCTTGGTCTTCCTTGCGATATCCCCTTGCCATCTCCGTTGGATTCTGCAGAAGATAGATCACGTCTTTATCCGCACCCACACATGACACGTCAATCTGACTAGCAACCTCTCTAGCCCAAGTCTCCATAAAACTCTATGTTAGCTAAGATGTTTTTCACATACTCCTAGCCGAGAATCTCCTCTCCCTCCCTATCAACTCACATCCCCCCCTGATGGGCTTCCTCGACTGGATCCACCACCTCGCAAAAATGCACATCCTCCAACACCTTGGGCGGGGGAGACAGTGCTAAGACAGGCTGCTGACTAACTCCTTTTAGAAGCAAAACGGCCGCCTCCGCCTCTGCCACAAGGTCCCCCCTCCAAAAGTCGTGACTCCTCACACCCAATGACGCCATCGGTTGGTGCTGCTAGCGTGTAGATCGCAACCCCTCCTTCAAGGGCCAAAGGCTATTGGCCGTGTTGCTTCTGGAATAGGATGGAAAGGAGAGGCAGGGCCTCAAGGGCTCCCTCCCCCCACCACATCCCCCGGTTGTGGAAGACTCGACCACTGGAAGACTAGCAACCGGCTGTCCCGTTACTGCCGCCGATGTGTCCATATGCTTCAAAGAACCGCCTCGCCAGCTGCAAGCATCGATGGATACCACACCTGCCCTCGCATTCAAAGCATCTACCTGCCATGAACTGCCACTTGGCCGACTTCCTGCGTGATCATCCTTTGGTCGGTTCAACCACGGAGCCAGGGGGGCCATCTCCTCCCTAACACCACTACCGCAGCCGACAGTTGTCATTCGCAACAGCGAAGCACCTGCTGGAGGGCACGATGTCGGCACTAATAAAAACTCTCAGTCCGGACACAAAATCGACGGCTCCGTACAAAGTCCCTCTAGGTTGGCGATGTCTGGACGGCTCAGTGGAGAACCCTGCACGACCTCCACTTCGGATCCAACAAGGTGGGCTGGACCACCTGTGGCCTCTCATCAGGCTTGGCCCCGAACCCTGTGCGCCAACAAGTTGCATCGCTGGCAGGGGCGGAGTCGCCGCAAGCGTAAAGGGAAGGCCGCTGGTCACTGGTCTTGTGGAAAGCCACAGCATCTCACTTGCATTTGTCTCCACTTGCGGGGCGATCCTACAGGCTCCGAAGGGTGGGTAGAGAAGAAGGCTTCGATAGGGTCCCCCTAAGCGCAAAGAAGACCGTTCGAAGCGGGTAAGTTGCGGGTCGCCAGAAGATGACCCGAATGTCTTGAAACTACCCCTTCCGACCTGGGTCCAGCGCCAAATGGAGTGGGCGGCGAATTTGTAATTGAATATCCGCCACACTTTCATCTTCAACCTTTGGCACCGCCAACTGAAACCCTATGTCTTTCTTTGCCACCCCTTTAGCCACCAAAATAGAGATCCAGACAACAAATGGCTCCCTGCCGATGGCAAAGGTGACAACCTCTGGGGTTGCCAAGTTGCTGAAGAGGACGATAGAGATGTCCAGCACCATACGAGACCCCGCCGACACCAACTACATGCTCTCGGCTAGGGCCATCAATGGGTCGGGTCGAGCCCAGTCGGCTTGTTGGGCCTGCGGGCCTGGCCTGATTTCGGGCCGAGCTGTCAGGCCCATTTCGGCTCGCGAGATCTTAGTTGAGCCTAAAAGCCCGGTTCGACTAGGCTCGTAGGCTGGGCTCGGGCTTTGAGTTCAGCCCGGGGGTCGGCCCAGCCAGTTCTGGATCGGACTATATATTAATATTATGATGACGTTACGATTAAAATTGAATCGATTGAACGGTCTAACCTATTCAAATCGAACCAGTTCGTTGACCAATTCAGACACAGATTCAGTTCCGATAACATTAATTTTTTTCTATACATTATTCTTTAAACAGGTTTCTTTCTTCTTATAAGTGAACAGCATGTATATATATATATATACTATATATTATAAGGGAATATGACGATTTTTTTTCGCCGGTTCGACGATTTTTTCCACCGGCTTGATGACTTTTAAAGTTTACGGTCTACCGATTTTTTTTTCACCCCGTCGCCTCCTCCTCCCCTCCTCCTGGGTGTCTCCCCACCCCCGTTTCTCTTTCACGCCGCCGCTGGTTCTCTCCTCCTCCCCTCCTCCTGGGCGTCTCCATCGGTGGCAGGGTTCTCCTTTCTACACTGGTGCTTCGGCAGGGGTGATGGGGGGTTCGAGCGGCGGCTGGAGGCCATCTTCGGTGACTGTCGGAGACAGTTCGAGGTGGGGCAGGTCAGTGCCGATCGACAACCTGGGCGCCATGTTTGGGGACTACAGGATCTTCCTCCTCGCCGCCTGAGAACAAGAACATTCCTGAGGCTCGGTGTAGTTGGGACCCTGTAGCAGCCCACTACATTCATTCCTCTCCTCTGCCCGTTTTGCGTGGTTGCATCATGTTATACGACGTGATCTGATGGAGAAGGCTATGCAGATGGGTTTTGATGTGTTGAAAACTTCTTTGTTGGGCTTTCTGCCATGTGTTCTTGATGTTACTGGTCGGTTAGTCTGTTGTTCATAGATGTGGTAGAATGCATGTTACATATAGCTATTCCAGATGTCATCTGTCGTTAATCTACTCACAGATGAGTGAAGATGAATGCAATCGTTTGTTCATTTGGTCTGTTCGTGAGAGAGGGAGCAAGCCGCTGCTCTCTCTGTCCCGTGCGTATGTGTGTCCACGTGAGAGAGAGAGGAGCAGGCCGAGACCTGCCTTGCCCCGCCTGTGAGAGAGACATTCACTCTCTCCCCCCTCACTCCCTTCTCCGTCTTTCTCTCTGTACTTGTTACTGCAAGGAGGAATGCGTGCCTTGTCGAGAGAAGGCTGCTGTAGAAGTGTACATCAAGGTGGTAGGTGAGTCGTCATCCCACGAGGCTACCAGTTCCGTTGTGTATAAGATAAATGAACTTAATGTGTGCCGATAGTACTGGTTTTGGTCTATTTTTGCAACCTTTAGTTAATTTGATAATTGGGAGTAGGCACCTTATTGTGTCTCAGTGGTCAGAGGCTTATACCTACCAGTTTCAGGTAGTCGATCCATTGAAGTCGGAAGAATGAAGCTGAGATGAAGATGCTGGGTTCAGCGTTGAGAAATTTGACGGACTTGTCATATGCGGTGCAATATTCGTCTTTGTATTTAATCTTGGAACTCCTAACATGTATAGCTTGGAAGAATCAGATGGCTTTTCGAGCAATCTGTTTTCGCCAAACCGTCAACAGTTTCTTTTATGAAATTGTTGACATTTTGTGTGAGCTGTCGACATCCCATTTGGGGCTATCAACGATGGGTTCGAAACTATTAACAGTTTGCTAAAAGAACTCATTGGGCACCTGTTCCAATGTTGATCCTTCGCTTGCTCCTGCACAACCTTTTCCTTCCTAAAGACCAGGCATCTTTCATTATACAAGAGATAGGCCCCCTGGGTTTATGTAGCAGGTTACTGCCTTGAAGCCATTGTGTGCAACGGTGGTTCGGCCACTTTCGAGGACCTCGCTCTATTGTCGGCTGTGTTTGCGTAGTAGGTCCGAGGGTCCTTGTCTTGTTGCTGCGTTACCCCTAGTGGTGTCACATCACAAGGTGAGCAATCTCTTCAGCTTCATGAAGCTACGCTCACACTCATCAGTCCAGATAAAAGGCATATCCTTTCGCGTTAGTCTGGTCATTGCGGCCGCAATACGAGAAAAATCCTAAATAAACCTATGATAATAGCCTACAAGCCCCAAGAAACTCCAGATCTCGATCATAGACCTCGGCCTCGATCGCTGCATTACTGCCTCGACCTTGGCGGGGTCCATGGTAATGCCCTCACCAGAGATGACGTGCCCTAAAAAGTGTACCTCACGAAGCCAGAACTCGCACTTGCTGAGCATCGCATACAACTGGTGATATCAAAACATCTGCAGCACCACACCCAAATGGTGCACGTGCTCCTCTGTAGACCGTGAATAAATAAGGATGTCATCCATAAACACGACCACGAACTGCTCTAAATAGGGACAGAACACCCTCTGCATCAAGTCCATGAAGGCTGTGGGGGCATTGGTGAGCCCAAACGGCATCACCAAGAACTCATCATGCCCATACCTCGTACTGAATGCAGACTTCTCCACATCGGACTCGCGAATCCTTAGCTGATATAACTTGGCCACAAATCAATCCTTGAGAATACCCGAGTAGGCTGAAGCTAGTCAAACAGATCATCAATCCGTGGCAACAGATACTTGTTCTTAATGGTCACTTCATTCAGTTGTCGATAGTCAATGCACAACCTCAGACTACCATCCTTCTTCTTGACGAAGAGGACTAGCACACCCCAAGAGGAAAAGGTGGGATGAATGTATCCCTTGGCCAGTAACTCCTGCAACTGTGCCCTCAACTCTCTCAACTCAGCGGGAGCCATATGGTTGGGAGCCTTCGCCAAGGGTCCCCTACCAGGCACAATCTTGACCACGAAATCGATCTCCCGCTGGGGAGGCAACCCAGGCAAATCCTCGAAAAACACATCCGAAAACTCGTACACCACCGGAATGTCCTCCACATCCGGACACAGTTGGTCTACCAAGACCACAGAAGTGAGAAAACCCTGACAACCAGAATCAAGCAAACGATAGGCTCAAATAGCAGAAATGAGGAAATGAGGAGAGGTAGAATAGATACCTTTGAAGTAGAAGGTCGGCCTACGAGGATGCTGAAACTAGACCCTCTTCGTTCCACAATCCACCACCGCTCCATGGGACTCAAGCCAATCCATGCCTAAAATCACATCATAGTCCCGAAGCTGCAACGCGTACAGCCTACCTGGCAAACTCTGCCCTTCGATCCAGACCGGAACCTTCTCCAAGTAAAACGGAGTGACCATGAAGTCACCAGACGGTAACTCCACCATCAAATCACAAGACATCTCGGAGACTGGATCCTCAACACTCCGCGCGAAATCCTCTGAAATAAATGAGTGTGACGCACCAGAATCAAACAAAACTCGCACTGCACAACCCAAAATCATAACAGTACCTTCCACAAGCTACGATGACTCTGCCCTGGTCATGTGGGAAACCTGGCCTCGAGCTCTCTGCCTACCCACACTCGCTGACCGTGGTAGTGGTGGATATTACCCCTGCTGCTGAAACTGCTGCTGTGGTAACTAATGCTGCTACTGAGGAAACTGGGGTGGCTAACACGGCTGCTGCGGATAGTCACGCGCCGTACAACGGCCACGAGCTTGGTTTCCACGCTCGAGGAAGTAGACAAAGGACTGGCCGGGTGCCCTCTGGGCTGATGGAGGCGGCCAAGCGAGAGAGGGCATCCACTTGGGAATTTTCTTCTCGAGCTATCTGGATTACCTGAAAACTCTCGAACAGTCAGGCTATCTCCTTCACCAGCTAAAGGTACTTGATCATTTGCACTTCCCGAGCTTCGTAGTCCTCATTGACTTGACTGGCGACCAATTGGGAGTCGGTGTAAATTTTGACTCATTCAGCTCCCAGGCATCGTGCCATCCTGGCTCCAGAGATGAGAGCCTCATACTCGGAGATGTTGTTGGACGTCGAAAAACTAAATTTTAGGGTGTAATGTAGTTCTGCTCCTTCGGGGGATCAGAGGAGGATGTCGACTCCGTAGCTGACCGAGTTGGAGGATTCGTCAACGAAGAGGTCCCAAGTGGGGCCCGTCATCGGCAGGGATACTTCTTCGGTCGGGGCAGTACTTTCCGTGATGAAGTCCGCGAGGGTCTATCCCTTGATGGCTATGCGGGGCCAGTAAGAGATGTCATAGGCCCCAAGAAGTATGGCCCATTTGACATGGTGACCTGAAGCTTTGGGATGGGCCAGAATCCTCTTCAGGGACTCGCTAGTCAGCACCACGATGGAGTGTCCTTGGAAGTAGGGCCGGAGGCACTTGGCTGAGGTTACCAACTCTAGCATGAGTTTCTCGGTTGCGGGGTACCTTCTTTCGGCCTAGAGGAGCACCTTGCTGACGTAGTATACCGGCTTCTAGACACCTCTGTTGTCTTGGACTAAGATCGAGCTTACTGTGGAGGGAGTCACTGAAAGGTATTAGTATAATGGCTCTCCAAGAACTGGCTTTGACAACACTGGAGGTGAAGCCATGAACTCTTTCAGCTCGATGAACACCTTCTGGCACTCACTATCCCAGGCGAAGGTGGCAGACGCCAGCTAGGCTCCCTTAGTAGTTTAAAGAAGGGCAGGCATTGTTTCGCCGCTCGGGACAGAAAGCAGTTGAGCACAGTGATTCTCCTAGTCAGGCGCTGAACGTCCTTGACGCAAGCTAGTGGCCGCATGTCCAGGATGGCCTAAACCTTGTTAGGGTTGGCTTCGATCCCTCGTTGAGTCACCAGGAATCCCAGGAACTTCCCAGACCTGACTCCAAAGGCACATTTGGTGGGGTTGAGCTTCATGTTGTACCTATGGAGGGTGTTGAAGGTCTCGGCTAGGTTGGCGAAATGGTCTTTTACCTTGGGTGCCTTGACGAGCATATCGTCAATGTAGGCCTCGACGTTCCACCCGATCTGGTCTTTGAAGATGTGGTTGATCAGCCTCTGATATGTAGCTCCAGTGTTCTTCAACCCGAAGGGCATTCGGGTGTAGCAGCATACGCCAAAGTCACTGATAAAGGCGATCTTCTCGATGTCTTCAGGGTCCATTCAGATCTGATGGTAGCCAGAGTATGCATCCAGGAAGCTGAGAAGTTCGTTACCCTAGGTTGAATGGACCAGCTGGTCGATGCTCGGTAATGGGTAGCAATCCTTCAGAGTGGTTTTGTTGAGATCAGTGAAGTCCACGCTCATTCGCCACTTTCCCGAAGCTTTTGGTACCAAGACGACATTTGCGAGTCACGTCGGGTAATGGACCGGACGAAATAGCCCAATTTTCTTTCCCTTATTAATCTACTCTTTAATGATCGCCTATTTTTCTGGGGCATACTTCCTTCTCCATTACAAGTGCATTGGCATGCCTTTAAGCAAATTTGGAACAAGCAAGGCCAATAGTTCATAAGGCGAATAAAAGATTAAGTCTTTTCTTTAAGCGAAACACCACAAACCATTCAACACCTTACTTGCCACACAGATAAGAAATGAGAGACAAGAACCATCATGTGACATTCATTACCAGTTTGCATTCATTTCATCATTTCATTACAGAGTACATTGATACTTAAGAGAATGCAACATCCTAGACATGTGGCAAGGGAAAATGCAAGTCTGACTCACAAAATACAAATGACTCACAATGATCATTCATACAAACACAAGAACATGCATGCATAAGCTACATAAGACCTGCATAACTATGACCTACTTTACTACTTCTCCCTCTTTGGCATCATCAAAGAAGGGGATAGGGTAGACGAGAAGTAGACCCAAATACACACGACCCAAGTACAATAGATGAGAGGGATGAAGTGAGAGAAGGGTGTCAATGAGCATCTGCAGGAGGCTGGTCTTCTGGAGGTGGAAGAGTAGGCACGTGGCCAAGGCACTGCTGAATGTCCGCCAGAGAGTGTTCTCAGAAAATTAGCCGGTGTAGAATGTTGGCAATGGAATTGTCACGAGCTGTATTACAACATTGCATATCAAGGAGGGTGTTGTTCATGATGTGGAAGGCCTGGCTGGAGTCATCATGGCTAGCTGTGAGGGTGTTCAGCTGTGTAGTGATGTTATCCAAGACTGTGGAGTAGGAATTAATGCTATTGGTCATGACGTTAAGCATATTGCCCATAGTGTCTATATTACCCCCAATGGTAGAGAGTTGATCCCCAAAGATATCTACACGAGTCTCCAGCGTAGTGAGATGCCTATCAAAAGTCTCATAATCTACCAAAGTGTGCTAGCCAGCCCCCTAAGTAGAGGACTCCCCATGAAAGAATTGTGGTGGAGGTGGCATCTTCGGATCCATGTGATGAGGTGAAGGTGGAGGAGGCTGCTCCTCAGCCTGAACTGGAGGAGGGACATCCCCTTGTCCCTGTTGCTGCTCTTGTTCCTGCTCTTCCTCACTGTCAACTAGACTTGGATATCTCGGCGTAGCTCGCCATCTGGACCATAGTAATATCCAAAATCTGAGAAGATTTTATGCGCATTGTAGATATCATCCTGTCGGACTCGAACAGATGTTTCATCTCTAAAGGAAATCTAGGCATATATAAATATGCTTGTCAACTGTGAGGCATAAGGTAAAGATCTCCTCAATTGGGTTCGACATATCCTAATCAAATCTGTCATTAGCCTACCCATGTTGATAACACTGCCATTCATAGCATGATAAAACAAAAGTCGATGAACCTCTGTCACCTCATTTCTACTCCCAGTCTTTGGATAAATACGAGAAGTAAACATGTGGTGTAGAATGCGCTGCAATAGTGGAAAATGATTGGCATTCAGCTGAATTAAGTCACTAACTCCACGCACATAATCACAGCTAGTCATAGCTATAAAACTATCCTCAACCTCACCATGGCCAAAGGTCATGTCTGCACCCCAAGCTGAGACTCCTAAGGCACGCCGAAAAAGATCCAGAGTGATGTGCATTTCTATGCCCTGAACCACTATAAATAACTCTCCATGTCTGTCAACTAAATTCCCATAAAATTACTGCACGAGGTTGGGGTAGTACCTGGTGTATCTAGTGACAAAATCATGCGAACCTGGCCGAATCTCAAAAACTGCACAAAGATCTGACAAAATTAAAGGGCAATAATTAAATGGTTGAAAGAGGGGGACCGTAATACAATTTTTTCATTCCTGTGTACTGACCAACTGGAGACACGCTACTATTTCCAAATTGAAGGATGACAATGGAAATTATATAGAGGACCTAGCCACCCTTAAAAATATGCTGATTGGCCATTACCAAAGAGCATTTACCTCGGAAGCCCATGTTATTGATCATGCATTGGTGGAGCATATTCCCTTGTTGATTCGGGACAACCAAAACATAGGGCTCTATGCTATTCCAAGCAATGAGGAAATTAGACAAGTTATTTTTTCTATGTCTTCTGATAGTGCCCCAGGACCTGATGGATTTACACGACATTTTTTCCGGTCTTGTTGGGAAACTATTTCTGATGATGTTTGTGCTGTTGTTTAGGTTTATTTTTGTGGTCATGCACTTTCTCATAGTTTGACCTCTATCATTGCGCTAGTTCCTAAAATTGAAGCACCCACCACCTGTTCTAATTTTTGGCCTATTTATGTAATTTAACTTACAAAATTATCTCTCTGATTAACAATGATCGATTATTAAATCTTTTACCATTTGATTATTTCAGCAGAGCATGGAGCTTTTGTTAAAGATAGACAAATTATTGAAAATGTATCTCTTATCAGGGAACTAGTGCAAGAGTTGGGCAGGAAAATTTGGGGCCGAAATATCATGTTTAAATTAGACATGGCCAAAGTTTATGACCTTGTGGAATGAGATTTCATTTTTACTGTCCTCAAGAGATTTAGTTTTTCTATTTCAGTTATCTCCCTTATTGAGCGGCTTCTATTTAATTGTTGGTTTTTCATTATGTTCAATGGTGAGCTGAGTGGATACTTCCAAGTCTTTAGGAGTTTTGAGGCATGGCGACCCTCTTGCACCATCTCTATTTATTATTGTAGAGGCTGCTTTTAGCAGGGCTTACATGAGCTATTTCTTTCAGGTTAGGTGGGCTACTTCAAGGGTCCCAGGCAGTGTCCTCAGATTACCCACTTGTTTGCAGATGATACTCACTGTATTCACCAATGAAGAGGCCAGATTGGTGCATAATATGATGAAGTTTATCCGTTCCTATGAATCGTCATCGAGGCACTAGTCAGTTCCTCAAAGAGCAGCTTTGTAGTCCACCGTTGTTCCCCCATTAACTTGCAACACTCTATATCATCATCTATCATTGGGTATGCTATAAAGCGATTGCCGTTTAAATACTTTGGTATTATGCTTTACGAGGGATGCACTAAGAGGTCACTTTTTTCTCATATTGCTGCCAAAATTCTTAAATTACACCTATGGAAATCCTCACTATTATCTTAGGGGGGAGGTTAACTTTGGTTAAACCTGTTCTCTTTAGTATTTCTCTATATACGTTATCAGATCTTTCTATTCCTTCAGCAACTTTTTCTAATATTTAGAGGCTCCTTGCAAATTTCTTTTGGGGCTGCCAGGAGGGAAAGCTTAAGAGACATTAGGTAGCATGGGATGCCATTTGCCGCCCCCATCTGATCTCAAGGCAAGTTGGGCGTTATTTCTCCCCAGGAGATGAGTCTCAGCCTTCAGGCAACATTACAACGGAATGCGATATCGTCTAATGTGCTGTGGGTAACATTTTTCAAAGCTAAGCACCCTCATAAATCTCATTACTCGGGGGCTAAATTCAAACAAATCAAGGCCCTAGACAGATCTGTTTGGCTACGAGCCGATTGATCTATGACAACCAGAGAGTTGTCATTGATAAATCTACCTTCTCTACTATGTTTTGGTTTGACAAATGGGCGATGAAGATCCCACTAAAAAATTATATTCCTGATGCTTTCTTGAGCGGTTATGGAGAATCACCATGCTTCTATGAGAGAGGTGAATTCTTTGGATCATCCTCATGTCTATTGCTCGCCAATATGCCCCGTTTTTTGTTCTCTCTCTCTAATTTTTTTTTTAACTTCACTAGGAGAAGACAAGTAGATTTAGTGCCCTACCTTTGAGTGGTGCTTTCAGCTCTAAACTCTGCAAGTCTTTTGATGGTTGGCCGATCTAACACTCCTTGGTCGAGATTTTGGGGCTCTTATCCCCCTATGAAATGGTCAATTTATGCTTGGAAAATTATGCATAATTGTCTGCCTATGGATGATCTTATTCAACGAAGTGGTGTTAATATGTGCTTTTAAGTGTGCTTGCTTTCCCAACCCACAAGTGGAGTCTAATTTGCATTTATTTTTCACAGGACATGTTGCCTCTTCCATCTGGTCCTCCTTTTCATAGATATCCCGCCCTTCACACATACATCATGCATGGCCTTGATTTATGATTTCTTTATGACGTTGCGCCATGCATCTGCTCATGGCACTATTTCTATATTCATCTTTCTTTGCACTATGTGAGAGATATGGATCAGCCGAAAGTTATCTTTTTTCAAGGGAATAAGATGTCACACAACCATATCATTCAACAAGTGCTCTTCTAGCTTCATTTTGTTTGCTTGCACTTAAAACCAATTGAAAGCTCTCTTGTAGGCCACCATGTGCAGCAGCTCGTGCTTTGGTGAATCCCATCCCCGAGGTTCGTCCACAATTAAGCCACCTAAGATCATGAAATGGCTAAAACCCATGGGTCAACAATGCAAGCTCAGTGTTGATGGTGCTTTCAAGCGAAGCATGGGTGTTGCTGGGGGCGGAGGTGTTCTGCAAAGTGCTGCTTCCGATCTCATCTTTGCCTCTGCTAGATCTTATGTTGTTGATTCTAGCTTGGAGGCCGAAGCACTGGCTCTTTGCGACAGCATTGCTTGCTATAGGGAGTGTGGGTTACTTCATCTACAGGTTAAATCGGACTCGACTACCCTCATTAGCATTGCCCGTGGAAAGTTTGCCTATCCTTAGAGGCTGCTTTATATTGTATTAGGATGTCTTTCACTTAGCCTCTGATATGCAACTCTCTTTTCAGCACATTCATAGGGAGGCAAACCAAGTAGCAGATGGTTTGGCCAATTTTGCTTGTTTTTCGTCTAGATAGCTTGGCTGAGCTTTGTCATCCTGTTAGAGGCTCCCTTATATTAGATAGATCTGAGTGCCCTTCTCTTAGATTGTAGCCCTTGCTTTGTCTCTCTTTTGTACCATGCATTGGTTCATTTTGATTATTAATAAAATTTAGTCCTTAGGTTTAGGCTCGGTGGAGTGGGTTTATGCCACTTCCCTGAAGTGATGTGCACTCTCCGGAGATACAACCAATGTATGATGCAAAAAAAAAAGATCTCACTATTGTAGGTCTCTTGAGATAAAATCAGGAACCCTTCCTTACACAATCTTTACGCTGAGCACGTAGCTCGATTTACCCATGTTTTTTATTTCAAAGATGGAAGATTGCAACTCTCTAGTAGTATTGATCAACTCTATATCATTTCTAGCTATCAAATATTGTCGACACACAATGATAAAATGAGAAACAATTTTCTCCCACTTGCCTAATATACGTACAATGGTCTTGCACAATTATCTCGAAGCCAAATAAGATAATGTCATTGTGGAATTTCAAATACCACTGTTAGATGATTGTTTCAAACTATATGCTTGAGGCTGCAGATTTTGCGCTCTTATCTTTTTGGCCTCACAACCTTCTAGCTGAGCCATAGAATATCCTTGTCTAGTTCTTCATTGAGAAATGTAATCTTCACATCTATTTGGAACAATTCTAAATCTAGATACACAATGACACTATGTAAGTTGGAATTAGGAGATGATGGGAAATATCAGGATTTAAAGTCCTTCTAAGGCACTACCCCTCAAAGAGATAATCTGTTGTACCGGGACTTTGTGACTTTGATTTTTAGGACCCTTAGGCACACATGCGACCAGGATTTTCCCTGTGGAACTTTGTCACTCATGCCATGCCTTTAATTTTTATAATTTTCTTTTGATTTTCATATTGATTCTCATTTGACAACCCTTATTGGCTAGATATTACAATGAAGCTCACTTTTTGAGGGTTAAGACTGCCCCTATTTGAGACTTCTTTCATATCGGGGAGCACTTAGGTTGGTTAACACATCCATCCATCCATTGCCCCTACACTCGACTGAGTAAAGAAGAGAAAAAGACCTTCGTGTGTCCTAAGCATGGCCAAAGCAGCAACGATGTGGCTCTGAGAGATCGGCTATGGCTCGCCGTGAAGTGTATGGAAAACCCTACTCAAAGGTTACTCTCAATGATCGGGGAAAGAAACTCAGACTCCGATTTAAGATGGCAGAGACTCAGTTTCCATGAAATAATCATAATTTTTAGTTTTATGCCAAGATAAACACAGTCCACAGCCAATGAGGAAGGCGGCTAGAGGAGTAGCCATTCCTTGCTGGTGGGTGGCTAGGGTATTGGCCACCTACCCAATTCAGGTAGCCAACGACCTAGCCGCCTACCTGTTCAGGTTATGTATTGCAGAAGCCTGAATAGAGTAGGACTCTAGGCTTTATACTAGGGTAAAAGGCTCCATGCCCTAACAGAGAGATCGAAAGCCATGATGGAAGGAACCACCATTAGAGAGAAGTAAACCCTAAGATGGCTTCTTCTTCCTCCCAACCTTCAGAGCATGTTCCCTGCGAACCTGACGTGCTCTCCAACATGGAAGGGCACTTAAGCCAACTCTTGAAAGATGGCTAGGTAAGCTTCGATGGAGAATGTATGTGTCTTTAGATGTAGGGAATTTTTTGGTTTGATAGTTAATTTATATTTTTCTTCTCTTCTTTCAGCCCATCCTGATCTTCCCGAGAGCTAGGCATATACACGGAGGTATGGGTGGCTACACGACCTGATGGCAGTAATCACGCCTGATATGAGGGTCTTTAGGCATTAGTGGCATCTTATGCACCTGGTCGTTATGGCAAAGAGGTTTAACAACATGAAGTGGAACTGGGAGGCACTAGGCACACTACTAGAGTTGTGGCATCTGGGGACCCATACCATTATGTTCCCTGAGTTCGAGGCTTCTGTGCTATTGGAGGAGATCAATTTTCTCTTCCAATGGAGTGACCTAGACACTAGAGATCTGCTGGACCTTTCTCTATGGGAGGAAATCTTGGCCGAGATTGTTCATGACACGCAGGAGGTTTGTCGGATGATAGACCAGCGAGGGGTCTTGATCGACCACCTTGCCAGATGGATACTGAGCCAGATTAAAGATAGATCAGTTGATGCAGAGAGGCTGATGCGAGGATTGATGCCGTGTCTCAGTGGGGTGCTGCTCTTCCTGACATCAGGAGATGTGCTGACGAGAGGGAACATCGGGCCACTGACTCTCTTGTGGGAAGGCCATTTGCTATCCCAGGCAGTACTAGCTCACCTGTACTATGGGTTGACACAGATGAGCATGGGAGGAAGCGATCTAGGGAGCCTTTACTTGCTATAAGTGTGGATGGAGCTCCACATGTGCTTCGACTTCGATGACACGATGATGACCACTTCCTGCATCTTCGAGAAGAGTGTTCTATATCCAGCTAGGGCCATCTTTAGTCTTGAAGATCAGGTGAGGTGCAAGATAATGCACTTGAAGACTAGAGATGACTGACGTGACTATCTGAACTTCCTGCTTGAGGATCAATTCATCTTTGTACCGATGATGCACCGGCACTTGGAGTTTCGAGTCTGTGACTCAACAGATTGGGAGCTTTGGCTAGTTAGGGCTCGAGACTGAGTGTTGTACCAGACTCATCATTGTCACTGCCAGGTGGGCATGCTTAGGAAGGTTCCAAGGGTCACCTTGAGTGGAGCTTTGATTGTAAGGCATCTGGGAATCGAGGATGATAGGAAGCAGCTTCGGAAGATCAAGCGGGCATGGAGGTGTCATGCCACTACATTAACAACATAGATAGATGTGGGGGAGGATAGAGATGAATTGAGGGCTTATGTAGGCTATTTAAGAGGCATTTGGCCAGTTGTGAATGAATTCTTTATGAGATGCCGAACTTGATGATTTGTATGATTTGTACGATTCATTCTGTTGATAACTTTGTTTCTTGCATGATGATTGCATTGCATTGCTTTAAGGAGAAGGACTGAAATGTGTCTAGACTGCATACATTGTTTCTCAAAGGGGGATAATTATCTGGAGTTTTATCTCTTTTGTTCAAAGGGTGGATGTGCTCTGTTATTGATTGCCAAATTTCAAAAAGATTGTTTGCATACATGCACACAGGGGGAGCATCACTGATCACTGATCTTACATTCAGTGAGGGGGAGCTCCTTTTGACAAACTCCTGTGCTTTTGATACATTCCTTTCATGTTTTCTTGATCCTTCCTTTTTGATGTTGTCAAAGGGGGAGACTTTGTGAGTCATTGTACAAAGTCATTGTTATCAGTTTACTTTGTGAGTCATGGTTATCCTGTCAGTTTGCCTGCTCATTTGCGTTGCATTGTGTTACCTGATCCTTCGTGTTGCATATGACTCATAGTGTTGCCCTCATCAAAAAGGGGGAGATTGTTGTGTCCCTGTGTTTTGATGATAGCAAACACCAAGAGTCAATATGTGTTTTGCTGAATGTTGTCCTGTTGATAGCCAGGATGTGTTTGATCATGTCTTTGTTCATTGCATAAAGGCCAGTCCATTTACATGCATGCATAAAGACAATGAAAAGTCAACACTCTACACATAAAGCCAATGCATCTCCATAAAGTCAACTCTGTGAGCATAGAGTCAATGCATCTGCATAAATCCTGTTTGCATGTCATTTCATCGAACATGTGTGGATGATATAGAAGTTGGTGCTAGTTGTGTTCTTACACAGCCAAGGTCTGTGCTAGTCTGACCTAACATGCATTGAAGGTCTATGCTAGTTGAGTTGCATACGCATCAGGTCAGTGCCAGTATGGAAGTGCAAGCATATGGAGGGTCTGTGCAAGTTACTGTTCACACGTTCATAGAAGACAAGGTCGGTGTACATTTGATCTCAGTCATGAATAAGATCGGTGCACATTGTGATTTATTCATTGTTAAGGTCAGTGCACGTTATGTCCTAGCCATAAAGAGGTCTGTGCATACACTGTAGTAGTCGTTGCACATATGACATTTTGCACACTGAGGTCAGTGCACACTCTGTTCAGGTCTGTGCATGGTAATATTAAGTCAGTGCATATTAGTTATGGCTTGCATCAACTAAGGTAGATGCTAGCTCTAGGTTGGTGCACGCTTTACTCCATGCACAAGCACACATAGTCGATGCCATTTCCTGTTGCACACTAGTTAAGGTCAATGCTAGTTCTGTCTAAGGCATATACACGGTCGGTGCATGTTTGTATCCTTGGCATATAAAGTCAGTGCAGGTTTTGCATATAGTCAATGTGCTTAGCTCTGCACTGAGAAGGTCGGTGCAGATTCTATCTTTTATGCATATATAAAGTCGGTGCATGTTTCTCCTGCACACGAAGAAGGTCTGCGCACATTTGCTTTCATGCAATCCAAGGTCTGTGCACATTTAATTTCGTGCTATATTAAAGTCTGTGCACACTTGCATTTAGCAAAGACAAGTCGGTGCACATTTGCATTGCTCACTTAAAGGTCTGTGCACATTGTAGAACATGCTAAATAGGGTCGGTGCACATTCTGCTTGTGCACGAATAAGGTCTGTGCACAATTGCACTACAGGGTCTGTGCATTTGTGTATATAGACTTATATGGTCTGTGCTCAGTTTCATATACGCATTATAAGTCTGTGCATGTTTGTACATTGCACTATGAAACTCAAGTAATTATGCTCGCAATTCTTTCAATTCGGGCACGCCACTTCCGAGTTATCTTCCGCGCTCGGGGCGTGACACGTAGACTTATTGGAAGAATGTGGGGAGCCTGTTACTTTAGCATATGGAGCCCCAGGTTGATACATGGGGTGAGATGAAGGTCAAACTGCTGTAAAAGTACCTTCCTGCCACATACCGTCAGTGACTCATCGATAGGTGGCAGAGTCTTAGCCAGAGTGACCGGTCCATCTCTGAGTACATCGTAGAATTTGATGAGTATTTTCTGCGATGTGACATCACGGTGGAGAGTTCCATGCCTATTTCCCGCTTCTGACGTGGTTTGTGGCCACACTACCAGTATGATATTTTTCGCCGCAATGTAAAAACTTTAGAAGAGGCATATCAGGTTGCTCTCGAGTTGGAGCAATTCGAGGTAGTGATCGAGCCTACCCAACGATTGGGACCCTTTCCTCATCGTGGGGTTGAGCCTCGTAGCTCGTCGGGCCCATATCAGAGGGCTCCCATGGCTCGACCACCGAAGCCCGCCCATTAGGAGCCACCCGCCCCACGGCCTCGCCCTCCTCCACCGAGGGATATTCCACCCCAACCCCAACCATCTACACCCATTGCCCGACCCACAACACCCATAACTTCTACTTGTCCCTTGTTGCCTACACCTACACCCTCTGATCATCCACGATTGCCTGCACCCCCTATTCGTCAGGAGGATAAGGGTAAGGGGCCACTTACCGGGGAGACTAGTGGGTCATGATAGTAGTGCTATCGTTGCCAGGGGTTTGGCCACTATTCAGGCCAATGTCCCACCCGCACATCACTCGTCATTGGGGAGACGCGGGTCAGAAAAGCCTCAGGGCTTGTGTCTGTCAGCTATGAGGCAAAACAGAAATTAGCTGACGAGTTCTTTCGTGAGGAGGAAGATATCTAGGGGGATCCTCCAGACCTCCCCGATGCTCAGCAGCTAGTGTACTGGTTACACATGATGGTGGCCAGGACCACCACTGCATTATGGTATGAGTCTAGGGTCATGTGGGAGCCTTTGTTTCGTACAGTCTGTTGTGAGTCTGCATACGTCAAGTCGAGTCAGTCTAATGCAAGCTCATGGTGCTTGACCTTTTCGAGTATTGAGGCGAGTCGGATCTAATGCAGATGTTGTGGACTTGCAGGAGGAATATGGGATCGACTCTATCTTCAGTGTATAGGATATAGTCACCTATAAGGACCCAACGGTGATTCCTAGAGTGTCTTTGAGCTGTCTCCTCCCTTTGAGAGTGACCCCACCCCTGAGTGTCCACTAGCCTCATTCCCCATGGCAGCGTGAGCATATAGAACATATACGGGATGAGTAGGTGATGATTACTAGGAGTGGAGCGTACCCATGCTACCTGGTATGGTGGAGACATCTGATGACACGAGGATCACCTAGGCCGACCTACAGTGGATGGATCGAGATCTGCAGGAGCGAGCGCCGCACCCCTTACTCGACGGGGTCGAGTTCTTTCCACCCGAGCAGAATTGATGGGAATCAACACCAGGCACTAACATTTTTTTTAGTTTGCATATGTGTCATTTTGTTTGCATTTATATCATTGGGTTAATTGGGTTTGCAATTGTATGACATTATAAGCCAAAGGGTTAGTCATTAGTAATTATTGGGTTTCTTTGCAAAAAGGCCACGAAGGCCCGACGGGATCCCCACCCTCTCTCCCATTGGGCCACCTAGACTCTCTACAGAATATGAGCCAAAACCAATTGGGTGCTACACACAGAGCAACCATCGAGCACAAGGTGAACCCATGCAACATGTACAAGTACACCTTTTGATATATCGGTATATGACTTCAGAAACTGATCACGAGCAAGTGTTGTTCGAAACCGGACAAGCAATCTCATAAACACACCACAGAACATGAGGATTTTAGGTGGTTTGATTTGCTAAGCAGATCTACATCCACCCCACACTCAAATCTGAGTGTGGCTTCCCTTGCTCCAAGCAAGAACGCAGACTCAGTCTACAAACATGTGCTGCCAAATAGCTTGAACCAGAGGGAGACAAATACCTCAATCCATTGATCTAGCACCCAGCTAAATCAGCACCCCACTACTACCGTAGTGACAGAGAGACCCACTCTCCCTTCTTCTGCGATGTAGAAGGAACCGACGAGACAACACCCAACTGCTCATAAGCCCACAGAGCTAACGCCCTCTCTTCCTCTGAGTCCACAGAGGGGTTCCGAAGATCAATCTCCCTTCTTCTGATTTCGCAGAAGGAACCCGATCCTTGAACAAGGGATCAGAAAATCAGCAGAAAAATAATAGATGGTGCCACGAAATCAACAAAGAGAAACATAAAACAACCGACTACAATGTAGCTCGAAATAAGCAAATTGGCTTGGGATTTGATCCACGAGACCAGCCTTCCATTGATCTTCAGAATGCTCGAACTACTTCTGATAAAGCTCTGTCTTCCTTCTTTTCTTCTCGTAACTCTTTCTCTTTTTCTCTAGGAGTGGCTTTCTCTCAGTATATGCAATAGGAGTGATGACAGGAGCTCTGCCCATCTTCAAAGGGGGAGGCAGCATTTTTATAGAATAGGGTCTCCGTGCAGATTGGATGAGGCAGAAAACCTAGTGAAGCCTCATTGGTCCACCTGGCACACTGAATATTCTACCTCTAAAATCTTCTAGAAAAATGTGCCACCTAATACTTGGTTCACATGCTATTGTATCGCTGGAGTTGGTATTCTCAATTGGGTTCGATTTCAGATTGCAAATTGGGATTTGGATCTTCTGATATGTTACGGCATGTGGGCCTTGTATTCATGCATAGACCTATTTGATGGATTGCCTATGTTTAGACACCGATCCATGAACTGGTGCATCGACCTTGCTAGCAGATATGTTGTAGCTACATCGACCTTTTCTCTGAAGTAACTAAGGTGCATCGACCTTTTTGTCTTGAGTTGCTTGTGTACATAGACCTTACTAGGAGATGTGAAATTGTACATCGACCTTGTGATGCCAGGAATTGTTCAGTTGCATCGACCTTATGTCTTGAGTTGCTTGGATGCATCGACCTTGACAACTTCAAGTGTTCGTGTGCCTCGACCTTTCTTAGCACTTCTAGAGTTCATGTGCATCGACCTTGAGTTCATGTGCATTGACCTTCCTTAGCACTTCAGGTGTTCATGTGCATCGACCTTTCTCCACTACTGTGTAGAGGCAGTGACCTAGTTTCTCCTGATGCGTCGATGCATCGTGTCAGTAAGTAAACTTGAATTTGTGTGATCCATTAGAGTACTAAAGAATCAGTGTACCTATTCATTATGTAAAAATCTTAGTCTATAGTGCTTATCAAGATCAATAGTATGTCATCATCAAAATCAGAGATCTAACAATCTCCCCCTTTTTGATAATGGCAACTATTAATTAACAGTTCATTATTTACTTTGTTCCTAGCTACATGATTATTTTTTCACCCGGTGAGCATGCCCACGCCGTAGATCGGGCCGCCGAAGAGCGGCATCCAGCCGAGGACTTTTTGAATGGCGGGGTACTATTGATCAGTTGGCACCTCGCCTCGATCAGGTCTATGAAACTCAGTCGGAATAGACCACTCATCTGTCCCACCAACCATCTTAAGTCCTCCATCTACACCCTTATAAACCTTCCTACTTACGGCGCATGTGGCTGAAAACACATCTACCACTACCAATAAGTCTGGTTTGGAAACACTCTAGATACTGTTGTGCGGTGGAGCGAGTCCCCCATCCTTTCCTTGAAAGGGTGGATGCTCTCCTGCTAAGCACGGGTTTATCTGTAAGAGGATTGCCAAGCTGCTACCAACCCATCATAAAAAAAGGGGGGGCATACACATGAAGCCATAACAAAAAGTTCCTTTTCATTGCTAAAGAAGGGAAGACACAGGTGAAACCCTTAAGAGGGGTGCGTTACAAGAATAAGACGTCTACGGATGTCGAAAAATATCCTCAAAGTCCAAGAGGCCGACATACGGGGCAGCTCCCAGCTCATGAAGGCGAGCCTCCTCCTCCTGGAGCCGGACGGATTCGTCCTGAAGTGATGCCACTTGTCCCTCCAATAGGGCTACCTCCTCAGCAGCTTGAGACTGGTCCATCTCCACCTGTGGTAACTCAGCTCGGAGAGCACTTAGTTCCATCTCCAGCTCATCTGCTCGGCTGCGTATGAAGTGTGCCCGGTCTGATAAAGCCTCCAGCCTGCCCTGGTGCTCTTGAAGTGTTGAATTCATTTCTCCTAGCCTGGACCGGTAGTCTACTCGCTGCAACTTAAGCGCTACCGATCTATCAGCCACAACGCGCCCTAAGTAGTCCCGGCAATGTACAAATTTGAGCAGCAACAACACTCGCTGGGTCCATGTTTCCAAGGGGCAGCCCAGTGCCTGCAACCTAGTTTTTAGGCAGTTGGCCACCTCCTTCAACTACAGATAAGTTAGTGATGGCTGGGATTCCACCACCTGGTGCAGCATCGTTAGGTTCTGCCACATGAAGTCCTCTGACGAGGTAAAGCCGAGGGAAGCGATTGGAGTTACTTCAAAGGTCACCTCGCTGTCAATATCTGCCCACATTCCAACATCTGGTCTGGAAGAAGAGGATGGAAGGGCTGCCGAGGGAGACAGTTGGATTTCCTTAACAATCTCCTCTTGGGCTGTTGTCTTCTCCACCGTCATTTCTTCACGGGCCGCATCATGAATAGCCACAGAAGGGGAGCCAACTTCTGTAGGAGCCACCTTAGGAGCAGTTGTCGACAGAGGGCTAGTTTCCTCAGCACTTTCCTGCTGAGCAGCTTCCTCTTCTGTTGCTGGGCTTCCAAGAGCCATTCCTGGGACAGTTGTCGGGGGTGGACTGGCCGTCTTAGTACACTCTTCTTGGGCTGCTACCTTTTCCATTGCTGAGTCTGTAAGAGCTACATTTGGAGAAGCCATTTGAGAGGGTGAAGGCTCTATTTCTTTTGCTTGCACTATGGGGATTGCGGGCTCAGGTGCAATAGTCATCACGGTAGCCTGAACAAATGCAGAACCCCTAGCCGGGTCTATCTCAGCTCTCAACTCTGAAACCCTCGTCAGAGCGGAACTCTCTCCTAAGGCCCCCAGCTCCAATGAGGTTATGTCGGTTGAGGATTGCACCCTCACCGGTACAGGCCGAAACACGACAGTCATTCCTATAGAAGCTATCAGTAGGGAAAGTGGTGAATAGAAAACCTTAGGGGCCCGTCACCGAAGGAGCCCAGACTAATGAGCCGGTGCAAGCCGTTACTTTCCCCTTTCCTAATCAGTCTGCTCCACTCCGCTTTCCACAACCCCCACACAACCCTCAGTTCTCCACTCCACAAAACGCCCAGCCTGCTTTCCCCACTACACAAAACGCCTTCCCCGCTCCCCAATAGCCACAACAACCCCCATAATATCACAATGTCCCTCCACCTAATGGCTATGCAACCAAACGTCTGGCTCCAAAAAGGGTGCAATATCCTCCTTTGCCCGAGTCCCTCCCAGATATCTTTTCAGCTCTCATGTCCATTAGTGCAATTCAGCTTCCTCTAGAGCGTCAAAATTGGAACCCGACTATTGATCAGTCCAAATATTGCATGTTCCACCGGTAGCCCGGGCACACCATTGAGGGTTGTTTCCAGTTTAGAGATCTTGTGTATGATCTGCATGAACGCTAGTGTATTGATTGGTCCAAGATGCACAAGGCAATTATTGAAATCAACGAGAAGAGAAGGCAAGCGCCGAGATAGCAAATGCAGCAGCAAGCACCGTAGATGCAGTCGCAGCCACAATAGCAACAGCCTGTTCAGGATTTAGGGATACATCAAAACCCCATGTCGGATCATCCTCCCACTCTACAACCTCAGCCACCGGCACCGGCTCAGGTTAACCTTGTTCAGTGCCTGACCCCCGATGCCGGGTGGTCTTACGATGATGAAGCTTCGGTTCAATGGCTCATGGCCCTCCACCATACTGACCATAATCCTCTCCCACCTTCTACACCTATCATCCTCCCACTACACCATCAAACCCCTCCATCATCTGCACCCACTGCTCCTTTTAAACCCCTCATCCTACCACATGCTTCCCCCATTGTTTCGCCTGTCCTTGCTCCCTCGCAGGTGCCCACACCAGCTATCGTCACCACACCTTCATCCAACCCTTCACCAATTATTCTCCCAGCACGACCCATCACCACCACCACTACTCCCGCTACCTCCATTATCTCCACTACGCCTACCCCCACACGGCTTATCCACCCCATCGGGCCCATTAAACCTCCCCATATGAGCCCATCTGATGCCGTGCCGGCCCAGAACCTTGCCCTACGGAGCGGGCATTTGTTCCATCGAAACTATCCTACCACTGGTGCACCCGCACCCAAATCCCAGTCCTCACAACAGGCTACTGATCAGGAGGAGGCAGATCCACTGCCGGGTACTCAGTATGACTTGTTACATCATGTAGACAGAATGCCCGCCCAAATTTCAGTTCTAGAATTGATTAAGCGGTCTAAGCTTCACCAAAACGCGCTGCGGGATTTTCTACAAAAGGTCATGGTCAGTGAGGACATGGTAGTGGACAGTTTACCAACCACCCTGGCCACAATCTCCATGGGGCCAGCAATCACATTTTCAGATATCGAGCTAGCACCTCCCGAGGCTCGTCAGATGCCGCTAATGCATTTCCATCATTTTGAACAAAGTAAACATAGATGCGGCAATGGTTGACGCTGGGACTTCTATTAATATCTGTCCTCTCAACACTTTAAGGGCATGTAATATTTCAGAAGATTCACTAAAGTCTACCTCGACTACTATTGCAGCATATGATAATTCAAGGAGGCCACGTCACGGGATGGTCACCATTTAGGCTGAACTTGGGCCACTCACAATGCCCATTGAATTCTATGTGCTCGACATCGACCCCATGTTTAAAGCTATTCTGGATTACAAGGTTAATAACCAAGTTTTACTAATTTCACATGATTGTTCAATTGGGATAGTCAAAGGAAAACTCTCATGTAGATAGTGGAATTAAGTGTATATAACTATGATACCAAATTAATACTACATTCTGCATCATTACTGATCAAAAGAACATGCTAATCAGAGATTACTGGATCCTTTTCTCTCTCTAGATTTTAGAGTGAGAAGCTCTGGTTCTTCCCACCATCGTTTTCTTCCGGTTCATCAAAGCGTCCCCCCCTTGCCGGCAATGGCTGGTATGGAGGGGGAAGCTCATCCTCCTGTGATCAAAGATGCTGGATCAGACCTCACCGGTGCTGCGCCTCGAAAGTCTTATACGCAAATGCTAATGGAAGATCAGCATTGGCCGTATACTCCTTTTCAGGTGAAAGCTCCGGCATACACTGACAAGGGAGAATCTGCAGTATTCTTTACACAGGAAGAGATTCAGAAGTCATGCTTATTCCTTCGGAATGCAGTAATAGCGAAATGTTCATATGGTTGCCCCTCTATTCCAGAAATCAAAGAGTGTCTTTCACAGCTGCTGCACTTAAACTTAGATTTCATATTAAGCAGGATGAATGCGAGACATATCCTCATTTGGCTAGGGAATGAGGCTGATTTCCTCAAAATTCTCCTCCAAAAGAATTTATATATCAAGGGGTTCTTGTTCAGATTTTTCAGATGGTCATGTGATTTTGATTTTGACTCAGATCCTTCAAACATCCCTGTATGGATTGGCTTCCCATCTTTACCAGTTAACTTTTATCATGATGACATGCTCCGATCCATTGCAGGGAATGTAGGCCCCGTTCTTTGAATACATGAAGCTACATCTGCAGTGACTGAACTATCAGAGGCACTGGTATGTACTGAACTGGACCTGACTGCGCAGAGGAAAAATCGTATATGGATCGGGATGGAAGAAGGAGGATTTTGGCAACCAATTAACTATCATAGGGTGCCGCACCTGTTCTTATACTATCACAAAATCGGGCACATTGAAAATGATTGTAAAAAGAGACAGAAAAATTACATGAATCGAAATTCAATTATGAATAATACTGCCACCAATGGTTCAAAGAAAGTAGTCAGACAGGAGTACAGACCTCGAGTATTACAGATTCTAAATACAGAGTTGATATTCAATGATGCTAATAGATTCTTTGCCTTGAATCAATTGTCTGAAGAATCTGGATATGAAGGAGAACCAGTGCAGGAGGAAAATGTTGAAGGAAACATGAATAAGATTTCAGTTGGCTCAAAGAATGGTGACCAGGATGAGTTTGGCCCTTTATCACTAGAAACTGAGACGAGTGCTTGCCCTATAGTTGTTAGTCATAATGCTTCAACTAATCATGCCACATCTCTTATGCAGAATGAGGATACTGAACATTATGAGTTACTTCCAGATGGAAATCATAAGGATCTCCCTTCAACTCAAACTAACAAGATCCTTCGAAAAATAGAGGATTCTGCTATGCCATCTCAACATCTGGGCATCAAAGACATCCAAATTATTAGTTCAAGGGAAGTGTCTGACTTATCGGCTATTGAAAACTCTCGGATGGTGTGTCAGGAAAATAGAAACTCTTCACAACTCTTTCAAGCTAAAGAAAACAATATGATCTTAGCTATCCCAAGGGATCTAATCACTGATGCCCGTTTAACTAGAGCCAAGGCCAAGGTACTGGTAGCTCACTCTTCATCTACTTATGCCCATGATTCCACATCAAACATCATACATTCATTTATATTCTCAAGTTCGGCACATCTTTCACAAGAAGATTCATGAACATTGCTCTTAAGACTTTTTCTCAGTTTTTTATTTTCTGAACTGAGTTTCTTATACTGCTTAGCCAGTACGTCATAAGCATCCATGAGTTCATCAAATGTAAAATCTTCAGGTTCAGAGCTCACCTGAGATGAGGGTTGCTTGGCTGATCATCATTGTCACCCATCAAGCAGTTGAGCCTCTCTTGTTCTTTCTGGATGCTGATCAAGCCATCCAAAATTTCTTTAGCTGAGCTGCAACTAGAGACAAATGGAGCTGCGTTGGTGTCTACTGCTACTTTAAACAAGTTCAAAGTAGTGAGATTGTCAACATGTCTGGACTTGTGTTCGTCAATCTATTTGGCTTTATTTGTAGGCAGGCTGGAAGGACCATTGTTAATAATCTTCTAGAGGTTAGGATCATGTGAGGTTATAAATCTGCATAATTTTCCTAGCCAGTTACCGAAATCAGAACCATCGAAGATCGGAAGGGAAGGCACTAGAAATTGATCAACCGAGGAACACATGATTGTAGTTGCACTTTAGATCCTCTCTGCATATTGTTGGATCTTGGAATGACAAAGCTAGACTCTGATACCAATTGTTGGGTCCCTTGGGTGTAATCAGATCTAGAAGGGGGGTGAATAGATCCTTCCAAAAATAATGACCAATTAAAATCTCTGCTCACTAAAGCACAAATAATAACTAAAATGCACATGAGACACTTAGACACAATGCACAATAGATTTAATAGAAATAGTTCAAGTGAAAATGGCAAACAGAAAGTGCACAGGCGGTTGACGCACCCATAAACGTAGTTCAATGATTAGACTTGACAAGCTGTACAATAGTACTTGGAGAGGGGGAATTCTACCACCCAGAAAGGAATGACCAAACAAGGTCCCACCAGACCAAATGAGGCCCAGCTCCTATGAGTGACAGCCCCTTTGGGGCACACTAAGCCCAATAACTCACTCAGATTAAAGCGCTTCCTAGGCGACCTTTGGGTTCGAAAGTCTGAGCGTTAGGTCGATCAGGAGGTCCCTTCGAGGCCCCATGCATCCCGCCCGAGCCTTGTGCCTATCACTCAGGAAAACCCCTAGAGCCAGCGCTGTATGCTCGGACCGACTGACTAAGGCTTATCTATGCGACCGTTGCGTGCCCTTTAAGAGCTGGGAGATCGTGGGGATAATGGCGATTAATAGCCCTCGCGCCTTAATGAGCCCACGAAGGAGACGTAACCTCCCCTGAAACTCCTCGCCTCGTAGGGCTCTCACGTTCATGAGTCGCTATATAAACCTGGGAGACCCTCCTGCTAAAGGTAAGCACTGTTAAGCGATATCAACCCTAAGCTAGAGCCACTTCACTAGTTGCTGGAGAGGAATCTCGCGCCCTCATCTCCTCCCCCCTTCTCCTTGCACCAGAGCTTTGCCATAATCACTGACTTAAGCATTAGAGGGTTTTCCCTAGGGATTCATCCCTGGGCACCTCTGACTCATTTCCCACTTTGTAGTTCTAGCATTCGTGGTCATCATCATCAGCTCAAGCACCGCGCGAGATAACCCCTCTTCATCTGGCACCGTCTGTGGGAAACGAAGAAAGAGCCAACATGGTGCGAAGGAGTTCTAACAGGAGGACCACCGGTGACAAAGGGAAAGCTGTAGGGACGGAGGAAGGTGCACCTTCCCATCCTACGGGGAACACCCCATCACATGCCAGCAACCCGGCCGGTGACAACCCCCCACCCACTATGGAGAGGCAACCCCACACTGGGAGCGTAGACCCCCTCTAGACCCTTAACGTAAAACTGGATAGCCTCATTGATCTAATGAGGACCCAGGTGGCCAGGGAGGAGCATTCGCGACTTCCCCGGGAAAGCCCTCCTCGTGGAGATGCCACCTTACAAATCGCAGGGGGCCATTTTATCCTCTATGGACAGCGGATAATTCACAACCAGTCAGGTGGACCATCGCAAGCCCCACCCCCGGAGCAAGAAGCCTCCTCCACCCCGAGGAGGGAGAAGTCTGGAGCGTATCGGCCGCTCCTAGAGATTGAGGATCTCGAGGGGCATCAAGGCAACATGCAGGAACATCCTCGCAGCCCCTCTACCCAGTGGCAACCGAAGTTATCCCTCCGACTGTGAGACTTTGAGAGGCGTTTCGTAGACCAAGAGTGCGCCCTCTGTGCCCTGCAGAAGACCTCTACCATCGAGGATGAGGAGCAATCCCCATTTTCCGACCATGTCTTGAAGGCTGAGATCTCCCCCAGGATCTCACTTTTCACCTTCAAGGCATACGACGGCCTGGGAGACCCGACCGATCACTATGATAGTTTCGACGCACTTGGTTCCGAGCCCTCTCCCCAGGTAGCATCCATGATTTTCGACAGTTCAGGCGAGTATTCAAGGAGAGCTTCATCGGCAATGATCCTCCATAATCAGTAGCGGGACTGTTGGCCCTCAAACAGGAACTGGGGGAGAGGCTCCGGGCCTATATTAACTGATTTAAATCTGCAGCCCTACGTATCCCCCGCCTGGATGTTGTCTCAGCCATCATCGCACTGACCGGGGGCACCGCGATGAGAACCTGGGGCGCGAGCTGGTTCTTCATCCCCCTACCTCCCTCGCCGAGCTTGTGACCCTAGCCCTATGCCACGCCGAGTGTGAGGAAGTCCTCACTGCCTGTCATAGCACGACGGGCTCGGGATGGGAGGAGGACAAGAAGCGACAGTCCGAGCAAGGCTTCGGACATGGAAAAAGGTAGAACCGGGACGGAGACACTAAAGAGCCCTCTCAGAAGTACGAGCGGTACACCCCCTTGATCGCCCTCGTCTATGAAATTTACGAAGACATCAAGGGCTCGGGCCTTCTCCACCAACCCGAGCCCAGAAGGTAAAGCATTGCAACTGCCGCAAGCACTGTTTGTTCCATAGTGACCACGAGCACCACACCGGCGATTACCATCAGCTCCAAGACAAGATCGAGCGCCTCGTCCACCAGGGGCACTTATCCCGGTACGTGTTCGAGCACAAGAAGGATGTTGCCGCCCACGAGGAGATCGATAATATCTCCCACAGAGTCCACATCAACGTCATTGCTGGCGGCGCGGCATCAGGTGGACATAGCAACTGAGGAAGGAAGCGTCACGCCTAGCGGGGCCTCCGAGCCCCCTAAGGCCCCACAGGCAAGCGAACAACAAGCCTTGGTATTTTTCGACCAAGACCTAGAAGGGTTAGCAACCCTGCACGATGATGCCCTAGTTGTATCGGCTACTATAAACCATTGTAACGTAGATAGGATCATAGCTGACAATAGTAGTGCCCCTGATGTACTTTCTTATGATTGTTTCCTCAAGATGGGTGAGAATCCATCTAGACTCCGCCTGATCCGAACCCCCCTCTGCGGGTTCAACGGCCAAGCAACCTATCCCGAGGGAGCCCTGAGCCTGCCGGTCACCATCGGCACCCCACCCAAAACCGCTACGGTTATGGTGAACTTCATCGTGATTAAAGGGATGACGGCTATTAATGCCATCTTCGGCCGAGGTCTCCTCAGCTGAACGAAGGCGGTGCCCTCTACCTATCACCAAAAAATGAAGTTCCCCACCAAAAATGGCGTGGGAGAGGTCCGAGGTAATCAGGCAATGGCTAGAAGGTGCTACATAATCTCGGTTGAAGCCATGAGGCCGGAAGGGAAAAGCAAAGGGATTAAGGGATCCGAGGAAGGACCGTCAACATCCGAGCCTGGTGGCGAGTTGTTAACGGTCTTCCTCAAAGACGACCCGGCCCTAGGAGTCAAGATCGGAGCCGACCTCCCATCTGATGTTCAAGAACAATATAAAATTTTCCTTGCTGAGTATATCCAAGTCTTCGCATGATCTGATGAGCAACTTCCTGAAATTCCCGGGGAGATCGTGATGCACAAGCTCAACCTCGACCCGACGGTGAAGCCTGTCCAACAGCGCAGAAGAAAACACGCCCCAGAGAAACAGACGATTAGCAAGGAGCAAATCACCAAGGGGAAAGAGACTGGCCTCTTCCGTCCAGTCCTGTATCCGACGTGGCTCGCCAATGTCGTTCTGGTACCCAAAGTTTCAGAAAAGTGGCGAATGTGCGTGGATTTCACTAACCTTAACAAGGCCATCCCAAAAGACTGTTACCCACTACCAAGCATCGACCAGCTCGTCGATTGGTTGGTTTTCATTTTTGAAAGATGATGGTTATTTATAAAATGATCCTCGTAGCAAATGTATATTATATAAATGACCAAAGATATATAACATATATTTAAATGGGGGAGGTGGAACTAGGGGATGGAGTGGGGGAATCGGCATGGTACCAGATGGTACCGGTTCATCCCTGCTTGGTACCGAAACCAGTACCGTCCCTGCCTGGTACCGAAATCGGTATCGGTTTTGAATATTTTGGATACACCAGTTCTCCAATAAAACAAAAAGTGGGGAGTCAAGAGAATTCACATTACAAAGTAACTATGCATATTCCCTCACTCTGCCACAAATGAAAGAAACAAGAGAGCCCTCCATTCTAGCCTCCCTCCTAAAAATTCTATTGTTCCATTCATCTTGCAACGACCAAAGAGTGGCATGCATGATCAACCACCACATGATGCAGTCTCCTCTGATGGGCCACCTCCTTCCCCATGTCCCAATGAAGTGGTGCTCCTCACGCTACCGGCCAAGGACACAACGAGATTTACTAGCCAACTCCTCCCACACCTCCTGTAAGTAGGTGCAACTTACAAAGAGGTGGTCCAAGGTCGTATCTTCCTGTCCACAAAGATAGCAGGTCAGCTGGATCCTTGCGAGGAACTGGAGCAACTTGTCACGAGTGGGCAACCTCCCGTGGGTGATCCTCCAAGTGAGGAGCTTCACATTCAACGGAATCCGCGACTTTCAAACCTGAGAGGTGAGACTGTGGCGCACCCCTCTGTATAAGATAATGGAGTAAACCGACCTCACCGAAAAGATCCCCTCCCTACCCCACCTCTACATCCACTTATCCTCCCTGTCAGAATGTGGAGCGTAGGTGAGGAGGAAGAGTAACAAGTTCTCAAGTTGCACCATCTTGTTGATCTTGAGGTCCCTGCTGAAGGTCTATGCCCAAATGCCAAGTTGGGAGTCAAAAGCCTGGGCGATTGACCCCAAAGGGTCAGCTGAAATGGCAAATAGACTGGGGAAAGAAGTCTCCAATTTGAACTTGCCGCACCATCTGTCATTCCAGAAAAGACATTGGTCGCCTTTCCCTAGTCGGCCCCGCACCCTGGAAGAGATAATGTCCCTGCAAGACCAGATGCCCCGCCAAACGTGTGAAGTCTGATACTGAGGTGGTGAATCCATGTTCCAAATTCTCCTCCTACCAAAGTATCTCTGCCTGATAACCTGCGCCCACAGCCCATCATAACCTGACCTCAACCTCCACAACCACTTGCACAAGAGAGCCAAATTAAAATATCTAACATCCTTGATCCCCAGGTCTCCCTCTTCCTTGTTGGTAGCTGCCTTATCTCATTTTGATATCATGTCATCCCCTCCATCTCCCTCCATTCCCGTGCCAAAAGAATCTTCCCTAAATGGACTCTATCTTCTTCACCATAGACTTCGGGATCCAGAGCACGGAGAAGAAATAGGTAGGTAAGCTGTCCAAAACCGATCTGCACAAAACTAACTTGTCGCCATAAGATAGGAGTCTAGCCTTCCATCCAGCCAGCCTGGACTTATATCTTTGAATGATAGGATGCCAATCTGCGCACTGTAGAGCACCTGGGGATAGAGTGAGACCCAACTAGGAGATAGGAAAAGAACTTAAGTGACAACCCAAAATACAAGCAACCCTTTGAAGAGCCATGTCCTCTATGTTAACCCCAACTAATAAGCTCTTGTTGAAGTTAACCTTCAAACCAGTGACCTATTTCCGTAATTAGAGTTAAAGTTTCAAAAAAAATAATTATAACAAAAAAAATTTAACTCTCGTCGATCACTCTCTCTCTCCCCATTTCTCTCATTTCTTTCTCACCCTCTCTCTCTCTCACGCAACCCACTCTCCTTCCCTCTCTCTCGGTTTCGGTCAAGACGACAGTGGCCGGAGGCATGGAGGGTACCGTTGGAGAGGTCGTGACACGAGGATCGCGTTGACGCCCATCTTCCCTCGATTCGCGGAGCGTAGAGGCGGGTACGGGCGAGAGATCGACGTGACTCCATTCGGTAGTTCGGCACCGGAACGCCAGCCTCGTCGCGCAATAGGTAGGGGGATGGATTCCTCACTTCGCTAGGATCGCGATGGTACCCCACGCGTCACCATCCGACGTTGTTTTCCTCATTTTCTGTGCAATATATCATGTTAGTATATTTTAGCCTTATCTCTAGACATTGATTCCATGGGCATCATCTTTAAGTTTTTATGGCATGTATACCTGTAGAACTATCGTGTGGGCTTGGCAGGTTAGTTAGAATTTTGAATCCCGTCGATTTGGGTCGACCGGGAGGGGTTTCCATCAAGATTCCTCCATTCCCGTTGCTGTGGTAATGGCACGGACCCCCAGAGACCGTCTTGTAGTGCGCAGTCCACTCTAGACCGCGTAAGACCATTGGAAGGTCCAAAATGGACCGTTTAGCCCTTAGCGCGGTACACTCCTGACCGCCCAGTCCCTGTAAACAATAAGGCGGTGATGATTGAACAACCAACCCTAGTCCGTTCCAATCCCACTGTGCGGCGTGTCGTTTGACTGTCCCATGAACCCTTCATGCATCGAGCGGTCAGTCCCAAGTCATCTCGTCCATCAAATGGATGACCCCTGACCATCCTGTCCCCAGAACTCTGCATTGTATCATTGTGGGACGGCTCACTTAGAACCATGTTGGCCCATTGAGTGACCAGTCGACCGACCACCCAGTCACTGAGCAGCCGTGTCCCATCTTTTTAATTCATGTAGATTCTAATTGTTAGCATATTCATGTTATTATGCATTTAATTGCTGCATATTCGCCATGTTTAACTTATTTTATAAACTGTGGCACCTCTTTACATCCTGATAGAGTTACTTTCTCTTTCCTTGTGATGGAACCACTAGTCGTAGCCCTGTGAGCTTAGTGTCGACCTACTTGGGAGAGGTGGAGGGATAGTCCCATCACATGATTTTTAAGTTAGTTCTGTGGGCCTCGGTCCAACTGTAGCGTCCTGCGGAGGGGAATACTAGCTAGAGACCTGGCTCTAGGCACGAGCCAGTGTGTCCACACGTGGTCAGAGACTTGGACTGACACTGACAAGTGTTACTCTGACTAGTTACTTGATTTTGGTACTGTTACGCCTCTCGCTTGTCGTGTTCTTAGACCCATGAGTTGCTTGAGACGTAGTGTAAGCCGTCAGTGGACGCATCTGGTTTCTACTTTCTAGTGGTGACCTCTCTCCTTCTTTCTCTTGTCACTTGGTTAGCTGAGGTTTATTCTATTATTGGTAGATATAGCTCCTGACGCTTACATTTAATGTAAATTGGCATATAGTTAGCTGTTATAAACTATTTAGATAGGTTTTAGAGCTTTACTATAATTGGGCTTAAATTATGCTAATGCATGTTTAAGTTTAAATGCATGTTCTAATTGCCTTTACATGATTGCATGTTTAGTTGCGAGGTAGCGATCCACGTGACCCCTACTGAGTCTGGCTGTGACCGTGCCCCAAGAAGGATACTTCTTCTAGCCAGAATTCACATTTGCTAAACTTGGCATATAATTGACCACTATCAATATGAATTATTTCGCCGCAATGTCACCACCTTGGAAGACGCATACCATGTCGCTCTTGAGTTAGAGCAGTTCGAGGCGGAGTTTGCCTAGGGTTGATGCCGTATGTCGAAAAATGAGCACATGAGATTTGAAGTGGAGAATCAAACCGATGAGCTCAAACTGAAAATGGGACCTTTTGGCCTATCAGAGCTTCAACTACTGTGATGAAGTATAGTCTAGGTATAAATATATTACGAGATGAGTTTTTACGTTGTTACACTAAATTCTATGCTAACACAACATTTTCTTCATTTATAATAGTTGATTGGTGGGTAGCTATGAGTAGTATGGGCATAAATGGATTAGCAGGTATTGCTATTCGGGTTCTTAGCCAGACTACAGCTGCTAGTGACTGTGAAATGAACTGGAGCACCTTTAATCTTGTGCACACCAAGTTGAGGAATAACTTGAAGGCTCAAAGATTGAAGAAGTTGGTCTTCTACCACTACAACATGAGACTCAGAATAAAGAAGCAACAAAGACAACAAAGACTATTGCAAAAGAGGGCAGCTGACATTGAGGGGGTAGAAGAAGAAGGGCTTGCTAGTGAGGGACAATGATTTGGATGAATTATTTGATGAGCAGCATCCCTTGAGTGCACGGGTTGAGGCAAGAAGCCCTTTAGATAAACCTGCATTTGACCTCTCAGATCGTGCTTGGGCAAAGGGAGAGTCAGATGATGTTGGGCTTGATAGGGATGAGAATGATGAGGCAGAAGTGCTTGATGAACCACAATCTGATGTTCAGCCACCAAGGATGCCTGAGTCTCCTATTCCATCCAGAGCTCCAGAAACGCAAAAGCCAAAACAACCAGAAAAGGGGCCAAGCCAAGTCTATAAAAGAAAGTCAAACATACGAAATCGAGATGAGGGTCAACCCAAATCACCTCGTGTAGGTAGTCAATCATTTCGTAGGCGAGAAGATGAATTTGATGATGATGATAGATGAACAGGACCAGTATAATTTGGAGGAGGTGGTCTAGCTTTTTGGGTAATACAAGGTGCTAGACAAGAACAAGATGATCACAGTTATGATAGTTATGGAGGTGTTCAGTATTGTATTGGGACACTAGGGGTTGGGGTTGGGGCAAGCAAGACCATGGAGGGAGCTCACGCTCTCACTGGGACACTGGACCGCAAGATTATAGCACAAAAGCGCAAGACTCTTGGGGACAAAATGCACAAACACAAGACCAATCTCATTATGCAGGTTATTCTTATACTTGCATATATCTTCTAAACTTCTTTTACTTTTAATACAACTAGTGGTACTACTCACTTTCAAAAAAAAAAAGCAAGCTATTCATCTAAATGGGAGCCTTGGAGCCTGTAGAAGCCCACTAGAGATGAAGTTTGAAGAATCCAGTACCTTCTTGGGCCAATGGAAGGAAATGGCCAATGCGTTATTTAGTTATGGATATGCACCACCAAGGGACCAAGACCCACATTCATATGACCATTATTGAGAAGGTATGACTCAAATTCTCAATTACATATATTAAGTTTCAAATTTCACTGCACTAATGGTAAAAAAATGAAGTATTTTATGATTCTAAACTTTCAAATATATGTTACATTGTTGGATGTGTTCAATTATGTATGATTTTAAATTCTATCAACTTTTCATATTTTTCAAGGTTCTGATCTCCCTCCTCTTCCTTTTACAGGACGGGAAGAGGAGAATACGCATCTCTCTGTTCATTTGGGAGCTTTTTGTGCCTCGGCGCATTTCTGCGTTCGTGCTACGCACCACCACCACCAACAACAACAGTAGCGATGGCCGCCGTCACCTACGGCCCCCAGATCATCGCCAACCACGCCAGGTTCAGATACCTGGCGACCCCTCTCGTCTTCGGCGACTTCCCAGCGGTCGTCGGTTCGCCCTTCTTCCTGGGCATGGTACCTGTGGTTGAGGCCAGCTCAGCCACGTCTACAGCAACAACCACTGAGGGTGCCAGGCCCTCCACGTCAGCAACTGGCCGAGTCCGCTCGGCCAAGAAGACAACTACCGAGGGTGTCAGGCCCCCCGCTTCATCAACCGGCCGGGTCCGCCCGGTCAACAAGCCAGCCGTCGAGGGTGTCAGGCCCTCTCCTACTGCAGCTGGCCGGGTCCACCCGGTCAACATGCCAGCTCTTGGGGGTGTCAGGCCCTCTATACAGCAGCCGGCCGGCTTCACCCGGCCAACTCCCCGCAGACTAGGGGTGTCAGGCCTTTTGTCCCATCAAATGGCCGAGTTTTCTCGGTCAACCAGATCACTGTGGGTGCTGCTCATGCTCAACGGGGGCAACACCGTCACCGCAACAGCACCAGTTCTACGTCGGCCACCCTCAGAGGTGCGGTCCCTGCTCAACGGGGGCAGCGTTGCTGCCATAATGACGCCAAGCCTACGGCAGGCTTCGCCAGCGCCGCTCTTGCTCAACGGGGGTAGCGCCATAGCCGCAAGGGTACAAAGCCTGCAATGGTAGCATCTTGCTCCAGCAAGACTGTAATTGTCAGAGACATCCGCATCTGGCTCGATGGAGGCGAGCCGATCTTGCCACGGGACCGTCATGTCCCAATCATCCCCACCTCCAATTGCTTCGAACTCCTCCTGCAAGTTCGGGAGAACGGAGCGAAGAAGAAGCAGCCTGCCGTACCGGCGGCAACTCAGGGTCCCTTGCAGCGGCCCAAGTCACGAGCTCTCCGACCAAGGACGGGGGGCAACCCAGTGGAGGAGCGCCAGCTCCACCTGAAGAAGATATGGGTCACCAAGGAGGGGGCCCGAATCATAAGACGCACAAGGGCGGAGGAGCCCTTCCGCATGTCTGATCTTCAGCAAATGCGAAGTCCGACAAGCACTGAAGCCTCGGTCTCTCCGGGGATAACAACTCAGCCCCTACCGGGGCAATAGCGCTGAGGAACCGGCAAAAAGGTGCGGCTGACCTCCCCGTGGGCCAGTTCCATGCACACGGAGGAGGATCGCTCCTCTCAAGCTTCCACATCTTGAGTTTCTGTCTTTGACAGACTAGGGATGCCGCCCAAGCCGGATCGGCAACCACCCAGGAAGAAGCGGGTGGTCCAGATGACGAATGATTCTGTCAAAGTGTTCACCTGCTACGCCACCTCCGCCGACAAGCAGCCCGAGGACACCTCGGGAGAGCTTAACTAGCCTCTTCAATATTCGAGGAGGCCAAGGCCCGTGTCTCGAAACTTGGCGCAAACACAGCAGGTGCCGGCCGCTGGGACGTCTCAACCCAAATCGGCGCGACACGAAGAGCACCAGGAAGATGTTCATAGTGTCGATGAGAATAGCCACCCCCAGTACGAGGGAGATCTGGGGGAAGAAACTCAGACTCCCGTGTTGGAAGAGCTCTGACGTGAGAATCAAGAAGTCGGGAATCTCCCTGAGCGGCCCCTTTGTGGCCGCGCTATGGGATGAGTCCGTAGTATTGTTGGTTGACCCCGATGGTTCAACCATTGTTCATCTGTCTTAGGTCCGTGTCTTAGGATGGTTAGTCAGTCCGTGTCGTGGGTCTTCTATAGACCGCTTGGTGGTTTGTCGGGTAGGTCAGCCAGAGTTGACTGATCCTAGTAGTCATATCCTTGACCGCCATAGTTGCCTCATGGCCCTACCCCTGTCCGCCAATATCCCTGTCTCTGTATGCGTAGAGGCTTCCTCCTTGATTGCTTGGTTTCCCCTAGCGGCCGAGTGTTGGATCGCTTCTGCCCAGAGTGTCGTTTCCCGATGTTTCAATTTATGTTTGTCTTGGCTTGACCTTATGGTCTGCCCGTCACCGTGGATGTCTGTCAGCATCCTATGAGGGTCGGGACCATAATGAGATGGCCAGGAGTGCTTATGTATGGTGTCGTCGTCTGGTTTCGATCAACTCGGTGTGACCCAGTGGTTGAAAGGCGACCTTGTGTGTCTTGGCAGTTCTGTCCAGTTCGAGACATGATTCTAGATGCTGTGAGGTGTCGTCTTACCTCATTCTGCATATCCAGATGTGTTGAGGGTCCTCGGTGTTCCCTCAGGTCTCCGTGAGTCATTTCCTACGATGAGTCAGCTTCTCTGTCTTAGGATTAGACCGATTGGCGGCTTGTTCTGCTTTGTATGATGATCTTGACTCCGAGTCATGAGACTCAAGGATCGTTGTAACTTCAGGTCTAGTTGCCTTGTCCTGAGTCTATAGGGAATTTCCTGTGCTGCCATTGGTGTTTCATAGTACGTGTGATAGTGCTTCTTTGCCTGTCTGTACTCCAGCACTCGTATTTTAAGTCTCTATGTCTAGTGAGCCTCCACTAGTCATAGCCTTACGACACGTTACGGCATGTTGGCCCTTGTGGCAGGGTAGTTCCCGTTGTATGGTTTTTAAGCTAGTTCCGTGGGCCCCCGGTCCAACTGTAGCGTCCCGCAGAGGGGGAATACTAGTTAGAGGCCTGGCTTAGGCAGTGAGCCAGTGTGTACACACTTGGTTAGGGCCTTGGACGGATGTCGACGGGCGTTACCCTGTCTAGTCAACTGCCATTGTAGTTCCTGTTCTAGTTCAGCGTGTATCTCGGTCTCCGTCGTCCCAGGCATCCATAGAGAGGTACTTGTAGCACAGCCATTCTTCTAGTGATGGGGTACTTTCATCACGTGACACGTGACACTCGTGTTTCTCGCGCGTCGTGACCTTTCTGGGTTAGCCTTCTCTCGACTTTGCCAGAGGTCAGTATTGTGTCATGTGCACGATGTCCTAGTCATGTGTGTGTGTGGTCGTGTCTAGAAGGGCGTGCACGATAATCGAGTCGTGTATGCTTTAGGATCAGTCTTATTTGTCTAGGGCTTTTACCCTTTTTTTATAGGTCTTTGCCTGCTTGTTGTTTCATCAATGGATCAGTGACTCCTGACCTCGTCAGTTCAGAATTTACCCTCCCGTTGCATCCTGAAGTAGCCTAGAGAGCCGAGGTTAGTTCTGCAGTCGTGCTTCGCTCGGTACGGCTTCTTTTCCCTTTTCTTTTAGCTCCTCTACTCCTTTCGTTTCCAACTTTCTTTTACTGCTTTGTAGTCTAGCTTTTCCTACTTTAGTACTCCAATTGTTTTAGTTGTTGTTCCGTGTTACGACATTATTTTCTATTGGGGATTCGCGAGACCCCTACTGAGCCAGTAATAGACACATCAATCCCAAAGTCTTAAACGGGAAGGTTCATTGACATGGGTTTAACATGCTCTCTTTATGAAGCGGTGATAGGCAGATCTAGAGGGGAGGGATTAATAGATCAGCCCCCTTTTGCCCTTCTTTACGGAAATAAAATATAACACAACCCTAAGATCGGTTAAGCACGAGATAGATGAGAGTTAATAGACTAGAGGCATGGATGATGAATAGAATGTTCCTACCAAGCATCTAGCGCCAAATCACAATGAGAGATAAAACACACAACACAAGATTTAAGGTGGTTTGGTCTCTATCCAGAGACCTACGTCCACCCCTCACACAACATGGTGAGGCTTCACTAGTGCCAATGCACTACAGCTAATTCACAGCTACCAACAGAGAGACGACCTCTCACAAACTCCGCTACCACACAGCTTGATGGGCATAGCCCAAAACCCTCAGACTGGTGAGCACAACATCTGACTTCCTACACGTAGGTAGAGAAAAGAGGTACGAGTGTTTGTTTTGAAAAGAGAAACAAAACTGTAGAGGGAACAATGAAACAAAGAATGATAGAGGAACTCTATGGGAGAAGAGAACTCCTATCTGGAGAAGAATGGACGAGGCCTGGCTTCTTTTCATCTTTCACCTGGGTCATTACAGTGACAGCAAGGGGAACGCTAAATGAGCTCCCTAGCTTTCACTCCCACTGGATGATGCTGTAGATGGACGCTGTCCTGCTTGCTTTGAGATCTCTTGAGGTGGAAGAAGAGGATCTGCTTTGTCGCCCTTGTACCCGCAACACCAGGAGGGAGAGCTCTCTTTTTAGCTTGCTACCTTACTTCTCTTCTCCTCTCTTTTTCTCTCTGTCTTCCCACTCTATTTCTTTTTGGATCTGCTCTCTTTTTCATGTATTAGCAGCCCAAGGCATCTCTTACGTTGTCCACTATGAAGACCAAACCCAGAATGTCACATCCACATAATTTGATTTGCTTTCTTGGCACGGTTGACCTTTTCTTGTCGGTTAGCTAGTATGTGGGTAGGTAGGGAACTGTATCTACAATGATTTTAGCATATCAGAGGATGTCTCTACCAGATAATAACTCCCCTGACAAGAAGAGCATTCTGACAGCCTTTTTATGAGTGAGCGGATCCTCCAAGACCGGTTGCGGATCTTGGAAACTGGATGCTTCCGGTTATAGATCCATTTAGGATGGTCATGAACATGTCGACACTTTACTCACAGGGTGTCGACACATCCCATTACGATCTTGAAGAACTGTGGCTTCTGGGCAAAACAGGTCGACACTTCGATACGCAAGTGTCGACACGTTCGCCATCCTTGTGTGCGGAGCGTGCCAATGTGTCGGGACTTCATTGCAAGGTGTCGGGACATACGCGCCAGAAGTAGGTAAGGCTTGCTTCTTGGAACCGAGGTGTCGACACTTCCCATATAGGGTGTCGACACTTGGTGAGTCCAGAGCCCAGATAGAGATGGCTTCAAGTTGGTTTTCTTCTTGAGGTGTCGACACGTTGTGGGAGGTGTCAACACTCTTAGAGTGTTTGTCTCGTAATTGTTTAAACCAAACTTGTTAGATATTTTTCAAGGATGTAATAATGATTTATGGTTTGTTATCATCAAAATCAGGGGACACAATATTCTCCCATTTTTTGATGATCACAACCATGAATCATTATCTCCAAGCATTCATATAGCATTAAGCATTTGGGTTGAGGAATCATCAGACAGAAGAGTTGGGACATTCTGGGTTTGCTTTCAGCAGTGGACAACATTGGAGATGGGTGAGTCACTGATATACAAGGACAAGTGCTCTAGTTTAAAAGCTAGTAGGGAAAAAGGCGATGTGACAAAACATGGGAGATGTAGGAGAGAAGAACAACTAAGCTTGCTGAGCAAGAAACTTCATTCCTTGTGTCACTGGAGAAAGAGCAAGAAAGCAGATCTTCTTCCTCCATCTGAGGGGCTCTCGAGGCAAAGGAGACAACATTCCTCTACAACTTCATCCACTAGAGTGAAAGCTGAGGAGCGCACCTACCATTCCCCTTGTAGTCTCGGTGAAGACCCAGGAGAATGACAAAGAAGAAATAGGCTCCATCCATTCCTATCTAGATAGGAGTTTTCTTCTTCTATAGAGTTTCTTTGTCATACTCTGTCTGGGTGTTCTTTTTCAGTTTGGTTTTCTTCAAAAACACTCACTCTTATAACTATACCATACCTGCGAGTAGGAAGACAGACGGTGTGGTCACCGGTCTGTGGGTATTAGGTTATGAACCCTCAAGCTGTTTGACAGCAGAGTTGAGAGAGCTTGTCTCTCTGGTGCAAGCTGTTTGGCAGCGGAGTTGTTAGAGTTCATCTCTCTGTTAGAAGCTGTGAATCAGCGGTAGTGCATTTACACTAGTGAAGCCTCACCGTGTTGGGTGAAGGGTGGAGGTAGGTCTCTGGATAGAGACCGAACCACCTTAAAACTTATGTCTTGTGATTTGCATTCCATTGGGTACTAACGCCAGATGCTTGGTAGGAACGTTTCTGATCATCATCTGTACGTCTAGCCTGGTATCTATTATCCATCTCCCTTTTACCTAGTCTTAGTTTTAGATCTAGTTTTTCTTTTCGCATAGAAGGGTAAAAAGGGGCTGATCTATTCACCCCTCCCCTCTAGATCTGCCTATCACCACATAACATATAATTCTAGTGAGATGATAAGGAAGATACTCAGATCATTACCAAGTAGCTAGACACCCAAAGTGACAGCCATCGAAGAAGCAAATGGCCTCACCCAAATATCTCTCGAGAAGCTTATAGGGTCACTTATGGCTCATGAAATCAATATGCAGTGTTTGAGAGAGACCTCAAAAAATAGAAAGATGAACACTCTCAAAGTTGAGAAGTCAGAATCAGAACTAGACAATGAAGATATCTTTGTAGATTCTAATGAAGAAGCAGCGATGTTATCAAGAATACTACACAGTATAATGAGGAAAAAGAAGCTGTAGATGTCAGGATAGATCTCAAAATTTTAAAGAAAGGGGAAGCAGTTCAAAAATGAAAACTACCAGAAAGAAGTAGTTTGCTACGAATGCAACTAACCTAGACATCTGAGACAAGATTGCCCTAAGCTTAAGAAGCAAGCAAAACTAATGAAGAATAAACATCATAGAAAATACAAAAGACCCATCAAGAAAAAGGCAATGGCAGCAGCCCGAGACGATGAAGACCTCACCTCCAGCCCATCAGCCTCAGAGTCAGAAGAAGAGGCTAATTTGGCTTTGATGGCCAACAACAAGGAATGTGATCATGTAAGCAACTCTGACTCTAGCTCAGATTCTGATTCAGATTACTCTTTAGCAAATGCATTAGAAGAACTATATGAGAAGTTTAAAATAGTAAGCAAAGAACTAAAAAATCTTAAATAGGAACATCAAAAATTAAAAGAAGAAAAATGTCTGCACCATGACTCTTCGATTGCAGCATTGATTAAAGAACCCTAGCCACCAGCACCCCACGCCCCAGCCCCCTCTCCTACTGCATCTCAGGTCCACCCTCCATAGCTCCCAGCATCCACGACGTCCCGGAGTCACCCCGTCATCGCTACTCCGTCCCGTGGATCAAGAGGGCCGTGCTGCTGTCCTCTGTAACCCACCTGCAGCAAAGGTCAAGTTTGCAGTGACTACGCTGACCTCCAAAGTGCAAACCAGTCGAATCTTCCTTCTGGGAAGTCGTACGTCGTCAAGTTAGCTTCGTTCCAGAAGTGATCCCGTGGCGATCCGACCTCAGCACTGCATGCACCTCCCGTTCTCGTGAAACTACACCCAACTCAGGTCCGAACCTGAGTTCCAAATGGTAGCAGCTCCACTGCCCGCTCCGGGGTGAATCAGCCCGATCTCTCTTCAAGAGAGTTCTGATCCTCCGAAGCGCCAACGCACCAGAGGTTGTCCCACCTGCATTCGACATCGTCTCTGTCCGTGGCGTCCAAACTCCCACAGGCGCGCCAGACCTGGAGCCCCTGTTCTCCTAGGATGGACTGCTGTCAAGTCGGCCCCGACACCCCTTCTTCCTGTTGGTTTCAGTTCCTCATGTCTTCATCAAAGTTTCAGCCCCTGACGTATCGAAACCAACGCAACTTGCTTCGATGCGTTCTGATGTCAGCACAAGGAGCTCTGCCCTGATCTTTGACATCCTATCCTGTTGTTCACCTAGAAGCCCAACGCCGGCCGTCCCTGCGACAACGCCTAGAAAGTTAATCTGTCGGCCAGCCCCTTCTGATTCCTCGCAGACCTCCCAGTCAGTGACGTCCCCGTCCTGGTCCCGCTACATTTGGAGTTCGGCAGCGCCCGTACCGGTCGTCGCACCATTTCTGCGCTGACCAGTCCAGCCGACCAGAACCGCACCGGCCTGCTGCTGCGACCGCCGCTCCCACCCAGCGCCGTCAGCTCATCACCGGGCTTTTGAGCGACCATCAGCACCCTTTGGTCTTCGTCCAAGAGGTGGCTGCATCTTGAGTGGCCACTACAGCTCGGTGCATGGTTGTTAGCTCGCTTCCCCTTCCCCGCGATTCCCCCTCCTGCGCGAGGGTTGTAGTGTGTAATTGTTCGCCCCCACCCCGTGAACCCCCTCCTAGCATGGAGCGTAGTGCATGTACTAGTAGGTACGACATCAAGCCTCCCCGACGCAGCATGTCCGCCGGGTGCGCACGCTCCCCGGCTCGCCATCATCTCTGACCGGAGCCGATCCTTCGGACGGCTAGGTACGTGCGTCCGCCACTCCACCTGCTTGCTTAGTATTAGCTCCGACTGTCGCGCCGCGTGAGGAGTGCCAGGCCCAAATTCCACGATATGAGAGTTCTTGCTGTCGGTGAGAGAGTGCACACCAGATCCGATCCCCTTGGTATCGGTCCGCCAGGTTGAAACCGGCGCCCTTCACTTATCCACGGGTGGGTCACCACCACCCTCTGCGCTACTCGGACCGTGTCCGACCCCGTCGCGAGCCACAGCTCACCAAACCGTCACTACGTGCCCTGAGTGGAGTTCGTCGCGTCCGTGATTGTTAGCTTGTCATAGGATGACTTGCACTCAGTTGATTGCTGGCTTAGGGTCCCGCGTCTCGACCGGGTTCGTCCCGCGTCGGATAGCCCGACTTGAAGATAGCACTGGTGTGGGTTGTAGATCGCCAAGGTGGTGTTCCCCACTAGCTCTAGGTCTAAGCCTAGTTGCCGAGGTACTCTAAGAGTGGTGCTTCGAAGAGCTCTTGGTTGCATCACGAACTTCTCAATAGGCAAGGTGTTGAGGTAGAGGTGCCAATCATCACGTGTCTTCTTGTTCGCCGTCCGGCACTCAACCTATGAAGAGAACCCAAACGCACCTCCAATAAAGAATAGAGGGTGGCTCCCGAATATCTGGCTGGCTGAAGATATGTCCTCCTTGGGTAGGAAATTAAGTCTTACTCCCATCCAACACTCAAGGATGATCATTGAACCAAAGAGTGGTTCTCCTAGGGAAGCTGAACTAAGGCCTTCATAGAGGTATGAAAGGACCACTTGAGAGATGGATAAACTCCACCACAACCCACTAATGATGCTGAGATTTTGGATATCCAAGAGGTAGTCGGTGGTGGAGAAAAGAAGGGCCCCGCACAAGCAAATCAAGGTAGCTTTGGCTATGGCTTCAAATCTCCCGCTCTTGTTCTTAAAATAAGCGGTTATCCATTGGGCCATAGGTATCAAATGGATATGGCGTGGGCTGATCATGGTCCTAACATCCTTAGGATTGTAGATGAAATCACCTAAAATGAGTGATGGGTCTATCGGCTCAACCGTGTGACACACTAGATCTTCATCCCCCACTTTAGTCTTAGGAAGGGCTAGGTAGATCTCTACCTCCTCTAATAGGACTGTGGCTTCAAAGGTTGGGATGAAGAAAGTGTGTGTTTATGGGTGCCATAACTATACAAGGGTTGAAATGCTTGACCAATCCAAGGATATTTTTTGAAAATTCTTTCCTAGAACCATTAAGGGGTGTAGATGCCATGCCCTTAGGATTGAGAGGACCTCTAAAGGGAGTTCCTTGATCATGGGAGCCACCCACTTTAGGTTGGAGTAGCATCTTGGGCCAGGAAGAAGCTAGAGAAAAAGGAAAAAAGAGAGGGAAAAGAGAGGAAGATCATAAGAAGAAGAAAATTCAGAAATTCATAAAGTTTTGCATCAAATTGTAACTTACCTCTCTTAAGAAACTTGAGCTCAAGTGTTTGGGGATGAAGGTCAGCTGTTGTACCTCCCCATGCTCTTACTTAGCTGCCTTTGGTCTGGTATAGACCATCTCTCCCATGGCACTAGCTTCAAAGCTCCTCTTCATGGTGTTTTTGAAAGATTTTGATGAAATTTCAAGGCTTATAGCAGAGAATTATGGTGAGCTGTGAATTTTGGGCTTGTTCCTACTTATAGAGGCTCAATTTTGGTGTTGGAACATTAGTATTAAGGTTGGGTAGCCTTATCCTAAGTTAGGTTCAGTTCTAGTACAGTTTAGACATCCTTTCCCTCAGGTTCGGACTCTCACGAAGAGTCCTGCTCGGATTAAACACAGTTTCTGCTCTAGCGGTCTATTGTAAGATCGCTAGAGTCGTCTTCGTGGTCCAAACTTAGACGGTTTTATTCTTTCATCCACCTCCCTCTCTCTGTCCCCTTCGCGGTTGTAGTTCGACCGTTTGTTGTCTTTGGCGGTCTTACATTAGACCGTTTGTCAGTTTTTTTGCAAGTTTTAGTTAACTCCTTTTTCTCTCTTTTGTGTCAGCCCTGCTGCTCTCTGTCTCTCTTACCTAAACTACTCTGTTAGTCCTAGGGTAGAGGTCAGTAGGTCAGCATGATTGCATTCACACTTTGCACAACAAAATAAACAAAAATAACAAAAAGAGTTTCATTCCATTCCACTAACATAAGTAATGTACAAGTAAAGAAAAAGAAAGAAAGGAAGAGTACAAAGTCACTCGGCTAGTCTATCTCTCGGGCCGTCACTGTCGCCGGTACCCTCATGTCTCTTCTCCGGCAGGCCCATAGCTAAACTGCCCTCCTCCCGGTGTCATCTCCTGTCTGCCTCCTCGTTCCTCTACTGAACGGAGGAACTAGTAAGGAAGTCTGCCACCGAACCACTTTGTGCACCCTTCTGTGCACCGCTCTGGGAAGCACTCCTCTCGGGTCCCCGACCTATCATTTGCATGGCCTTCTCCATCGTCCGCAGCTCAATCTTCAACTCAAAGATCTGGCATCGAGCCTCCCTCGCCTCAGTCCGGTAGTGCTCTAGGTCCGTTGTCCCGGTGTGCAAGCCCTCTGACTCCGCCCTGGATCGCTCTAGCTCTGCCCGAATGACTTAATGCCAACACACAAATTCAAAAAGTAATGACCTTGCTCCGATGTCCCATCAATTCTCTCCAAGTTGAAAGAACTTGACCCTGTCGAGTGAGGGGGTGCTGTCGCTCGGGTACCACTCTAATAGATCTAGATCTGTCCTCTGTAGCTCTGCCTGGATGATCCAAGTGTCATCTAACATAGGCCGTCATCTCCATTGCACCCGGTAGTGCTGGTACGCTTCACTCCTAAACGTCATTTGCTCATCCAGTATATGTTCTATTTACTCACGATGCTACTAGAATGAGGCTAGTGGTGGACACTCAGGGGTGGGGCCACTCTCAAGGGGAGGAGACGACTTAAAATGCTCACTAGGAATCACCACGCCTAAAGCTGGCATTATAATCAGAGCACAATAACATCTACATAAGAGGAATGCACAAGGATATAGAATAAAAAATCTAACTTTTATTGAATAAACAATCAAAGTTTTACATGACTTTTGCCTCTGATGACCACTAGACTCAAATAAAAAGAAAATTACATGATCTTGACTCATGACTCTTGAACTAACTAAGGCTTTCTCTCGATCTTCATTCGCTCTCGGATCTGTCACTTGAACATTCCAAATCCGACCGGCTAGTATTTCCTGAAAAGGTTGACAAGTAAGGTAATGAGTACACTTGCCCAGTAGGTGTCTTCGTATCAACATGAAGGTAATATTTAAGTCATTAATATTTTAGCTCTAGAAAATAAGGTAAAGGAAAAAGGTGATAAAACATGTGATAAAACACAATAAGAATACAAGTAACATGATGTGATCAAGATAAGATATATCAGATGACATACTAGCATGATCAAGCAAGAATATAATTTGGCCTTTCATGTATCAAGAACGCACTTTCACTTTTCACTTTTCATAATCATAAAGGCCATGCACTAGAATTGTCATGTCCCGTACTCTATACCGTCGAGGTATTGTGCACTTTGGCCTACCGCCCTCACGATTTTGTCCCTTTCTAACAGTGATCGACTCCAGAACGGGGGACTTCCCGGGTAGGTCATCCATCTCAGTACTACTCCCCATTAAACACATTTAACTTCAGAGTTCTTAACAAGAACTGAGCCGATACTTCAAAAGATGCCTCGATGATATAGAGTACAACTTAGCTATATTTGAGGGTGTTACAATCTACCCCTCTTATATAGGCGACGTTCTCGTCACTGGGCACACATAGCATGCAATCACGCAATCAAACCCCTAGGTAGGTAGGACTCTAGAGGTGACCCCTACATGCTCAAGAGGTGGCTCCCACTATATAGCACTTTGTCCCATTACGGGTTCAAGAGGTGGCTCTTATAGCGCATGGCACTTATCTCCCACACTTTCGACTGGGGTATAGCTCTGATACCATTTCGCCATGCCCTTTACTCTATACCGTCGAGGTTTGTCCATTTTGGCCTACCGGCCTCACGATTTTGTCCCTTTCTGACAGTGATCGGCTCCAGAATGGAGGACTTTCCGGGAGGTCACCCATCTCAGTACTACTCCCCATTAAGCACACTTAACTTCGGAGTTCTTTTCAAGAACTGAGCCGATACTTCAAAAGGCATCTCGATGATATGGAGTACAACTTAGCTATATTTCCTATACTCTATACCATCGAGGTATTGTCCGCTTCTACCTATTGGCCTCACGGCTTTGTCCCTTTCTAATAGTGATCAACTCCAGAATGGATGGAGGACTTCCTGGGCTGGTCACCGATCCCAGTACTACTCCATATTAAGCACGCTTAACTTTGGAGTTCTTTTCAAGAATTGAGCCAATACTTCAAAAGGTGCCTCGATGATATAGAGTACAACTTAGCTATATTTGAGGGTGTTACAGAGATCTTCCTGACGAGTGCTCACCGAAACTAGTGCTCACTCTGGGAGTGCTCACTGGGTGGTAAGGTCACCGGAGGGGACCGCTCTCAGTGTGTAGGCAGTCGCTCTCTTCTTCTCGCAGTGCAGCAGGGTTAGTACTCTATTCTCTTGGGCAGCATAATAGCAGAATGAACCACCGTGCCCTTCTCTTCTGTCGATCTCCCTTTTATAGGGGGTTATCCTGGAGCGAGGAGCCTCATCCCTAGCTTCTGATCATCTCGTCAAGTGGGAAATATTACTCGAGGCCTACGACATTTCTTACCAACCTTGCACGGCCATCAAGGGACAGACTCTCACAGATTTCATCACGGAGAATTCCGTCCCACCCGAGGAAACATCCTAGTCAACATCTGACCACGCTTGGGACTTGATCGTGGATGGATCCTCAAACTCGACCGGCCATGGTGCCATTATTCTTCTCAGGTCCCCAAAAGGAGCAGAGCTACAATACGCTCTGAAATTTAAATTCCCGGTGTCAAACAACATCTTCGAGTACGAGGCCTTGATCTCTGGGGACAAGATGGCGCAACGCCTGGGAGCCGAGCAAGTCATAATTCACACTGACTCCTAGTTAGTCGCTAGTCAGATCAACAAAGACTACGAAGCTCGACAGCCACAAATGGTCAAGTACCTTTAGCTAGTGAAGGAGATGGCCCAACTTTTCGAGAGTTTTCAGTTGATCCAAATAACTCGGGAAGAAAATTATCGGGTAGACACTCTCTCTCGCCTCGCCTCCTCTATCAGCCCAGAAGGGACCCAATCGATCCTCCTTGAGGAGTTAGAATGGCCTAGCATGGAGACCGAGCTCATGGATATTGTACGAACATCGTCTAACGACTGGAGAACCCCATATGTAACTTGCCTGTGTGATTTCGAGAGCCCACCAATTCTCGAGAAGCAAGAAGATTAAAGCATCAAGCTCAACATTTCATCCTCCTTGATGGGGCCATTAATAGAAGATCCTTTGCCGACCCCCTCCACAAATGCCTTGATGCTCCAGAAGCTTACCATGCAATTGAGGAAGTGCATGAAGGCATATGTGGTGTGCACCAAGGGGGATGGTCGATTGCAAGGATCCTGTTGTAACGAGGCTACTGGTGGCCCACTCTCTAGCGTGATTGCTTGACATATGCTCAGATACGTGACCGGTGTTAGTGGTTCGATCACTTAATCCACCAACCAGCCTTGGGACTTATGACCCTGACCAAGCCTTACCCCTTCGCTCGATGGGGGATCAATATCCTAGGCCCATTTTCCATGGTTGAGGCTTAGAAGAAGTTTCTCATCATAGCCATCGACTATTTCTCCAATTGGATCGAGGCTGAAGCTACTGCCAAAATAACCTGAAGCTACTGCCAAAATAACAGAGGCCGTAATTTGGAGCTTTGTATGGAAGTCAAACATCTGTCGCTTTGGCATCCCCTGATTAATTGTGAGCGATAATGGTCGACAATTTTACTGCGCTTATTTTAAGAATAAGTGCACTGACCTACATATTGGCAATCACTTCACCTCGGCCGCCCACCCTTAGGCTAACGGACTGGTCGAAAATGCCAACAAAATCATCATCAAAGGCATTAAAATTAGGCTCAAAAAAGCTAAGGGCAATTGGCTTGAGGAATTGCCTAGCGTACTGTGGTTGTACCGAGACACCCCAAGAGCTGTCATAGGTGAAACTCCATTCCAACTGGTATACGACATTGAAGCAATAATTCCACTAGAGATCGGTAGTCCGTCCCTTCAGGTGATTCAGTTCCTGCTCGAGCCAAACGAGCAAAGTTACTAGAAAACTTGGACCTAGTAGACGAAATGCATGAGATTGCAAGAATCTGAGTTACGGAGTACCAGTGCCGCATGACTCGCTACTACAATGCTCGGGTCTGAGATAGACTATTTCAACTGGTAGATTTCATCTAAGAAAAGCCAAAGCCTCTTAACCACTAGATGCGGTTGCCGAGTTATCGACGGGTTCGGGGTGAGTGTCGGGTGAGTCGGCCGCCAATTACGGCCCGTTGGAGTTGCGAATTATGCTTGCTAGTAGATCCAAGGTCATGTCACATTAGAAGGGATGAAGTCCGTGCACATTTAGGTGAGGTCCATGCAGATGTACAAGCTTTGGAGTGAAGTCTGTCCAGGTTTTAGGCAAGTCCGTGCATATGCACGGGGTTAAGAGACGAAGTCCATGCAGGTTCTTTTTAGACAAGGGTGAAGTCCATGCATGTTTGCACTAAGTCCATGCATATGCACGGGGTTGAAGAATAAAGTCCGTGCACGTTGTGCACGGGGTTGAAGAACAGAGTCCGTGCACGTTGTGCATGGGGTTGAAGAACAAAGTCTGTACATATGCACGGGGTTGAAGAATAAAGTCCGTGCATATTGTGCAAGGGGTTGAAGAACAAGGTCCGTGCATATGCACGGGGTTGAAGAACAAAGTCCATGCACATTGTACAAGGGGTTGAAGAACAAAGTTTGTGCATGTTATGCACGGGGTTGAAGAACAAAGTCCGTGCATGTTGTGCACAGGGTTGAAGAATAAAGTTCGTGCATGTTATGCACGGGGTTGAAGAACAAAGTCTGTGCACGTTGTGCACGGGGTTGAAGAACAAAGTCCGTGCACGTGGGTGAATCGAAGTCCATGCACGTGGGGCCAACGGCTGAAAGAAGGTCTGTGTACATGGGCCAAGGTCAGTGCATGTGTAGGGAGAGTCAGTGTAGTTATGAAGTATGCAAGGGGTAAGGTTGGTGTACATGTAGACTAAGGTCAGTGCACATGGGCTAAAGTCAGTGCACATGCAGACTAAGGTCAGTTTACATATAGACTAAGGTCAGTGCACATGGGCTAAAGTCAGTGCTTATGCAGACTAAGGTCAGCGTACATGCAGACTAAGGTCAGTGCACACGGGCTAAAGTCAGTGCACATGCAGACTAAGGTCAGTGCACATGCAGACTAATGTCAGTGCACATGCAGATTAAGGTCAGTGTAGGGTCCATGCATGTGAGGGCCAACATCAGTGCTTGTATGCAAAAGGGAACAAGGTCTATGCAGGGTCTGTGCACATGGGGCCAGGGGCTGTGCAAGGTCCGTGCAGGGCTTGTGCAAGGCTTGTGCATGCGGAGGTATGAAGTCCGTGCATGGTCTGTGCACGTACAGACGGGGTCCATGCACCTATAGGCCAAGTCGGTGGACATGCGAGTAGGGTCCATACAGGGTGAAGTCGGTGCATGTTTTGAGCGAAGTCCATGCAATGCAAGGTGAAGTCAATGCATGTTTCGAATGAAGTCCATGCAATGCAAGATGAAGTCAGTGCATGGTCTGTGCATGTGGGGACCAAAGTCTATGCATATATGCAAGGGGGAAACAGGGTCCTTGCAGGGTCCGTGCACATGTGGGCTAAAGTCAGTGCATGCACATGCGGTCTGTGCAAGGGCTGTGCAAGGCTTATGCGTGCAAGAGGACCAAGTCCGTGCATGTTTGCATGGGGTTGGAGATGCAAGGGGGATGAAGTCCGTGCATGGGTTGCACGGGGTTGAAGATGCACGGGGTTGAAGTGCATCGGGGAAGGCCGTGGGTGTGCCGGTGAATGACGGGGGAGAGCGTGCCAGTGAAGAGGTGTACCGGCGAAGGGTGAACTGGCAGGTGTGCCGGTGAAGGGCTTAACAACAACAAAAGAAAGGGGGCACCGCTCAAGGAGTGTGCCGATCCCTTGGCCAAGGGCCGACGCTTTCCACCTTGAACACCCTCTCACAGGTTCCCCTTGTACATAGTAAGGCAGAATCGAGTTTGAGTCTAGGTTAGTCTATAGTGTCCTCTTCCTCTCATTCAAAGCAAACTAGGGTTCATCATGTTCCCGCACATTACCTCAGCCAGGTGGCTAAGAAATGAGCGCAATTGTGTCAGGTCTCTAGTTTCAGATCAGCACCCATTCCTCTAGGGGCAGTTGAAGTAGAATGATCTTCATCAGATGATGGCCTAGGGTTCTATGTTTTAGAAGAAGATGATGATGATAGAGAAGAAGAAGAGAAGCAGCTGGATGATTGACCTAATCCTATAGCTCCCTTCATCGACAGGACTAGGAGGTTCGATGAACCTAATGTATCCGTAGATGAGTCTACCAAAGAAGTTAATATCGGCACCAAGGATAATCCAAAAATCATCTTGATAAGTGCCAATTTGGGGAGTGAAGGAGAAGCATCTCTTGTGGCAATCCTCCATGAATTCTCTTATGCTTTTGCCTGGCCTTATGAGGACATGTCAGACTTAGATCCCTCACTGGTAGAACACTGCATTGTCCTAAAGCACGAGGCTAGAGCTGTCAAACAAAAGGTAAGGCGACTTCACCCGAAGCTCGCACTCAAGGTTGAATAAGAGGTTGATAAACTCCATAAATCTAAGTTCATTAGGATAGTTTTATACCCATAATGGATAGCCAACATCGTCCCTATCATGAAAAAGGATGGTAGGGTCTGAATCTACACAGATTTTTGTGATCTTAATCATGCTTGTCCAAAGGACGATTTTCCTCTTCCACACATAGACGTCCTTGTAGACAACACTGCCGGTTACGAAATGCTATCCTTCATGGACGGCTTCTCGGTGTATAACCAAATCTGCTTAGCGAAAGTAGACTAGGAGAAGACCTCTTTCACCACTCCGTCGGGGACCAATTGCTATGTTGTCATGCCCTTCGGATTGAAAAACATGGGAGCCACATATCAAAGGGCAATGATCACCATCTTCCATGACATGATGCACGTTCACATGGACGTATATGTGGACATTATTTTGGTTAAGTCCAAAACCAGGAGTGGCCATGCCGTGGTCCTCCGCACAATTCTCCATAGGTGTCAGGAGCACCAACTCAAAATGAACCCTAGGAAGTGTATATTTGGGGTATCTTCAGGCAAGCTTCTAGGCTTCATAGCTAGTAAGAGAGGGATCGAGATAGACCCTAACAAGGCTAAGGCGATTGCCAAAATGCCGCCTCCAAAGAATATCAAAGAGGTCTGAGGTCTTATCAGGCGCTTGTAATTCATTCAAAGATTTATATCTCACCACTCTCAATGGTGCAAGGCCTTTTATGACATACTCAAGGGTGAGGCCAAATTCACATCGAATGACAGGTGTCAAAAGGCCTCCAAAGACCTGAAGAGCTATCTCCAGAATCCTCCTGTCCTGGCACCCCCAGTCCCTGGTCGGCCTCTTCTACTCTATGTGTCCACTGCGGAATAATTTATCAGAGCCGTCTTGGCCTAATACGACGATGCAAAGAAGGAACGAGTAGTCTACTATTTGTTAAAACTATTTAATGAAGTTGAGAAAAAATATACTTCCATGGAAAGGACTTGCACGGCCGTCATCTGAGTCACCCAAAAGCTGAAACACTACTTCCTAACACATGAAGTAAAGCACTTGGAGTGAATGGACCCAATCAAGTACTTGCTAGATCGGCGTCGCCAAGTAGCCCACCCTCGCGTGGGTGGCGATGATGATGGGGACATACGTGACAGACGCCATGGTTTCTGGAGTGCTGGATGCTGTGGAGGCAACAGTCATTGACGGTCACCGAGCATGGTCTGACTGTTGGAATGCGAATTGGGAGCTGTCGATAAATGCGCGCGTGTACCCCCCCTCTACCTCCCCTGCAAGGACAGGAAAAGGGGACCACGGCTTCAGGGCTGGCACAGACTTCTCTTTAGTAAAAATAAGGAAGGCGGGAGACGTCCCACCAGGAGTGACATCCTTTTTGTTCGCGCGGGTTCCACATGGATTTGATGATTGGGATGAGGGAAGGAATAAAGCTGGAAAGGGAAATATGAGAAGTTGACATATCTCGGGTATCCCCCCCTTTGTAGTCGTATTCCTCTCAATGCGGCACCGGGCACTCACCTTTTACGGAGAGTCAAGAGGGAATCGAATGGCACGAGATGTTTTCGGGGTTAGGATAGCTAAACCAGGGTGCAGGCGTGCCAGTCGATTTCTCGACAACCACCCATGCAACCGAAGGTTGACTGGGAAGCGTCGCCAAGACGTGACACGTGGGCTCGGGTGGTCGAGCGACATGTGGAGGGAAGGGAGGTTCCATAGGTGTGAGTGCACAGGCGATTGTGGAGAATCGTGTATTGGACATCTTTCCCCACCAACCGTAAGTAGTCGGTGTTTATTTACATCAGATTGAATCTGAACACCTTCGTTCCATGCTGGAGAGAAGTCTGTATATGTCTGAAGCCATGGATAGAGGGCCGGGGGCATTCCGCAGCTATAAGGGTGCATTCAACGGGGAGATGTGATTTACTAGAGTTGGAGGTACTGGACACACACTGGGTGGTGTGGAGGAGGGATGGCACGGAGACATGCATTCAAGCGGTAACATGTTTCATGAGAGCCACGTGGGCTTTACAAGTGGGCCGAGGAGGCCAAATTACAGCTAGTGCAAGCCGCGGGACAATTCTGACACATGGGTCGGTCCCTAGGTCAATGCATAATAAGACAGATGTCTGTGTGCTTTTACAAAGGTTCTCCACGAGGTGAGGGACTTGCCCAACTTGCCAAGGGAGGACTAGACTGGATAACAGGGGTAGAGACTGGTCGGTGCTTGGAGAAGGGCCAGACGCGGCTCGGGATGAGCAATCAGGTATGGATCCCAAGGGATGAGTAGCTTCATACTGGGAAGTCAAGGCTAGTCCCGAGAGTATGACTTCTGGGCCAAGGTCTGATTTGCTCGAATTAGTGGGCAGAGCAGCTAACGACCGGCTCAGTACGAGCAATGGGCATGCGTCCCCGTGATGGAAGTAGATGCAGCATCACGGCGTACGTATAGCCATCGCATGTTGTCATATGAGGGCAGACCTGAGATGTGGGTGCTTTTGCCATTGTCATAACGCCTTACATGTGACGGGGAAGGACTTGTGTGAGATGGCTAAACACTGTACGAGGGAAGTGTGAGTGACATACCCTCGGCGTGTGTAAGCTGATTAATAAGCCAACTACGCACACTTAGCTCCTTGCGTCTGTTGCTGGTGTCCGTATGCCTGCGTCTGTATGTCTGTGTGCATGCATGCCCTTGCCCCTTGAGCTCCTAAGGGATTTTTATAGGGGAATATGAAAGGTCAGGGAGGGTTTAGGCAGATCAAGTTGAGGGCCAAACTTGGTCTGGGTAAATCCTAAGAAAATTTTAGGGGGACCAAACCCAGCTACCCTAAACTAGGGGCATTAAAACTTGAAGAATTATTTTGGGATGTCAGGGTCTCACCGGGGATCATCAAGCCCGCAGCTGATATAGACTGTCAGACAGTCAAAATATTGAAAACCATGGAGGTCCCCAATCTTGATGGCCAGCCTACCATGTTTTATGTGGCCAAGTAGCAGCTTGCAAAAGGGAACGATGATTGCAGATTCCCTGAAGAGATGCAAGATCCACTTGTCACAATTATGGGACTTCCATATATAATTGGTCGTGCGGTCAAGTTGGCGAGGAAGCAGCAAATTCTCTTCTGTCAACCCTACAGTCAGAATAAAATATTTAAAGAACTATGGTATCCACCAAACATGTACAAGAGACTGCTACAGATTACTCAGCACCCAGGGCTGGGTTTCTCTGTTGAAGATTGCCCAGAAATAGACATGACCACCATCTGCACTGTAACAAGTGAAGACCCCCTAGAAGCAATTTATGATGAATACATAGGGGACTATGAATTAACCAAGCCATCAGTTGAATTCAAATGCTCGAGCCCTCTTCGGCCATGGGCGTACAATGATTCACAAGGGTCAGAAGCTGAAGAAAACCATCCCGCCCCTAAGGGCGTCCCACCTACAAGTCGGCGCTTAAGCTGCATAGAATCTGCATCATCTGCATCAGTGTTGTTTCTCCAGCCTAATAAACAGCTAACCGGCACAGAAGATGACAAAGTTGAAGGCCTGTCGCCAGGCGAAGGAGGGCAAGAGCATATCTGCGAAGCCTTTGAAGTTGAAGAAGACGACGAAGGCTTCATCGACTTATAGTCGGCTCCTCTGGAAATTGAAGATGGCAGTCAAGCTACAGTCGATGAATTAGTCGAAGTAAACCTCGGCATGGGAGATGATCCCAGGCCGACCTTTCTTAGTGCCCGCTTGCTACCTGAAGAAAGGAGGGAATATGCGAAGCTGTTCCAAGAATTCTAAGATTGCTTCGCTTGGAATTATAAAGAAATGCTAGGCCTCAGCCCTGCAGTTGCTCAACATACCCTGGCCATTAACCCAGATGCCGAGCCCGTGAAGCAGTCACCTCGGCGAATGAGGCCAGAATTAATAAACCAAGTGTGCAAGGAGGTCGACAGGCTAATGAATGTCGACTTCGTGCCTGAAAATCAATATACTACATCGTTGGCCAATATTGTGCCTGTCAAGAAGAAAAACGGTGAAATCTGGATCTACATGGATTTTCGTGATCTGAATAAAGCTTGTCCGAAGGATGATTTTTTGGTGCCCATCACCAAAGTAATGATCGACACTACAACTGGCCACAAAGCATTGTCCTTCATGGATGGCTTGTCTGGCTATAACCAAATCTGGATTGTGGAACATGACTGGATCCACATGGCTTTCCGTTCGCCCAAAGGGATATTCCACTACAAACGAATGCCCTTCAGCCTGAAAAATGCTAGCGCCACATACCAGAGGGCGATGAAAAAGATTTTTGGCAAGTTGCTCTACAACAAAGTCGAATGCTATATTGATGACTTAGTCGTCAAAACAAAGAAAAGGGAGGACCACCTGGTGGACCTCAGAATTATATTTGAAAGGTTGCGACTGCATGAACTAAAAATGAACCCGATAAAGTGTACTTTTGGCATCTCCTGCGAAAAGTTCCTGGGCTTCATCGTTGTTGTGCCCCTGCAGTCATTAGTATATCATGGTTTTGATAATGGCTAACACTATAAGTCATTGATGATTTCCCACTGATAAATTGTTCTTTATAGTTGTTGCCTACTTTATTTCATATTTCAATATACTCCACACACACTTTTTAACCCTTCCGAGCCCTCTGGCTCGTGGGCGGCAAGCCAGGATTTGAATGGTATCGGGTTCTTTTCGATATCCAGATCTTGGGTCGTTACAAATGGTATCAGAGCGAGTGTGGTGGATGTACATGAGAATTTGAGATAATTACAGTGATCAGAGCCTATATGGTCCAGTACAGTCGGCAACTAGCATAGGGTTTTGTGCTTATTTACCTCTTGGTTTCTCGCGTTAGAGCTTGAGTGCACTGAGTTGGAACTATGGAGGCGGTTGCCATTCTGTTGGAGTGCTGGCGTGGGACCTGAGGAATGAGATGTAGAGCTTCCTTCCCCATAGGTGATGGCCTTGATTATGCTGCATTAGGCAGAGTTGCTGTCAGGTGCGAGTCTATGGTGTTGCGTTCAAGGAATTTGTAGAGAGGTCAGGCAGCTGGTGAGGATTGTTCGTGGTTAAGTGGCCGTGAGTGTGATCTAAGGGAGTTAATGTTGAGTTTGGCCATTCCAATTCGAGGTTTAACCAGCCTCTGAGGCATCAAGATCATGGTTCGAGATGGTGGAACGGACGTTCCGATTGAGGGTTATGCTCGGGCAAGTGGAGGATTTTCCTAATGAGCTATTAATTGTCGAGCCTGGTACTCTCATCGTACTCTGTGGCGTCAGAAATGGCATGTCAATATCGATTATTTTTGCATATTTCGAGGTAGGATTGGGCAGAGTTGTCCCAGTGTCATTTAAGTCTTGCACTTCTGCATGTGAATGGACTAACTTACTCCTGGCTTTGGTTTGAGATTGTATGGCGGTGGCTTGGTTTGTGGCCCAGATTGTGGAATTTGGGGCCATTACACTGCTCTTGGATGCATTATGCGAGGCAGTAAATGAGATGTGAAGGTTCAGCGGCAAGTTCGGGACTCGAGGATGAGCGTCGGTAGGTGCCGATTATGGTTCATGTTGTGGCTCTTGGTGTGATGGTCCACGCGGCAGCAGCTCAGGAGATAGATATTTTTGAGGACCCAAGTATTGAGAATGGATTTGGTGTGTTAGCAAGGACGGATTCGAGAGAATGATGTCTGGTGGCCAGAGGTGTAGCAGCCTTCGAGCCTGGCATTTTTGGTGGTTTTCTTTGCTCCTCGATAAGCATTTTGGCGTGTTATTGGTTCCAAGATCAGAGGCAGGCATAGGAAAGGAGCGTGTGGTAGCAGCTAGCTCAATCGCTATGGCAGAGTTGATATACATCGAGAGTGTGATCTAGAAGGGGGGGATGAATAGATCACTCCCAACTTCTTCTTCTGATGGAGTTTAACCGATGAAGGCAGAAACACAACGACTTTATCAGCTTTCAGGTAGCCCCGTCCAAACCAAAACAACAAATAGTGCTCGAAGAGATCAGACTAAGATGAAGCGATGATCGTGACAGCTAGAGACTAAGGATCAGACTCTCACAAGCATGTGTGACTTATTGTTTGAGCTATGACTTAATATGCCTCCTGGGCAAAGCGTAATCACACAAGCAATCACAGAGCCAAATAAAACAAACCACATGATATGGGACAGTGGATTTTTTAGGTGGTTCGATTGCTACCCACAATCTATGTCCACCCCTTGCTCACACCGAGCAAGGATTCCTAGTAATAAGCAATAGTAACAAGTAGACTCAGTTTGCAACAAGATGCTGGCTCACAGCTTGAAACCTGTATTTCAGATTTTAGACCCCCGGACCCGACTTGGGAGAAATTTAAAGTAAGTGTATTTAGAAAATACACTTTTGATCGCTGGGGCCAAACCGGGTATCCAATTTGGATTCCGTCAGTTCTGACAAGTCACTTTCATCTCCCAGGAATGACAGGAATGATCGGCACGCCGATCCTACCTATATTTCAGATTTTAGACCCGACCCGACTTGGGAGAAATTTAAAGTAAGTGTATTTAGAAAATACACTTTTGATCGCTGGGGCCAAACTGGGTATCCAATTTGGATTCCGTCAGTTCTGACAAGTCACTTTCACCTCCCAGGAATAGTAGAAATGATCGGCATGGCGATCTGACCTGTCTTTCAGATTTTAGACCCCCGGACCCGACTTGGGTGAAATCTAAAGTAAGTGTATTTAGAAAATACACTTTTGAGCGTTGGGGCCAAATCGGGTATCCGATTTGGATTTCGTCAGTTCTGACAAGTCACTGTCATCTCCCAAGAATGGCAAGAATGATTGGGACGGCGATCTGACCTGTATTTCAGATTTTAGACCCCCGAACCCGACTTGGGAGAAATTTAAAGTAAGTGTATTTAGAAAATACACCTTTGATTGCTGGGGCCAAACCGAGTATCTGATTTGCATTCCGTCAGTTCTGGCAAGTCATTTTCATCTCCCATGAATAGTAGGAATGATCGGCACGTTGATCTGACCTGTATTTCAGATTTTAGAGTCCCGGACCTGACTTGGGAGAAATTTAAAGTAAGTGTATTTAGAAAATGCACTTTTAGATGCTACGGCCAAACCGGATATCCGATTTAGATTCCGTAAGTTCTTACAAGTCACTATCATCTCCCAAGTAGTGTTGGAATGATCGGCACGTCGATCTGACTGGTATTTGAATAGGAGGCCCCCAGACCTGACTTGGGAGAAATTTAAAGTAAGTGTATTTAGAAAATACACTTTTGAGTGCTGGGGCCAAATCGGGTGTCCGATTTAGATTCCGTTAGTTCTAACAAATCACTTTCATCTCCCAAGAACAACAGGAATGATGACATGCCGATCCAACTTATATTTCAGATTTTAGGCCCCCGGACCCGACTTGGGGGAAATTTAAAGTAAGTGTATTTAGAAAATACACTTTTGATTGCTGGGGCCAAACCGAGTATCCAATTTAGATTCCGTCAGTTCTAACAAGTCACTTTCATCTCCCAGGAATAGTAGGAACGATCGACACATCGATCCGACCTGTATTTCAAATTTTAGACCCCCGGACCTGACTTGGGAGAAATGTGAGTTAAGAACTTACTTTCTTATTATCTGACCTTTGTATATGCTTCATGTAAGCGGCTAGATCAATGTGTTCTTTTTGATTCCTGGGTTCTATGGTGGACTTCTAGGATTTTCTCTCGACCATAGGGCTTATTGACGCGTGGTTCAGAGGTAACTCTTTCAAACCTCCGGACAAACAATCAATAGCCAGCAAGGCCAATCAGCCTGTTAAGAAATCAATGACATCTGGGTGACATAGTGCATAACTGCATATCTCTTCAGTCTGTTCTGGAGTATGACTGAAGATGGTCTGAACCATGGCTCTTATATGGCTCTTATATCTCTTCATGTCTCAACAATCCTGGGTTGCGGGGAGAATTCAGAACCTCAGGAGATCACTGCTTAAATTGGTTGAGACAGTAGAAATCTTTTTCTGATCTTTGGTTTCATCAGCGGCACATCTCTTTGGTGTTTTAATTTATTTCTTACATCATCATACAGAGATATATGCCTACGCTCTCTAATTAAATATGCGATTCAATATATATATATATTATTTCACTTGAGCTAGTGGTGGACGTGGATTTGCTGGAGGTTGCATCAATCGCTCCCATGCTGTATCATCGCACACATAAGATGTGTCTCCACCCCCAATGATGAGGTATTCATCCAAATTAACTTCCTCATCACGTCCTGTCGCTGACTCGTCTCCAACCATTTGCACATTGATGTCATCTCCATCCCCCACTGCTTGTTGCACAGTTGCTGCGAGAAAAGTATTAGGTCTAATGTCTCGCCTAGTTCTTCACCCTCCTCGTCAAGTTTTGTCTCACCAGGCTCAGTTGTGGTTCTTACAACCCATGAAACCATAGGGTTATCATCGTCTCGCAAGTACACATCATCTGTTGGGTCGTAATCTCCCTCTCCTCTCCTTGCATTCATCTGCACATGCTTAACCTTTAGCTTCATGCTGTAATGAACATATACCATTTTGTTAAGCCTTCTGTGTGTTAGCCTATTTCTAAGCTTAGTATGTAAGAAGGAGAATGTCGACCAATTCCGCTCGCACCCACTCGAGGATGATGTTTGTGATAGAACTTTCATTGCAATCTTTGTTAATGTCGGTGCACTTGCGCCGTATTGAGCCACCACTCAACTGTTATTAAGGCAGATGATGAACATTATAATAATTATATGAAATAAATACTGACCGAGCTATAGAATATTCATCGTTAAAGTACATTACCTGCGTCAAGTCTGTCACGGCTGGTAACGGCATTAGGTGTCGTAAATGAACAAATTGTCTCTATAAATATTTTCATATGCAGCATCGAAAAAAAATAGGTACATAATTGTTCTTCATGTCCAAAAGGGTCAAGTAACCAAATATATCTCATTTAACGCATGAGCAGTGTTGGATCTCTAGTTTTGATGATGACATACTGTTGATATTGATAAGAGATGATAGACTAAGTTTCATTTGTGGTGAACACGTACATAACAAATAGATCACAAAATTCAAATAGATGCACAACTACAATGCATCGATGCATCAGGAGTGATGCATCGACGCATCAGGAGAAACCTAGTACAATGCATCGACGCATCAGAAGTGATGCCTCGACACATCAAGTCAAAAGCTCTCTCAAGCCCTCCACACCAAAGGTCGTGTCTTCAACTACACCGACGCATTAGAAGACTGCACCTACGCATTCAGCTCCATGGTTGGATTTGATCGTTAACAAAATTGAAACGATTCAGTGATGCACCGACACATCAACTTCATGCATCGACGCATTCAGTTCTCTACTTAGATTTGATATGAAACAGTATCAAAGTAGTCCAGTGATGCAACGACGCATCAACATCATGCCTCGAAGCATCTAACACAGAACCAACTCTGAGAGTCAGTTACGTCTGCACATCTGAAAGCTGCCTCGGCCTATTGACCCTACACGTGATGACTTAATGAAGCCATGTGATCTCGACCTCAGTCTTATGGCATGTGATCCTAGGCCACGTGGCAACCCTTCAAGACAACTTCTTCTAAAAAATATTCTCATGGCCACCTGGGCCAATGGAATTCAGTTCTGAAGACCTCTCTCATGGACACCTGGACCAATGAAGATTCACTCCCGAGGATTAAACTAAAAAGGAGAAAATCCCTAAATTCCGGGATGATATATATACGCTCTTTTGCCTCTTTCGAGGAAGGTCAAAGGTGGTTAATTGTTCATTGGACCGGCCCCGGGCCGTTTGAAAGTCAAGTCACGGGCTCACGTGAGGTTCGTACTCGAGCGCGGCGATTGTTCCAAATTGAGCTGATTTATTAAGTTAGCTTATTAAATGATTTATTGGATTATTCGAGCTGAAATTTCGGCAACATCTCCCCATCCCAGAGGATTGTCGGGGAGAAACGGGGAATACTCACGTGGCGGAGCAACCCCTAAGAGCCGGGTGGCACAACGGTGGTCGGTAAACCTGAGTGGATAGAAAAAATCCCGAGGGCTAGCCTACTAGGGGCACCAAGTCCGTGGGTGGAGAGTAGATGGGTAAAGCGACCCATGGTTGGAGTGAAGGCCCCGAGGGCTAGCCTGCGAGGGGCACGCGACCTGAGTCAGTACCACGTCCAAATCGGGACGACCGATAAAGAGGGAAACCCTGAGGGCTAGCCTACGAGGGGCACCCATCTCAAGGCCACCATGAAGTCCATTAAGGACTATGGATTTCAGTCTGTTTGGAGTTAATCCATGTGAATATCCACTCATTTGCCCGTAAGAGACTCATTACTAATAAACGACCCCTATGTGGATAGAGTAGTATCACAGCAAGGCATTGGGGAATGTTCCACTCTCCCCAGTTACCAAACCTCCCTGAATAGACGGTAATACTGCACAGATGTAGGACATATTCGATTAGCAGACTGACAGTGATATCAATAGATATATGTACATAGATATGCATATAGGGATTAACAGATTAGCAGAGTGATTACCAAGCTGACGCTCAAGCGACAGTGATGCAGAGAAGCCAAACACTAAGTCTATAGGGGCGCCCTCACCTCCTTCGGTCCATGATTGGGAACAGAAGGGTGACGAGAGGTCAGCCTCAGGATTGATTAAGGGGGTACACCCACGGACATCTCTAACAATAAAATCTTCGATATTCAATTGGGAAGGAACCCCGGGGAGAGGAGAAGTTACCGTAGCCCATAGTGTGTCAGGGCGTGTTCGATGTCAGGGGAGACAACCACGAAACCTGTTCGCACAGTGAAATGATTACGTACGCAGACAGAAAGAGAATGAGACCGACGAGAGAAGATGACCACGGTGCCAGGAATAATCACATTCATTCATTCTTTGCACAGGTCATTAGAGAGATGTGCACGTGTGCACATCACCCTCTACGGCGCCAGCACTATTGCATGGCACCGTATCAACGGCCACAGAAAGAAAACTTAGTTAGAGGGGGAAGCAGGGGATAGCGAAGGCAGATAAATAACATCACACATTTTATTAATTAATGCTCTCGAGCATCCCATTCATTCCAACCCTAGGGAAAGGAAATACAGACTACATCTACGGACACCAGCATTGTCACTCAGTCGTCATCAATGTCGGATGAGATAGAGGGTTACATAGAGGAGTTGTAGAAGCAAAGATGGAATAGAGAAGGTGAGAGGGGGGAATGGGCTCCTATCATCGCCTTCCCCTCCTCCCCCGTTTACATTGCAGCTAAAGGCAAGCGAGATGAGTGAGGAAAATGATGGGAATACACCATGACGACCCACCTAAAACCAATGGAGCAGTGCTTTCCTTCTCCGGCGATGGGAGCTTCGATCAGAACTTAGAATGGTGGTGGTAGTGGAGAACCAGAAACCCTTCTTCCCCAAGCAACCCCTTAGACTCCTCACTCTGATTGGTGGCCTCGAGCTCCTTCCCTCCCCCTTCTTTTCTTTTTTTTTTGTTGTCTCCTCCCCTTTTTTGGCCAAACAAGTGGTGTTTATATAACACCAAGTTGATCTAGTGCCATGGAGGGCGTGCCGAATTCAGTGGCACCAGGGAGAAGTGTCCCCAAAGCATTTTGGCACGTCGGATTTGGTGGCGCTGGATTAAGGGGCGCCGACGACCTTTTGTGCGCCTGTTTAGCTTGTTCGCTCGACGCAGGCTAGCCGATGGGGCCGAGGATGGTTCCGAAAGCCCCCGTTGACTCTTCCTCTTGCCACTGTCCTTGGAAAACCTTGACGGGGCGTTGACGAAGCTCTCGGCAGGATGAATGGCCTTAATCAGAACTTCGTATGTGTTTGGCTCGAGCACGCGGGTTTTCTGCTGATACGGCCTTCGGCACTACGACCTGTGCTTTCGGCTCGGCCTAACTCATGCTCGCAGCCTCCTTGTGGGATGGCATGACATCTGGAATAATTTTGCCCTGATTGGGTGATCATTCGGCCACTGACAGGCCCACTATAGTGAGAAGCCGAGCCCGTGTCGGGTGATTGGGACCTTCTACTGACAGAGCCTCCGATTCCTTGTTAAGAAGGGCCGATGGCATTCTTCCTCCTCAGGAGAGTCTTCATTCAGGTGGCGGGCCACTGGGTAGACCATCATCCTTGGTCAGGCAATGGGTGTAGTGTATGCGGCATGACGAAGTCAACGTCGATTTATTGGGCAGGCTTGGTCGCACTACTGGTTGGTTGTAGATTCATCTTGATTCTCCTAAGGTAAAGTCCCCAGCGTTCATTCCAGGTGACTCGAGGCTCTGGCAACTTGAGAAGTCGTTAATATGTTGATCTTTGTCAGGTTTTCTGCTTTAGCAGGCCGTATCATTCATCTTTGCAGCTTGGTCGCCGTCGATCATATTTTGAGTGCCAACAAAGGAAAAATGAGAATAACACTAAACTAATTTTATTGCTCCAAAAATTAAACGTTTATAAGGTGACAAGAAAATAGAAAATTATAACCCCAGGCAAACTCTAACTAAACAAAGCATAAAGAGATAGAGGTGTAGAAATAGCCATGAAGAATCACCGTCATCCATGCCCTTAGGCCTTGGAGAGTCGCCTAACCTCTGAGGAGACGCCGCCGTGGGAGAGACTTAGAGAGCAGGGTTTATGGAGAGAAAATAGGGAGAGATGGAGAGAATGAAATAGAGAGAGGTGAGAGGGCAATTAAAACAAAGGATAAATAGAAAGAGAAAAAATGAAATTAAGTGGGTGTGTGCGTGGGTGTGAGTTAGAGAAGAAGAGATGGCGGTGTAGAGGGAGGGGTCGAGGCTCTGCTACGTGAGGGAGAGACAGCCGGAGTGTGTGTGTGATGAAAGGGATAGTGCGGTGGTGGAGAGGATGGAATTGTGCACGAGCGTGAGGGTGTAGCAAACAGAGGAGAAAGAGTGTGGGAGTGAGAGTATGAAGGGAGAGGGAAACAATGGGGGCCATCCGGTGCAAGAGAGGGGGGGCAGGAGAGAGCTACATGGGTACGTGTGTGTGGGTGTATGAGAAGCGAGAGACACCAGTGAGGGGGAGGTGGCCGGTTACAGAAGAGGGAGAGATGAGAGACATAAGGGGAGGAGCACGGGCAGAGGGTGGAGTGTGTGTGTAGAGGGGGGAGCACTGTGATGCAAGCTTCGTGTGTGGGAAGTGTAGAAGGAGATAGGAGGCCGTAGTGAGAGAAAGGCCCCGGTGCAGACAACAGAGAGCCGAAAGGGGAGGTCACTACGTTGCCGATGTGTGCGGATGTGCAGTGGGGGGTAGCGTGGTTGTGGTGTGAGTGTTGTAGTGCAAGTGATGAAGAGAGGGAGAGAGTGCAAAGGAGAACATGAGAGCTCAGAGGGGGGGAGAAAAACAGTGCAGGGGGATGTGTGTGTAACAGAGAAGAGAAAAGGGAGTAGGAGGAAGAGGGAGAGGAGAGGGTTGTGAAAGGGAAGAGATGGTTGTGGTGCAGAGAAAGTGGGGTAGGAGGAGAGACCGATGGAGGGGAATGAGGCGCCAGCGGTGCCCCTGTTCCAAACAGGGGATCAACGGTGCTAGTTTGAGTGGGAGAGAAAGAGAGATTGAGAAGAGATGGGGTGAGGGGTTTAAGGAGATGTGAGGCTGAGGAGCTTGGCAACAGTGAGGAGGAGAAGTTGCAAGCCCACCCAAAAAAAACTACCCAGGGGAGAAGGAAATGGTGATTTCATAGGGGCCAAGGGTTATCCGCCATGGCCAAGCTGCACCTGGAATTTGCTTGGGGTTACCGTCCGCTTTCTTGTCATCGCCAACTTCCCATGCAAGCTGCCATGTCCCCATGCCATCACCATATCTACTGCTCCAACTGTCATTACTTTTGCTGCAAGCTGCTCTTGCATCGCCACTACCGTACGTACACTACATGTTGATCACTGTATCTTGCTAGAGCATGCCGCGTTTCCATGAGAGATCAGTGTTGTATATGTGATTTTGATGATTACAAAATGACTGTGTGAACCTGTCAGAATAAGAGAGTCACATTAGCATCATAAGCATATAAATTGCATGTAATTAAAGAGTCTGAGTTTAGAATCTTACCGAGGTGTAAGGTATAGTGTCCATGTCATCCTAGATCCCTCGGATCTGTCTCCGAAGGGCTCCAGTCTGTCGCGGGGTTGTCCACCATCTGGCGATGGGCAGCAGCTCGGGGTGGGTCTCCTTGCCTCTCCCCAGCCCACGGAGTTGCACGTAGGCCCACACCGGCATCGCATTTCACCAAACATCAGCATATAATCGCATATAGGAAGCATAAAGGAAATTGCATAACCAGTTTAAGGGTAGAGTCGTACCTGGAGTAGAGGTGAGAAGCCACCGAGCATCATGCGTCGGCTGGTAGAGCTCAATGTGTCCAAAAGGAAGGTGAGGGTTGCCGCTCCCCACGCGTAGTCGCCTACTTGGTCCATGTCCTCAAGCAGTGGCAGGAAGCAACAGCTGATCATGTCTGCTCTCATCACGAATAGTAGTCATCCAAAAAGTAGCATCAGGAACCATCTCAGCACTCTGTGACCCTCTGGTCTAGGCTCTGCCACCACCCTCAATCGGGCTCGATCTACGAGCCTCTGTAAACGCTACTCAGGTAGCTCCCCAATCACTATCCCCGCACGCCGGAGCCCGAGGATATCCTGTAGTGTCGCCCACGTCAGCATCATCGACTGATGCTCCGGGTGCAGCAACTCGAGTCCAAGAAGCTCCAGGGCCATCTCCCGATAGTCGGGGTAAGTCCTCCCGCTAATCGGGGACCCATGCACGCACAGGCCCGTGATGCCTACTATGTCCTCTAACGTGGGGACCATGTGGCCCCACGGGAATAGGAATGTGAGACTCACTGGGTCCCAGCGGTCGTGCAGAGCATAGAGTAGTAGTGTATCAAGTCGACTGACCTCAATGCTCAGGAACTCGACGAATCCTATCGCCGCTAGTCTCTCCCGCTGGAAGTCAGGCAGTGCAATGTACACTGCTCGGACCTGCAGCCAGGAGATCCGAGTCCTGCACTTTCCCTGCATACATTTTAGGTTAATTGCATTCGTTATTCATTTCTCATGCATTTCATTAATTGAATAATTCAATAAGCTAAATGGTCACTCATGGGCCATTTGTAGCCTTCAACGGTTGCCCTCCAACCATTTTCCAATAACTCCTCTCAGAAGACCACGGCCATCCAGGGACCGCTTTGTAGGATGGACGGCCCACTGAGGACCGTCCGACTTTCTTACGTCCACCCTAGTAACGGACGGTTCATGGCCATTCAACGAGCCCACGGTCACTACCTGACTGTGTTACTCCCCTCTCAAGCTCCTGATCGTTCGAGGTTGCGCGGTCTTTTCTTTAACCGTGTAGGTGCCCACGATCTGATGGAGATCGTTCTATTCTAGACGCATCATCTTCTGAACGGACCTATATGGACCATCCTGGATTTACACGGTCTTCCCCACATCGTGCTCTTCCCCAACACCTTGTTGTTTCAAATCCTTTTGACCGGCCACCCATGGGACGTGCTATGATTGAGCGGTTCTATATGAACCGTGTGGTTTTTTTGAGCGGTTCCTGTTGAACTGTTTTGCGACTGCCTTGCCTGATGGCATTAAAACCATCCCCGCCGGCAGTGAGGGCCCATGGGGCCTCCTAACCGGCCCTAAAGGGGTCGTACACCCCTCTTCTACCCTTCTAAGCTACATGCATGGATTAAAAGTGAAATAGGGGATCTCTCTCTCTCTCTCTCTCTCTCTCTCTCTCTCTCTCTCTCTCTCTCTCTCTCTCTCTCTCTCTCTCTCTCTCGGGCTGCCTTGCAGCCTCCTGAACGGCGCACACCCGCAAGACCATTGTAGCAGTGGATATCAGTATGCTGTCTCTAGACGTTGGGCTTCAGCCCGGTGAACAACAGAACCAATAACATCCAAGAGAGTGGCGACCAGCTCGGCTCGTCATGGATCCGCTTTCGTCCTGCGTCCCTACAGTAGACCATGCAATACATAATCTTTGGTGGGTTTTATCTTCTTCATGAATGATATCGGAAGTTTTCCCTTCTCAAGACTACCAAATTTGAGAGCTTCTAAGTTCATTGACACGTAGATCTTAAGAAAAGAAACGTCTTGAATGTTACTCTGTATGTGCTTGGCGTGCCGACGTTCTATCAACTAGCGGCTTTCGTCTCTAGTGTCAATCTCTACGGCAGCATCGCCAGTGGCAGTGTCAAGGGCGGCTCCCTCACCGCCTATATGGTTGACGTACGTCGACAACGGTCCTGACATCATCATCTATGTCTCCCCCAACGACATGGGCGACAACTTCATCGACTCAATCGCCATCCGGTTCTTCCACGTTGTTACCGCGGCATCCACGCCGTCTACCCGAACGGCCCCTTTGTCCCTCACCGTGTCAACAAGTCGCCCCATGTATCCTCACCGTCGTCGCGGGCTTCGTCGACCGTCAGTTCATCTCCCATGTCTCCCTCGGCAACAACCGCCAACTCCGAGTTTTACTTCAGCGACAACAACAGTTGGATCTCAAAAATTTCTTGATTTTTCGGGGCTTGTGATCTTAGTGACCCATATGACCGACCTTGCTCCGGCCGGTGTCTCTTTCTGTGCCAAGGATGGAGCCTTGGCTCAAAGCACAGCAATCCTCTTACGAAGTATTTTCCGATGACCGATCGACGCCGGACAAACCCACCGTCAGACTCGGTTGCCACTCACTAAAACTTGTCCGACGTCGGTCATCGAAACTTACTTCCTAGTAATAAGATGGTGCCTTGACACAAGACTCCATCCCTAGCATAGAAACAAACACCAAAGCAAAGCAAAGGTCGGTCATATGGATCACTAGGATCAGAACTCATGACAAATCAAGAAGTTTTGATATTCAAATGCTATGGACAATGAAGTAAGACCTAGAGGTGGCGCGCGTTTGTTGCCGAGGGAGATGTGAGAAACGAACTAGTCGCCGATGGAGAACGTGACGGTGATGAGGAGGATATAGGGGTGGTGTTGCTGACGGTGAGGGATACAGGGTCGTTAGAGAGGAGATGACGTCGATCGGGACCCTTCTCGACCGTGGCCTCGAAGGTGGCTAGCTAGAATGTCGGCATCGTAGCAGTCATGCTCGGTGAAGACCTTGTAGGTAGCGGCGCAGGCGGTGCGGGAGCCGCCGCGTTTGGCTGTGCTGTTGGCGATGCTAAGGAGGTTGACATCGGACTTGATGCGGCCGCTGGTTGATAGAACATGGGCTCAAGTTGATATAAATCAGCATAAATGTACTTGCGGTAATTAGCAGTCATCTGACATATGTCTTATTGGGCTGAACGCCTGAACCAGATTTCTCTCTCTCACAAAACTAATGATGAAAGATTAAAGAACACATAAACTACATTAACCAATCGAGTACGGCCTCTTCAAAATAATTAGCTCCAAAGACGAAAGTTTAGTAGTCCTTATCAATGTTTTGAAACCTAGTGTGTACTTTTGACATTATTATTATAGAATAAAGTGAAGTTTGGAAAAAATTTACTTGTGCAATTACTTTGGTGTGATTATCTTGCGCTCTGATTTCTTACTTGCGAGAGGCTTACCATGCCGGCTGTTCACGTTCCCGAATGTCATTCCGCTATATTAAAAAGCTCGGGACATGACAGTTAAAGTGGTATCACAGCATAGGGCTAGAAGTCCTAGGAAAAAAGTCATGTCATAGGCTAAGTCCAAGGTTAAGGACCCACACCTATGAAACCAGGAAAGAAACTCCTAACCGCGAGAGAAATTGGGTAGAATCTAGGATGAGATAGTAATTAGAATTATTCCTAAGGATAATTCTATTAATTCCAATAAAGTTAATGAATCTATTTCCTTCTCAGGTACCTTAATCTCACAATGGCCCATCGTGTTGATTGGGGAGGAATGCAACAAACTGTTGTGGAACTCACTCAAGCCTTGCAAAATATGGCGCAAGCTGGTGCTAGGGTAGGACCTGGTGACCTTCATCGAAATTTCTGAAGCTTAAATCCTCCACGATTTTCGAGTTCTTCTAATCCCGACGAGGCAGAAAACTGGATCGATGAAATTAACTGTATATTCAAGGTTATGCAGTGTGCCGACCAAGAAAAGGTTTGTCTTACTACGTTCCAGCTAAACAAGGATACCCGTACCTGGTGGAAGTCTATTCCAAGACCACCTACAGAAGCACCACACACATGGGATGGATTTCTGACTCTCTTTCAAGCTAAATACTTCTCCGAGCATGTCAAGGAGAGGAAGGCAGCCAAATTCATGTCACTTCATCAGGGGATGATGTCAGTGGCAGAATATGAGTTACAGTTCTCTCGCCTAGCACACTATGCTCAGCACCTAGTGAGCACCGATCTTCTGAAAGTAAATCACTTTATAGATGGGTTATGCCCCATTTTTATCCAACAACTTGGCCCACAGAATATTTCGACCTATGCAGAGATGGTCCAACGGGCACACCTATGTGAACGGACCTTGGAGAAGTGTCGATAAACTCAAGGGTAAAGTGGAGGAGCCGAGCCGAAGGTCTGATCGGCGAGGTAAGAAGCTGAAAAAATTCAGCATTACCTATAATTCTCGGGATAGCAAGAAGAGATCCCAGAATGAAAACGGCAAGGATGAACACTGGAACAAGAAGGTCAAGGAAGAAGAAGATAAGCAAGTCATGGCGGCTTGCTCGTTTTGTGATAAATTCGATCATGCAGCCGAAGAATGCTGGAAGCGCTTGGGCGCATATCTCAGATGTGGAAGTTGGGAGCACTGTATGCCTGACTGCCCTTTGATGAAAGAACAGCCATCCACGAGGAACAATGGTGGATGAAAATGGCACCCTAGATTAAATGCCATAGTAGAAGATGAAACAACAAAGGAAGGAGAGCTTATTGAAGGTACAATTCATATTCACTCCCATCCTACTTTCGTGTTATTTGATACAGGTGCTACTCATTCCTTTATTGCTAGTTCCTTTACAAAAACTTTACCTATTTCACTTGTTCCCTTACCAACGGATTTAACCATAGTTACTCCTCTAGGGTCGGGAACGGAATTGGAAACCTATTTCCCCAATAGTGAAGTTACTATAGAGGGACATAATCTTCTTGCTAATCTAGTATGCCTTAACATGGAAGGGTATGATGCCATCGTTGGTGTGGATTGGCTGGTAGACCATGATGCCTATATAAATTATCACAGTAGGATAATTCCCCCACCCCCTCCGTTCTCTCCCTCACTCTCGCGGCTCACTCTCTCCCTCCCATTTCTTGCCCTTTCTCTCCTACCACCTCTCCAGCGGCCGACGGGCGATGGTGGTGGGCAAGACCAGGGGACGGCGAGGCAACCAAGCGACGGGGACGATTGTGACAGGCCGAAGGTGGTGGCATGGCATGGCAGCTTGCATGAACGGGGTTCATCTCGCATGAGTGAGGCGATTTTCAGTGGGTTTTCTTCACAAAAGGTAGGGGGCAGACCCACACTACTCTTCCCATGTTTTGAGTGAGAGAGTAGGGTTTACCCCTTTTCGAGGAAATTTCATGTTTATAGACGTATGATCAGATCGATTCGCTGAAATTGAGTTTCGTGTGTGGCATTGCAGTCGGGGGTGATTCCCTATGCTTGCCAATGGTTTTCGAGCCTAATGTGGGCATGTAATGAGAGGAGATGAGCCTTCGGGTGGTTCCCGGAGGGGACCCTACTACTGGAAAAAGCCCAATTGGGTGGCCAGACTTTTGGCTGCCCAGGGGTTCTAGGTGGCCAGGGTGATGGCCGCCCATGCCCATGCCCCTCTGGGAGGCCAAAGACCTAGTTGTCCAGATGTCTGGGTGGCCAGGGTGATGGCCGCCCAGGCCATAGGGTGGCGGCCACCTGTGTGGCCGCCTAGTGTTGTGGATGGCCAGGAGTTTGGCCTCCCACACCCTGTCAACCTGAAAGTTAGGATTTTCACATTCTACGTGTTGGTGATTCCCATTTGTGCCAGTTTCACTGGCAATCCACAGAGTAGTCGCCCAGTCAGAGGTCCTAGGGTGTTGTGTTCTGTCCATAGCCACCTTGTGTCGTGTTACACGTGTACGGTGAGTTACGTACAGGCCAAAGGTGTTCTGGTGGCTTGTATCTTCCTACCGAGTTCCCACCTTTTGGTGACCTTCCCCACAAGTTGTAGCTTTCTAGCGCATGCATGTGTGGACCCACTTGGGAGTGGTAGAGAGCTTTCTCGGTGTGATGATTTTTACGCTGGTTACCGTTGAGCCCCTCATCTTTACAACTTGAGTTTGAGCTGGGGGGAAGAAACAGCTAGAGGATCTGACCTAGAGCGCATGGTCTATGTGTGTACACGTGGTTGGGGGTGTCGAACACGCGCTAACTAGTGCGATTCTAGCTAGTCCTTGTTCTAAGGTTCCGAGGTTATTATGTCTCAGTTTCAGCTTAGGGTGAGGCGAGTAGGGAGATGCCATGGGCACGGACTAAGATGTCAGTGGACGCATCCAGCCTTGCTTCTAGTGGATAGAGCACCTGTCACCTAAGAGGTTTTGACTCAGGTTTACTTATTGTTTTACTTGTAGCAATACCATTCTTTATTGCATTACTTATTTATTGCTATACCTACTTTACTGTCCTTTATAATTTATTACTTGCTGCTCTATTTGTTTGTTTTGTTGTGGTGGGGATCTGTGGGAACCCTACTGAGTCAATGAGATGAGACTCACCCCTTTTCTTTTTAGGTCGGCATGCCTCCTCGTCGTTCGGAGGCCTTGAGAAGTGTTTGAGGTCTTAGCGTCATCAGCTTGTATTATCCGAGGTATGCCCTAGAGGTTGTGTACTTTTCTTTTGTTGCACTATACTTTTGGACCCATGCATACATGGATTGGAGATGGTATAAAATTGTGTAAATATGTTAATAGATGTACATTTTAATTTCAGCACTTTAATTTTTGCATTTATTTTAGATTTCTGTATGTGATTGGTCTTGCGATTTAGGTCCAAGGGATCATACCCCTTTTGCTGCATTGTTTGTCACATCACAAACCTTCCCTCCACCACCACCACTTAAACCCCTTCTCGAACCTTTAACCAACCCCACAGTGGTGCAAAAGTCCCAAGCAATGGTGCTCCATAGTGGGAGGATCTTCCACCAGGTATTCCCCTAGAATAGTCAGGCCCCCGAGCAGTCCCAGCTAGAGAGAGGCACTGGAGAGAAATTAGAAGAATCCACTCCCGGGACATAATATGATTTGCTGAAATATTTGGATAAGACGCCCGCCCGGATCTCTATCCTAGAATTGATCAAGAGGTTGAAAAGCCACCATGATGCTTTGATGGAGTATCTTTAGAAGGTCATGGTGAATGAGGACCTCCCTATAGAGAAGATCTCAACAGTACTGACGCTGATGAGCACACAACTAGCTATCATGTTTCACAACCATGAGCTTGCCCCCAAGGAGGCTCGAAAATATGCATAGTGTGTTTCAGTAAAAATCAATGGAGTGTCCGTGGATTCATGCTTGGTGGACATGGGTGCATCAATAAATGTGATCTCTATAAGCACCCTCCAATTATGTAGGATTGGCATGGAACAAATAAGACCTTCATCAATCACAGTCACGGCCTACGACAACAGCAAAAGGCCACCAAAGGGGATGATTATCTTGAATGCAGAGTTGGGCCCTGCATCAGTCTCCACGGAATTTCATATCCTTGATATGGATCCCACATTCAAGGGCATACTAGGATGCCCCTACATTGAAGTCATGAATGCTGTCCCTTCCACCAACCATTAGTGCCTGAAGTTTCCATACAAGGGATAGATTATAAGGTAATTAGTATGCCTATCTTTCCTATGGTGGATGCTATTACCACTTCCTTGCCCTCTGTCTGGCCGTCTCACAGGCCTATTCTTTCACTATTGGATGTGTGACCCTCGTCGGGCCCCATCAATGCAAGAAAAGTCTCCCCCCTCATCAATGCCACGTTTCCCTTTTCGCTCTAAAGGATGGGAGATTATGAGGAATATCGGCTACCAACAGGGCAAAGTCTTGGGGGCACAATTACATGGAAGGTTGAGACCGCTGAAGAAGACAAGGGTGATTCTCAAGGCCGGCCTGGGTTTCGAAGGTCGATTTGAAGCAGATGGAAAACCCCATACATGGACCTTGTATTCTCATTTCGAGAAGGGGCTTGTCATTCAGATGGGGGATTACCCACTAGAAATACAAGGGGGGTCATAGGCCGTATATTTGGCTGAAGAATGTTCAAGGGCCACCAAGAGAGGGAAGGTTGATGACCGGCAGTGTGAATGGAACAAATCGTTCGACATACCTGATATTTCCATCGCACTAGAGAGGATGTTATCACCTCCGCATCTAGAAGGGCCACCTCTGATCTCCAATATGCCAGGAGAAACTCTAGCTACCACCAATGCTCCAAACCATCCTCGCCAAGAGGACTTTGTCATCGATGAATCATCGTCCGTCATCGACATTACCATCGACGGCTCATTAGCCGTCATCTTCTCTATTCACTCATCTCAGCCTTTGTTGTTGTCTTCTTCCTGGGACAAACAATTGTCTGATGATCTTCCCAGGTCCCCTTCTTTCCTTACCTTCCTGCGTGGGTTTTTCAACCCGCGTGAAATTTTCAATCATGATTTGCTCTATGAGCCATCTAACCCCCTTGTTATAATTCCTTTCTCTCCTTCTACAACTATCGCGCTTCGACCCGAGTTTGATCTTCCTGAACTTTAATTCCGTATTCTTTCTGTTGATCCGTCTGATAGAGAAATCTCTCAATCGTGCATCCTTGAAATTTATTTCTGTAACAGATTATACATTTTGTTGACAATTTATTTAAGGTTAATAAAATTGACCCACCTGTGATTAGGCGTACACAAAATTTGTCATTACTGATGCACATTATCCATAAGGCTAGGCAATTCTTCACACACAAACCTGGAACAAGCAATTAGTATTTTAAACATCATAAGCATGTGTTGTTAGTCTTTCATCCGCAACTTCTCACAGAATCCCGAGCCATCCCTCACTAACTTGGAGCCAAGAATGCAACGAATCATGGAGGAACAAACCAACAGATGCTAGTATACATCATACATACATGAAAACAAGCTAGGTGGTTTTAGGGACCATATCAACAGGGTTTTCCATGTCTCTGTTGTTGTTGTTGCTGTTGTTACTGAGAAAGCCCAACAACAATCTGCATCTATTCTTTTCATGGAGCAGCTGTTTGCATCCATGGAAGGTTGGAATCTTGTGGGTCTCCCTCCCCACCCGTGTTCAATGGAGGGGCCACCCTCTGTTTGGGTCCGGGGCAGTACTGTTGTCAACCTCCTCCTGTCTTTGGCCACATGAGTTTCCCACCATGGGCGAGCCCGTCAGGTTGGCCTTCACCTCCCATTGGATCCTCAGGCGAGGACAAGAACACAGCATTTGAGTGCAAAGAACACAACCACCCCTGTCCATCAGATCTGACAGTCTCATCATACACCTTCACTGTGGGTATAGAACTCGATATTGCTTTGATTTGATCAGGGGGAAATCTTCCAACGTCCTCTGTCCTGGCACCTGCCCATCACTTCTCTCCTATCAAAATTCGATTTTTGTTTGACCAGAATATGTTCGGGTGCAATTGACCAGCAGATTGGACCCAGTTTCTTTGGGGGGGGGAGGGGAGAAATTGTTTTCATGAATTGGCAAGCATGATTTTATTGAAGAAAAAAAAAACAGATAGGAACCTCCCCCCCCCCCCAAATGGTGGGGACAAGCGAAGGGGAGAGGGTCCTGATCATGGCGAAGTTTATTCTGTGCTTATCGTTTGTTTCTTGTGTCATTAATGTTGTGAGAAGCTTCACGACGGGAAAGTACAACCTGAAAGCCGACGAGGAGCGTGCTGATTAGGTGCTGTGGCTCTATACTTCACGCTGTCATGGGGGCATTTCAAGTGTGACTTGTGCTTGCGCACCCTTTGGTGATGCGAATATGCTTTGAGAAGGATGAACTCGCTCGTGGATAGTTCCGTGGTGAGAATGGATTTGGGTACACCCCCCCATTACTTTCAGGCATTTCAAACTCCCAAGGGGTGCTTTCTAGTGACGTGTTATAGCTTGTAGGTGCATCAATTGCCTCCGCCCCCGCCTTCTCGCTTCCGGGAAGAGTGCGTCATGGCGCGAAGGCCACGAGAAGGAACTCAGTGGAAGGACGCCAAGATGTCGCCAGCAAACTTGGTGCCTTGGTTGAGCCCATCCTCTTTCAAATTTGCAGGTGCAAAAACGAGGAGGAATGATATATATACTTCCGGTTTACGTGGGTTGATATGAACACGATTGATTTTGCTTTGCTTGGTGAAAAAACCCATTTTGGTTTTCGCAGCTTTTCCTCTCATTTTGGTAGTTTTGAAGGTCAGAAACTCGGTTATGGAGCAAGAATCATCGGGGACGGTTGCCCAATAAGCTTAACAAGCTCAATGAATCAATAAATCAAAAATAAAAAAATAAAAAAATAAAAATAAACTCAACCAATAAACTCAATAAACTTAACAAATTTAATAAATCCAACCAACCCAATAGCTCAGGTAAACCAACAAACTTAATAAATCAATAAGCTCAACAAACCCAATGAACTCAACCAATAGACTCAATAAACTCAATAAGCTCAACAAAGCCAATGAATCCAACAAACCCAATAAACCTAACAAGTTCAATAAACTCAACCAATCCAAACTAATAAACCAATAAAAGACTTCTTCACTTTGTCTCAGACCTTCTATCTAGGGAAGGTTTGGTGATCCTGTCATCTCCACAGGTCAACGTCCATATTCTATCCTAGCTTTGACCTCACGTCTCTGCCAGGTTGGTCAACTTTGACATGACGTCATGCTGACATCCTCATTTGCACATTCTACACTTGTTTAAGACCTTCCCTCTGAACAAGATTCATTGACTCTAATATTTTATCGGATTAACATCAACATTTAGCCCTGGGTCTGGGCCTCTCGTTTATCTACCATCTGGTCTACCCCCACCCCAAACTTTCTACCAGGGTAGGGCCCATTGACTTCGACAAGATGTCGGGTCAAGATTTACACCCATTTTACATTCTTCCCTTGGCCTAGGCCTCATGCCTCTACCAAGTTCGTTGGCTTCGATAGGACGTCGAGTCGACACCTATTTTATATTCTACCCTTAGCTTAGGCCTCATGTCTCTGTCAGGTTCGTTGCCTACGACAGGACGTTAAGTCAACACTTATCCTTTATTCTACCCTTGTCTTAGGTCTCATGTGTCTTCCAAGTTTGTTGGCTTTGACAGGATGTCGAGTCAGTACATATTCTATATTCTATCCTTGGCTTAGGTCTCACGTCTCTACCAAGTTCGTTGGCTCCGATAGGACGTCGAGTCAACACCTATCTTATATTCTGCCCTTGGTTTAGGCCTCACGTCTCTACCAAGTTCGTTGGCTTCGACAGGACGTCGAGTCGACACCCATTCTATATTTTGCCCTTGGTTTAGGCCTCATGTCTCTGCCAAGTTCGTTGGCTTCGACAGGACGTCTAGTCAATGCCTATCTTATATTCTTCCCTTGGCTTTGGCCTCACGTCTCTGCCAAGTTTGTTGGCTCCGACATTATGTTGGGTCAGCATCCATATCCTATATTCTTCCCTTGTCCTAGGCCTCACACCTTTGCCAAATTGGTGGACTTTGGCAAGGCTGTCAAGTCTGTCAAGTCAACAACATATTCTTCCCTGGCCCAGACCTTGTGTCTCTCCCAGATTGGTTGATTTCGACATAATGTCAGATCGACAACACTGCACTTTTTTGACCCTCATCCTAGACATACCGTCTAAGCAGGGTTTGTTGACTCTGACATCCCGTCGAGTTAACGTTCATATCCAACCTTTGGTCTGGACCTTTCATCCGACGAGAGAACAAAAAGGCCATTTTTACCTTTGGTTCAAACCTTTCATCTGACCAGAGAATAAAAAGGCTCATCTTCTACCTCTGGCTTGGATCTTTTGTCCAGCCAGCCAACAAAAAGACCATTTCACCTTTGGCTCGGACCTTCCGTCTGACCATACAACAAAATGACCCTTCTACCTCTAGCTCGGACCTTTCGCTCAATCAGTCAACAAAAAGATCCTTTCACCTTTGGCTCAGACCTTTCGTCCGACCATACAACAAAACAACCCTTTTCAGTTAAGTTGGTATCAGAGCCTAGGCATAAGTAAGTTCTAAGAAAATTTCATGTCATAGGCTAAGTCCAATGATTTAGGACCCACACCTATGAATTAAGGAAAGACATTTTCCACCTATGAGAGATTGGGTAGAGCCCGTGATGAGATAGTAAATTAAGGATTTTCTCTAGGATTAATTGCCCTCCACTCTGTAGGAATTAAAAAATTGTTCCTCTTCTCAGGAACCTTATTCTCACCATGACTCACCGTGTCAACTGGGATGAGATGTAACAAACTATTGCAGGTCTTACCCAGGCCCTCCAAACAGTAGCCCAGGCTGGTGCCAGGGCTGGCGCGAGAAATTTACATGGGAATTTCTAGAGTCTAAATCCTCCATGATTCTTTGGATCCTCCAACCCTGACAAAGCAGAAAATTGGATTGATGAGATGAACCGTGTATTTAAGGTCATGCAATGCACCGACCAAGAGAAGGTCTATCTCGCTACATTCTAGCTAAACAAGGATGCACACACTTGGTGGAAGGCCACCTCGGCACAACTCCAAATTGCTCAGCTTACATGGGATAGGTTTCATACTCTCTTATAAGCAAAATATTTTTCTGAACATGTTAAGGATAGAAAGGCTGTGGAATTTATTTCCTTAAGGCAAGGAATGATGTCCATGGCAGAATACGAACTTCAGTTCTCTCGCCTTGCTCCATATGCTCCTCACCTGGTAAGCACGGACCTACTAAAGGCCAACCAATTTATCGACAGTTTAAGACCCAGCTTTATTCAACAACTCGATTCACAGAATATCCATACCGATATGAAAATGGTCCAACCAACATATTTATGTGAAAGGACCTTAGAGAAGATAGAGAAACTTCGAGACAGGAAAGAAGAGTCAAGCCGGAAGCATGATAGGCGAGAGGTGAAGGAAGCGAATGATGATGAATCCCGACACAATAAGAGGTTCCACGAAGGGAACGGTAACGGTAAAAGAAATAATAATGGTAATGGGAAAAGGAATGACAATGGAAATGGCAAGAGAGCTAAAGAGGAAAAGGAGAAGCAGGTCATGGCGGCTTGCTCATTTTGTAAAAATTTTAGTCACTCGGTCGTAGAGTGTTGGAAGCGTCTCGGCGCTTGTCTAAAATGTGAGAGCAGGGAGCATCGCTTGCCCATGTGTCCTCTCCTAAAGGAAACCCCTTCAATGGATAACAATGGGCGCGGGCGACGAGGCCAACTAAATGTCATCATGGATGAAGAAGGTAAAGTGATTGAAGGTACCATCTTGACCTAATTACATTTAGCATTAATGTGAATAATTAGCTATAAACCAGGGTTTGCCGTCCTGGTCGAACCGGTCATCCCGGTCATGGCTCGGGACGGGACGATATAGGATGGTACCATTGCGTTCCGAGACGACAAACTATAATATATATATATAATGGAATAATATAGTTCAAATGAAATTTCAACTCAGTTGGTTAGTTGTGTGCGATGTAAACTAGTGTCTTTGGGTTCAAATCCCCACTTTAGTAGTGTTTTAAACATTTTTTTAACTTTTCAAAAAATCAAACCAAAAACACGCGTAAGAGTCGAGTTTCAAACCCAGGGCCTCACGACTTACGGTGAGATTCTTAACCAATCGACTTACAGAATCAATTTATTATAAAAAATTAAAATAATATATAAAACGCCCTAGTTGCATCTCACAGACTGGTCATCCCGGTATGTGGCTGGGACGGGACGGGCGGTTCGCTGCGGGTCGCTTCATGGATGCTCTTCATCTGCTGCTGCTGATCTGCAGTAAGATTGAGCTTTGCATAATACATTGCTTCACCATGATGCTTCATGCCGGGCTTACCATGATATCCATGAAACTGCTTTCCCTGGGTTTTAGCCGGAGGAGACGTGGTTTCCTGCGCCTGTGCGATGCTAAAGCTGATTGCCAGAGCCAGTAATGATAATGTTATTCTTTTCATTGAAACTAATTTTAAATGTGATCAATTACTGCAATAGACAACCTGCATATTTTAAAGTTTAAGATAAAAAAGAAGGGAAGGCGCCGAAAGCTGTTTTACTGGGGAAAAAGAGTAAAATTATTAACTTACCCTTTACTCACGTATCTCTCCCTCTCTCTCAGATGGTGCCTCACTCTTCCCCTCCCTTTCGCTCCTTCCTTCTCCTCCATCGCCAGAACACTCCCCCTCCCCCTTTGTCGCAAGACCACTCCCCCTTGACTCCCACATTGAGGACCTCAAGATGATCGCCCTCCTAATCGAAATAGCTCGTCGACGGTGATGACTCAAAGCTCGGCCTCTATGACACATAGAAGTTGATGTAGTTGTGCAACAAATCTGGTGAAACTGCCACACACCTGGCCCTGTGCAATAGCCATGATATCATGGCGAAAGCCCTAGTGGACACAAACAGTGTGTTGTGTGCATTGTGTTTTGATAATGTCTAACTATAAGTCATTAGTTAATCAATTTGAGATAATCTGAAACATCTTCTCTACTGGCTGAACATGAAGAAATTAACAGAGTCCTTAAGGCTACGTCGACTCCATCTAAAGGCTGCATCGACTCCCCCTCTCACAAAAGAAAGAACAGTCAAGGCACTCTTCAAGGCTACGTCGACTCCATTTAAAGAATGCGTCGACTCACAGGTTCACATCCACACTGGAACTCCTTACAAGGTAGCGTCGACTCCAGCAACATCATGTTCTTGAGAAGTGTCGACTCAAGATGGGCTCCTGAAGCAGACTCAAGCATATATAATCAAGAGCGTCAATGTAAGTTTCTCAAGGTGTCGACACAAATTCAGATCTAGTCCAGCCACAGGGAATACTCTTCGGCTGCGTCGACCCCAGTTCATCATTGCGTCGACGCAACATCGGCTCCAGCATCAGTTAGATGGGCGACACCCCTCAGCTGTGTTGACATCATTCTTATAGTAGGTCGACACAGGGGCACTTCATAGAAACCGCCTTGGATGCATCTTCAAAGGATGCGTCAATGCACCCTCCCAGCTACGTCGATGCACAGTGACTTAGCTCGTAACAGCCCAAGCAGAAGGCTAGATGCTTCGACCCCACTCCTTCACTGCCTCGACGCACACTCACCTTGGTTCCCAGCAGGTCATGAAAACTAAAAGTTGCGTCGATGCAGGGCACTAGGTGCGTCAACGCACATGAAGATTTCTTGTCTGATCAAAGCCCGTTCGTTCAAACACGTAACATCCTCAAAAGTCAACGACAAACGCTCCCAAAACGTGTGATTAAAGGTCTGAAAAGAAGGTCCTAGGATAGAGAACTGTCTTTTTCATCATGAGGCAGTCAGAATAACTTTTTGAGAGAAGGATCTGTCATATAGCAAATTTGGGAAAGGTCACTTTTCATGGTGTCCTTCCTCCTGTGGTCAATCAATTAGATTCAGTCCATGAAAAGTTCCTAGGACAGAGGACCGTCCTTTCTGTCAAAAATTCAATAAGGAGGGAGATCTAGAAAAGCTCTATGATCAAGAACCTTATTTTTATTCTGACCAATCAGATGGGATATTTCTGCCCCTTTCCTATATAAATATGAAGCTCTCTGCCTGAAGAATTCACTGCTGAAGTTGCTGCCTAGAGAAGAGTTAGAAACGGGAACAAGAGAGGGAGAACGAAAAAGAGCTTCCCTAGAGCCTCTAGCAGAAACTTGAGAGAAAGAGAAGAGAAGAGAGTTGCAGGCTGGAAACTGGTCTGAACCAGTCAATGACGTTCCAATTTTAGAACGAAGTTCACACCGTCGCTCTACAGCTTCTTTCATTCTACAGAAGCTACATTTTGTTTCATTGTCTTGTGCTTTTGTTTTGAAACTTTTACCTTGATCTTTCAGTGTGTGCGTGATGAGCTTCGCAGCTAATTTTCGATACTGTGTTTTAGAGGTCGGTACTCGTGTTGGCTATTGTGTAGCCGTGTGGGTTCGGGGAGCTTGTTTCTCTTAGCTGTGTGTCAGCTATTGTAGCGGAGTAGCTCCGTGTGTGTGTGCATGTGTGCATGTACACTCTCTTTGGTCAAGTGTGAAATCCTCACCAAGTTGGTGAGGGGTAGATGAAGGCCTACTAGATAGCAGTTGAACCACCTTAAAAACTCGTGTGTTGTAAATTGCTGTGGCAACTCCATCTCTTCTACCTCCTTCACAGGTGTTGTGACTCGATCTATGGGTTTCATGTCTTTGTGCTTCAAACATTTCGTGTGTCAACGTGGAACTGTGCTTGAGTTCAGTCCGTCAGTCTTGCAATTTTTGTTTATTTTTCAAAGTTGTCAAAGAACTGAGTGTGGGATCTATTCACCCCCTCTAGATCCTCTTATACCACTCATTAGAGAGGAGGGAGGTGCTTTTTGTATGCCAGCCTTCCCCTCTTTCAGTTTCCTGAAAAGAAGAGACCAGGTTAACTTGCTAGTTTGGCTGTTGGAGTTGTTGTGGGTGCTCCGGAAGTGGGTTTTGAACTATGCCCATATTTGGCTGCTGCTGTTGGGCCTATTGCTGCTGCTGAGGCTGATACTATTGTTGCTGAGGCCTCTTAGCTTTTAGGGCGGCAATATACCTCCTCATTTCATCTCAGTCTATTCCACCTTGGTCATTCATATCATAAATGTAATCTTTGAATTGGAAATAATTTTTCACAGTGTGTCCTGGTTATCTATGGAAGACGCAATACCTGGAGGTATCAACATTCTAGGGCCACACGAGTTTCTCCCTCGGTAAAGCAAGTGCATTAGCAGCCATAAGAGCATTAAATACATCCAGCAAGATTTTCGGCAATGGCGGATATTGGGCTCTTTTTGGGCCAAATGGCCTTCTTTGTTGTTGTGGAGGGACATAATTTCCAGGGGGTGGAACTTGATGGTATTGGGGAGGTGCTTGATGTTGTTGCTGAGGATGAAAGGGCTGAGGCCTATTGTTTCGAGGGAAATTGTTTTGAAGTGGACGATAAGGTTGGGGATTTTGATAGTTCTGGGGATAGGGAATTGTTGTGGCTGTGGAGGTCTTTGGTTGGTTAGCTGATTAGGGCTGCCAATTGCACTCACTTGCTCATTGGATACTATCCCTTCTGTTACCCCACCTTGGACATTTGGGTTTGCCTTCCTTACCATCCTTGGCCTGTGTTCAAACATGTGCATGATCGGAGAGTCTTTCAACTATGTTTGAATGTACCGAGCTCTCTCATACAGCTCATCCATCGTAGTGAGCTTATTCATAGCTAAGATGTGTCTGAACTAGGGAGTGGTATTAGACACAATCATTTTAACTTGTTCTGGCTCTGAAAGGGTATCCCTCACCCTCTCTACCAAGGATCTCCATCTATTAGTGTACTGATAACGAAGTCTTCATCTGGCCTCATCTTTTTAGCTACTAAATCAGTAATGGAAAGAGAAGGACAGACCCGATCCCTGTACTTTTGAAGGAATCTTCTTTGCACAACATTAAAGTTTTCAGCCTCACTTGGTTCTAGAGAGTGGAACCATTCCAGTGTAGGGCCGTCTAATGATCTCCTGAAAAGATATGCCAGGGACCACTTGTCATTTAGATAGAAGGAGGACTCATACATGAAGTCCTTGAGGTGGATGAAGGGGTTCCTCATTGTTGTGTTTTTCCCCGTTGTTTTGATGATGCTGACACTATATAAATCACTATGTATTTATTTTGCCAATATTTTAACCATGCTAATTAAGTTACTATTGCTTGTTTGAACCGCACCACTCTTCGTGCAGAAAAATTCTTTCACTTGAAATTCCATACTTCGTACACGTAAGCTCTCTCACTTGAAGTTTCTATACTTCGTGCACAAAAAATTCTTTCATTTGAAATTGCCTACTTCGTGCACACTTGTGTTGTATAGCTCATGCTTGAGGTTCATACCTCGTGTTGCTTTTCCAATTTCTACTTCGTGCTTAAAGGGGTCAGTAGAGCTGTTTCATTCCTCGTGTACAAATCTCAATTTGGAGTGTTGCTGTTGAACTCTAAGAAGATCATCCTTGGCTTTCTTCACAGTGTCTTGGACTTTACCAAAAGCATTTCTATTCCATTGTTTGAGATATTGTTTCAGAGCTTTCAGTTTAGACCAAAGAATGAACTGAAGATGCCCATCAAATCTGAAGCTCCATATATGTTGGACTATATTAATAAAATCTGGATGCTTGGTCCACATGTTAAAAAATTTGAAAGGAATTGGACCACTGGGAGTTGATTGCACATTGCAGACCTTGAGCATAGAATGACTAGAGAAGCCTTCTCCTGCATACTCTAGGAAGCATTCTGGGATTAACATCAGCCAGTGATCATTTATCAAGCAACGATCAAGTCCAGCTAGAATCCTGAATGGAGGTTTGGATCTGTTGCTCCAAGATAAAGGTTGTCCAACAATCTTCATGTCAAATAAGTCAGCTGATAGAATCATATCGTCAAATTCATAAAGAATGGCCTGAGGCACTGGGTTGCCTCCAATCTTCTCATCAACAAATCTAGTGCAATTGAAATCTCCTATCAAGAGCCAAGGAGTCCCAAACGCCATAGCTGAGAGGGTGGTAATGTCCTTCCATAGCGATCTTTGTTGAGAGAGGAAGTTTGATGCATAAATTGCAGTAAGAAAAAATGCTTGCCAATGACAGCGTCCACCAACTGAATATGAATGAATTGCTCTGACTCCATTAGCTTGATCATATGGAATTTATTTGGTTCACACAGAACCGATATGCGTCTCTGATTGGAGGAACAATCATTATTTAAAAATTGGGCATCATGCCATAATTCCTGCTTGTACTTAGCCTTCTGATTGGGATGGATTTTAGTTTCAAGCAAAACTGTAATATCGCCTCCAGACGCCTTAATAATATGATTAAGCTATCTACGGTGAGAACTCTTATTAATTCCTCTAACATTCCAGCAAATAATCTTCATGATCAGATTAATCAGTGAATGGTGAAAGGAGATGGGATTAGGAGTTATGGCAAGGAGACCGCCTGAGTTTTCCAGAATTCGTTGTCTTCCCCTTAGAAGACTTCGGAGGCAGATAACAACTTCCTTGCTCCATAGCATGCTGGCTGAGTTGTTGAACCACATAAACCTGAATAGTAGGGAGCTCCCAAACAGTCGTTGAGGATTGAGGATAGGCCTCCTCCACCTTCTGCGTGTCCCGCCCTGACTTAACAACATCCTTCTTAATCGGAATACCATTACTGTCATCTCCCGTCTTTGGATTGTCATTTGAATTCAAAATTGAATTTAGACTTTTTGCTCTGTTTGAGTGAGTAGAGTCATTGCAACCACCAGAGCGATGATCAAAAATGACTTTTTGCTGTTGAAAGTCGACACCTTGCAGAGGGTTGACCTCTCCTGGTATTGAGACGTTAGCCTACCCATTTAACTAGGCAAACGTACAAATAAGACTAGTCATACCTTTCATGAGGCTTGATAACATTCCTATTGGTTTCTTGCTGAGCGCGTCGGCTATAACATTTGCCTTGCCCAGATGTTATTGGATGACGAAGTTGAAGTCCTTAAGATACTCCAACCATCGTCTCTGTCTCACGTTTAGCTCCTTTTGAGAAAAGAGGGATTTCAGACTTTTGTTGTCTGAATATACTATGAACTTCTCTCCATAAAAATAGTGTCACCATATCTTCAGAGCAAATATGATGACAGTTAGTTCCAGATCATGAGCTAGATAATTTTCCTCATGCTGCTTTAGTTGTCTGGACACGTTAATGAAAATATGACAAGGCAGCAGGACGCGTTTTCTTGAATTATCGAATATTACCAAAAATTGACAAGAAAATCACGTCCATATTTGCAGACACATATTCTTGAATTTTGAGGAATTTGGTATTTAAAATAGGAAATAGCGTCCTGACGGGAAGACGTGTATTCTTAAATTCTTGAAAATTACCAAAATTAAAAATAAAATAGCGTCATGATAGGAAGGCACGTTTATTTGAATTTTAGGAATTTGATAATTATCAAAATGAAAAGAAATAGCATCCACTCTATTGGTCGTTAATTAAAATGGCATCCAGGATGTCCGTCGTTGTTTCCCTGTAACTTTCCAAAATCATCGGTAGCTCCTTGCTTCCTCGTTTTACGGTCTATTCTCAATTGGGTTTTCCGGATGGCTTTCTAAGCTAGGGAGGACTCTTCCTATGTTTATCCCATTTCCATGGGTGATTATCCTAATCTTTCTCGGATTAAACCTATGAGAATTTCCCTATAAATAGCCCCTGCAGCTCTTGCTCAAGAGAAGGGGATTCCTTATTTTCAAGGGGAGGTGCTGCTCGATCATTGGCTCACGGAGGGAGCGCCCTGCGCATTTAAAGCATCATCCTTTGAAGGAGACTCTCTCCCGATCGTGCATCAAAGCTACATGAGAAACAATCCCAGGCTTCTCCTTCTTTTCACTCTTCTCTGTTCTATTTTTTCTGTTCTTCTTTTTTTTAAAAATAGTATGCATGCATCACATTACATGTTCACCTCTTTACCTCAACGTGACTTCATTTTTTTTAAAGCAACATGCATGCATCACATTCATGTTCACCTCTTTACCTCAACCACGTTGAGTCTCCATCAGTGGTACACTTGCACGCCCTTTTACATTCATTCATACATTATATTTCCTACCCTTTTGCATAAGGGGTTTAAGGGCCAACGCCAATAAGGTGTGTCATCTACCATCTTCTTACATTGTATATATTTCATTTGGATTTGACATTACACTTGGTTTGCTAATCCAATCCTTTTATTGGGTGTTTTCTTTGCAAGGGTAATCAAGTACAAGGATACTCTCTTCATCGGCCGACCGATAGAAAGAGAAGGAAGTCACCCATATCTCCCACATTCATTTGAGGTAACCCCTCTGGTGATCACCCTCCAATAGCATCCCACGCATGCTCCCCTTTCCCCCTTCTTAGCATGGTTTCTTAGTCTATTCTTTCTTTTTTATTTTTAGTGGATTTTAATTAGATCTACACCAATCTAAGTAGACCTTTGATTCCATATCCATGGATCCGTCAAACGTGGGAGGATCTGCACGAACGGTCCTGAGGGTCTGCTCGCCCTCATCATCATCACGATTTTGTCGTGGAACACGACAGTCATGACCATATCCCTCATTCTCATTGTCGAACTCATAGGCAACCACCTTGGGGATTTGGCACCTCCTATCATCTACCCCTTGAGCCCTAGGAGCAGCAGGTTGCTGAACCGACTCCTGTTGACCATTTGTCAGTGCGGGGTGCGCTCCAACTGGGGGTCTCTCTTGGTCGGTGACTCTCCCTACCAGACCATGAAAAGACTGGTCTAACTCTTTGGCCCTATCCTCTAAGGCCTTCATCCTCTCTTCTAGGCGTATGCCTAGGCCATCCACCCGTGTACTCAACCCTTCCATTCTATCCACTCGCGTACTCAACTCATCTACTCGTGTACTTAATCCATTCATTTTTCCCATAAGAGGCGCAACAGACCTACTCTTTGAGAGGTAGCTCCCTGGAAGGAAGTCGAGTCCTGATGTCTCCCATCTTGTATGAAGCTTGTCTATAATTTCCTTACATTTCTCCCTCTTAGGCTGGGTTGTATCCCGGGTATGGCCCTAATAGGGGCACCGTTCTTCAAGGGTGATTAGTTATGGTAAGCTACTTTCAAATGCACGCCCTGCTCAAGAGAAATCTTTGATGAAAGAGGGAGGAACAATGACCCTTAGCCAGTAGTTTGAGCCTGTCCGTGTGTGCTGCAGATAACTTTGTCAAAAATTCCCAAAAAAAATTTTCAAATATGTCAAAAAAAGAAGAGAAGAGCAAATATTGTCAAAAATCTAAAAAAAATTAAATATTGTTCAAAAATCTAAAAAAATAAATATTTGAAAATTCCAAACAAAAAATCTAAAAATCTAAAAATCTAAAAAAATCTTTTGTTTTAGGCATTTTTTTGTCTTGAGGACGGATATATGATCTGTTTACTCAGTGTGCAGGTAACAGCTGTTTAAGTTTTCTTGCTCCCTATCTTTCGCTCTATCTCCTGTTCACACTCATCTATCCAATTTGTTCTCTCTTCTTCGGTCTTGTCTCTCGATATATTCCGAAGCTTAGCATTGTCCTCAGCCTTCGCTCAGCTTGTGCTTAGCTTTTGCTTTATATCTCCATGAGAGGGCTTTGCCTCACGTTTTTGAACCCGGCGGTTCTGTTTCATCTAATCTTGAGCTTTGATTGAAGGATGTATCTCTTGCCCCCGTGTCATTATCGTATTATGTTGCCCTGTCGTTAGCACATCATGCTGTGTGCTATCTTGCATGTGTTGTGTTGTCCCACCCGTGTTGTCTTGTGCATATCCTTGTCCCACGTATTGTCTTGTCCCGTCATATTATGGTGTTGTCCTGCATATGTCCTTTTTCATCATGGTAATGTTATCTTATGTTCTTGTCCCAACCGCGTGTTCTTGTCCCAACCGTGTGTTGTCCCACTACACGTTGTCTTATCCCACTATGTTCATGCATGCATGTTGTCTGTTCATGTCATATCTTGCATATGTTGCTTATTCGTTCATTCTTCGTTGTGTTATGTTGTCTTTCGTTCATTAGGTTGTTATGTTTTCATTATGTTCATACTTTTTATTTATGTTGTTTGTTGTCTTATGTTGTAAACCCATAAAAATTTAAAAATCAAAAAATCAAAAAAAATGACATTTCGCTTAGCTGGTAAGTCAGGTATGGCTATCTATCCCTTCTCATTGTTGCATTACTATATGGTATCTACCTTACTATAGTCTCTCAAAGACCGACTGGTTCTTCGTGTGTTCTGAGATCTATGTTCCCCTTTAACAAAAATGATGATGATATAGGAGCATACGATTAATCGTTGGATAGGCCGCTCGGTTGAGTCAAGTGGGGGACGATGGACTCTGTCTCGCACACCGTGGTTGCAGAAGATTCTTGACCCCGTCTTGGCTAGGTCTAGCAATATTATCCTTGAGTACTTTCTATTTTATGCTTTCTTCGTATTCGTTTTGATGATTTCTTTATTTTAGCCCAACATGCATCATGTCATTTTGAGCACTCACGCTTCATAATTCTCTCAGGTTTCTCCTCAACAATGGTTGATTGCACTTCTGTTCTCTTGGATAAGAGATCCTTGATGGGAATCGACGCCGAGCGCTGACTTTTATTTTTATATTTGTGTCTTTTTAGTTTATTTTTATATCCTTAAGGGGTTCACGCGGACTAGCCCGGGGGGGCGGGCTGGTCCGCGTAAATCGCCCCTGAGGGGCTTACGCAGGCTTGCTGGGTGGTTTTTTCCCTCTTCTATAAAAACTCATTTTTACCCCCTTATGAGCCCACTTTGACTCCATGTGACCGCAAGAGGACGAAGGATATAATCTTGGACTGGTGGGCTAGTTGCTTGTACGCATAGACCGGGGAGTTGACCCGTGTGATCCCGAGGTTCCATCTTCACAGGCTTCTTCATGTTGGTACGCAGATTGACCTTGCACGGAGCTGGGACAAGGACAAGTCCACGCGAGGGTCGACCGGGCTCAGTGGAGGGGCCGCCCCCCTGGGGAAGTTTGCCCCCACCAAGGCACGACCACACCTAGGAAGAACTCCCCCTCGGGCGAGGCGTGGCCACAGGTGGCAGTCCGGGTGACCTTCTATCATTCTTCTAGGTTGTCCTTTGAAGGACCGAGTGCTCTGGGGTGCTGGGATTGGCCCGTGGGGGTCAATTTCTTGGTGTTGTTACAACTGCTCGCAAGGTGTTTGGGGAAATTCTTGACACACCTCGGGCTATCGAACGACTTAGGTAGTGGACTGGCACATTGTGCCCCTGTCGTTTTGATGCCATCTAACACCATGAGTCATTGACATTCTAATGCTACATTGATATTCTCATTGCAGATCAAGTAAAAGGCTTAAATGAATCTAAGACTCACAATACGTGCCAGTAAAGACTGAAAGAAATTAAGTGCATAAAAATCGAGGTAATTGATTACACAGAAATCAAGGTAGGTGATGAAAAGCTTACATACTGTTGGTTGCACAGAAACCAAGGTAGATGATGCAAAAAGAAAAAAATTAAAAAGAGAAGGAAAAGTGGAGCCCGCCCCCTTGCTCAAACAAGTGAAAAATCAAGGCAAACAAAACAATTGAGTAAGGGTAATAAATAGATACCTATAGGTGACAAATAGATACCTAAGGGTGACAAATATGTATCTAAGGGTGAAAAATAGGTGGCCAGCTGAAAACATGAAAAGTGTATGAAGAAGGTCGACCTCACTATGAGTAGCATTGACCTCACCAGCTCCAGCAGCGGCCCATCTGATGAAATCTCTATAGCAGTGTTGGCCACATGAAGCTATTGCATCGACCTCACTCTTGGTCAATGGAAGAAGAACTCCAGCAGGTCAATAACTGCGTCGACCTCACTTCATCAGGAGGTCGACCTCAGTGTCTTCCAGAACCCATTATACAGGCAGTTTCCTCAAGACAGGTCGAGCTCATTTCACAGAAGGTCGACCTCATGTTGTTTACCAGAAGCTATTGTAAATGAGATTCTCCAAGGCAGTGTCGACCTCACGTTCACAAGAGGTCGACCTCATGGTTCTCCCAGAAGCATTTTAATCCATTTTCTATCAAACACGTCAGGTCTTCTAGGAACTAAAAATATGAACTGCAAACCTCCAGAAATATAGATTTCGATGTCTGGAGGATGGTTCAAGGTCTGACAAGTGTCCCAGCCATCATCTCCATGCCTGAATTACTTTTTGGAGGTAGTTGTGTCAGAGTTCAAATTTGGGAAATGTCTCTTATCATGACACACCACTTTTGATAGTCAACCAATGAGATACAGTCCTAGAAAGGTACACGAAGCAGAGAATTGACCTGAGCCAATGAGGAAGCAGATTGCAAGTGTCAAGCCCCGAACTGATAGCAGCGGAACGTGTTCGTTTGCTCGGAACGTGGTTTTCTTTGCAGGTGCCCTTGGCTGCCTCACGGGCTTCTCATCCCGTTGATGAAGGGACTGAGAAAAGACACCTGGACGACGATCACCATGGCCATTGGTCACCTCCACCTCAGCTTGGATATTGTCTTGCACATCCTCTTCTACCTTAGATGGCACAGTATCATCCGTAATTTATTTAAGGGGCCTTGAAGCTCGGACATTGGCAGCAATGGCCACCAATGTTTGACAGATAACATCATCAACATTTTCAGCCCCCTGCACTCCCTCTCCAGGGGCTGCCTGCGGTGGCATGGTATCATCTGTCACCTATATGATGGGCCTAGGAGGTGCTGCATCAGCGGCAATGCCTGCCAATGTTTGACAGATATTTTCTCAACATCTTCAGCCCCCTGCACTTCCTCTCCAGGGGCTACCTACGGTAGCATGGCATCATCCATCACCAGTTCGACGGGCCTAGGAGGTGCTACATTAGTGGCAATATTTTCCAAACTAGGATGCATCTGTTCCGCAACACTATGAGCCCATTCCACCCTAGTGGGAAAGAAGGGCCTCATTTCCTCAAGTAGCCGCTACTGGATCTTCAATGTAGTTGCAATATCCTATAGGACAGGCATGTATGGAGCTGATGAGGGCGTCTCCTCATGACTGGGTCAGGTCATCATCTGACCACCGTATACCATCACCCTTTCACTTGGCTCAATAAGGAGCTCTTCGATCACCTGCATTTCAAACCATATAACTTTGGTTATTAATTCATTAATGTTGAGTGACAAAAAAGAAGTCCAATTTAGTACTCATAATACTTGTTGGTCTTGCAAGGATCCAATGGAGAATTTTAATTTTCTATCTACAAATGGCCCCCACCTGAATAGTCGGTGAAATGCCACCTTGCTTAGTGGTTGCAACACCCGCGTGTGCTCAAAAAATAAGACCTATAATTTGAAATATATCAAGTTATATTAGAATACAATAGCGTTAATGATTGACAATTTATTACAAAATAAAAATTAATTAACTTATAGCAAGTGTGACATAACAACCATATATAAATGTATGGGCCTGGGATGCATTCTTGGCTCTTCTCTTAGCACGGTCAATTGTACTTGACCATCGTTTATGGACCACTGACACTAAATCCTCAAACTTGTTCATCGTTACCTATTGCACAGCGGCTGCCCAATCGTAATCTGAAACTCTCTCAATGTCATCTAAGCATGACATCTATTGTGGACAAGATTGTGCCGATCGTGGGCAAAGGAAAGTGGATAGTAGGAGTACAATCCATGGCCAAACAGTGTCGGCCACATCATGCTCTTCATCGGGCCCAACAATTTGCTGGATGAGAGAGCACACTTTCTTCCGGTCAAATGTTGCGGCAAATCCAAATCGATGATGCAACTTCAACTTTTGTTTTGCAGATCCATAATGTTGAACTGGTTTTCCGGAGCAAGGTAATCCTAAAATGATGCCCACGTCTTCCACACTGAATGCGACCTCCTTACTACCGATACAAAAGTAATGTCCTCCACTATGGGAGCAAATAATTTTCGCCAATAGTGTCATGGTGAAGGAGAGAGGAGAAGCATTGTCAACATATGGACCAAAGGGTGTGGTCCTCATTAATGACTTGTGACATTCCCAAAATGCCATCTGATCCCTATCATTCATGAAAACGTCCATAGAACACCAGGCCACGATAACCTTTGTGTTCACTAGATTCAAAATAAAATGTAAACAAGATATTCAAGAGCAGCGCAGTTTGTCTTTGTGTGTTTGTATTCTCCTTTGATCTGCATTTACAGGGTTGAATGTTTCTGATCAAGTCATTAAACTGGTATATCAAAAGGTGTGCTCAAACAGTGGGGAATGTTGCCAATTCATGCTCTGTCACAGAGGGCTCCAACTTGGGTATTTCTTTGTAAGTCTAGGCAAAGCAATCTTTGTACTCTAACATGAGTTGTTTGTATGTTTGCCTTTCTTCCTCATTGAGGAGGACACTGATGAAGATTGTTCGGGGCTCAACAACATCCCCAAGGTTGAGCTTGACTAATTCATCTATAATCACTTGCCCACCATGTTCAAGTTCCTGTGGGGCTGGCTGTCAGATCGATGAAATCCTCATCATTGTCTGACCCAGTGACGTGAACATCATAATATTCCAAATTGTTGACAGTGGACGATTGAAGCTGCTCGTCCTAGTCTTCAAGTGTCACTTCTTTTTGGTGTTCATTTGTGGAGTCACTGGACTTCTTGTCAGAGTCTGACTTACTAGAAGAGGGTGACAACCCTATGGTGTTGACAGAATAGTAGACTTCTAAGTCTACATCCCGGCTATGGGCAAGCCTTGTCACATTTCTTTTAGGGAGAAGAATCTGTCCTGGGAGCGCTTCCTTTGCCATAAATTTAGGTAGCTCAGGGGCGGCTAAGGCAAAGATTTGTTTAGCCGAGGACTTTGGCCGATCCCACTGATGAGGTTACGGGGGAGACACCGATGGTTTTTAATTTGGATGACCCCCGACTGTACTAGACTTTCAACTTTGTCTTTAAAGACATAATAGTCTTCTCTGGGGTGGCGTGACATTCGGTGATACCGACAGAAACTGGTTGCTAGGACTTTACTTTCCTTGACCAACTTTCGAGGCTCTGGCAACGTTATAAGATCCCGCACCATGCAAAATTCAAACAATGGCTCGATATGCGCTTTGACGGAGTATGGTGTCTCCGTTCGTTGTGCCAGCATATAACAGGAGAATTTCCATTGGCATCTTCATGGACCGTGCTTGGGCCAATTCTTCCCTGGGGATGAACATCCATAGGGGAGGAGTCCATGTCACTTGTCCTTTTCTTAATGGCATAATAGACCTTAGCGGGCCTAACTGCACCGGCTGGCGCTTCAGCCAAAATTGCTGGAGGATTGACATTTGCTGCAAATCCCAAGTTGGGTTGATAGTGTGATGAAGACGCGAGATGCCTAAGCAGGACATCCCGTTCTCGCAATAATTCTTGCACAAGGGATTTCAGCACTTGGTTTTCCCGCTTTAAACCCTCCAAAGTGGTGGTCAGGTCTTCTTGTTGTTCATTTGTAGGGGCATTTGTGATGATTGGCGTGGGGTCCTCAAGCTCTCCAAGGTCGAGTCCAACCAATTGGCCTAGAGCCACTTGCCCAAGATTTTCAAGCTCTCGCAGGGCAGGTTGTAATATGATAAAATCTTCTTCGTCGTTAGAATCGGCAATGTAGGCGTCCAAGCTGCCAATAACAGACGATTGAGCTTGCCCATTGTGACTTTCAGGTGTCAATTCCCCTTGGTATTCGCTTATGCAGACACCGGTCTCCTAGTCGGGGATTGAACCACGGGTGGAGGGTGACAGCCCTATGGTATTGACGGCACAGTAGACTTTGAAGTCTACCTCTGGGTCCTACCTCAACCCTCTTCTATCTTTCTTAGAGAAAGGGGGCTGCCCTCTGACTTGCGAGGGGTACCACAATTGCCGAGGACTCCATAGAGGCCACATTGTCGGATGATCATATCACATGGGCCGAATTTATGGAGCAATTCAATGACAAGTACTTCTCGGACTGCATCCAAGAGAAGAAGGATGGAGAATTTGTCACACTCAAGCAAAGGACCTCATCGGTTGCCGAATATGAGGCCCAATTCTCAAGGCTATCAATGTATGCACCCCACTTAGTGTGTACTGAGAAAATGAAGGCTAGAAGATTTCTTAATAGACTTCGACCCCAATACATCACCCAACTGGCACCGATAGACATCCAAGCCTACTCAGAGATGGTACGACGAGCTCAGCTATTAGAAGACGCCACGGAATTGTCTGACAAGATCCGAGGAAGGGACAAGAAGGAGCATGTCACAAGCCTCGGGAATTTCAAACCATCATCTAACAAGAAGCAATTCAACAATGGAGGGAAATCCTCTAATGAAAAGAAATTCAAGAAGAATGACAATCCTTTCTGCATTACTACACCTTCCAATGAGGTGTGTAAACATTGTGACAAGGTCGGCCATAAGGCTGAGGAGTGCTGGAGAAGACTGGGAGCATGTCTCCGTTGTTGAACGAACCAACTGAAGGCCGTCTACAAGGAAGAGAAGCACCAGGTTAAGAAGCAAGGCCATCTACAAGCACTACAAGAGGCCGAACCAAGTGAAGGAGGTATCATAGAAGGTACATTAAAAGTTCATTCTAAGACTGCTCAAGTCTTATTTGATACCGGAGCAACTCATTCTTTTATTTTCAAGAAAGTTGCTGCTGCGCTGTCTGTGGAACCTACTTGGATAACAAATTTAGTGATCTCTACTCCTCTGAGAGAAGAGACCAAAATCACACACCAATATCCAAATAGCGAGGTATTAATCAAGGGGCAAAACTTACCTGCCAATCTAATAAGTCTAGATCTAAACGGGTATGATGTTATACTAGGAGCCGATTGGCTTTCCACACACAAGGCCATCATAGACTGCCAGAATGGGCTAGCATCTTTCGAAGACTTTCCAAATCTTATATACACTAGTCTTCGAAGGTGGAACAAGTCACCTCTTGTTTCAGCCCTTCGAGCTCATAAACTCATAAGTTTGCATGGCCTTTCTAGCCATGGTGACCATACAAGAAGTTAAGGAGACCAAGCTGGAAGACTTCAGCGTGGTTCGGGATTTTCCTGTTGTATTCCCAGAAGAATGGCCTGGCCTACCTCCGAAAACGGAAGTGGCATTCACCATTGACCTTATCCTAGGTGCTGGTCCTGTTTCTAAGGCACCGTATAGAATGTCCCCCGCCGAGCTAAGAGAACTCAAAGAACAATTTATGGAACTTTTGAGGAAGGGATTCATCAGACCAAGTACTTCCCTATGGGGAGCACCTGTGTTATTTGTCAAGAAGAAGGACATATCCATGAGACTCTATATCGATTATCGACAGTTGAATCAACTTACGATCAAGAACAAATACCCGCTACTGAGAATCGACAAGTTATTTGATCAAATCTCTGGAGCCAAGTATTTCTCAAAGATTGGTCTCCGATCGAGATATCACCAATTGAGGATCAAGGACGAGGACATTCATAAGACCACATTTCAGAGCTGGTATGGGCATTTTGAATTTACTGTGATGTCTTTTGGACTAACGAATGCCCCTGTAGCCTTTATACAGTTGATGATGTGGATCTAGAGGGGGGGTGAATAGATCAATCCCCAATAAAATTCTATAGCAGTAGAATAATGCGAAATTTTAGGAAACACCAAAAGAGATCATGATTTCACTAAGTAAGATAAGCTCATGTACATGCATGTGTCCATAAAATAAAGAGAAAAGAGGGGAACAAGGTGACTCTCAGGATGGTCCCTCTCTAGGACCCCCGCTATCACCAGTGCCCTCATGCCTCTTCTCTAGTGGGCCCATGGCGGTGCTGCCCTCCTCTCGCCGTCTCCATCTCTCTGCCTCCTTGTTCCTCCGATGGCTGGAGGAGCTGGTAAGGAAGTCCGAGAACGCGCCGCTCTGAAACGCACTCCGCTCAGGTCCTCGGCCTATCATCCGGACCGTCCGCTCCATGGTCCACAGCTCGATCTTCAAATTGTAGTATTGGTGCCGCGCCTCTCTCGCCTCCATGCGATAGCGCTCCACGTCCACTGCTCCCGCGCTCAGTTGCACCACCTTCGCGTGGAGATGGGCCACCTCTATCGCCTCTGCTGGAAGTCGCTCTACCTTACTCAGCGCAGATGCTAACTCCCTCATCTACATAAGCATTCATCATGATCAGTCATTAGCATAGCATAAGCATTTTAAGTCAAAAGAGAAGTCAGTTGGTTTGCTTACCCTCTCTGCGAGAGTGGCCTCGGCCTCCTCGGCCCGAGCAACCACCCGTGCGAAGTCGACATCCCGCTCAGCCCTGCCTGCTGACTGAGAAGAAGAGGATGGAGGGTCATGTCCCTACCGCTGTGCTCCCTCAGTTCGCTGCATTTAGAAGTTAAGGTAAGTCAACCAAGTTCATAAGCATTGAACATTTAAGTCTAAGGTTATTCAAGCTCACTAGAAGCTCCAGCGCGCACTAAAACTCATCCCTCTACTGAATGGTGAAGTGGAGGAGACCCTGGAGCTCTGCTATCTATCCCTGGGGGTCTAGCTGCATGTAGGAAGTCAAGTTATTAGTGCATCAGGAATCATTAGGAAAGATAAGTTTAGAGAATCATACCGGTCGTCGAGAGCAATGGAAGACCTGGTCTCCGTAGCGCTTGGCTTAGGCCTTCAAGTAGGCCTTGTTGCTAGTAGCTCGGGCTCGTACTACTCGTCCTCTCCTGGTCCAGTCCCGAACCTGGTCTAGCACCCGAGTGACCCAGTCGATCTCCCCGGTCAGTCCCCTGGAAGATCGTCCCACGTGCTCCTCGTCTCTCACTGGGAACTCCACCTCTGGCTGATGATCGCCCCTGGTCCTCATGATTAGGCGGTGGTGCAGCAGCTCGATGATGTTCATGTAGTGTAGCCACACCTCTAATCCCGCGTATGCCTGGGCCGCCTCCACCCAGGGCTATCCCTTGTGACCCTCGTCACGGTATGGTGTCTAGCGCACCTGAAAGGGCAAGCATTAGAGTCAGCATCAGTATTTAAAAGCATTTAAGTGCATTTAGAAGTTTAGAGTTTAGAGTCTCATCGATGCATAGGGAAACGTGTCAATGTCATCGTGGATTACTCGCACTAGGCGTCGCAGTGACCCCGTGTCCCGCACCGCCATCCACCACCTCACGATGGGTACACGGTCCTGATGTACCTCCTTTCCTCTCCCTAGGTTGGGGAGGTACATGTAGGTCCACACCTGCATTGTCAAAGGTCAGCATATAGCAGTCATAGTCATGATCATAAGCATAAGCATTTAAGGTAGAGCATTCTTACCTGAAGTAGGGGAGAGAACCCGCCCAGCATCGTCTGCCAGTCGGTGGTGCTGAGGGAGTCGAAGAGGAATGCTAATGCGGCAGCGCCCCATGCGTAGTCTCCAACTCCGTTCAGGTCTCTCAGTAATGGGAGGAGCTTGTAGCTCACTCTATTCGCCCTCATCGCAAAGATGAGCTTCCTGAATAGCAGCATCAGGAAGCAGCGGAGGATGACGTCTCCCTCTGGTCCCGGTCCCGCTGCCCCTCACTATCTCGCCTGATCTGTCAATCACCCTACATGCTCCTCTGGCAGCTCTCCCACGGCTATCGTCGCTCCTGTCAATCCCAGGCTCTCCTGGAGGGTCGCTCGTGCTAGCATGGACGAGTGGCATCCTGGTCTCATCAGCTCCAGCCCTAGCAGCTCTTGCGCCAACTCCCTGTAGTTGGCGTAGGTCATCCCTATCACGGGCGCTCCGTGAACTCTTAGTCCTGTGATCCGCACCACGTCCTCTAGCGCGGGGATCATGTGTCCCCACAGAAACAAGAAGGCCCTGCTGACTGGATCCCACCGGTCGTGGAGCGCATACAATAGGGTGGTGTCCAACCTCATCACCTCGATGCCCAGGAACTCTCCGAACCCCATCACAGCTAGTCTCTCTCTCTAGAAGTCCGGTAGTGCCAAGTACACTACTCGGACCTGCAACCACGAGATCCTTGTACAGCGCTTTCCCTGCATGCATTTAACATTTGAGAGTCAGTCATCCATATAGTTAATCATTCATGCATTAAAAAAGAAAAAAAAAACTTCTCAGAACCCTAACAGTCACCTCTTGACCATTTCTTCGGCCTTAGCGGTCTAGGCTAGACCGTCTAGCACCCTAGCGGTTGTTGGAAGGATTGTTAGGCTCCTGCCGTAGCAGCAGTTTCTCCCTTGTTTCCCCAAGCTTGCAGAATGGCTCTGATGGCCTCTACATGACTCCTATGGGTCCCTTGACCCGTTTCCCTGCTATTCTACCCACATGCACGTGATTGAACTAATTAAAAATGTTTTTTTTAAGATTTCAGCCTACCTCAGACAAACAGTGTCCGATCGCCCCCTCGGGTGCCTCCTTTGCCGTATGTTCATCCTCTTCTCCTCCAGAAGCTTCCTCGGGTGCAGGCGCCATCGCAGAAGGCTCTCCCACCTTGATTTGGGCTGGCGGAGTCTCTTCTCCTTTCGGTTGGTTCACCGCCGTCGTGGGCGTACCCTCTTCTTCCAAGTGGTGCAGAAATTGCCTCACTGCCATCCTCTTCCTCCCAATTGCTTCCTGAGTAATGATCGATGGTCAGGTTGGTTTGTAACGGCGGTCGTCGGTGGGGGTCATCGCCGGTGAGAGTTGAGAGTGGGTGTTCGATTAGAATGAAGGGAATGGGAGAGGGAACGGTCGTTCTCGATTTCGAATTCGTCCAGGGCCTTGTGGTCTATCACCAAACCATTAAGCTATCCTTGGAGGTCCTCCCTAGACCATTTTTCTCAATATATCATGCGTTGAAGAATGTGAACCGTCTCAGGGGTAGCGGTCTAGTGTTAGGCCGTTAGGCTCCCTTTGCGGTCTAGGGCATGACCGTTTGGATGCTGTGTTGAAATTGCTATATCTGCTTCATTCTTTGCTTCATTACATATGTGCCCTTTGCCTTATTTGATGCATCATGCTTATTTTTATGGTCTTATTGTTGATGGATAACCGCTTATTTCCAAAATCATGAATGCCATCGCATCATCTCTCCTCGCCAGGTAGGTAAGTCAGGTAAGTATCTCAGTCCCTTAATCCCTTAATGCATTACTATATGGTATCTATGATATTATTACCTCGAGAACTGGCTATTCATTCATGTGTTCTGGGATCTGATGTTCCCCTTTAACAAAGATGATGATGATCTAGCTGCACATGTTTAATCGTTGGATAAGCCATTAGGTTGGAAGAGTCAGGGGACGATGGTTCTATCTTGCACGCTGTGGTTGCAGATAGTGTCTTGGCCCTGATTTGTCTGATTTAGCAATGCTATTCTCGAGTATCATGCTATTTTATCCTTTCTTTGCATTCATTTTGATGATTTCTTTTTTTTTAGCCCAGCATGCATCATGCGCATCTTTGAGTATTCATGAGCCCTTGTCTGTTTAGAGGTGTCTCACTAATGGTGGATAGCTATGTATCCATGGTCTTAGATAAGGAGAGTCATTTCACTCTGAGTTGGAAGGTTTCCTTCAGTCTATTTTGCTTGGTTTGGTTCACTAAGGATGCTTGTCTGGAGTTTAGTTGCTTGTCTCTTTACTTTTTCTGCTTGCTCCGACCGCCGATCAGCTGTGCGTTCCAGTGAGGAGGTTGGTCGTGTTTTATTTTCCTTAGTTGTTAGTTCCTCCAGGCATGCGTCATTCAATTTGGCCGTTCCTTGTGATTGGTTCAAAATTTTTCAAAAGATTCCTATCGCTCGTTAGTTGAGAACGGGTGTCGTTTACCTTAACGCATATTTTTCAGTCCACTTCGCTGCATTTTCGCTTCATCTCCATGTCCCATTTCACTTTCGCTCCACCTCCGCTCGCTCCCCTGCAAAGAGAACGTGCCTCACCTCTGATCACCCCCTCCCAGACCCCCTCAGAGCCAAGGGTCACCCCCACACTCAACCACCCCCATATTGCCCCCCTCCTACTCCACTTCCCGTCGGTAAGTTGCAGACCCTGCCTCAGTTCGTAGGCAGTAGAGGAGCGCCCAGTTGCAGAGCCTGCCACATCTTCGTCTTGGATCCCCTAGGAGCACAAGAGGTACCGTTGGCAGCGTCATCTAGTCTACTTCGCAATGGAGGTGGTCCCACCCTCACCTGAGTTCATGGCTGCCCGGAGGAGTCTTCACCGCCAGACTGTGCAGTTCCTTCCTAACAGACACTCAATTGTGTCTTACAGAGGCTGCCACGACCAGTACCTTAAAGATCTTGGAGCGGATTTTGGCAAAAGACTTCTGCTACAAGTCCCCTCTCATCACCAAGAAGCAGGGCCCCGTTTGGATCTCAGAGCAGTAAGTTCCGAATTTCCTCCCTAGAGTGCACAGGGTCAGTCCCCTCTGGGATTGACCAGATACCCTGTCACTATTTGGGGTCTCCCTGTCTGCTCTGACCTCCGATGGTGGCCCCGTGAGTCTCTATTCGAAGAAAACTCAACCACAAATGCAACGGTTCTGGCTTTGCCTGCATTGGAGCACGGGAGCAACCGTGGTGTCCTCTCCTTCCTGCAGTAGCAACCCTGGTACTGACAGATTCAGAATTGAGCAGCCCTGATCCTGATCCTACCCCGGTCGTCGTCATTGATCAGAAAATCCACAGAAATTTTGGCATCCTCCTGGGCCAACCCCAGAAATTTTGGTGCTAGTTTCGTCACCAACGGAGTTCGGGAGGGCCCATGGCAGCACCAACAATGACTACCTATGAGGCTGTTCCAGAGAGCTGGCAGAATCGATAATCTTCTTCCACTTCGACTTCTAGCATAGTTTTCCCCACCCCGCCTGGCCGACTGATCGCCCCTCCCTACATGGAGGTACATTTTGGGTTGTAAAACTAATCCCCACCCCTAGTCTAACCCCCTTGCAAGGGGCGTAGTGCATGTTATTTAAAATTTCAGGTTGAAGCTTCATCGGCGCGGCGTGCTGGTAAGCCCACTCTTCCTGGCTCGCCCTCATCTCCGGCCGAGATCAGTGTCTTCACACCAGTCAGGTGAGCTTCGGTTATCCCCCTTGCTGGTTTCTTTCCATTGGTGGTTTAGTATTGCCGCTAGTGCCGTCGGACGGTAAGTGAGTGCCCGATCCCGAATTACTATTGTGTGAGTGACTACTGCGGGCGAGTTGTGAGAGAGCCATTACATCCCACACCCTCGGCGTGCTGGCCACCCCTGAGAGTGGGCATCCTAGGATCCTTAGGGGTTCAATCTTAGGCTAGCCAACCCCCAGAGCAGTAAGGTACCATCCCAGACCCTCACCACCATCACGGGGTTGCCTACGGGCACTAGTGTGCGCTTAGCTGGCGAGTTTGCTCGAGTGACGATATCGGTGCATTTGCTTGCAAATCTAGGTCTGAGGGTCATTTTGTCGGTCCCAACTCATCCTTAGGTCATATCACATCATAACCAAAGGAAAAGAAAACACACGTCGGAATGTGGAGCAAAGGAATAAAATAAAAGCACATACCGTAGGTGTGGAACAACTAAAGTAAAGCAAGTAAAGAGATATATGGGGAAGAGGAGAACACTAATGCCCAACTAAAGGAATGTGATCGCCACCAAGGTAATTAAAATAGCAAAGCTAAGATAAATACCTTGGAAAAATAAGGCGGCGATGCCATAAGATGCTTCATGGGGGTTGTCTACATGTCCCTCTAGTTCATGACTGGGAACAGGGGGATAATGGGACGCCAACCCGGGGGGTCATCCGGAAGGACATATACTCATGTCTCCGGCGTCAAACCCCCTTTGTCAGCATAATGAAAACCTCATGCAAATATCCTACCGGAAGTGAACCCCGGGGAGGGGGGTGTTGTTATGGCCCCTTGGGGATATTTGAGGGCGTATCTGGTGCGAGAAGAGAAAGAATCCGGTGATATCCCAGGCAATGATTAGATCGAGATAGACTCAACGGAGAAATAGAAGGGGGACCCAAAGCCACAACTAGCATTCATTGCATGAATAGTCGCATACATTGATGATCAGATAGAGCTCATATACATAGATGGCTCGGCACTGTCGCATGATGGCCAATGCCCAACTCGGGAACAAATGAAACAGAGGGGGACGGGAAGCAGCAACCAAGAGAAAGACGCACAGGCTCATGTCATCGCCCAAGGCATTACAGCATCCGCAGGGGAGGTTTTTACATAGAGGGGAAAAGAGGAGGAGACAGAGAGTTGCTCTGCAACCCACCTCTACCGCCGGCGATGAAGAACATGGTATCGGGTTGGAGGCTCTCACAAGTAGGGGAGAATCGCAGAAGACGGCGGCTCTCGAGCTCTCACAGAAAACCTTTCTTTTTCCCCAATCCACTTCCTCTTCTCTCCTTCTTTTTCTTCTTCTATTTCCCTCTTCTTCACTTCCTTCGCATTTGCCCCCCTTTGTCTTCGTTGAACCAATTGGGCATATATAGATCGGGACTCCTTTGGTGTGGAGAATGCACGCTGGGCAAAGCCCACTAAGCTATTTTGGCACTCCGGGTAAGGGGTGTTAGCATGATGTAGTGGTGTACATCAAGATTCAGAGGCGGGGGGTGAATGAATCTCCCTCTAAAAACTTGAGCAAACTAAAACTTAGCCTGAACACTTTTAGACTAATGCAGAATTAAAAGCATCCAGGAACGTAGGTAGAAATGCGTCTAACATATATCTAACGATTGACACATTTGATATCAAATCACAGTACACAAGAACTTTTTAGGTGGTTCGGTCCTCCAGACATACATCCACCCCACACTCAATCCAAAGTGTGGATTCTGCTATCAAACAGCTTGAAACCACTAGGCCTCACAGCTTGCCTACAAACTACTGGGCTTTATAGCTTAGTTGACTGCTGACTAACAGCTTGACTGCTGGGCATTACAGCTTCGCCGACTACTGAGCATTAGAGCTTACCTATCCAGAGGAATCCACCACTGTCGTTGGGCCTTACAGCTTATGCCACCGCTGATACACAGCTTAGAAGAAATATGAAGAGTGAAAATAAAAAATCACAATGTTCAGCATCGAAAAATTGACAATTATGACAAACTGAAATGCTCACGCAGGAGCAATGTGACTTGGATCTGATCTAGAGGACACAGTGGAGAACAGATCTTCAAGGCCTACTTCAATCGCTTCACGATATCCTCTCTTGATATCTCTCTTCTTCACTATCTCGCTATCTCCTATCACTTACAGACTCACACTCTTCTCTCTCTCAGATATCTGCTGTAATGTGGCACTCTCTTCTTCTTCTTCTCAGATCACTTCTTCTCTCTTTCTCTCTTGGACTTCTTCCTTCAGAATTCCATCATCTCTCTAAGTCGAAGACGTGATCGGGTCCTCTATATATAAAGCCTGCAAGAGGACAGGGCACAAGTACCTCCCAAAGAGATGACCCCCAAATCTACTCCCAGTGGCCTGAAATCTTGAGCATTGTCTAACCACGCCCATACCCATAACCCAGACTTTCCTCGCCACTTTGGGAGCCTTTCTTCCCTACTTGCCTTGCCCATACTTCCTACCCTCAGTTCTGACTGTACTGGACTGCAGAACTGAACCCCAGTTGTTGACACCTCTCACGCCCAAAATCCCCACTACACGCCACTGCACCATTGCTACCCAACCACCCCATGTCCTTCACCTGTCCACCAGAGAAAACCCTGCCCCATTTTCCATCCGGAAGCACTGGTTCCAACCCAATCTTCGACCCACTGTCCTGCAGCCTGAGGACAGGCCAGATTGTGCAGGGTCTGGTTTCAAAATTCGCCATGACTCCCACAGTACCCCATTGCAGCCGCCCCTCCACCGGCATCCTAGGGACATCCCCAGCGGCGTCTGCACCAGGTTTTGTGACTAGTGGATGAGCAAAAGGTACTGTGCCAGGCCCATCTTTCTGTTGCTTCCCTACTCGTGCGCAGACAGGCCAGTAGTCTGCCCGCCTCTTGTGGCTACTCCGGAGGTTCCTACCGGCGCTGTCGACTTCCCTCTTCGTCCACGAGACTCGCCATCAGTGTTCTGCCAGGGACATGGGCATCTTCCTCGACTTCCATGACACGTCATCCTAGTTGCGACTCCAGCTCATACCAGTTCGCTCACGTGGGAGTCGCCGCTCGACGTCCACTCACGGCCCATCACCCCACTTTGCACGACCCACGGATTCATTGTGTAGCCTTTTACCTCCCTGCGAGGAGTGAGCTTTTTTTTGGGTTGTACTTTGTTTAGCTCTTGTACCGGGTGGTTGCGTGATTTGGCCAGGCGTCTTCCCCACGCCCCGCGCGTGGAGGTACATGTTCACATCCTTGCTTGGTCTCTCTTGCAAGTTTAGTATACTCTCTAGCACCGCTGCTTGTGTGTTGTAGGATTCTAGCTCATTTATATCTATATCACTGCCACGGTGAGAGAGCGTGACCGTCCCGTGACTTGCCTGAGTCACGAGTGTGGAGCTGCCTACCCTAGACTTCTGTTGGTTCATCGACACGCTTCCCTTACTTGGGCATGATTGCGAGCTTGAGTTCCTTGTTAGTTGGCGTGATCCCTCTCTTGGGAGTCTTAGGTGTTCAAGTCACACTACTCTATATATTGTGTCATTGCTGGTTTAGTTGTCCCCTTAGTCGTGCCTTCACTTAGAGTTCTAGTTCGCATAGCGTCCCGCATCAAATAGCGACTATGAGGATGTGGTCAAGGTGTGCACCACGACCAAGACAAGATGTTTCATATGAATATGGTCTCTAGGTCATCCGCCTTCACGAAACAGAAGTTGAATGTAGTCTCTGCTCAGGTTGTGTTCAAGACAGATTGAATAGAACTTGGACGGAACCATGTTCTACAATTCCAAAGGCCAGTTGAACCCCGTCTCATACCAGTAGGACAAGATTCTAAGTGTTTTCAAGGTTTTTAGGGTACAACGTGTTAAGCTTCCATGTGGGAATTCATGGCTTTCCAAGACTTATGGAGGCCTTGGTGGAGAAGTTCCACACCGACAGGAGAAGTACTCATCAGAGGGTCCTACCATCCACCAAGAATTTGGTTCATTGCGAACCTAGGAAACCAATAGTAATGGTATATCAATGCCACCGAGGTGACACGACCTTCAAATAGAAACAATCCATATAAGAATCCATCGCAAACTCATATTTATTTTATGTGCGGTGTACCCTTCGATGCAGATTATTAAAGTGCCTTGCATGCATATATATATATATATGTCCTTGCCGTCAATTTTCTTTTTACTTTTTCCACACCCAACACCGGAAGGGCTGCCCCTGTGCCTCCTACATCTATTTATCCTTAGCTGAATGTGGTCGGGTAAAGCGGCGTGGTAAGTTCTTCGTCGTCAAAGATTAATAAATATGTGATCGGATAATGTTCGGTTTCCCAACCTTCACGTCACGTGTTTGATAAATAGAAATCAATCGAGCTCTGTAGGAACGCACGTACTGTTTTGAACCCCCGCCAATCCAATTAAGCAGGCCCTTAATTTTGTAGGAAGAGCTGCACAGTTGTGGTTATGACCCATTACAACGGGATCATGGAACCCCACGCCAACCCAACAATGTCTAAGGAGGAACATGCATGTCGTTAATTGGGATTATGTGGTCGGTTTATTGGGACTAATTCCATATGTTGTCGTCTGGCCGATACTGGCTCTATCAAACTGACATCAAAGTTCGAAAACCTCAAAAAAGGGGAGGGAAAAAAATACTGATCTGTCTATGACAACATTTGGTTGAAAACTCCGAGCTTCTCTGGAGTACTGTCGGATGGTTTGGAGATTTGCCAGAGAGAACGGATCACATGATCTTGACGAACCTGCCATCAGAGGAAGACATAAATCAAGGGTCTCCCGAGATCTTCTCCCAGAGAAGACCCTCCCACGTCTACGTCAGAGACTAGTTGGAAGGAAGGGTGTCCACGAAGGGTGGTTCCCTTGTGCTGGTTGGGGGTTACTTTGTGCATACCTAGAGGTCGCGGAGGCCTCCTTACATAGATGATGGTGGAGAGTGAGTTGTGATCACCACGGTGTCTTGCAAATTTCGTAAGTCCTAGGGATGCAGGGCAGGTGTGGGATGTCTCAGAGATCCCGCTCTGTGGGCGTTGATGTAAGATACTCCACATGCAAGGTGAACGAATTAAGGGCCGCTTTGCTAACGAGTTAGGTACGGGGCGGGTGGCTTATCCAGGTTAGTCCACCCCACCCCTAATCTTAACTCGAGTGGATTAACTCATTCCACCTATTTTCTAGGAATGAGTTAATCTACTTTAACCCTATTCGACGAGTTAAGAAAAAAATTATCAAATAAAGAACAACTCACCCGACCCCGGTTAACTGATCCTAACCCAACTTAACTCGTTACCAAAGTGATCCTAAGAGATCTTCCGCGTCGATAATACGCGTGTGATATGGGCGTGGTGACGGGAGGGGTCATCTTCATAACATACAGGATGTGCTAATGATTTGCAAGATCATCGTCATGCCTCATCATCATGACGAAGAAGAAGATAATGGCCGAAAATGGGGAGAGGTGGACACGTGATGCCTGGAGGCCCACCATTGCATGCGTTCTCCTGTCATAGCAACTTCCTCCGTGGGAGCTCGGATCCCAAAGTCATGGCTCTTGTCGTATCTGCCTAGTCCTAGCGGTGGTAACCTCAAGAGCGGGGATGATAGCTCAGGACCAAGTTATCTCTAGAGACTCCTTGATATCTCGAGATCGAGCTAAAGCTCTAAACTTCCAAAAGATTGGGACCGAGTTATTTCTGGAGACCTCCTGACGTCTCGAGGCCAAACTAAAGCTCTAGATCTTCCCAGACCAGTGCTTAGGTGCTCTCTCTTCAGGTATCACTTTTCTCTCTAACATGTGGAGAGCGTGACCCGAGTGAGATGATTTTTAGGCTGGTCACCGTAGGGCCCCTTGCCTTTGCCGCCAGATTCTGGTGGGGGGAAAACCAGCTAGAGGACCTGACTTAGAGCAGATTGTCTGTGTGTGCACACGTAGTCAAGGGCAGATGACACGCGCTGACGAGCGTGACCCCAGCTAGTCCTTATTGTGGTACTTGTTGCGTGTCTGGGTCTCGCGCCCGGGGCATTGTAGCTAGACACCTGTGACGCGGTGTAAGATGTCAGGGGACGCATCCGATACAATAGGAGTAGCTGTAGAGCCGAAGTTTTGCTGGCCACCATAGTTACTTTCCTGCTTTTATAGTTGCTTAGCTAGCATAGCTTTCCTTTCCACCGTTGTTTTGCTCGGTTGGGGTTCCGCGGGATCCCTACTGAGCCAGTGATAGGAGGCTCACCCCTAATTTTTAGGTGTGGCGGTTCTTCCTCGAGGTACGATAGCGTTACGTAGAGGTTCTTAGTTGCCAGTTCGTTGGGCCGAGTGTTCACTCGGCATATGGTACGTTTTACTGCTTTAGACTGTATTTTCTGTTGGACTGGACTCTGTTGTAATTAGTTATTTATTTCTTGTATTATATTTATTGTCCTACTTTATTTCTTATTTCTATGTGCACCACACATATCCTTTTATCCCTTCCGAGTCTCCGGGCTCGTGGAAGGCGGGCCGAGGTTCAAGTCGCTCTGGTTCCTTTCCGGTACTCAGATCCTGGGTCGCCACAAAATTCTTTTAAGGGGGGAGGGTTGTAATGCCCCAGATTTTTCAGGGTGAACCATTGTGTTCTCTGACTCCGAGACGTGACCAGCGCATTGTGCGTCTTCCGAGGATCACAGAGGTAATTTTTTCATATTTTTAAATTTTTTTAGATTTTCTATATATTAACTCCTCCCTCTCTCTCTTCCCTCATTTCTCACTCTCACCCTCTCTCTCTCTTCTCTCACACTCTCCTACTCACTCTCACCTCTCCGGCAGCCGACGGATCGGGGCGGGGGTGAGGCGGGGCGGCGTGGGCAACGAGGACGACGAGGATGGGTCGAGGATCGAGGCTCGAGGGCGCGGAGAAGCCAGTTCGTAAGAGTGGAGGCACCGGCGGGGTTTTGCGATGTTTTCTTCGTGGATCGGCATCCACGACGCGTCAAATCTTCGGTGGAGGTAGGGGGACGGTTCCCTAACTCGTGCATTTTATTTCTCGCGAGTTTCGTAGGCCATGGTGAGCCGAGCGAGCTATTCGAGGCGTTTTGAAAAAAAATTATATTTTAGGGCTTGAGCGTCGACCCACCGTTTTACGAGGTTTCAGATCGATTTGGGACTTTAGATGCATGCTAGGGGTGTCGGGGGAGCTTCTCCCTTGTTTTCTCCCTCATCCGTGGATGATCGGGGCGTGGAATGAGTTTTTGGCATTCTTCCCGCTGTCCCATTCTTGGGTGGGTGTGGTGGCCCTTCCAGAGACCACCACACTCACTGGAGGCCCAAAGTAGGCACACCAGATGCCCTGGTGGCCTAAGGTGGGAGCACCATTTGTTACTGTTTTGTCGGCAGGGGCATCCGTCGGCTGGCGGCCGCACGATAAACCGCCAACTCCTGTAGCGGCTGTAGCTTCGGCCGCTACTTTCGATTTTGACCGTTGCGCTTCAGGGCACGTGTTTTGACCGTTGGGGTCACGTGCCCTCTAGCGACCGTAGGTACGCGCGCCAGAGGGATCTTAGCGGACATTTGTTGGCTGTAAAATAGATTTTTTGGTATTTAATTGGCACACTAGACTTTGGCTTGTGGTTTCCAATCGACAGCTCATTTGATTTGATTGCATATATCGATGCGGACTATGTTGGATGCATTGTAGATCACAATAGTACTAGTGGGTACTGTCAGTTTTTTGGTAGGTGCCTAGTTTCATGCGCCTCCAAGAAACAACATTCAGTAGCTCTATCAACGGCCGATGCTGAATATGTAGCCGCCAGAAGTTGTGGAGCCCAAGTACTCTGGATCAAAAATCAATTGCTTGATTTTAATGTTGAGGTGAATTCTATGCCAATCTTGTGTGACAATACCAGTGCTATTAATTTATCTAAAAATTTTGTTCAACACTCTAGGACCAAACACATTGACATTTGCCATCATTTTTTTAGAGATCATGTAGGCAAGGGGGATTTTGAGTTAAAATTTGTTGATACACATAATCAACTGGCAGACATCTTCACAAAACCCCTAAATCAGGAATAATTCAATAAAATCAGGAGAGAACTTGGCATGTGCAAGGGTGAGAGCATGCATACTTAGGTCTGCACAAGGATGAGTGATGCATTTACATTAAAAAAAAGGTCAGAAGCATGAAGGGTAGATCGTGTGAAATGCATGCATACGTTGTGTGTATTTTTACTTTTTGTGCATGATATCACCTTGTATGAGTGACTGTACACACATATATATATATATACATATATACCTCTTCTTGAAAAATTTCTAAGACCCAATACTCATTGATAAATAAATGTGGACTAGTGACCTGGGGATACTAGGCAGTCACTGAGAGGGAGATTCCGAAAAACTCCTTAGGACAACTCATGTCAGAAATCATCTCCCTCTATTTCCTCCCCAAGCAACAAAACAAAAAGAGAGAGAGAGAGAAAACAAAAAAAAGAGAGGAAGAGAGGGCAGCATGAAAATGGGGCTCTACATCATTCAAGGGAGACATGGAGAAATCAAACATTCAAAAAAAATGGGATTTTGAAGGGACAAATCGACCATTTTGGTCGACCGAAGCCCCCGATTTGGTCGACCATTCGCGACGAATCGGGCCAGCCGAACCCCGGTCGAACCCCATTTTAAGGGGCTCTCTCACTTCATTTCCCTATTCTATCTTACCCATTCTCACTCCCACATATTTCCCTAACCATAGAACACCAAACCCCTTCTCCTCAAGCCCTAAAACCTCATTATCCCTTCATCCGCACAAGCTCCGACAGATTCGTCATGATTTCTTGACGACATCTCCAAGGTTGTTCATGCACTCGTGAAGTTCCTTCCTCAGTTCCAGCGTGTGGAGAAGGTCTTCTCAAGCCTTCAGAGTGTCCTTTGCTCCATCCTCCTGCTAGGGTTGAGATCGATTCATCCAAGGGTTTCCTAAGCGGGTTTTCTAGCTTAAGATGTCGTCTAGACGGAGCTCTCGGCATTCTACCCAAGGGGACTATAGTGCTCGGAGATGTGAGGCTCCAGCTCCTCCACCACGGCAGGCTCTTGCACCGCCTCGAGCACCTCGCCTGCCTCCACGGCCTATTATCGACCCTCGACTGGTCGACTTCAATGAGGTGAATGAGATCCTACCCGACCTATGTGCTATTTTTGAGATTCAACCAGGTTGGACCGATTTTGTCACTAGATATACCAGATATTATCCCAACCACGTGCAACAATTTTATGGGAATTTGGTTGAAAGAAATGGAGAGCTATATACATTGGTTTTGGTTTAGTCTGTGGTTATGTAACTATATTAAGTTTGTGGATATTGAGTTTTTCTTTAGTTCATTAAGTGTAGATGAATGTGAAACTCGTTATGGTTAATTATTGGGGATGATGCGACTTGGTGTGTTTAATTAATTGGTATTCTATGGTTATGATGGAATTATTTCTGACCATGGTATTATGCTGAATGTATGGATTTGCTAACCCAAGACACGCATGTCTGAAAATCAACATATTTTCACTCTTTCTACTGTCGTGTTCCGATTTTCCACGTCGGGGTGTGACACAGTACCTCCATGCGTACACGCTATGATATATGCTAGTCTTGACCAAGATAGGAGCGTAATGTTGCAGAACGTAGTCAGTAAACTCCACTGCTCCAGGTCTGAATGCATAGGCATCGGTGGCCTTTAGCTCGGCAAACCACCCTACAAAAATTTGGTGCTTGAATCGAACTGCTAAGTAGTCTAGTAGGAATGATTCTTCTCGGTATCCCCACTTCAACGAGGCTAAGAATAAACCAAATGTTAGCTTCTCCCGGTCAACACGACCCACGATTTCATTCCATCGAGCGGGTATAAATTCAGGGGCTCTGGTCAACAGCCTGTCCTCAGGAGGTAACCCCTAGAGTCTGAGCACAGCACCCCATTTTTTGGGTTCACCCGGTAGGTAGATGGGTCTTCCTCGCACCACGAAGTCTGTCAAGCTATCTCTCTCAATGTGCAATGTCTGCTCAGCCTTGCGGACAAGGAATAGATCTCTCTTCCCTTGAAGATTGAACCACCTCAGAAAGGACATCAGGTGTCTGTCTTTGGGATGATCCCGCCTGACGTCGTCTCTGTGATCATACTTAAAGGATCACCCCCAATGATGAGTAGACGACCAGTGTCTACTGTGTCAGTCTCTAAATTCGAAGATTGTGCAACTATAGCTAGCTACTCATGACACCGGTTGAAACAACTAACATTTTCCCACATCACCACAGCACGGGAAGAAGAAGAAGAAGAGCCAGATTCCATCTTATCTGCACAAAAAAAGCATACCAAAGAGAATAAATAAAGTCAGAAAATAGTTTCTGAAAATAAAATTTTTAACAAAATTTTGGCAGAGTCTCCTTGGAACCCTAATGATCAACCGCACGATGCTGACCCGAAATCAGACGTCGTCGCACCTATAGGTGATGCACTTGCATTGACCTAATCCTGAGGTAATGTAAGAAAGACGTAAAACGAGGTAAGTAGGAGTCTTGATCAGCCAGAAACACAGAGACTCCTTCGCAGCAATGGCTTTTGCCTTTTGAAGTGGACAACCATGTGTGTTTTTCTGAATAGGGTTGTAGCCTAGACAGGGCTTACCCTCCGGGGCCTCCACTGAGCTTTGTCTTTTGGAGGGAGAAGGAAGAACGACAGAGGTAAACCTCCTGAGAGGACCGGCAGAGCCGTTAACTCGGAGAGCTAGTTGAGAGCCTACTCGACTTTCTCCTTTCAGGTAATTTCGGGCCATCCCTGAGCACTCGGACGTTTTGATGCCCCCTTTTGTAGCATTTTGTTGTTTTGATTTGGAAAAAAGGGGTTTTATTTGCTAAGGTCAGGCACGGTCATGACCAGGCCTTTTCATGTGACTTTGTTACATACATGCATACTTTTCCTCATTTTGGGGGGGGGGGGGGAGAAAGAAAATATCAACATTTTGATTTGGAATCCCCTTTATTTTCATGCCTGCGGGGACACTGCCCTCTTCTCGTGCCATGTTGGATAGTGACTCGTAGTGAGGGTACTTCTAATTCTGAGCCATACACCAAGGAGAAGGGTGAACAGCCCGTTGGGGTTTTATAGACTGTACGATACCCCCAAAGCGCCTCATACATCTTATCTTGCTAGTCCCTTTTGTTGGAACTGACTATCTTCGCCAGAAGGGTGCACAATGTTTTATTGAAAGTTTCTGCTAGCCCATTTGCCTGCGGATTGTACGGAGTAGATGTCATCCAGTCAATCTTATATTTTTTGGCCAATTTGTAGACCTTTTGATTCCAGAAATGGCTTCCGTTGTCTGAGATGATCCTGTTGGGAATGCTAATGTGGAATATTACATTTCACCGGATAAATCGGGCCACGATTTCTCTTGTTACTTCTTTTAGGGCTATAGCCTCCACCCAGTGGGAGAAGTAGTCTGTTATTGCCAGAATGTACTTGCATCCTGAAGAGAATGGGGGCAATGGGCCCACAACGTCTGTTCCCCATTGGGCGAAAGGCCAACTAGGTGCTGTTGGATGTAGCTGTGTTGGAGGTCGCTTGGGGACCATTGCATGCTCTTGGCACTTCTGACACGACTTGGCATACTTGCAACAGTCATCAAACATTGTCGGCCAATAGTAGCCCAGCTTTTTTATTTCAATTTTCATTTTCGACCCAGCTTGGTGTGCTCCTGCCGACCCGGCATGTATTTCTTTCATCACCCTCCATGCTTCTTCCGTTGAGAGGCATCGAAGGAGTATCTTTTTCTTGGCATCCGCCATAATTCGGAGCAGGATTCCACTCCTCAGTTCATGAGAATCTTTCATTCTGATCAGCTAGATCTTTTCTTCTCTTTACTTGGGCAGCTACTGGTGTTTACACCATTTCATGAGGGGCTCACGCCAGTCGGATGAGTCGACCGTTTCTGCAATTGCTACTTCAGGTTCTTCTCCACCTGTGTCTTCCTCTATCATACTGGGGACTTGCCATCTATTGATCACCTGTATGTTGAGTGACCCATCAGGCGGGACCGCTAGTGAGCTTGCTAACTTTGCTAATGCATCGGCCTATGCATTTTGGCCTCGGCTGATGTGGTTTACTTTGACCAAGCAAAACTTCTCCATGAGCGACTTCGCCTTGGCATGGTAAGGCAACAGTTTGGCTTTTTGGACTTCAAATTGCCCTTGAATTTGTCTGACAATCAATATTGAATCCCCAAACACTTGCAGCATACGGAGATCCAGCTGGAGAGCCAGCTGAAGACCAATGATCAGAGCTTCATATTCTGCTTCATTGTTTGCGTAAGCTTTGTTGATCGAGCAAGAGGTGTGCAACACCTCTCCTTCAGGAGATTTAAGGACAACACCTACCCCCGCTCTTATTCTTGTTCACCTAGATGAGGGTGTTTCTGTTCTCGACACACCATCGAAATATAGCTGCCAAGTGGCTTGTTGAATTTGGCCCACCGCCAAAGTTTCATCTTCGGGGAGTTCTGTGACCAGAGGAGAATTTTCAGGCACTGGGTGTGCTGCAAAGAAATCTACAATGGCCTGGCCTTTGATGGCCTTTTGTGACACATAAGAAATGTCAAACTCCATGAGAATGACAACCCATTTGCCCAGTCACCCTTTCAAGACTGGCTGGGAGAGTATATATTTAACCAGGTCAGCCCTAGATATCAGCTTGATTTCATGCGATAGCATGTAGTGTCTCATTTTCTTGGCTGCAAACACAAGAGCGAGACAAATTCTTTCAATGGGCATCTCCCACCGAAATCAATAGCACATGCCCTGAGCATATCTTCTATCACCTGATTTGTTCTCTCAGTTTGTCCATCAGTTTGTGGATGGAATGCAGTGCTAAAATTCAATCGGGTCTCCAATGAATGTTGTAGACCCTTCCAGAATTGTGATATGAAATGATGGTCTCGATCAGAAATAATAGTGATGGGGACACCATATAGCTTAACTATCTCCTTCATGTACAAAGCCGCTATGATATCCACAGACCATCGACTTTGATAAGTAGAAAGTGTGCAAATTTCATCAATCGGTCTATGATTACCCATATACTATCATGTCCTCCACTTGTCTTAGGCAGACCCATGATAAAATCCATCCCTATGCTCTCTCACTTCCATTCGAAAATTTCAAAGGGATATAACTTTCCAGCGGGCCTTAAGTGTTCCGCCTTAACTTGCTGGCAAGTGAGGCAGCAAGATACAAAGTCCGCTACTTCTCACTTCATGTTGGGTGGGCCACCAAAAATTTCTTTTTAAATCTTGGTACATCTTGGTAGCACCAGGGTGAATAGAATATCTTAACTTGTGAGCTTCTTCTAGAATTAGCTTCTTAGTGTTGGCATGATCCGGTAGATAGATTCGACCCTTGAATAATAACCTTCCATCGTTTGAGATGGAAAAATATGGCTGTTGATCAATATTGGTCTTGATCTCCACCAATATAGGGTCATTTTCTTATAACTTGACCTGGTCTTCTATTAGTGTGGGTTGTGAACTGATGTTGGCAATCATACATCCCTCTTCTTCTGCCTCAATATCTAGATTCAATTGTGTGAAATCTTCGATAAGATAAGTCATACCTTTCCTAAAACTTGATAAGGTTGCCAGTAGTTTCCTGCTGAACACATCTGCTATGGCATTCGCTTGCGAGGGTGATATTGTATAGAGAAATCAAAATCCTTAAGGTATTCCCGTCATCTTCTTTGCCTTATGTTTAACTCCTTTTGGGTGAAAAAGTACTTCAGACTTTTATGATCCAAAAATATAGTGAATTTCTCCCCATAAAGGTAATGCCATCATATTTTAAGGCAAAAATGACAGTAGCTAGTTTCAGATCATGCACTGGATAATTTTCCTCATGACGCTTCAATTGTCTTGAAGCATAACAAATCACCTTGCCGTGTTGCATAAGGACACAACCAAGGCCAATACTAGATGCATCCGTGTAGACTTCAAAGCCATCGCCTTCAACGGGTAGTGCTAAGATAGGAGCAATAGTCAGATGTTCTTTAAGAGACAAGCAGCTATCTTCGCAATCCTTCGACCATACAAAAGGATTTTTCTTCTTTGTAAGCCTGGTCAAAGGAACAGCAATCTTCGAGAAATCCTTGATAAATCGCTGGTAATAGTTAGCCAGACCGAGAAAACTCCTGACTTCAGATACGGTCGTTGGTCGGCTCCAATTTTTGACAACTTTGACCTTAGAAAGATCTATAGCGATACCTTCCTTTGAGATAATATGGCCAAGGAAAGAGACCTTCTTTAGCCAGAACTCGCATTTGTTGAGCTTCGCATAGAGTTGGTGTTCTCTTAATGTTTGTAAAGCTATTCTTAAATGCTCTTTATGTTCCTCCTTGGTCTTGAAATATATGAGAAGATCATCAATGAAGACGACCACAAATTGGTCGAGATAGGCCTGAAGACGTTGTTCATAAGTTGCATGAAAGCAGCAAGGGCATTAATTAACCCTAATGGCATAACCACAAACTCGTAGTGTCCATATCTACCATGAAATGTGGTCTTGTAAATGTCCTCATCTTTAATTCTTAGTTGATGATAACCAGACCTGAGGTCTATCTTCGAGAAATGCTCTGCTCCAGTGATTTGGTCAAATAACTCATCGATACGTGACAGTGGGTATTTATTCTTGATTGTGAGTTAATTTAACTATCGATAATCAATACATAGCTGAAGAGGTCCATCCTTCTTCCTGACAAATAAGACCGGCACACCCCATGGGGACGTGCTAGGTCGAATAAAACCTTTCTCCAATAACTCCTGAAGTTACTTCTTTAATTCCTTGAGTTCCGTGGGGGACATCTTGTAGGGATCTATTAAAACAGGTGCTGCTCTAGGAATAAGTTCAATGAAAAAGTTTACTTCCCTTTCAGGCGATAAACCAGGTAGTTCGGATGGAAAGACATCGGAGAACTCTCGTATAATGGGGATTTCCTCAAGGATATTTTTCTTGAACTTGGTGACTATTACGAAAGCAAGGAAAGCCTTACAAACTTGAGAAATAAGCTTGCAGGCATGAAGGGAAGAAATGAGGATAGGATGCTTCCTATATTTGATGCAAAGAAAGGAGAATCGTGGAAGATCTGATTTATGGAAAGAAATCCTCCTATTGCGATAATTGATGTTGGCATAGTGATCACATATCTAATTTGCGCCTAAGATAGCATCGTAGCCTTCCATATCAAGGCATACGAGATTCGCAGGGAGATTATGACCTTCTATGGTTACCTCACTATTTGGGTAGTGGGTTGTAAGTTTGGTTCTATTACCTAAAGGGGTAGTGATAGCTAGGTCCGAAGGTAGGGAAACATGTGAAATTGGTAAAGTTTTTACAAAAGTAATAGATATAAAGGAATGAGAAGCACCAGTATCAAATAACACAAAAGGAGGATGGGAATAAATTTGAATGGTACCTTCCACCAACCCATCGTCCTTGGGAGATTCCTCGTCTAGCACGACATTTAGACGAGCTTGCCGCCTACTCTCGCCATTAGAAGGCTGATTTTTCATAAGGGGGCAATTCGACATGTAGTGCTCTCGGCTCCCACATCGTAGACAAGTGCCAAGACGCTTCCAACATTGTTCGGTCGAATGTCTAAATTTCTCGCAGAATGTGCAAGCCGCCATGACTTTCTTCTCTTCCTCTTTAACCTTCTCATTTTTATTATTGCCCTTGCAGTTTCTCGGCCTCTTCTTATTGTCACGGGAGTTGTAGGATTCCGCAATGCTAAATCTTTCTTCTTTCTTTCCCCACCTATCAGACTTCCGGCTTGATTCCTCTCCCTTGCCCTTAAATTTCTCGACCTTCTCCAAGGTCCTCTCACATAGGTGGGCTCAGTGGACCATCTCTGCATAGGTCTGGATATTTTGTGGGCCGAGTTGTTTAACAAAAATGGGCCTTAGGCCATCCATGAAGCAATTGGCCTTTAAGAGCTCTATGCTGATAAGATGCGGAGCATATGGTGCCAGTCTTGAAAATTGGAGCTCGTATTCTACCACAGACATCATCCCTTGCCTTAAAGAGACAAATTCCGCAGCCTTCCTCTCGCGAACATGTTTGGAGAAATACTTCCATCAAAAGAGTTCAAGAAATTCTTCCCAAGTAACTTGTGCATTTTGAAGATGACCCGAGGTGGCCTTCCACCATGTGCGCGCATTCTTATTGAGCTAAAATGTAACAAGAAGGATCTTTTCCTAGTCTATGCATTGCATGACGTTAAATATGCGATCCATCTCGTCAATCCAGTTCTCAACCTCGTCAGGATTAGATGATCTAGAGAACCACGAAGGGTTCATACTCTGAAAATTGCGATGGAAGATCTCTGGCGCCAGCTTGCGCGCCTGCTTGAGCCACGATTTGAAGGGCCTATGTAAGACCCGCAACAGTTTGCTGCATCATTTCCCAATTTGCTCGGTTAGTGACCATTGTAGAATGAGGTGCCTGAGAGAATAAATAATTAGTTATTTTCTTTAAAATTTATGAGGGTTAATCTAAAGATTAATTTCTAAGTAAACTATCTCATCCCGGGCTCTACCCAATCGCATATGGGTTCGGAAGATTTCTTCCTAGTTCATAGGTATAGGTCCTTAAACCTTGGACTTAATCGATGACTTGACATTTTCCTTAGGACTTACTTACGCCTAGGCTCTGATACCACCTTAACTGTCACACCCCAAGATATGCAGCAGAATTAAGTCAGGAATGTGAACAGCCGGCAAGATAAGCCTCAAGTTATTGAGATAATCAAAGCGCTAACATTCACACATAAAAAGAATGAATGCGCAAGGTAATATACTCAAAATTCTAACTTTATTGAAATAAAATCTAAAGTTTACAATAACACTTGACTCATTTAACTCTAAACTCAAAAAAAAAGAAAATTACATAGACACAACCTTTCTTTTATTTCAAATAGACTCATGACTTTCCATCTACTACTAATGGACTCATGACCGTTTTTCATTTCCTTTTTAGCATAGTTTATCATTCTTGGACTGAGCATTGTATTTCCTATCCTATTTTCTTCATAGATGTTTTCGGAGCTTGTCTCCATGTGTGCGGCTCCTCGTCGTCATATGAGAACCCACATGTGTTGGGCCGTCGAGCCCGTGTATGTGGTTGCTTGCTGCCGTCGTGCAGCGTTCGTAGTGGAATCCTCTCGAGTTGAGAGGGGTGGACGTAGGGTGGTACTTGGGTGTGTCCGAACCACCTAAAAATTATTGTGTCGTGGGTTGCTATTTGTGTGCTTGTTGTTCTTCCCTATCCGTTCATCTTACGAGTGTGATACGGTGAGCTGAGAGCTCAATTAATCTGTCCATTCATTATGTTCTGTCTGAATGATTCATCAAAAGCATTGGAGAGTTGTGAGAGCTTGGTTGATATTTATCATATCTAGATATTCTTGTTTAGTTATCTAGATATTTCTTGTCATCTCTACGGTTAAATTTTAAGTTTGTCTAAAAGGGGGCACAATCAATTCACTCCCCTCTCGATTGCTTTCCTAACCACCCATGAAGGCTAAGCATGGGAGAACCGTCTCCTTTTCTCCTCTCCTTCCCTTCTTCTTACTCTTCCTCTCTCCTCCCCACAGTAGATCATGGGCCCTCTTCTTCCTCTTTCTCTTTCTCTTTCTCCCTGGTGTCCCTCTTTCTCTCCTCCTTCTTCCTTTTGTCCCCATCTGATGGCCCTATCTCGCTGCGGCATCTCCTCTGTGCACCCCTTCTTCTTCTTCTTCCTCTCCCTCGTCTTTACCTGGTAGGCCTCTCTCCCTTTTCTACCGCAGACGTCCTCCTCCCTTCTCGTTTCTCACTCTCCTCTACGATGTCTCTGCCTCTCTCCCTTTTCTCTCTTCTTTGTCATCTCCTTCAGACACCCTGTGTAGGCACCAGGGAATGGCGGGGGGAACGGATTGAAGTGAGAGAGGGTGGACGAGTCCTTCCTCCTGCGCTCCTTTCCCTCCCTTCGTGGCTACTGTGGCTTTGTTCTCTCCCACAGAACTATAGGAGATGAACGTTCGCCTTCACGTCCACATCCCTAGAACGAAAGGGTCAGAACATATATAACAACATGATCACCAGAGGTGTTTACCTGAACCTCACAGGAGTGGAATGGTTGCTTGGGAATGCCTCAAGTGGGGAGAACGTAAGGTCCCAACTTCACCATCCTCAGCCGGCCATGGGCGGAGAGCCCTGCTACGTCCCGAAGTGCCAAAGATCCTACAAACAATGACAAAAGCTCACAAATACAAAAAGAAGCATGCCATTAGTCTCATGTAGTGTGGTAAAAGTTCAAACAACCACCAAGAGAGGGAATATGGGGGCGTGATTACCTGGGGCTAGTAGGAAGGGGGGATGGTCGAGACTTTCGACCACCCGCCTTCCCGTTTGTTTAAAGGGAAACCTCTGGACAGGATTCTAGGTAATGCTAATATGTTGTAAATGCAAACGGGAAAGGGGATTACAAGATGAAACAGGAAACACCGAGAGGGCGAGATCAAACCCGGAGGGTGGTCAAGCTCACGGCCGGCTAGACGCGTGGTTCGGAGAAGGTGAGGGGTAGTCTTCGTGCTTTAGAGCCCTTGCTCCTAAGCTTCGACTGTTCCTTGCTGGAGAATCTCTCCACCATCCTCGTCCTACCTGCACAACAACACGAGAAGACGAAAGATCTCTTTCCCTTGAGCTCTCCCAGAATCCAACCTTCCGGGACGCCCGGGGGCCCCCCCCCCCCCCCCCCCCCCCACACCCCCACGAGGAGAGACTCCTCGCACTGTAATACGCAGCATATGGGGATGACCCCTAAAAGAAAAAGGAAGACCAAAATGACACGCTGCACACGTAGCTCACCCAAGGATGATTCCCTACACAGAAAGGAGTTCTGAGAATGAACGAACAAAATAGAAAAAACAACAACAAAACTTCACAGAGTGAGAAACCCAGCATGGCTACGGAGCAGATCAAGGATGAAGAACCAACATGGTTGAAGGAGACGGCTAGCTGCACTCTTACTCCTCTAGCTCTCAAATCTTCTTTTGGAATCTTAGGATGGACACTCTCTCTTTCTCCTTTCTCTTTGGTTCTTACGTACAAGCTTTCTTCAGGCTCCACCAACAGTAATGGCAGCAATAGTCCTTCAAGTATGGTGCGTCCAATTTATTGACATAAGTAGCCTTCCAGTAGAAGGTTTCCCTCTAGAAAACTCCCTTTTGAATAATAGAAAAAGACATGATTCTTCTTGGTCCTTGTGAGCGTCCAAGTTGCCTCCTGATTGGATTAGGATGAGGTGGTACAGTGCTCTGCCCCAGGTGCTTTTAAGAACAACAATCTGATTGGGTAGATGCAAAAAGGTGGTTACCATGAAAAGTGACCTTTCTCTCATTTGTAGACTGATAGAACCATTGACCCAAAAGATTGTTATGATAACCCAATGATGACAAGGATAGTTGACTGTCCTAAAAACCTTTTCCAGACCTAAAAAATCATGTTTTTAGGGATTTATGTCAGATATTTTTACTCTCTATACGATTTTCGAAAAGACAGACTTATCTAATTTTTTTCAGATGAACCTTGGGTGCGTTGATGCAGCTTCACCCATCCGTCGATGCAGCTATTGAAAATGGGCTTTTAAACTACTGTTGGAAGACCCCCTTGTGTCGACGCCCTGAGAAGGCAGGGTCAACGCATCCAATGTTGATTGCCTATTTAAGGCTTATGAGGTCGATACATCATATTGCTGAGGTCAACACAACTATGAAGACTTGCTTGAAGGCTTGCTGGAGATGCTTGTGAGTCGATGCCACTTAAGAGGTGCGTCGACGTATCGGTTTAGAAGTGTGTTTACAATGCTCTCTGGGAGTGCCTACGCCATGAGTTGATGGGGTCAACGCAGCTTGGTGCAACAGAATGCCAATAGAAAGGGGTCGACCCCATGAGTCAACACCTTCACTTCCCACACTGAAAATGAAGTCATGAGGTCAGCATAGTGAGGCCGTGAGGTCGATGTGACTAAAGACCCATTTGGAGTTTTTCTTCCTCTTTTGATCAAATGTGTTGACACATGCTTTGGTGAGGTCGATGTAGCCTTTAGGCTTGGTTAAACTTCTTCATACCTGGCCAATCAAAGGATGCTTTATGAGTTTCTAAATTAATTGGCCAATAACGTATAGTGAGACATCATCAAAACATCATTTATTCAACATTCTACCCCTTTTTGATGATGGCATGTCACGCCCCGAACTTTTAATAAAGTGGAAGGAACCTCAGAGACGTGGATAACAAGCATGGTAAGCCTCTCGCAAGTAAGAAATCAGAGTGCAAGACAATCACACAAAAGTAATTACACAAGTAATTGTTCAAACTTCAACTTTATTTCATAATAAGAATAACAAAAAAGTACATAAGTTCCATGACTTTCGACACCCTCATATCATAAGACTCAAGAAAATAGAAAAGTCTCGAATAGGCGGCATTGCTGCATCTTATTTAGAAGCGGACCTGAACTGGCTGCCAGGCTCCAAAAATGCAAAACTCCGGGGGAGTCCGTAGGGACCGTGGTCAATTTACCCCAAATAGTAAAAAGTTGGTCTGCCATTGAAGACGGCTCAGCACTGGCAAATTTGATCATCCTCGGCACAGGACGATCTAACTGAAGTGACCTAGGAGCAGCTTCAGGAAATAGGGTGCAGACCCAGGTGTTAAGGAAGTGCAACGGACCCACTGTCCGTGAATTTTTAGGGATGCACGACTTGTGCAGATCACCCAGCATCTTATGTATATGGCATAAAGCCACCGGGCAGAGGGATAGCTTAGTGCCCCAGGCCATCAAGCATGCAGGGTAGTTTGCTTCTGCCTTGATCACAGTTTCGTCACCCTGAGGGAGGGCGAATGAGCAAAGCCAGTAGGTCAAGTATGCCACACAATGAGTAACTACATCGACTCCAATGGGGTTCGGGCCGCTTTGTCGCCCTCTCCTCAAAGTGGATGGGAAAGTCACCTGACGTCAGACTCCCTTCTTCCATCCCACTGCTGTTGGAGCCACCGTGGGGAAGTCTTCGTACTTCTGTTCCCCACCGAAGAAATACTGGAGCCATGTGTCCATCTGCACACGCCTCTTCTCTCCAGGCTTCCGTGCCTCCCGCGTATCATGCGTTGACTGCCACAGGGTGCGATATGCCTTCATCAGATACCGGTAGGAGAAGCCTGTGAAATATTTTCCCTCGCCATCAGTCTGATCCTTCAGCCAGTCAGGGAAGCAGACTTCTTCATACGGCTCTCCGTCTATCGACAGGCCGCTCAGCTGGGAAAGGCTCCATAAATCCAAGGAAGTCTCCCCCTCTGCAGTGTTGAAGGTGTTGTACTCAGGACAAAACACCTCTATCATTCCGCAGTACAAGCCTCTAGAAATCGGATAGCGGTACCGGGAGGCGTACACGCTATGGTATACTTTGGTATTCACCAGGATTGGAGCGTACTGCTGCAGCACATAATCTGTGAACTCTACTGCTCCTGGCCTGAAGGCGTGGGCGTCGATGGCTTCCAGCTCCGCAAACCATCCCACTGAAATCTGGTGCTTGAAGCGCACCGCTAAGCAATCCAAGAGAAACGATTCATCTCGGTACCCCCAATTCAACGGGGCAAGGAACAAGCTGAAGATGGGTCTCTCTCTGTCAACGTGTCTGGCGGTATCATTCCAGCGAGCCGGCGTAAACTAGGGAGCTCTCGTCAGCAACCCGATCTCCAGAGTCAACTCCTGCAGACCAAGCACATCGTCCCATTTCCTGAGCTCCCCGAGGAGGTACATGGGCCTACCTCGAACAACTGATTCACTCAGACTGTCCCGCTCCATGAGCATGGCCTGCTCGGCCCTTCGGACAAGGAACAGATCTCTCTTCCCGTGGAGATTGAAGCGTCTAAGGAAAGCCAGTAAATGCTTGTCCTTGGGATAATCCACTCTAACAGTGTCTCCGCGCTCATACTTGAAGGAGTCATTGTTGATGATCATAAGGTGACTAGTATCCACTGTATCAGTCTCCGAATCAGAAGACTCTGCGACTGCAGCTAGTCGCTTGACTCCTCGGTCAAGAGAGTGAACATTCTCCCACATCACGATGGCCCGAGACGCAAAGGAAGAAGAACCGGATGCCATGTTATCTGCAAAACAGCATCCAGAAAAGAACAAGCAAAGTCAAAAGTCAGTTAATCCCAAGTTGACTTCAATTAGCTCGTTGACCATGGCTTCGCCTCCATCTTCTATATTCGGGGGTGCTGGCTGGAGATCAATGAAGTCTGGAATGTCATCTTCGAGCTCGAGCACCACGACCTCTTTATTCTGTTTCCCTCGGGCTTTGTTAGGGGCTTCTAATTCAACTAGTGGCGGCTGTATGAATTGTTCTGTCAGTAGGTCCTCAACGACTGTGGTTTTAGCAAATGCGCTAGCAGTTTCAACCTCTACTGGTGTGTTGGCAGCCATGAAGGATTGATAGTTATCTCTTGCTGAGCTGGAGGAGCAACATTGCAACTTTGTGGCATATGAAGATAATTCTGCCCCCTCACCTCCTTGAATCACTCTATCTTTAGTGGAGGTGGCCCGTTCTTTTCTAGTAGCGGGCATTTCCCGATCAGTCTCAGTAGAAACCTCCTTGATCAGTATAAGCGGTGCTGATATCACCTCCAAGGGAGGACTATAGGAGAAGGATAGCCCTGCTACCTTAATATCTTCAGCTTCGCTACTGCTGGCCATGTCAAATGTGGCTTGGAAAGCTGTCTCTTCACGGTAGACCTCCTCCCAACACCTGTAAGGAGTTATGGCTTCTGATTCTGGGTCTCTTGACTGTACCGACCCGGTATGTTCAGCATCAGTCGGGTATTTATCATAAGTTGCCCCCGGCGGACTATCCATTGTTAGGAAGAAGGTGGAAATGGTGTCCATTTCATAGCGCCCACTATAATAATATTCTTCAAGGGTGAAGCCCAACCCCAGATGTTGGGAAACATGTCTCAATTCTTTGTCCAGGCTAGTAGGATACCAAAGCCTTTGGAATGCTTCCTTCTCCTTGCGAGGCTGGACAGAGGGGATATGTTATTTCTAGAACATCTTAGCCATCCGGTTTGTTGTGAACGTCAGCCCTCAAACGGGGACTATCTGGTTCTTTATATCTTCAGGGAGATGACAGTCAACGTCTTCCTATGCAGGATGTTCTTCAGCCGTGTAGAACAGGCTACTGGGGCCTTCAGATTGTGCCACCTCCCATGTTCTGAAAGGCTTAACAGTGACGTTATCGAGATCGAGTATTAGCTTGATAAGACCTTCCAGGATTTGGATATGGCCGTGATACTGATCGACCCCAGTTATTTTCAAGATAGGTGGCAGGAGGTGCCGTACTGCCTACGTCCCCTATGCTAGCAATGTGTGAAACCATCTTGGGATTGACATACCCTGGTGGTGGTGGTGGGAACCAATCATCGCCGAAGGTGCTTTTTGATTCCCTGATCAGGGTCTTGGCTTTGGAGGTCTTTTGTGACTGCTCTGCAGACAGAGAAGCATCAAGCAGATGACACTCGAACACTTCAAATGGGTGGAGGTCAACAAATATCCTCTCCTCCTTCCACTCTTGGTTGTATTTGATACACTAGTGTAGTGTGGAAGGTACCACCATATTTGCATGCAGCCAGGGGCGGCCAAGCAGTGCCTTATACGAGATGCTGGAGTTGATAACATGAAACTACACCCTCGTGGTAAAATATGCCATAGTGAGTGTACATTCTCCCACTCCCAGCAGCACTTCAAACTTTTGGTTGAAGCCGGCGATACGCATATCTCTGACTTTGTCGAGATGCATATTAAAGTAGTGCCTCTGGTATATTCTGTACGACAGGATGTTGACGGTTGGTCCAGGATTTACCAAAATTCTATTCAGCTCTCGACCATTCAACTACCCCTTCATGTAAAGACCTTTTGCTTTGGCTCGGATCCTTCCCCAGCCAGAAAATAAAAGAATAAACCTTCACTTTGGTTCGGATCCTTCCCCGGCCAGAGAATTAAAGAAGAGACACTTTCACTTTGGCTCGGATCCCTCCACGGCCAGAGAACACAAGAATAGACCCTTTCACTTTGGTTCGGATCCTCCCCCGGCCAGAGAATAAAAGAATAAACCTTCCCACTTTGGTTCGGATCCTTCCCCGGCCAGAGAATTAAAGAATAGCCCCTTTCACTTTGGTTCGGATCCTTCCCCATCCAGAGAGCAAAAGAGACCCTACTCTTCGGCTCTCGTAGCTGCTTCCCCAAACACCTCTGGCTTTTATAGCCTACTTCCTCAACCTTCGACTCTTGCAGCCTGCTTCCCGATTTTGGCTCCCGTACTCTGCTTCCCCCAACAATTTTGGCCTTTGTAGCCTGCTTCCTAATTTCGACTCTTGCAGCATGCTTCCCAACTTTGGCTCTAGCAGCATGCTTCCCTTTGGCCTGCATGGCCTGCTTCCCAATTTTGGCTCTCATAGCCTGCTCTCCCAACCTTTGACCTTTGTAGCCTGCTTCCCGACTTGGGCTTTCGCATCCCGCTCCCCAAATTTTGGCTCTTGTAGCCTACTTTTCAACTTCGGCTCTTATAGCCTGCTTCCCAATTTTGGCTCTTACAGTCTGCTTCTCAACTTCGGCTCTTGCTGCCTACTTCCCAACTTCGGCTCTTCACAGCCGGCTTCTTGACTTCGACTTGTAGCCTGCTTTCCCCGATCTTTGGCTCTCGCAGCCTACTTTTCTTAATTTCGGTTCTTGCAGTCTGCTTCCCAACTTTGGCTCTTGCAGCCTGCTTCCCTTTAGCCTGCATGGCCTGCTTCCCAATTTCAACTCTCATAGCCTGCTCTCCCAACCTTTGGCCGTTATGGCCCGCTCCCCTAATGTCCCTTGGCTTCTATAGCCCGCTTCCCCTAATGTCCTTTTGGCCCTTCTTGGTCTGCATCCCTAATACCTTTTGTAACGACCCAGAGCTCCGGGTACCGATAACCCGATGTAACATCGGATTACCACTACCAGGAACTAGAGAAGTCACGCAAGAGGCTGATGAGGCCCTTGAAGGGTTAGAGGGATTTGTCGAGGGAGCGTACAACGAATTTTGAATTACACCACACGTAATATTAAATAGAACAGTGATTTGACTGAAGTGCGGAAGCAATTAAAATATATCAGAGTGATAGTTATATATAATAGTCCAGAATTTACAAATGTTCAAGTCCGACAATAATAAAATAGTCCCACTATATAACTACACGGGACATACCCCGGTCAAAAGTACACCAAGACTGACAGACCACAGCTGGCGCTCTAGGCACGGTCTCCAAAAATATGCGATGGACCGATGGACAGCTGGGATGGCTCACCTGCAGGAAGGAAGGATGAGTCACAACCATGCTCAGTAGGGGTCACGTAGATCCCTATCACGCACTAAACACGCAAGCATACAGTAATGAAGGTAATTAGAGCATGCATTCAATGTAGTAAACAGGTAGTGGCACAATTAAATCACAGTTATAGCAAAGCAGGGAAGCCTACCTAAACAGGTAAACATGTCGAATTACATTAAATAATAGCATCAGGAGCTAAATCTACCAATAGAAGAAACCGTAGCTAACCATGTGATAGGAAGAAGGAAGACCTCCAGAAAGAAGAAACCAGATGCGTCCACTGACGTCTTACACTGCGGACATATAAAGATTCATCAAAATACACAATATTATAATGGTCAAGATAAGGTTACCAAAGTCAACTCCAGTCAACCTAGTCAGCTCCACTGTTGCCAATCAATCAAAACACATTCAGCACAAGGAGACCCAACAAGGGTCAATGATGGTTTGTTCATCGGCATTGGTTAAATGCCGAAGTAAAGATGGGTTTATTCATTAACGAGGATGAAAGGTCTAGGTTAAGAGAATGTTGACCGATCTTGCCGATGATGACAAGGGTTAGATGTGGTTTGTTCATCGGTGGGACTTATGGGAATATTCCATCTGGAGGTCCATAAATGGAGGGAAATGGGGAGGAACTTTTAGACTACCACATTACTAGCCTAAGTGCCCTTTCGAATTTTCACCAAAGTCAGCCCCCTCTTACTTTTTTCCACGTGCCATTTCGAGTTTTCACGTGGTGGGATACCCGATTTTACCTACAACGCCCTTTCGGGTATCTGCCACAGTCGGGTTATAGCCACTTTTGCCCTTGCCCTAGTGTAGGAACAAGTCTGGTGGGGCACCTCCATTTTAAGCCCCCCCTTTTTTTACTAAATCAAAGTGTAAGAGAATGATGATGGGTCGATATGTAATGCTCGGCCCTAGATGATAGCAGATGACAGTTGGCTGGGTCACGGGGACCTGCACCGATAGAAAGGGTTTATTCGTTGGTATTGGGGTTAATGCTAGCGCAAAGGAGGAACTCCTGCTGATTCAGACGTAGGGTCCATAATGGCAATATTATGTAAAAGTCGACTGGGACATGAAGTCTTGCACCGAAAAAGTGGTTTATTCATTAGCAAGAAGGTAATGCTAATGCAAGGGGAGAATTTTCACGTCGATTCGGACGTAAGGTCTGTAATGGCAGTATTATGTAAGAGTCGGCTGGTGCACGAGACCTTGCACCGAGAAAGTGATTTATTTGTTAGCAAGAAAGTAATGCTAATGCAAGGAGGGGTTTCTGCGCCGATTCGGATGTAAGGTCCGTAATGGCGATATTATGTAAGAGTCGGCTAGGGCACGAAGCCTTGCGCCGAGAAAATGGTTTATTCGTTAGCAAGAGGGTAATGCCAATGCAAGGAAGAGTTTTCATCGGTTCAGACGTAAGGCCCGTAATGACACTATTGTGTAAAAGTCAACCGGGGCACGAAGCCTTGGGTCGAGAAAATAGTTAATTCATTAGCAAGAGGATAATGCCAACACAAGAAAGAGTTTTCACCGATTCAGACGAAAGGCCTGTAATGACACTATTGTGTAAAAGTCAACCGGGGCACGAAGTCTTTTGCCGAGAAAATTATTTATTCGTTAGCAAGAGGGTAATGCCAACGAAAGGAAGAGTTTTCGCCGGTTAGGACGTAAGGCCCGTAATGGCACTATTGTGTAAAAGTTAGCTGGGACACGATGTCTTGCACCGAGAGAAGGGTTTATCCATTAGCAAGAAGGTAATGCTAATGCAAGGGGTGAATTTTCATGCTGATTTGGACGTACGGTCCATAATGGTAGTATTGTATAGGAGTGGCAACCCAATGGGACCATGCGGGGTTCTCGAAGGATCACGAGATTAGTATTTGCCAGGGATGTTTCTGGAATTGTGGACCAACAGCCTTGAAATCATTCTGAGCTGACTGGATATTTTGGAGAGCTCGGCCAGGGCAGAGTGCCACTAGGCCAAGGTGAACTTCAGTCACTCTGCGGACGCCGGCGGGGCTATATGGTACAACTTCCCGGCCCCCCCCCCCGCCCGCCGGGCCACCAAAACTGTGCAAACTTGGTCTAAATTGGAGAACACCTTAGAAGGGTTGCATTAGGTGGTGATAGTATGTTATCAGAGCAGATTCCACATAGCATAATGTGGGATGGTTACGGGGTGAAGCAAGCGAAAGCTCGTTGGTCTACACTTACCTAATAATAAGCTGGACAATAGAAAAGGACTACCCATAAAAAGGGCTACTCAAATTTAGGGGCGAAAACATGCCAACATGAAGCCACTAAGGCTTGACATTATCACTGTGTCAGGGGGTCAGGGCAAGAATAAACCAAATTAATCCCACATCAGAAATGAGAAGAAATTACAAGACAATATATGTTCGGTTTTAATCCATAAATTGTAAGGTGCCTTTCTGGGGACAAAACTGTAAGGACTAGGTCTAAAGCAGAAAGGCTTGAAGTTATTACTGTGTCAAGGAGTTAAAACAAGAATAAACTAGATTAATCCCACATCAGAAAGTGAGAAAAAACTACAAAAACTATATGTAGGGCTTTAATCCATGACCTGTGAGGTGCCTTTCTGAGGACAAAACTTAGTCTAAGGCAAACAATACTTCACAAAGGTAAGATTGGGTTGCAACTAGTAGATTTCGGGACGGAAAGCTTGCCTCGAAGGAAACATTCGGTCATATTCATTTTTTTCATTTTTCTTTCTTTTTTTGAAGTGGGGAAAGACTCAAGTCTTGGAAGTGTATACATAAGAAATGCTTAGATGGAGTCCCCCTTTTTTGTAGGTGCTAGCCAAAGGATTCTATTGTGGCAGGGTAGATGGTATAATCCTAGACCCCTAGTAAAGCTTTACCCTCACCTCTTCAGCATTTACCAGCACTCCATATGCAGTCTTAGCAAAACTTTTTTGACCATAGAGATAGGGGAGAAATGGGGCCATAGTTTTAGAAGAAGCTTGTATGAGGACGAGAGAGAGCAGCTCATTGATCTTCCAACTTTGTTTTTCAAGACCAATCCTTCAACTTCACTCAGAAAACAGGTGGCGATGTACAGGATCATACCTTCTCCATAAAGTCTACATGCAAGGCAATTGTTGATGGGGGCCACAAATTGCCGTCATTCCATCACACTGGACATCCTGACACTCCTTTTAAGGTTAAATTCTTATTTAGAGAGATGCTTATGCTTAACTTCCAACTTGATCATGTCCCTCCTCCAAGCGAGGACTACTTGCCACATGTGTCATGATGATGTTGAGAGCTTGTACCTCTTGCAGGTGGTGTACAGTTTCCCAGGCAGTGGGGATTGCCTTTCTTACCAGGATGAGGCTTCAGTGGGCTCCCCCTCCCTACCTGAAGGAGCTGATCTTGACTGGCACAGATCTCAGAGCCTTATGACAGACCACGAGTTTGGTGGATGGTGTTGCATTCTACCATTCGGGGTTTATGTGATGAGAGGAATCTTTGCATCTTTCACAGCAAAGACAGAACACGTGTACAATTTGTGTCCTTAATTTTTTGATCGCATTCGGGAGTTGGCTGCTGGTTTGCGGAGACCACATTTTGCAATATCCGGAGAGTGTCTCAAGATCTTTTGAGATTCTCTGTCTCCACAGCTTGCCAAGAACCAAAACTCACGATACACCACGAGAAACATGTAAAATGGTCCGGCTGCCATGTGCTTGGACCAACTGGTTCGTGGGGATTTCTTAGTGCTTGGACCAGTTGGTTCATGGGGTTTTCTTAGGCCATCTTGACATTTTAAATTTGATTATCCGTTCAACAATTGTTCTTGTGCAGGAAACTTCATGGTTGTTGGTCCCTGAGGCTTGAAGTCATCATTACTGATGGTCTCTCTTTTTTGTGTTTTTCTTGGCGTGTGTATGGTGTAGCATTGCTCGTATCATTATGGTTTTAATTTTTTTTTAAATTGGATAGTACCACCAAATATATAAAAGAAATAAAGAGAATTTACAAGTATGGGGGAGAGCCCCCACAAATCTCCCAAATAAAAAAGGCCACAGACACCCCTCTGCCCCGGGAGCAAAGAAAAGAGAGAAACAGTCACGTGTACTCAGCCCTATCCCACCACCCCCTAACACCCCAAAAAACTCCCCCAAGGGCTCTCAATACTTGCCCACTATACAGCAAAAACACTACCCGATTCCCTATCTTATTCCCCTCCCCTTCCCAAACAAAGTACCCTCCACTGCTACCTACCTTCCTCTACCCTATCTAATTCCCCTCTTCTATTGGCCTTCTCTACCTTAGCCTTCCTTGCTATATCCCCTGGCCATCTTCGCTGGATTCTGCAAAAGACTGACTGCACATCTTTCTCAACCCCTTCAGTCTTCACACCAATAAGACTCGCCACCTCCATAGCCCGAGACCCCATAAACCTTTCCACATTAGCTATAATCTCTTTGACCTCCTCCTTGCCGAGACTTCCCTCTCCCTCCACGTTTGGAACCTCGAATTAAGCCGCCGAGCAGGTGCTACCTCGTCCTCGACTGGATCTCCCTCCTAGCGAAATGGTATAGCCTCATACACTTTGGTCAGGGGAGGCAACGCTAAAATTGGCTGCTGACCAAGTTATGGTTTTAAATTTTAGCATATCGAATGGCTAAACAAATGAGATTTTAAATTTTCACTAAAACCTATAAGCTTATCACGATTCTATTACCATTCCTAATCTCTCCAAAACCCCCAAGACAAAGCCAAGATCCAATACACAATTCCTTGGCGGGGGCTGAACTGTAATCTTCTCTCTCATGTGTATTTTCCATTCATAACCAGTCTACACTAACTTGGAGTCGTTTTTGTACATGGGGTTTTTCCTTTTGGGGAATGTTCTTAATTTCTTACAAGAAGTTCTATTCTGTGGGGAAAGCTTTGTGTTTTGCTGATATTTCTGGGGGTTATTGCAGTGTACCTCCTTTTCCATACTTGTACACTTACTTTCATTTAATGACTATATGCAACTATCCACTTCAAAAAAAATCCTCACTGTTTTCAGCACACCATCATCAGTACTCACAGATGCTATCAATGATCCAAAAATATCTTTTGGCAAGGAGCTGATGATGGCATGTACTTAATATAATTTCTTGGGTTATGAGGTGCAGGGACCTCTACAAATGCTCATCACTCATTTGTCGAGGAGATGGCAGGAATACTAGCTTTTGGGAAGGCCCGTGGCTGTTGCATAATCCTCTCAAGGATTCATTTCCCAACCTGTACGCCATTGTTACAAGGCCAAGTGTCAAAGTGGCTGAAGCCTGGTCGGAGCTTCATGGCGGGCCAGGGTGGAATATTCAGTTCACAAGGAATTTTAATGATGCTGAGTGGCAGGAATATTTGAAGTTTTCCAACCTTCGGGACAACCAGAAACTATCATCAGATTTTAAAGATACCAGGGTGTGGAGATGGGAGGCAACAGGGAAGTTTTCTGTCAGGTCTGCTACTATCATTTTGAGACAGAGAGGTCGGAGAGTTCCTTGGCACAAGAGAGTGTGGAATAACAAACTACCCATTAGCATAAAGATCTTCTTCTGGAAAGTGGCATGGAGAAGACTTCCTACCGCTGATAGAGTCCATCATTTCAAACCTGATATAAGAACCTTATGTATTTTCTGTGGCAGCTACAAAGAAACCTTGGATCACCTTTTCTTTGACTGTGAGATCATTCGGACAGTCTGGGACCAATTAGTCAGAATTACCAAAGTCATGGCAGATCAAAAACAACCTGGAAGACTGGTGCGCAGAATGGGGGCTGCTTAACCCTCTTATGAAGAAAAGGACATTTCGGTTATGTACTTCCCAACCATACTCTGGGCCATATGGAGGGAAAGGAAAAGAAGAATTTTCAGAGAGGAGTTCAAGCACACATCTACCATCATCCAGAGCTGCATCAACTGCTTGGTGGACTGGCACTTCACAATGAATGGGATCTCATGCCACCAATCAAATCTCCTGTTCAGATTATTGGGGTAAAAAAACTGCACATTGTAACATAGATGGCAGTTTCGGCTGAAACCGAAACGTTTCGGCCGAGACGTTTCAGTTTCGGACCGAAACGAAACGAAACCAGGGTCCGAAACCGGGCCGAAACCAAATGTAATGTTTTAAGAAAAACAAAATAATTTAATTAGTTTCGAATCGAAACCGAAACCGGTACTACCATCCCTACATTGTAATCTTACTTTTGTTGTGGGTTAGAGCTTGTTCGTTGTTCTACCATCTTACCACTGAATGATTGATTGCGGTGTGAGTAAATGATGAATGAGTTTCAGAACAGTTCTCAGTAATATCAGACCAAAAGAAGCAATTACAAATCAACTCCAAAGATCAGTCAATCATCCAGGTTTTGGTACTTGGCAGAGGTTTGATCAAAGATCTCCTCACGCAAGAGGTGGTGATCCGGATAGACGTAACCTATCTTTCTAGCCACACCTTTTTATATACCTAATGGATGATGGACTTAGGCACATATAATAGATGAATGTATCAGACAAATTAAATGCATGCTAGCAATAAGTGTTCCCATGCATTCACCTAATCATAGAGTAGAAGAGAAATGCAATCACACAGAAGATAATTCAATTTTTAGGTGGTTCGATCTCAAGCTTGAGATCTATGTCCACCCCTTACTAAACTAAGTAAGGCTTCCGCTGCCAAACAACTTGAAACTACTGATCCATAGCTTTGGGGATAGAATCTCTACAACCAACTGACCCTCACAGCTTGCTATCCGAGGAACTAATCCTCGTCACTGAGCGTCACAGCTTGCTCCACTGATACATAGCTTATTGTGAGTTTAAAAAGGAAAACTAACAAAGAAAGAAAATGATAACAGAAAAGAAATATAGCTCCACTAGAGCGATCTAACTCTGGATCTGATCCAGAAGTCTGGACAAAGCTAAATTTCTCAATCTCACTTCTCACTCTCAGACCTTCTCATGGTGCTATATTTTTCTTCTTTCTTACTAGAAATGGCACTTTCACTCTTGAACTCCTCTCAGAGACTTCTAGCTCTCTTCTTCTTCTTCTTCTTCTGATCTGCTATGATCTTCTCTTTTTCTCTGATATTCTTGAATTCGAGTGCTGGAGTGCCTTTTTATAGAGAGCACGTCCTGAGGTCCCACGAGCTCTCGATTTAGGCACGTGGAAAGTGCATTCTCATGCATTTCAAGAGCCCACGTATTTGGAGCATAAGATGCGATGATCCACATGGTAGGACTTCAGAATAGCTTCTCGCCTTGGATCACGTGCCATTCATCAGCTTACTTAAGTCTCACGTGAGATTGATGCGATCAGCCTTTATGTAACCCAGGTGTTCGAGCAACAATCTGGGTTGTCAAAATAAAGTAGATAGGTATTAGTCATGAAGCAAATGATAATCATTAGCATAATTTCAATCTTACGTGTTTCAATAGATATAGTCATGTCAAGTGAATGCATATATTTTTGTAGAAGAATCGATGCAAAAATGAGATGCATTAGCCTGTAAAACTAATCCACGGAATATATTTGAACAGAAGCATCGACCTTTAATTGTAACACAGTTAGACCCTAATGATTGTGCATCGACATATTTTTATAGTGAACAGACAAGATGCATCAACCTTGATGGTGATGACTTCTATTGCATTAACCTTATGCTGTAGAGGTTAACAGACTAGCATTTACCTTTCTAGAACATGCATCGACCTTAGCTGCAATTGCTAAGTCACAAGCATCGACTTCCCTCCAACCACTAGGTAGCTAGCATCAACCTGTGTACAAGGTACATCGACCTTATAGCACGAGTTGTGAACAAAATGCATGAGGTGCATCAACCTGAATAGTGTTGTGACCAATGTGTACCGACCTAACTGTGCATCTTGTATATAAGGTGCATCGACCTTCTTGATGAAAATGCATATGTGCATCGACCTTCTAGACTCAGCGATATATGTGCATCGACCTTCTTGGTCTGTAACACATATATGATGCAATGCAATGTAATGTATGATATGATTGACTGACTCTGGGTTGTTTAAATGCATGTAGGGGAAGAGACAGACTCTGATCTCTTAGCTGCAAGTCCGAGCAGTGTACCAGGCACTGTCGAATTACTAGAGGCAGAGATTGGCAGTGATGGGCTTCGGTGAGCTGCTCAACATAGAGGTGACGAGGATCGACACAGCTCTACTGTACGCGCTTCATGAGAGATGGGATCCAATCAGTCGGGCATTCTTATTCCTGTGGGATCACATGATCCCCACGCTTGAGGATATAGCGAGGATCACTGGACTGTGGATCCATGGAGCACCGGTGATGGGATGGACATATGCGGACTACCGAGAGATACCACAGAAGCTACTCGGGCTAGAGTTGGCGAGACCAGGGCATCACTCCTCGATGCTGGGATGAGTGACGATCAAGGAGAACCTGGGCCTGAGGGGAGTGGTCATAGCCGTAGGTGAGCTACCGGAGGAGCATTTCGAGAGATTGATAGATCGAGCCCGAAGGAGAGTGTCGGTAGGACTGGGACTAGAGGGAGACATAACCCTTTGTCACTTCCTGATGTTGATGTTCGAGAAGCTCATTTTTACGACGAGGGCAGACGGAGTGAGCTCTAGGCTCCTCCCACTGCTGAGGGGCCTGCATAGGGTCGGAGAGTACTCCTCGGGAGTAGCATTACTGGCATTCCTCTTCGGCTCGCTTGGCACCGCCGACTAACAGATGATGTTGGGTGACTTCTAGCCATTCCTTCAGGTAAAAAAAGCTAGACTATAAATGCCTATACTTATAATTACTTGCTATATGATGACATTTGACTAATGTAGGTTTGGAGCTACCTGTACCTCCCTAACATTGGGCGAGGAAAGGAGGTACATCCAGACCGGATCCCCATCGCGAGGCGGTGGGTGATGGCTCGGGACATGGGATCGATCCGGCACCTAGTACAGGCGATTTAGGAGGACATAGACACATTACACTACAAATTGGTAAGCTTCTTTAGATTTAGACTTTCTACATGCTGAGACTTAAATGCTTCATTAAATGCTTATCTATATGCTCACACTTGACTTGACTGCCTTTTTCAGGTGCGCTAGATACCCAATCATCACGATGGTCACGAGGGGCAGCCCTGGGTGGAGGTGACCCAGGCGTACGCCGGACGAGAGATCTGGCTCCATTGTATGAACATCATCGAGCCTCTCTATCATCGGTTGATCATGAGGACAAGGGGATTTCATCAACCGGATGTGGAGTTCCCAGCGCGGGATGACGAGGGCTTCGGGCGGCCCTCGAAGGGTGTTGGCACTCAAAATATGTTCAATGACGATCAAGCCTCAAAGACAAATGATACGGCCCGCTAAAGTACAGAAGCCGAAGGAGATCAATATATTGAAGCCTTCTAAAGCTACCAGTGCCTTGTGTCACCCAGTATGAACGTCGGGGACTTCACCTCAAGAGAATCGAGATGGATCTACAACCAATCCACAGTGCAATCAAGCCTGCCTAATGAATTGGCATCGACTTGGTCATGCCGCATGAACCACACCCCTTTGTCCGGCCAAGGATAAAGGTATACCTGGTGGCCCGCCACCTGAATGAAAGATCCTCCCGAAGTAAAAGAATGCCCTTGGCCCTTCAGAACAGGGGACTGAAGGCTCTGCCAATAGAAGACCCTGATGACCCTATAGAGGTACGGCTTCTCAGCATATTGGGTCCGTCAGTGACCGAATGTGGCTTGCTACTGCAGTTGCTGGTCTACTGCTACTATATATTCTTATATTTCTCTATTCCGTCATCCCGATCAAGTCTAAAAGGTAGGTTTTCTCAAGTACTAAAGCACAAGACTATAGTAATAAGTGTTGCATGCATAAATATCATGATGTCCTATTCACATATTCACTCTATCATCCCTCCTTTTGAGTTTTACGTAGTAGGTATTGTCTTAGTTCATGTCCCAGGTGTCTCCATACTCGCCCCAGGTAGAAACTGAGACCCACTAACCACGTAACCACAGAACAAAGACTAGTTGGAGTCACACTCGTCAGCGCGTGTTCGACGCCCCCATCTACGTGTGCACACATAAACTATGCGCTCTAAGTTGAGTCCTCTAGTTGGTTTTCCCCCCAGTCCAGACTTAGGCTGCAAAGACGAGGGGCCCTACAATAACCATCCTAAAAACCATCACACCCGGATAAGCTCTCCATCACTCCCAAGTGGGTCCGTACACACATGCATAGGAAATCTATGAGGTCCCTAGAGGTGTAAACTCACTAAGAGGTAGAAACCACCAGAGTACCACCGATCAGTTCTAACCCAATTGTACACATAGAACACACCATGAGGCAGCTCTTATCATGAAAACCAAGAATCTCTAATTGGATAGCTAATCCACTACCTGTCGATGCACGAGCACAATTCGAAACCTTTGATCATGCGAAAACTCAGAAGGCTAAAGAATGGGCCAGTAGGGCTCTGGCCTGGCTTGCCAACCTCTTGGCCGCCCAATAGCCTCGGTGGCCAAGCTTGTGGCCACCCAGCACGTCTAGCCTGGGTGGACAACCCCCTGGCCGCCTAGTAGCTTGGGCAGCCAAGGCTGTGGCTGCCCAGCTAGGGCAACCAACCCAATGGCTTCCCAAAAATAGGATATTATGGCGCACCTACAAGCTGCCCAGTCACTAGGCTAGATTCCCTAGATGGCCACCCCTGTGGCCACCCTAAAACAGAGGCTGGGTGACCAATACTCTGGCCGCCCAGAGGGAGAAGCTCCTGGGTGGCCAAGCTAGTGGCCACCCAGCCCTCTCAGGTAGCCAGCCTTCTGGCCTCCCTACTGGGAAGAGGCGGCAGCATTCTTGGCCGCCTCTAGAGCAGGGAACCTTCCGGAACCCATTCAGAATGTCATCCCAAGCTTGTCTTGCCCCCATTGTCTGTGGGAAGCCCCGGGAGACATGAGGAACTTGTCCCCAACCAGGATGTCAATAGAAAAACTCGATCTAGATTAGAAATAGAGAAGAATTAGGCCGAATCGAGCTCACATCCCTAAACATGGCATTTTCCCCCAAAAACATAATGCACCCCACTCTCTCACCCAAATTGCAGCTGATCGGAAAGGAAATGCGAGAGGGGAGTTAAGTATCCATCGCCTACCTCAGCAAAGCTTCAAACCTCAATTGGCACCCCTAAACAAGGGTAGAACTCGCCAGATCTTGAACCCACGAATGAGAGAACATGATCCTACACACGAACACACAAACCACCTTCCCCCACACTTGCCAAGCCTATCGCCATCGTCGTTTGGGCTCCCCCTTATGCTCATCATCTGCAGCCGAAGTGGAGGGTAAGCGGTCTCACAATCGGAAGCGGAGGAAGAGTGAGGAGAGAGAGGAGCGGGGGCCGCGTATAACGGGAAAAAGAAAACTTTGAGGATTTCCCCAAAACCTCAAAAAAATTAAAATTGTAGAAATGCCTTATCCTCTTGCATATCTTCTCGCCGTAGTTCGGTCGCCGCAGCGCCGGAACTCAGACGAACCGCACGGTTTGTTGCAGCCGGGAGCGCTGGTCGAACAGCTCGGAGCCGCCAACAGCCGGCGAGCCGGGCATCCCGTCTCGCATCAGTTCACCGAGGCGAGAGCGAGCGACGAGTGCCGTCGGCACGCCCCGGATTCGTCCCGGCAGGGTCAGCCCGGCGTCGGTGTCCTCGTCCGGGACCACGATGACCAGGGCATCGAAGCGAACCCGCGCAGCGCGGGCGACGGTCCGAACCCGGGAAGCGAGCGCCGCGAACGGGTGCTCGCCGTGCTCGAGCGTCGGGCCAACCAGTTCACCGCGCCGAACGCCGACCGGACCGCCCCAATCCTCTGACTGCAGCGCGAAGAGCCCGGTCGGTCCGAGCACGAGATGATCGATCTTGTCTTCGGGGTTAGTGGATGTCGCGACGTCGTGCCAGAGCGTGAATGCGATGCCGAGTTGCCCCAGTTCGCGCGCGGTCGCCTCCTCGGCAAGAGCGTCGGCGAGCAGGTGCCTGATCTCTCTCGGCGCGGCGGCAACGACCAACGGGTCGTATGGATTTTGGAGTTGCGCTCCCCTGCCTGCCCACTCAGAGATCAGTGCGAGAAAGCGCTCGCGGCGCCATCCGCCCGGATGCCCGTAACTGCGCGCACTCGGCCGCGTGTCGCGGCGCTGCGGGGCCGGTCGGGCCTCCCAGCCGGTTGGAGCCTCCGACGTGCCGACACCGGCGTCATACCGTGCACGCGCCTCCTGTGTGCCAACCTTCTGCCAGGCCAGTTGCACGGCGTTGAACTCGGCCGCGACTCCGCCGGTGTCCGGGTGGGTCTCGCGAAGGCGTTTGCGGTACGCGCGTCGAAGCTCATCCTCCGAAGCAGTGCGCTTGACCCGGAGAATCTCGTACGCGGTCGCGGCGATCGGGCTTTCGGTCACGAAGGGAATTCTGGCAGCAGAATCTTGGGTGTGCGCCCAGCGCGCACCGCCCTGGCCTCAGCGATGGGCTCCGGCCGTCACGGTTCCCTCTGCGAACGTGCAGCGCAGCCCAAGGAATCGAGCGAAATTCTCGGCATCGCTGACCAGTTCGTCTCGTTGCGAGCGGCTAAGCCGAACAAACGGCTGAACGGTGACGTCATAGCGCGTCGTCGTGCGTTTCGCAGTCCAAATGCCGGCCACTTCGCCGCTAACCAGCAGCACCGGACGGGTGCCCGCCTGGCCACCGGCCAGCGCACGCGCGATCGCCTCACCCGGGTAGACCCGCTGCCTCGGATAGCTGCCGATCACGTAAGGGTCGAAGTGGGGCAGTAATCGTGCCGGGCACGGCGCACGGGCGGGCAGGAATCCCGCAGGGTGGCCAGCGAGCACGACTGCTTCCTCGCCCTCGAACTCCACCGTCGTCAGTTCCGATGACATCCGCTCGAACAGCGTCGCGGTCAGAGCGGGCCGTGTGCCGAGCCAGCGAGCGAACTGCTTCGAGGTCGCAGGACCGTAACTGCGCAGGAATTCGCGTGCGAGCCAGCGGGCGGCGCCATCGGCGTCGGGGTCCACGACGATGCCCGGATTCAGATAGGTGACCCGGGTTCCCCTGTTTTCACCGAAGGCGAGCACACCGGCTCGCGCCGCCGCTCCGATCGCCTGGCGCCAGCGCGGCCACTGCCCGCCGAAAGCCGGAGTCACCGGATCGCTCGCCCAGGAACCGGTAGCGGCAACAACCAGCGCATCGAGCTATTGAACCTTAATTCTTTTTTTAGGCACGCATACGACTGGGCTCATAACCTCTCACGGAAAAACTGTACTGCCCTCTTGCCATGCCATTCTCTTTGAATTTTTTTTTTGAATCTTTTTATCATCATTTCATTCTTTTGTGTCCTTTGGACTTGAAAGATATTAAAATTAAGATTTAAAATTTAAGAATAAGGTCATAATAGACTGCCCCTATTTGAAACTTCCTCTTGTCGGGGTGTGCTTAGGTTAGTTGTCTTGCCTAGAAATACCTCTGCGCTCACATTTCGGCCGAGTAAAGAAGAGAAAAGACCCCGTGCCCTCGAGCATGGCCCAAGTAGCGATGGTGTTTACCAAAGGAGACGGCTAAGGACACCGTGAAGTGTATACAGTGCCTAGTTAAGGGTCGTCCTTAATGAGCGGGGAGGGAATGTCGAACTCCTAGCGCGGGGTTCTCATAATCAATGGTGCTATAGCAGCAAGCCTAAAGAGTCTTTTTTGAAACTAACTTTAAATAAAGACCTGGACTAAACCTAAATTACCACTCTTAATCAAGTTAAGAAGTACTTCATTTTGAAACCGTGTGTGGAGATGAATGAAGATAATGAAATCATGAGCATGCGTACTTACGTAAATAAATGGCAGCTACCAGCGACGATATTGGTAAACATGGGATTTGCAGTCCTCATTTGACAGATAAGAATATAAGAAGCAAGGATTAGATGTGGCTTAACAAGGAGTGGTGTCTAGATCAAACTCAGATGAATAAGGATAAAAGGAAGAGAGGTGAGGGCTAGAACTCCCTCACTAAGGCGCAGAGGCCCCAATCACATTGAATGGTCTATAGAAGAAAAGGAAAATTAGGATGAGGAGTGATGACTAAAGCCTCGAAAGCAATGGGAGAAATGGCAGATGCCCAACACAGTTGAGGTGGGAGAAATCGAGTCAGACACGAGATTAGGGGAATTAGGAGAAGGAATTGATAAAGTGAAAGTGGAGGATCCGGAGGGTCCGGAGGTAATGAAGGAGAATCATGGTAGAAAGAGTCCAGAGGTTCCAGAGGAAGGAAATACCAAGGGATGCAATGCCCAAGGAAAAACTATGAAAGAAGATGATTCTGGAGATGCCAGAAGAAGAAGAAAGCAAGGGACGCGATGCCCTGAAAAAGTAGGAGAATGAACCGGAATAAAGGAAGGTCTGGAGGTTCCAGAGGACGAAAAGGAAGGGCGTGATGCCCTAAGAAGATTGATAGAAGATGAAGGGAGAAGTCCAGAGGTTCCGGAGGGGAAGAATAGGAGGTGGTGGGGTGCCTTGGAATTGGAGATAGAAAATTTAGAAACTCTAGAGATATAGGTAAATCGAAGAGATCGGAAGAAGGGTCTGGGAGTTTCGGAGAGAGAAAATAGGGAGAGGCATGATGCCCAGAAAGGATAAAAGAATGCAATAAGGGATCTGGAGATTTCGGAGGGAGAAAATATGAAGGGATGCAATGTCCTAAGAGGAGAAAAGAATCAGAAGGAATGGAATGGAGAGGATCTAGAGGTTCCAAAAGAATGGAATAGGGGTAAGAATCATGGATGGAAAAATCCAGAGGTTTTGGAGGAAGAAAATGCCGAGGGACGCGATGCCCTGGGACAAGAGAAAAATCTGGAAGTTTCGGGAGGAGGGAAAAGGAGGGGGCGTGATGCCCGGAAAGGATAGGGGAATGAAAAGAATCCGGAGGTTCTGGAGGGGGGAATAAAAAGGGACACGATTTTTTCGTGCTATTATCCCTCTAACTCGACCCAGGGTTTTGGGGACCTATAAATAGAGCCCTTGACTTCATGACTTGAGGAGGAGATTTTTGGAGCTTGCAACAAAGTGCTGTCGCATTCTGGAGTGAGTACCAACTAGGGAGAACTTATTTCTGCATCCTTGAGTCATTTGGTCCAGGGAGTAGCCAGTTCCTTTTGTTGTTTTTATGTCTTTTCCCTCTTAGTCTTTGTCTATCTTTGCATCATCATAGCATCTTCCTCTTTTCTTCTTCCACATTCTTCTGCACTCACAACACGTTTTCAAATACCCTCCTATTATTTTCACACCCCATAGGGGGTATTCACCCTTCCTTTTCATGGATATTAGCTTTATTGCTTTATAGATACTACACCTCTCTAGGGCTAACTGGGTTGCTTCTTTCTGTCTCTACACTCTTTTGTAGGTCTACAGTACTCACCACACGAGGCCCAACTCTTCTGGCCGGCTAGGAGGGGTGGAGATTTGAGTTCCACAGCTTGTTTTCTAGGTGCACCTAGCGACCATCGTCTGACCATTTGGGTTACCTTGCGGAAGTCTTCAGACCATTTACCGTCACCTGGCGGTCGCAGGAGAACCATTTTCACGTCTACACCTGGGTCTTTCTTCCCCGCGGGCGAGTGTGCTTCACCCAACTTCTTTCCAAAATACGTAGTGTGGTTTTGTCTACATTATTTGCTTTGGTGGTGGTCACATCTTGACTATTTGGGTATTTGTCATCATATCTCACTATTTCTTCCAATTTTCTTTTCTTTTAGTTGCTCCACACCTACAGTGTGTGTTTCCTTTGTTTTTAACTTTACTCCACGCTCATGGCGTGTGTTTAGTCTTATTCCCTACTTTTCTTTGCACTACTGAGATGACATACCCACATGCTTCATATTTGATGTTGTTGCTTGCTTGAGTTTAGTATATCACACACATCATATCCCATCTCATCCACATTAGTACACCACTTCCATAAATATCTACAACCTCTATTTTTTGATGATCACGGTGGGACATCTAGTGCCAATCATGTTGAGTGATTATTTGACCTACTCTTATTTTTGTTTTCCCAGTTCTCCCTGGTTTTCCTTGATTTTCCCATTTCATTCCCTGTTGTTTCTACTCTCTAGTTCTCTAGTGGTCTCCTCCAAGCTGTTTAGGGCTGAAAAGTGGTCTAGCGATAGACCGTCTTATCTCTTTAGCGGTTCTCCTATGACTGTTTCTCCAATACAGGTACGCATCCGGAGGATTGCTGTTATTTCTGCATTTTTGCTGATTCCTATTGTTCTTGGGTGCTATTTGGTCTCCTCCCTTGTTGTTGTGCATATTTATATCATTGGTTGCATATTGTTTGTTAGTTTTTAGGCCAAAAATTACATGCACTCTGGTGCACATAAGATCATTCATTTTTCATATCATGGTTGCATTCCTACCTTGGTGTGTGATATTCTCACCTCCATATTCCTTGGGGTTGACTAGGTGATCACATCTGGGACCTCCATAAGTCCCCGTGAGTCGTGGATTCCTACACGGATGTCAGACTGGTTGTACCTTTACCACCCCGTGTCTAGGTTGCATACATGAAGGAGAGTTTACACCTAGAGTCAACCAAGTCCCCACTATCCTTTCCCACTAGGAATCTATTGTTGAAGAGAATATTTTATTAAAATCACTAAGGTTTCAAAGGAGAAACAAATAAAAATTTATGCATCATCATAATATGGTTCTATCATATATAGAAATATGATTTTCTATTGCAGAAATATGGTTTCAACAATATATGGTTCTATCATATATAGAAATATGATTTTCTATTACAGAAATATGGTTTCAACAATATATGGTTCTGTCATATATAGGAATCTGATTTTCTGTTACAAATATATGGTTTCAACAATCTGATTTTTCTGTTACAGATATATGGATTCAGCAATATATGGTTCTGTCATATATAGGAGGTTGATTTCTGTTGCTGACATATGGTTCGGTTATATTAGAATCTATTATAAATATGTGTTTTCTGCTGTTGTTGGTTCTATCATATCAGATTCTGTTACACAAATATGATTTCTGCACTATATGGTTCATAGTCCGTACCATTGTATACGTTAATAAAATTGTCTATTCTACTAATTAAGTATATATTCAAATGTATTTCCTACATACACTATTGTTCAGATTGTATTTTCTGCATGCACTATTGTTCAGATCATGGTACTCTGACTAACCATGTCTATCACTATGAATTTGGTTAATTCATTCAAGACTATCATGTACTTAACTATGGGATGATATTAGTAAGAGTGGACATCATGTACAGAATATGGTAATCCTCGGAGTATGTTAGGCATGTATAAAAGGTGATATTTGAACTTAGTAACTTGTTGACTTTATTTGTAGACTCATGCTTGTTAGCATTTTTTAGGAGGTTCTGTTGGAGAAGGCAAGGAGTTAGCACATAGCGACTCCAACCGTGACGATTTGGAGTGAATCTTTAGTGGTCTTTTATCTTTTGTTGACGTAGTCTTTTGTTTAAAAAAATGATGAAGTTTGAAGTTGTAATAATGGACTGTTGCATTGAACACTATTGCGCTGGTAACTTTGGACTATCGTGGTTATTGTATGTGGCTGTAGTTGATGGGATGAGATTTCTTCCTTCTATTGATATTCGAATTCTCTTTATTTATGTAATCTCTCAACCTATTCTGTTTCTATTGGGCTATTCCCACTGTGGCATTTCCCTTAAAATCAGAAGAGTCTATGACTGAACCGGGTTATAAGGTGGGGCGCTACAGAGTCTGCGTTATATCCCCTTGTGCAAGAGTACCTCACTCTGATCAAGTGAGGGGTGGACGTAGATTGTTGGCTACAATCGAACCACCTAAAAATTATTGTGTCCTCCGTGATAAGATCTTCCTATCTCCCATCACCATTCGCAAGCAAACAAACTTGGTATATCAAAAGGTGTAGTACAAAAGATAGGTTAAACCTATTTGGAGTGATACATTTTGCGTGAGGAGATCCTTGGATTGAACCTCCGCCTCATACCAAATTTAGGTTGCTTGTTGATCCTTGAGTTACTGTGTGTGTGAAATTTTCTAATAGCATTCTTTTCTGTGAGGTCTGAATTTTATTTGTAAGCATTGGTCGAAGAGATCTATTCATCCACCCCTTCTAGATCTACTTCTTCTTTTCCATCAGTTGGTATCAGAGTAGGTTGTCCACAATGTGGGCTAACGACCAAGGAAGATTCGACAAGGGAATGTTCGCAGCTATCTAGCTGAAGGACATTCTATTAACAAACTGCCATTCTTCGACGGATCTAACTATCATTATTGAAAAAATAAGATGGAAGTGTTTCTGCGAGTACCAAGTCATGAAATCTGGAGAATAGTAAGTCGTGGCCCATTTCAGCTCCCAGAAGATGAAAACGGATGGACAAGAGAGCAAATCCATTTGTCTACAGTGATCCGCAGCGACGGGTTCGCGGCCCGTGCAGCCGCCCACGCTCGAGCCGTCTTCACCGACAACTGGATCGTGCCCTGAACTGTGACGAGCTCGCCTACAGTCAGTTGCCCATTACCACTCATCAGTCCTCGAGGTCCGCGCAGTCCGTCAACATGTAGTCGTCCAGGTCGGGCACCTCGGCACCCCAATGCGCCCGGGCCTTCTCTTCGGCCCGGTCCTCAGTCCTCGCAAGCACCTGACAGATCAGGACGCTCGGCTCTTCACCGACCCCGTTCGACTTCTGCAACTCCACACGAAACAAAGGCACGACGACTCCTAGTTGTTGTTAAACCCGTAGACGCGCCAAGTGCCCGATAGGGTGCCTGATGCGGGAGCGAAGTTGATCCCGTCGAACTGGGTCGTCGCACGCTGCTGCGACACGCGATAAGACGCCCCCGCCGCAGTCGTCATCGGGTTCTCCGTCGAACGCCCCAGGAACAGCGCCGTGGTCTCACGGGATGCCAACTGCGGCCGATCCAGGTACAGATCGAAGTCCTGAATCGTCGCCGCAGTACCGGTCCCGAACCAGGACGCCTGATTGAGCGATTGCGCCGCAGCCACCGTGGCGTTACCAGCGCTGAACACCTGAGTGTCGTACCCGGTCGACGTCACGGTCCCAGCCACCGACAACTTGACCGCGATCAGGTTCGCACCCGACCCGAGCGTGTCACACTTCAAGAAATAGTTTTCATACGTGGACGTGAAGCACCCGTTGATCTGGATCGACGTGGCCCCCGACGCGGTAACCTTCCCGCCCGATCCAAGGGTCACGCCCGTACCTGACACGCTGGTCGGGATCACCGGGTTGAAACCGGAACCGAAACCGTTGACCACCCCGACGAGAGCGTTCCACGCCGCCGCCGTGATCTTCTGCCCCGTTGCGACTGTTGGCAGAACCATGTTGACCTCCGTTAGAAAGCGAAGAGAGACGCTACGGCAACCTCAACCGCATCGCCCGCGATGTGTGACGTGGCCGTGGTGGCCAGACCCGTTACCGGATCTGTTGCCCCCCGAGCCACCGTGAACGTCTGTGGCGAGCTGGCCCCCGATACGGCAGATACCGTCAGAACCTCGCTACCGATGCGGATGGTGGTTGGCAGATCCGTACTCGTTGTGAACAGGGTCCCGCTCGAGGCGATGCTGATGGATGTTGCGGAAGCATTGAACGTGGTGGCGACACTCATTTCGCCACCGGACATGAACCGGTTGGTGTCGAATACCGCAACGTCAGGAAGGACCGGCTGCAAGTAGAACGTGAATAGCATTTGGTCTTGCCCGTGCAGGGCCGGGTACCGGAGGGAGTAGGAACCCCCTAAGAGCCACCCGTCGATGTGATCGACCCCGAGCTGTGCGGGAGTGCCGTCGATACGGATGCGGTCACCCGGACGGAGCGATGAGACATCGGCCCACCTGTCAATCTTCAACGCGTCCAAGGTGATGCGAGCTACCCGGACATCCGTTCGTGCCCCGCGCCGCAACCTGTCCTCACCCCAAAGGGTCAGATCGCCACTATCCCGTAGAAGCACGTTTGCAGAGTCCGAAGCGGAACCAACGTAGTCGGTCAGAGAGGGGTCCAGAACCGTTACGGATTGTTCCGGTCCAACGACGCGAACCTGGGACACCATGTCCTGAATGTCCGCCGTGAACTCGGGGGCATTCTGGATTTCGCTAATGCCAAAAGTGACGGCAGCGGTCTCCGGGCGATCGCGGCCCCGTACTTTTACCTTCTGCACCGGGGACAGAAGCGTCCCCGTGGTCTCCGCCCACATGTACCCCTGCTCGGTGCGGATGACATCATTCAACGCATCGAGAGCAGCCTGGCCATTGGTGTCGTTGAGGGCGAGCACTGAGGAAGACAGGGTGGGGAGGGTGTCCAGAGTGATTTCGGGTACGGCGGCGGCAATTCCTGTCAGGCGGACATCAGCCGCACCCTCCCGTGCGTAATACTCGCTGATCGGATTGAGCGTGTGCGTCAGGTGGGCCATGTACACGCTGCCGGTGCCAGCGACAAGACATCCCACCCGTACCGCCTGCTGACGGTCCGCCACCGTTAGGGATGTGACCGTGGGCGGAGTCGTCTGCGTGTATGCCGCCGACCCGTAGCTGGTCCCATCGACGTATAGCGTTAGGGTGATCGTCCAGACACCGGCAGCGAAGCTCGTAGCGGACGACACGGCACAGTAGTAGGCCGTGTTTGACGCCATCGCCGGACCAATAACGCGGTTCGCTATGTTGTCCCCGGCGAGCATGGTGATATTGCCAGACAGCGACCGGACGTTGAAGCCCAGTTGCAACCCGGCAACGTGGACCAAAACCGCGAATTCCGCCGAAGCGTTGTCCCGCTCAACCCAGAATCCCCACGCACCAATAGAATCCTGCGGATACTGAACCGTGGCGGAGCCGTCGCCGGAATATAGTTGCCCCTGAGTAGCAGCATCGAACTTGACCACGGTGCCAGACACGGGAATGTGTGAAATCGCACCAAACGTGACCGTCCCCAAAAAGGGGTTTAGATCCGCCCCGCCCGCAGAAAAGGTCTCGGCGGCAGCTACCGAGCCCGCGACGTCGGAGAGCGGCCAACGATAAATCGGGCCACCACCCTCGAAGACCGACTCGGGAAGGCTCGGCCCCATCGAATGCCGTGCAGCGTTACCGAGCATGTCGTCACAGGTGATACGCACCCTCGCTGAACCCGCCAAGGACGCCGGCCCAGTGAAATACGGTTCAGCCGAACGGATCGTCCCAGCAAAATGCATCCCATCAACAATGTGATGCACACCCATACCGACACGAACCGCCGTCGCCAAAGACGTACCCGGATTCATCGGCGTGTACTTGCCATCGTCGTTCACAAGATCGAACGAGAAAACCCCAGGCCTCGTGTCCGTGAACCCCGAGGTCCGCCCGTACGTTCCTTGAACCGAATCCGTCACCAAATCATCGGTAACGTCCACGTACGCATTCGAAGTCCCGCAGGCAATCGCCAACTCCTGAGACGAAGGCTCAGACAGCGCCACCGGTAGCCCAACTCGTCGAAACGTCCCCGTTGCGGATACTGGAACCCATCAAGTCGGCAAACATCCGGGCTGTAGCAGCCTTGTCTGAACCGAGGAAGTTCGGGAACGTGTAAGTCACATAGGTCACCCCGCCGCCACCCGTGCCCCCACCAGCAACAGCAGCCGACGCCTGCGACCGAATATCCACCTGACCCGAGAACCCGCCCGTCACCTGGTCCGACAGGTCCGACATGATCCGCCCAAGGTTGTTCGACCCCGACAGGCCACGCTCAAGACCAAGCACCAGATTGTCGCCAATCCCCGCGAACACCGTCGACGGCGAATGGATACCCAACAGGTTCCGAATGTTCTTCAGAATCCCGCCGAAGAAGCTCGAGAGCTGACGCCACAACCAATCCCCGGCACCCCTGATCCCCTGCCACAACCCCTCCAGAAGTTGCCGGCCAGCACCCGCGAGCTGCGAAACCGTAGACGGAGACGTGAACGCCTTAACCAGCCCAGTGATGATCTGAGGCACCGCACCCACAATCGACACAATGATCTGCGGGAGAGCACCAATCAGACCAATGAACAACTGAATCCCAGCCGCAATCAACTGAGGCTGAGCAGCCACCAAAGCAGTCACAACCGCGACAATGATCGTCGGCAACGCATTCACCAACGCATCAATCACAGTCGGGAGCGCTTCAACCAACGCCAGAAACAGAGTGATGCTGGTGTCAATCAGTGTCGGAATCGCACCAATCAGGAAATCGACCAGCGACACAATCAGGGTCGGCAACGCATCCAGGAGCGTGGGAAGTGCAGCGATCAACCCCGTTGTCAGCCCGGTGATGATCTGCAACCCCGCATCGAGCAACATCGGCAGGTTGTCGACAATCGCCCCAACAATCCCGATCAACGCATCCACCGCAGTCGGAATCAGAGTCGGCAACGCATCCGCGATACCCTCACCCAAAGCAACCAGGATCTTCAAACCCGCATCGACCAGCGCCGGCAACTGACCGACCAACGTGCCAACGAACCCGAGCAGAATCGGTACCGCCGACTTGATCAAATCCGGCCCCGACGTCACAATCCCTGTCAGCAACGCACCGATAATCGACGTACCCACATCAAGAATCTGCGGAATGAAATTCAGCAACACCCCAACCGCAGACGTCACCACAGCACCAATATGACGAGGACGCGGGTAGTCGGCCCACAACGTCTGTGCCCCATTGAGCAAACGACCAACTCGGTGTAGTAGGATGCAGCTATATCGGAGGTCTTCTTAGGACTATTGTATGTTCCTGGCATTTATGGCATGACTTGTCACATTTGTAACAATGATCAAACATAACTGGCCAGTAATAACCTAGCTTCATGATTTCAATCTTCATTTTCGGCCCAACTTGATGGGCACCAGGTGATCCAGCATGAATTTTCTTCATGACCTTCCAGGCCTCCTTCACAGATAGACATCAGAGTAGTACCTTTCTTCTAGCGTCTGCCATAATCTGGATCAAGGTTCCATCCTTGACTTCATAGAAGTCTTTTATTCTTATCAGTCTGATCTTTTCTTCCCTTTGATTGGACAATTGCTGGTATTTGAACCATTGCATTAGGAGCTCTCTCCAATCGAGTGAGTCGACTACTTCCGCTGTCGCAGCTCCGTATTCTTCTTCACCTAGCTCCTCTATCATAATATGAACCTGGCACCTGTTTATAACTAATATATTGAGGGATTTCATTTGGTGGGGCTGCCAAGGAGCTTGCTAGCTTTGCCAGCACATCAGCTTGTGCATTTTGGCCTCGATCGACTTGGTTTATTTCGATAAAGTAGAATCGCCCCATAAGCCACTTCGCCTTCGCATGGTAGGGGCATAGTTTGGGCTTTCGAACATCGAACTGTCCCTATATCTGTTTGATGATTAGCATCAAATCTCGTAATATTTGTAGCATTTGAATCCCCATATGGAGGGTGACCTGGAGGCCGATGATTAAGGCTTCATATTCTGTCTCATTATTTGTGCAGGACTTGTTGATCGAGCATGATGTATGCAACACTTCTCCCTTCGGGGACATGAGGACAATGCCTGCTCTGGCTCTTATCCTTGTCTGCCCTAACAAGGATGTTTTTGTTCTGGATGCCCCATCAAAGTATAGCTACCATACGGCCTGTTGGGCCTGATCCACTTCTAAGGTTTCATCTTTAGGAAGCTCTGTGATTAACGGAGAATTTTCAGGCACCGGGTGCATTGCAAAGAAATCCGCAATAGCTTGGCCCTTGATGGCCTTTTGTGGCACATAAGCAATATCAAATCCCATTTTCCCTATCATCCCATTTTCACAGCCGTCCGTTCAGCACTAGTTGGGAAACTATATACTTAACTGGATCAGCTCTTGATATCAGCGGTACTCCATGCGATAGCATGTAATGCCTCATCTTCTTGACCGCAAAGATCAATGTGAGGCAAATTTTCTCAATCTGGGTATATTTTTCTTCTACCCCCACCAACTTTTGGCTGAGGTAATAGAGAGCTTGCTCTTTTCCCTCATCATTGTTCTGGGCTAGCATTACCCCCAGTGAGTATTTAGTAGCAACTATATAGAGAATCAGTGGTTGCCGTTTACTAGGCACCCCCAGCACTGGTAGGGTCTCCAAATATTCCTTCATCTAGTCAAAAGTCCTTTGACATTCTTGATTCCAGTAGAATAGTGTTTCTTTCATCATCAGCTTGTAGAACGACTGACATTGCCCGGACAGATTAGAGATGAATATGAGGATATAGGCCAATCAACCCTGCAATGACCACAACTCTGTTAAATTTCTTGGAGGGGGCAGCTCTTGAATGACTTTTATCTTGGCAGGGTCTATTTCAATTTCTCGATATCTGATGATGAAGCTTAGAAATTTTTCACTACACTACAAGAAAACTGGCGTCCTTCCAATTTCAAGAGGGTGTGTGGAGTCCTAGGTGTAGAGAGAGGAGATCTCTCAACCAAAATGCCCTGGATGCAATTCTGATACAGGTAAAATCAAGCAATAATAATCCAATCAATGTATAATGTAGCCAAACGAATGAAATAACAGCGTCTGGTAAAGTAGACTGAAAAGAAACCCTAGAGAAGGGCGCTGAATAACAAAAAGACGACTGTGAGTCAGCCGTCAATCACTGGGAACAGTGATATGAAGTGGAGTTCTGCTCAAAACAATGACTTGGTATTAGTTGTCAGATCACAGAATGACGCCCTTCAGGAGAGGCGTGAAATCACAGTCAACAGTGAGTAAATGCAAATAAATGACGCCTTTAAAGAAGGCGCCAAATGATGAAACGACGACTGTGGGCCGGTCGTCAAACAGTAGGAACAATGATAATGAAATAAAATGACGCCTGTGTGAGGGGAGCTAAATAATGAATTAACGACTTAGAGAAAGCCACTGTTTATCCTGAGAACAGAAAACAGTTTCAGATGCTGAGGACAGTGTTCCAAATTGGCCAATCCTGGTGAGAAAACTGTGCACGTGGTGCACAAATGGAGTGTGCTACGTGGAGCACCAAGGAGGGGCACACGTGGGTGCCAGAGGGGCACTCGAGGGTGCCAAAGGAAGGGGTAATCAAACTAAAATAAAAGAAGTCCCACCGTGATCGCCAATTTGTGAGCTACGTCACTCAAGCATCAATAATATGTGACATGTATCAAAAGATCAAAGAAAGAGAAGGGAGGACACTAAAAGAACTAAGCATGAGATGCTAAAAGGAAGGGTGATCGCCAGAGGGGTTACCTCAAAAAGAAATAAAGGGAGTGATCACATACCTTGTGATGAGCGGAAAGATTGTAAGTATTTTCTTCCTCTCCGAATCGGCCGACCGATGGAGAGGGTTTTAGTGTTGATTACCCTTGCAAAATAATCAAAGAACAAGGAAGAAGTGGATTAGCCAAAAGACTGTAGTATCAAATCCTAAGAAAAGGGTAACACAATTGTAACATGAACACACCTTTTTTATTTATTTTTAAAACCCCTAAGGAAGAGAAGCAACGGGAGGGATAAAGATGGAGTATGCAGTGAATGAAAGGGGACAAGTGCAGAGATAATGATGCGAACGGATTAACACTAAAATAAGAGAGCTTCCTGCTGCTCCTGTTAGCAGTAAAGGAAGAAGAAGAAGAAGGCGTTGAAGCCAGTAATAGGAAGAAGACTCGAACAGCAGGAACGCCAATTCGCCTATTCACCAATTCGCCAATCGCCCATTAGCCTTACTAGCTGATTAGCCTTCTACCGTAGAACAAGGTCCACTATTTATAGGCTGAAAAAACCTAAAGAGATCTAATCCCAATAGGATTGGAATGTAGATCACCCTTACCCAACAATAACTTCTTTCCCTAAGCGAACTGAAAGATCAAAACTGGGAAGGACTCTTCCGGGGAAGGTCGTGGGCGAAACGGACACGGAACTGAAATGATGACTTTCTCAGGGTCGCTTATTAAAAATGACGCCATTCATAAAGCCGTCACTTACTGATTTTACAGAGACTTTTCATATTTAAATATAAAATAACGACTTCCAAGTAGGCGCTATTCATGAAATAACGCCTCTATGAAGGGCGTTAATTCAAAGCATTATCCAACTGAATTTCATAAAAATAAGAATATCAGGAAATGACGCCACTTACAAAGGCATGAATTTTTGTTCATCAATTAAAACTTTGTCTTCCCGTGCCACTTTTCTATTACCAAAATTACAGTGCATAAATTTTGACTTAACTTCTACTAATTCTAAAACTTTTAGACTCCAAGACATGCCTCCAGCGTTCTAACTTAGTATTTAAACGGTCAATGCTCAGATCGATTGAAGCAATATCTTCGTTCATTTCACAATTAATTTGATCTTCCATTGATAGGTTAATCCTGCCTTTTCTGCCACTGCATTTCCTAGGCAGACTTCGGTGAATTAACGCAAGAGATTTTGATCAAATGACTTTGCTGGTTGATTGTGATTTAGTTCCCCTGAACAGAAAAACGTCTTGGATAGTTTAGTTAATTGCTTCTCCTATGATTTTTGTGCAATGTGTTAATATACTCTTATTGTTATGAGCAGGGAATCCGGTTAGCGATCACACCAGGATTTCTTGGGGAAATTTACCTCCATCACTTAGACCACCACCTGAAGGTGGTTATCCACCTCTCCCTTTTATTGACTGGGGTTGACTGGCATTTGTAAGTTCACATCCTTTTTGATCTACACCCTAAAGAAAATAATTCTTTTCTCATGACAGCATTATACTTCATTTTGTTTAAACGATTGTCTACATGTACCATCCTTGCTACTTGAATGATAATATGCTAAGTCAGATCTGAAGCGTAAGAGTTTGTATGCCTTGTTCATGACCATTTTCTGCTTTCATATTTGAATATGCCTAATGACTAAAGAACTCTGTGTTACTTAAATTTACTTCTATGTTGTTATTTCACATTTTATTTATCTACAACATCTATGTCAGTTATTACCCACAACTCACACACTAGTGTGATTTGTTGGTCAGTAAAACTAGGGAGACCCCGCACTTCTTTTGGGGAAACACTGCAGTGGGCAGGTGGGAGTTGAATGTCTGAACTCTGAAGGCAATTAACTGATGAAGAAATCAGAGAGGTAGCTAGTCTTCTGTGGACAATGGAGTGTAGATCCTCGGGCTGAGGATAGAAGGAAATGGCATTGGAGAAAAAGACTGACTTCTTAGTGTAATATTTTGTCAAGCACTTTGATGCAGGGGCTGTGAAGTCTGGTGGACCACAATGGCATCAAAGAACAAAGTACCAAATGAGATCAAGTTGTTTTATTGGCAAGTGGCATGATATAGAATGCCTAGCGGGGAATGACTCAAAAAAAAATCCCGAACATTGATGTGCCATGTTGGCTCTGCTGTGTGATTGCATCTATGAGGAAATCCTTGACCACCTTTTTGTTCAGTTGCATTATTGTTGTGATGTAGAAAATTCTGACAAGGGGTCTCCAAATGTGATGGTGGAATCAACTAAGGGATCATGGAGGTAATAAAAGGTTGGCTGATGCTTATCCTGTGCAGTCTAAAGAGTTGAGGTAGAATGTGTTACTGCCAATGGTATTTGGGTATTTGGCAAGAGACTAATATCATGATTCTTAGAGATGTTTCCAACAATGCTTTTAATGTCATAAATAGGGTTGTTGGTACTGCAGAAGATCGGATGTGATGAAGGCATCTTCATTTAAAAACTAAATGCCTAAGGCCGCATTTGGTTCGGCTTTGCGAAGGGATTGTGGGGATTCCAATGATTGGAATCCCTAACACTTTTACAAGCCAAACCAAATGTCTTGGAACACATCGGATTATGTGAGAATCGGGATTTTATTTATTGGAGAGAGAGAGACTAAAAAAACTCTTCGTCGATAATCCTGGAATGTCCAACTGTTGTTAGCACAGAGTGTCTAGGGGAAACCGCCCTGACGAGGCTGCATGTTCATAATCAAGCTAGGTCGTCTGCCAGGTGGGCTCGTTGTTTGAGAAGATACTTCAAGACAAGAAGCCTAGAGGTCTGAGACCGCACCAGGTGGTTACGTTTCCAAGATTTTTCAACCAAGAAGAGGCGGTGATGCAAGTACAAGGGCCGTCATTTGTGCACTCAAGGGTCCACATCTATTTCTTCTCCATTTCACTGATCATTTCATCTGCTCAGTTCCCACCCCAAGGTGGTGTATCTTCCATCTTCTAACTCTGTCTCTACGATTCTCTCCTCTCCTCTTGGGTCCGTGAACCCCCGCTTTTATTCTTCTCATTCGGGGCCTCCGGGATTTCCACATTCTCATTATTCTAGGCCTCGGCCTATGCCCTCTCATCATCCCGATCCTGGGACATTTTTTGATTCTTCTCCTCTAGTATCTCTGGGTTCTAATTTTCCTTCCCCTACCATGTCGGGTGATTCTCATTCTCCTTCCCCGACCCTATCGAGTGCCTATGATTCTCTTTCCCCGACTCTATCAGTAAATTCTCGTTCTTCTTTGCCGACCCTGTCGGGTGTCTATGATTCTCTTTCCCCGACTTTGTCGAGTGGTCCTTATTCTCCTTCCCCGACCCTGTCGGGTGATTCTCGTTCTTTTTTCCCGACCCTATCGGGTGGTCCTCATTCTCTTTCCCCGACCCTGTTGGGTGTATATGGTTCTTCTTCCCCGACCTTGTCAGGTGATTCTAATTCTCCTTCCCCAACCCCTTCTGATGATTATCATTCCTCTTCTCCGACTGCGTCAGATGATTCTTCTTCTCCTCTTTCTACTCACTCCTCTTTACCCTTTCAGGATTCTTGCCATTTTTCATGCTATTTTTGAGGCTTTAGCCCACCTTGATTTCAGCTGATCTGAGTTACTCTGTATTTGGTTCCTTGTTATCAGGGTCTCTATGCCTTAACGAGGGAGTTCTAGCCCTCGTCTCTCTTCCTTTTTTTCCCTCTTCGCCCCGCTTAGTGTTTGCTGCTCCTCCGTGTCGAGTAATCCAATCCTTTGCTATCCTTTCATCTTTGTCCTATCAAGCAAGGAATACAAAAATACTTGCGCTCCTCAAAGCTCGATGACCAAGCTCTCACTTCAGAATGCTACTTTCACGCTATGGATGTGCAAGGTATCTTTATTTTTTGCAAAGAATATGATGTTATTCTCAGTACTTTCATTTCATGCACTTCTTTCTAACATTGGTTCCTCAACGTGGTTGGGTGGATTAGTTAGGTTAAATTTGGTTAAGTGAGTCCGCTCCTGCAACACCCTTAGGCTAGTAATAGCTCCACGCTAGGAGTCCGAGTTCTTTCCACGATTGTTGAGGGTGCCCTTTTAGCATGGATTTTTCACACACTTCATGGCAAGTCATAGCCGATCTCTCTTGAGACACACCATTGCTCCTTTGGCCATACTCTTGGTATGCACAAAGGCCTTTTCTCTTCTATGTTCAACCGAGTGTAGAGGAAAGAGATTGATGGATGAGATGACCAATCTGTGCGCTCCCCAATACAGGAGAAGTCTCAAATAGGGATAGTCTTGACCCTAAAAATTGAGCGTTCATGCTAAATCTAGCCAATAAGGGCTGTTCAAATGAATGAGAATCAATATGAAAATCAATAGCAAAATTATGAAAGCAAAGGCATGGCAAGAGTGGCGAAGCGAATTAAAGGAGTCAAAGTCAAGTGTCTATGTAAACCTTTTATTATTATTGATCAATAAAGTTAGATTTTGAGTACATTACATTGTGTCCACTCTTCCGGATGTATTATTGCGCTCTGATATATTGCTAGCTTGAGGCGTATTGTTGACTTTTCACGTTCCCAACTTAATCCTGATGAATATCTCAGGACATGACAGTTAAGTTGGTATCAGAGCCTAGGTATAAGCAAGTTCTAGGAAAATGTCATGTCATAGGTTAAGTCCAAGGATTAAAGAACCATAACTATGAACTAGGAAGACATTTCCGAACCCATGTGAGAATTGGGCAGAGCCCGAGATGAGATAGTTATTTAGAAATTCATCTTTAGGTAAATCTTTCTAATTTTCATAGAAAATAATTAATTATATATTTTCTCAGACACCTCATTCTCGCAATGGCCGCTAATTGTGCGAACTGGGAAGCTATGCAACAAACTGTTGCGGGTCTTACCCAGGCCCTTCAGACCATGGCTTAGGCCGGCGCAAGGGCAGGCGTTGGTGATCTGTACCATAACTTCAGGAGCATGAACCCTCCGCAGATCTCTGGATCTTCAAATCTGGGTGAAGCTAAAAATTGGATAGACAAGATGGACCAGATCTTCAACGTCATGCAATGCTCGGACCAGGAGAAGGTCCTTCTTGTCAGATTTCAATTGAAAAAAGATGTGCGCACATGGTGGAAAGCTACTTCGGCCCATCTTCAAAACAGACAAATCACTTGGGCAGAATTTCTTGAACTCTCTCGTGCCAAATACTTCTTCGAGCATGTCAAGGAGAGCAAGGCTATGAAATTTGCCTCCCTTCGGCAAGAGATGATGTCTGTAGTAAAGTACGAGCTACAATTCTCAAGGTTGGCATCGTATGCTCCACATCTTATCAACACGGAGATCTTGAAGGTAAATCACTTTATCGACGGATTAAGGCCCATCTTTATTCAGCAACTTGGACCTCTAAATATCTGTACATAAACGGAGATGATCCATAGAGCTCATCTATGTGAAAGGACCCTTGAGAAGGTTGAGAAATTCAAGAGTAAGGGAGTAGAATCTAGTTGGAAGCATGATAAGAAGGGAAGGAAGGAATACAAATTCAGCATCACGGGCACTTACAAATCTCGTGACAATAAGAAGTGGTCCCATAATGGCAACGGGAATGGTAAGAATAAGAAAGTAAAGGAGGAGGAAAAGCAAGTCATGGCGGCTTGCGCGTTCTGTAAGAAGTTCGGTCATTTGGCTGAAGAATGTTGGAAGCTCCTAGGAGCACCTCTACGTTGTGGAAGTCGGGAGCACCGCATGCCAAATTGCCCCCTCATGAAAGATCAACCTTCTAATGGCAAGCATAGGTGGCCGGCTCATCTTAATGCCATGCTAGATGAGGAAGCACCCAAGGACAATGGCTTCATGGAAGGAACTGTTCTAATTTATTCACATCCTGCTTTCGTACTATTTGATGTTGGTGCTTCTCAAGCCTTTATATCTACTACTTTTGCAAAAGCTTTGCCAGTTTCACTTATTCCTCTACCTTCAGACCTAGCCATCACCACTCCTTAGGTACCGAAACTAAAGTTACAACCCACTACCCAAATAGTGAGGTAACAATAGAAGGCCATAATCTTCCTGCAAACCTCGTATGCCTTGATATGGAAGGCTACGATGCCATCTTAGGCGTAGATTGGCTTGTTGATCACTATGCCAATATCAATTGTCACACGGCATGTCGTCCATCTTTTGGATACGTTCAGGGGCATTCCTGGGTGCCTCGTTCCAGCCGAAGTCATCGTCGAGAGGTCCTTGAGGTACTAAGTCACCCCTATAGAAGATGATGGGCTTGACGGGTTTATTACCCTTCTTTTTCCCTTTCCTCTGGTATGTGACAATAAACGTCTTTAACTGCTCAACTTTATGTTCCTCCCTTTGAAACGAAGGTTGCAAGCACGCGGCTTGTAGAGAGATGCTCTTGTCGATTGTCTGGCTAATGAGATTAGCCTCCAAATTAATCTCCCGCCTTTCTAGCCGAGGTGGCTTAGTCTTGGCGGTGGTAGCTTGTACACTGAGCCGATGTAATCGGGCGAGGTCCTCGTTGACGACGAAGAGCTCTTCTTCATCTTCTTCTTCTTCGACAATGACCTTTTGGTTTCCCTTATCCTTGATTTTGACAGGAGGCTCAATGGTGGGCTCCCCGAAGTATAATTGAGCGTCCATGAAATTACACTCATTCGGGCAAAACAGAGATCAGTCGACAAAGACCGTATGTTGCTCGCCACCTTTTGTATACTTGATACACTGGTGAAGAGTTAAAGGAATGACCCAATCTTCATGCAACCAGGGCCTCCCAAGCAGGGCTTTATATGACGTATTCGCATTGATAATGTAGAACGTGACTTTAGTGACAAAATTGTCCATGGTTACTTCAACTTCTACCTTGCCTAATGCGTCTTCTGAATTCTGATTGAATCCTAAGATTTTAATGTCATTAACCCTTTGCACATAGGGCACAAGAAATAAAGACTGAAAAGTCTTAAGGGATATTATATTGACAGATGCCCTAGGGTCCACCAGAATCTGGTTTAATTCATGCCCATTTATCTTTCCTTGCATATATAGGGGACGATTACGACAATGGGAAGACAGCAGCATGTCGTTGTCCATAAAGGTGACGGTTGATGCAACAGCTTCGTATGCTTGAGCCTGAAGCTCAGCCGCTTGAGTCTCGTAAACTTCTGATTCTTGGAGTATTTTCACGAGGGCCTCCCTGAGCTCCTTACTCTAAGCAATGGCCTCCCATATGGTAACATAGGTAGGCATCCGCTTAATGTGCTAGATGATCTTGCGATCGGCTGATGCATGGGCTTGACCCAATGGAGGGATCATTTTCGAAAGAGGCTTGGGTTGATGGTTAGGCCTCTTATTTGTTTGAGCTTGCACTTGACCATTCGGCCTTTCTTGGAATAATGGAGCCAAGGATCCTTCTTCCAGGGCGTACGACTCATCATTGTCCTTACCGGAGGGCCCCGCCTGGGCTGGATCAACTGGCTTCTCTTGTGGCATTAAGGTTAGTCGGAGCTTGAATCTGAGTAGGGTGAGGTAATCTTTCTTGTTGGGCTTATGGGCTCGTCTTCCTCATCAGATGGATCGAAGACGAAAGTCCCTGCACGTATTTGAATTTCAGGGATGGGCCCCGGGTCCTCCCCCCGGAAGACAATTACCTTTTGGGGGTATGCTCAATTAGAACTCTCACTAGTAAAGGACATCGTGTACCTTCCTCGCCCATGACCTTGACCCCTGCGTCGACCGCAGCTTCGAAGTTTCGCATTGCAACATCGATATGTGGCCATGGTGATTCTATCCCCAGTTGCGGTAGGAGCGGCAATATCCCCGCTTGGTGTTTGCATACTTTGAGGGGGATGTATGGACACCATGTTTCACGAATAGTTGTTCAACATTTCCTCCATCTTGTGTCGGCCTTCGGGTCGTTTTCCTTTTTGGTGGTTGTGCCGTCCGACGAATAATTGAGCGGGATTTCGTTAATGTCGATTGGCTGTTTTCCGGCGGCAATATCAGCCTCCGTAGACGAGATCAGCTTGGCGATCTCGTCCTTCGACAGATAGTGCCGGAACGCTATCCACGGCACCTCGCCCCAGAACCGGCCCGGACCACGGCGGAAATCCCGCCACATCACATGTTCGCATGTAACCTTGGCGTCGGTTAGCTGCTCCTGCTCACCCTCACCCGTGAAATACGGGACAAACCGAACCCGCGCCGATCCCCGATCAACAATTTCCGAATCCTTGATGACCGAAACCATCGTGCCGTCGAAATCATAGGAATCGACGGCAAAACTCAATGACCGTTCAAGAATATCGGATACGATCTTGCCAACCGGGTCTTTATCAGCAAATCGCCTGCGAACGTCAGGAATTGGCGTTGAATTGTAGAGCGCCGGAACCGTGGTTTCGACGTTGGCGTGAAAGATATTGAAATCGAGGTTCTTGGCGCCCTGTTTGGCTCGATAGGTGTCCTCGGCCTTCTCGGCGTCGTCGCGCCAGTCTTTTTCATCGTCGCTGGAGCGTGCGATCTGATCAAGCCATAGCTTAACCAGGTCTTTCTCATCCTGTACCGCTTCCGCCTTGCTCTCGTAGGTCGCGGTATTGGAGTTGTCGGTCATTCCGGCTCAGTCCCGCCCGGCCATAGCGTGCCGTCCTCGCCAACGAATGTCACCGGAGGTCCGCCAGATGCCGCGATGGTGACGGGACGCGCACCACTGGCCGGAGTAAGCGGGACGCCAGTATTGTCAGGATGCTCGGTCACCGGCACGCCGCCGCTTTCCACAATGGTCACCGGCTCAGGCATCTTGTTTTTTCTTTCGCATTTTGGCCTGAACCAGTTCCATGACGGACATGTTGGCTAATACCCGGCCATCCGGCTTGACTTCGTAAATGAGTTGATTGGGTTTCTTTGGTTCGGCTGACGCTCGCTGATACGGTCGGGACATGCAGGCATATCGCCATTCGTCACCGGCATGGTCTTCCCCGTCAGTGTCGAGGTCTTCCGGCTTGTCAGGATCGTGTTGCAGCGCCGGGATTGTCCGTATGCTGTCAGTACACGTTGAAAAGCAATAGATCATTGGCCGGCCGTCCAGATCACCGATAAGGCGTTGCCTCATCTGATCCCATCCGCCGATTGCGCCTAGTTGTGATACGCGCTTGTTGTCAGCCCGGCGGAATTGAACGCCTACCTTGGACATGCGCTCGGCAATGGATGGCCCGCCGTCTTGGGCGAACGCGGCCGGATCGAGAACGCCGTATGCGATCTTGTCAGCGCCTTCACGCTGGGCAATGCCGGCGGCGACTTGCTCGGCAGTGTATTTCAGTCCTGTGTTAGGTGCTGAAGCGCCGTACCATTCGCGGTAGCGGATTAATGCTCCACGCGGAAGGGTTCGCGCCACCACGGCGTTATGACCTTCTCCCCCGTCAACACCGTCACTTTGTAATTGAAAGTCGTCTCCGACGATTGCCCACCATCCGACTGAGAATGGCCTTGCGCTGCCCCAGTCCGCACTCCTGAATCGTAGCCAGTCGTCAGGGATTTTAAATGGCCGGATGACATGCTTTTCTCGGCTCCAACAATCAAAGAACGCGCCTTCGATAACCGACCAATAGCCCTCAAGCCAAGCCTTGACAAACTCAGTCGATCCAGAAGCCCTAGCTACACGTCTGCACTTTTTCACATATTGCATCATCATTTTTTGTAGCTCTACTATGTGTTAATTCTGTCTTTGACTTCATATGCATACACAATGCACACACCTACATTTTCCACCCATTAACAGGGGTTAAAAACCCTCCCCTGGTGTGTTCTCTCCCTTTCTTTATGCCTATTTTCTGCATACGGGATTGATATTACACGCATGTTTCTAATGGGTTTTCCCTGGTTTCTTGTCTTTGATTCGTAGGAGAGCAAGATAGAACGTGAGGCTCTCCTCTTCTAGCCGGCTGGAAGGCGAGGAGGTGACATCCATGAAGTTTACCACATCCTGTTTCTCAAGCGCGATCATGTTTTAGCGGTCCTCTTTGGCCACGTTCTTCTTCCTCTTTTCCAAGGTATGTAGTAGGTATTTCAATCTCTATAGCACATTTTTCCTACTGTAAATCCTTGGTGGCGATCACGGTTAGTTTCCTTATCACTCATCACCCCTTTTCCTTTGTTTACATCACATGTTTATGCATATATGCTTTGTTGGGGTGGGTAGATTAAACTATCTACAGGGACAACATCCAGGAGACTGAGCCGCGTAATTTCTCAATTACGTCATCCACCCTCCTACCACCCCAGCACCTCCAGACGCCCAGATGTTGAGGGCTAGTCGGCCAGTCTCTGCCCATCCTGGCCTCGCCATGGTGGCTATGGCAAGAGCTGGAGTCTCTGCCATTCTCTAAGGAGGATACTGTCAGGCTACTCCGAGTCCTTCTCAGTTGAGAGGATGCCCTGGTAAGCAAAATGATGGTGGCTGTCCCAAGCTCCTCTTGCTATCCCCTAGCTCCGCCTTCGTCCTCTATACCGGAACACAGGAAGGGGAAGCAAAAATAGGGCAAAGTCGTAGCACGACAATGCTGTCTCTCTCTACCCGGTGAATCTTTGACTTCCCTTCATACACCCTGTAGCCCATGTTAGGGCACCAAGAAGGTATCTTCGGATTCTTCAGCGACTCCAGCCAACAAGCTCGGTCCTTCACAGCAAGGCCGGTCAATATACGAAGTCAAGATAACTGCCAGGAGTGGCGATATCTCGCTACACCTGCAGTTGTCACCGGACACTACTCCGAGCAAGATGACAAAGGCAAAGCTAAGGAGCAGGACTCTAAACGAGTCCCCCAACCCATATTCTGATAGAGAACTTTGCCACCATGGGTAAGGCATCAAACCGCGCATATGTCTTCGGACGTCGGCCCCAGTATACCATCTCATCAAAAGCTACCTTCTTCGCCACCGCAGGTAAGGCATCAAACCGCGCATATATCTTTGGACGCCAGTCGTAGCATTCCAGGATACCAGGAGCTACCACCCGAGGTCATCGAGTAGGCGATTAACGCCACCTTCCAAAAACAACAAGCGGAAGGTGCCTAGATTGAAATTCGGGTAAAGAAAAGCCGTCGACCTCTCTCTGCCAAGACCACAGCTCGGAGATATCCCCAAGGGGATTTGTCCACTCCCGCTCCAACACTTCCCCCTCCTACTGCCCTCGAGGCGGCCATCGCCAAGAAACAAAAGAAGAATAGGAGGAAGAACCTCAAGAGGCGACTCAAGAAACAAGCTAAGCAAGCAGCCTCCTTACAATCGCTAGTCGAATTGACACCTCTCCATAGGCTAAAGTGACTCATCGACAACTTGGAAGAATACATGCCTCCTTGTCCTACTAGAGCTGTCCCACTCGATAGTTATATCTCCTGGAAAGACTAAGAAGACATTTCAATTTCAACCGGTACTACGTCTTCGGCCCCATATACAAGGGAGAATGGGGAGCAACCAGTAGAAATCTTGTAAACTGTTCGGTATGTCCAGAGAGCTTCGCGTACCTTTGTACTCCAGTCCCTTTTGCGGTTGCCAACGATGTTGACTAAGAGCTTGCAGAGGGTCTTGTTAAATGCTTCGGCCAATCCATTGGTTTGGGGATTATAGACTGTTGAAGTTCTCCAGTCAATAAGAAACTCTGTTGCCAACTGATAAACAGTCTTATTTTTGAAGGGAGTACCATTATCTGACATGATTCGACAAGGAGTGTCGAATCTATATATAATGTTTGACAAATTGAGCGACTGCCTACCCTGTAACTTCCCGCAAAGGAATGGCTTCAGCCCACCGAGAGAAGTAATCAGTTGCAGCTAGGATATACTTATAGCCTCTTGTGGATGGTTGGAAGGGTCCCACGATATTCATTCCCCATTCTACGAAAGGCCATGTAGGAGCCGTAGGGTGTAGTGAGTTAGGAGGCCTTCTCGGTACAGGGCCAAAGACTTGGGATTAGTGGCACGTGCAGGCGTAGTGGTTACAGTCCGCCTACATAGTGGGCCAATAAAAGCCCTTGAGCTTTATATTAGTTTTCATTTTGTCCCTTGCTTGATAAGCGCCGCAGAGCCCCAAATGGACCTCGTGCATAATTACTTCGGCCTCTTTTGGTGAGAGACAACAGAGGAAAACGGACTTGTCTTTTTCATGGACAAGCCTATAAAGTTGGTCTCCTATGAGTTGATACGACGTCGCCCGTCGCAATAGCTGAACCCTCTGAGCCCGGTCTAGGGGAAGGCAACCACTCTTTATTTTGATAATTGGATGGCGCCAATCTTGTTCTTCTTCTTTGGCGGGGTTGCTTTCTTCAATTGCATTGACCTCCAGAGCTATGGGGTTGAGCTCTTCGTCCAAGACACTCGGCATAAGCTTCTTGTGCCTGACAGTTATGTCCAACTCCCCCTCAGGTGGAAGTTTTATGGCGGACGCCAACTTGGCCAAGACGTCGGCCTGAGAATTTCTACCTCTACGGACATGGCCTATTTCAAATAGATAGAATTTTTTCTTGAGCCTCATCATAGTGGTATGGTAAGGGACTAAATCCTTCTTTCGGACATCATAGTCGCCTAGGACTTGTCGTACGACGAGCTGTGAGTCCCCATAAGCTTTGATGCATTTGACGTCCATTTTGAGGCCAATTGGAGCCCGACAATTAGTGCATCGTATTCCGCTTGATTGTTTGTTAAGGGCTGCATAAGAGCACAAGAATTATGTAGGATCCCGCCTTGAGGAGCCACAAAGACGATACACGCCCCTGACGTGAGGCTTGCAATACCATCGGATTTCTTGACTATTCGGGAAGCGCCATCAAAGTAGAGCTCCCAAAATGGGATGTCAATTACAAGGGCATCTTCTTTCCGTGATAGGGGACCCCCAACCTGGCCCTCTGGTTCTGATTGGGGCAGGAGTGTTTCTTCATCAGGCAATCCAACATTAAGTGGAAAGTCTCCTAGGACTGGATGTGTCGCCAGAAATTCTGCCATTCCTTGTCCTTTGATCGCCTTCCGAGGGATGAAAGTATGTCAAATTCCATAAGGAGTAGTACTCATTTTCCAAGTCTCCCTGACAACACAGACTATTTAAGGAGGAACTTGAGTGGGTTATACTTTGAAATTAACTCCACCTGATGGGATAGAAACCTTTACGGTATGACAGACTGTTGGTCCCCACACAGACTTCACATTTGTCTGACCGAGTCAGATCAAACGCATAATAAATCTGTCACCTAGTGACTGGCACGCCTATGCAACAAACTTAATTTAAATATTTAACAAAATATCGTCCCCGCAAACAGCACCCTAGAAGTTGCTAACAAGTCTAGCCATAACACTGACTAATCTCCCTGCCAACAACTTAATGATGATCATGTAGGTCCCATTCAGCAAGCTAATGAGTCTGAAGTCCCGGAGACCTTGAGCACCTATCTTCTTAGGGATGAGAACTAGGAGGGTTTTATTGATACCTCCCAAGTGAGCCCTCCCCCCCTGAATCTCTCTCATAGACGCCACTAGGCCATCCTTGATGACCTCCCAACACTTCTGGAAGAAGACCAGTGGAAAGCCATCCAATCCTACAGGTCTGTCCTCTGCTAGAGAAAAGACAGCCTGGTGGAACTCCTCCTCAGAGAAGGACAGGGAGATAGTATCCCTCTCCTCCGAGGAGAGACGGGGGAGAAAGTCATCTGCGATCCTCGGCTTACACTACTCGTACCCTGTATATAGTCTGGAGTAGAAGACTCTCGCCTGTCCCTTCATCTCCTCATCAGAGGAGAGGTCACCCACCCTGATACTGGTGATGGTGTTGACCCTCCTCTTGGACGCTATACGCTGAAAATACGCGGTGTTCGTGTCCCCTTCTATGATCCACTTGTCTCTCGATCTCTGTCTCCAGTAGATCTCAAAGTGGTCCCTCAAGGTCTCACTGAGTCTCCGGTCATCATCATCCATAAGGCCTGCCTCCTCTAAAGAATCAAGACCCTCAATCTACTGGAGAATTCTGTCCTTTGTTGCCCTCCCTGGAAGTGTTTTATCAACTCCACAAGACTTGAGCACCTGAGCAGCCTACTTCAGTCTGCTCACTAGGGTAGCCATAGCAGAGGTACCCACACCTTGTTCATGCCAAGCACTTGTGACAGCCTCCATAAAATCAGCCTCTTCAAACCAAAACTTCTCAAGCCTGAACCTATAAACTCCTATCATGCACACGGCAAGTCTTCAGAACGATGGGCTTATGATCCGAGACAAATCTCGCCAAGGGACGCACCTGCACATAAGGGAAGTGGTCCTCCCAATCAGCAGAGACTAGAAATTTGTCCCGCGTAGAGCAAGAAGCATGTGCTCGAAGGTTGGACCAAGTGAACTGACCATGATCCATGCCGACATCAACCAAAGCTGCCTCATGGATGAAATCTGAGAAGTCCTCTATGTCACTAGCAAATATAACTTATCCCCCGTCCTCTCCCCTGAGGCGGCCACTGCGTTAAAGTCAGTGATGTTGAGTCAAATCATCCCACAACCACTGCTTCTCTTCCCTGGATTGAGGTCCATGCACCCCACTGAAGTTCCAGGAGAAACCATCTCTAATGTTCCTAAAATGTAAAGAGATGGCCCATCTACCAACCACTCTGTCCTACTCCACCTCCTCCACCTCAAAAGGATTCCAAAGGATCATAATCCCCTCAGACCTAACCTCCACCGAGGAAGCAAACCCCAAGGAAAGAAGGGCACCTCTGATCTCCCTCAAGAGTGAGACACCCTCCCCCCCTCACACTTGGTCTCCTGGATGTAGAGAACATCTATCTTGCATCTCCTGATCAGCTCCCTCACCACTCTCTTCTTCTCCCCTCCCCCTAACCCCCTCACATTCAAAGAGGCAATCCTCATTAACTCCATTTTCATTTGTTCGTATGATATTTAATTAATTTGGTTAATTACTTAAACTTTGCCTGCTATTACCTACTGAGTGTTCGCTCACCTAATTTTTCCCATTTCAGGTAGCTCCGATGATGAAACGCAAACAAACGGGGATGGACAAGAGTGAAGACTCGGAGTGGACCCAATAGACGTGGATTTGACAGTTGTCTTAGTAGTGTTGTGGAGTGGTCTCATAGTTGTCTTAATTCGTCATCATTTAGTGTTATTTGTTGTCAGCTTAAGGGTTGTCGTCAAGAGTTGTAAAATTCTTCTTTATCTCTTTTTCTTTGAGTCGTGATGTGTGATGCTATGAGGAAGTTGGAAAACTTTTATGTTCTCGGTTATGAATAAATTGGTATTTTTGGAGTAATTCCTTCTCTTGCAATTATGTGTTCTTTTAATTCCGTTATTGCTCTGCTTATCATGAATGTATATAACTACCACGTTCTGATATTCAGCGTCGGGGTGGGACAGTTTTGTGGTATCAAAGCCTAGGTTTTCTAAAGTCCCTAGGTTTCTAAGTGGTGTCATAGAACTGGTGACTTTGTTAAAGTCTAAGGATCCAACCTGGTGAGATTGGGTAGAGACTTGGGTTGAGATAATTAAGAAACTCTAAAAGATTCCCGCTAGGCCGTTTCTAATTAATTTTACAGCATATAGGAATCTATCATGATGGCAGTTGAACGTGTACAATGGAGGGATATGCAGCATACCGTGCAGGGCTTGACTCAGGCCCTCCAGCAAGTGGCTAAGGGAGCAGCACATCATGGAGCCGATGATCTCCACCGAAACTTCTGAGGGTTGAATCCCCCACGATTTGGTGGTTCGGCGGATCCCAATGAAGCCGAGCATTGGTTAAAAGAGATGGATCGTATTTTTGAAGTTATGCAATGTGGTGACCAGGAGCGTGTTCTTTTGACTACCTTCCAATTGGAACGTGATGCATGTACGTGGTGGGATGCAGTAAAAGCCACCCTGGGAGATAAGTTGGTATCATGGAAGGAATTTGAGGAGCTCTTTAACAATAAATATTTCTCGGACAGAGTACAAGAGAGGAAGGCGACAGAGTTTGCTGCTTTGAAGTAAAAGAACTTGTCCGTTGTTGAATATGAAGCTCAGTTCTCCAGATTATCTCGCTATGCATCGCATTTAGTATCTACTGCAAAGATGAAAGTCAAAAGATTTTTGAATGGATTAATGTTTTAGCATATCAACCAGTTAACGCCGATGGAAATTCACACTTATGCCGGGATTGTGAGAAAGGCTCAAGTCCTAGAAGATACTATGGAAATGACTGAGAGGATTCGAGGAAGGAACATCAAGAAAGAGTAGACCACTAATTCCGGCGGGTCTAGTTCATGGAAGGACAAGAAGCCGAGAAGTGATGACAAGAAGTCAGGTCCGGTTGCATCATCCAAGGCTCTTTGCAAGTATTGTGACTGTCCGGGTCACAAGATGGAGGAGTGCTAGCACAAGCTGGGCACCTATTTACGTTGTGGGAGTAGGGACCACCGTATCCCTGAGTGTCTCCTCCTGTCTGAGCAAGCTACACCGAACAAGCCTCAAGGAAACCAGAAGCGGCAGGGCAAGCTCCAAGCTCTATAGGAAACTGAGTCAGAAGCCACCAAGGAGGGTGGATTGGTTGAAAGTACACTTATTATTTTTGATAGGCCGGCATTTGTTCTCTTTGATACCGGAGCAACGTATTCTTTTATTTCGGCCCAGCGGACGCAAGCTGTGCTGCGCAGCAGTAAGCCACACTCTGGTCTGAGTGTGGGGTGGATGTAGGTCTGGAGGACCGAACCACCTAAAAACTCCTGTCCCGTGGTGTGCTTGTGGTCTGATTGCTTTAAATCTGTCATCGATTAGATGATTGCTTAGGGCCGTGCTTAGTCCGCTGTGTTTAATTTCTAATTTGGGGGAAATAGTTCAAATTGCTGGTCTGGGGTATACAGCAGTCAATCGGTTTCGTGAGATAAATATTTTTAATAGGGTGATTCATTCACCCCCCTCTGAATCCATAGCACCGTGTAACCCAACATATAAGGGTATAGTCAGCAACTGGCATAGGGTTTAATACTTTTTTTTTTGCTTGGTTTCTCGCGTGAGAGGTTGAGTGCGTGGCATGGCGCTGTCAAGGTAGTTGCTATTTTCGTTAGAGTGTCAGTGCGGGGCCCGAGGAATGAGATTGAGAGCTATCGTCCCCAGAGGTGGTGGCCCGAGTTGTGCTGTGTTGGGCAGAGATTGCCGATAGGTGCGTTGTTGTTGTGCCATGTTTGAGAAGTTTGCAGCGAGGTCATGTGGCTGGTGAGGATTGCTTGTGGTTAAGTGGCCGTGAGTGTGCTCCAAGGGAGTTAATGTTGTTTCGGCCATCCCTACTTTAGGTTTAGCCAGCCCTTGAGGCATTAAGATCATGGTTTGAGGTGGCAAAGTGGGTGCACTGATCGAGAGATGTACTCAAGCGAACTGAGGATCTTCCTGGTGAGCTGTTAATTTTTTAGCTTGATTTTCTTGTCGTGCTCTGTGGCGTCAGAAATGATATGTCAGTCCAGATTATTTTGTGGATTTCGAGGAAGGATTGGATAGAGTTGTCCCAGTGACTTCTAAGTCCTGCGCTCTTGCGTGTGAATGAAGTAAATACTTGAAGGGAATGCATATATCTGACTGCTCATCTCCCTTTCCTGCTGGAATCAGAAGAAGGGATTTTCAGAAAGCTAGATCTATTCTTTTGTCTGGTCTTCGAATGTCGGTTAAAGATGGTACTTCTACAAGATTCTTTAAGGACAAATGGTTTAAATGCTCACTTGTTGCTCACAGCTTGGTCTTTACTCAGATGGACAACTGCACAGTCAAGGAGGTTCTTTCAAACTTTCACCATCCTGTCTGGAGATCTATAAGTGATGATAATATAGTTCAAGGTCTGAAATCTTTCACTCTGTTAGAAGGGAATGATATTCCAGTTTGGACACATACAAATACTGGTCTGTTGACTGTAAAATCAGTTTACAAGGAAATGAAAGATCAAGAGACACATTTTTCTATAAGAAATAGGAAAAAACTACTTCACAGCAAATACCCTCCCAGAGCTGGCAATTTTTGCTGGAAACTGATACAAAAAGCCATTCCGGTTGACATCAGATTACAGAATTTGGGGATTAATTTGGCCTCATGCTGCTCTTGCTGTATGATAAACAAGGATTCTGAAGATCTCAATCATCTGTTCCTGAAGGGTGAAATGGCTGTGGCAATATGGGATTTTCTGAAACCTTTACTTGCAGACTACAGTTTCAACTCTGCTAATTTTCTTCACTGGCTGAATTGGATCATTACAGAGGTCAATCTAAATACTCCAGAAGGGTTTATCCCTTTGCTTACCACTGTAATTGCAACATGGGAAATCTGGAAATTACGCTGTCAAGTGAGATTTGAAGGGGCTAAGCCAAATTTTGCAAGAACAGTGAACGGTATTCTCCATGAAATCAGAAATGTGGTTCAACAGGTAAAATTTAAACAGTTTGTAAATTCCAGTTATAAAGACATTACACAGGCTTTTGAGATTACAGTTATCACTAAAAAAGCAATGATCAAGATTGTCAGATGGATTCCTCCCACTGTCGGCTATTCGGTAAATGTTGATGGTTGTTTTAAATCCAGTTCAGGATTGGCAGGCGGTGGTGGATGCATTAGAAACAGTTTTGGTGAAATTGTTTTAGGTTTCTCCTTTTTTTATGGGTTTGGTGATATCATCCAGGCTGAAGGCCGTGCTATTTTAGATGCACTGCGATTGTCTAATTCACTAACTCTTCCCATTTCAGTGATATACACAGACTCTCTTACCATTGTGGATACCATTGTCAAGCAGAAAGCTCCTCCGTGGATTCTACATCCTTGGTGGGATGAAATACAAAGTTCTTTGAATTCACATAGATGCTCTATTGTACATGTCTATAGAGAAGCAAACCAAGTTGCGGACACTCTTGCTGATTATGCTACTACTTTAGGCTACAACAAGGTTTTTTACTCCTTACAAGAATTTCCTCCTCGAGCAAAGGCATATGCAAAGGCGGATGCTGCAGCAGTTCCAAATGTTCGTAGAAGCTTTGTATAGTTTTAAATAGAGTCCCTTTTTGGTTGAGAGTTAGATTGGAAATGTATAGTTTCCTGTTGTTTTAAACGCTTCTGGCCTATGCCACTTTATGTAAGGCTTTGGCCCTCTTACATGTACATGACTTTTATATACAAATAAAATTAGCATCTAGTGTTATATTGGTGGAGTGGGAACACTTCCTTCCTCTGGAATGGGGTGCACTCTCCCTGTATACATTAGGTGACTTGAATTTCAAAAAAAAAAATGATTCATAGTTGTGACATCATCAAAACAAGGGTTCCAACATGGCTCCCTCCACCTCCGCCTGATTATGGGGCCTGGCAAGAGGTGTCACATATTGCTAAAGTGAAAGGGGTGTTTAGAGCAATCCCTTCTGAAATTTACCCTGAGTCGGAGATGTCAAGGCTCGAGGATCTTCTGGGTTATGTGAAAGTCCCTCCGGGAGTGACAAAACCCCTCACAGATATAGACTGTCAAACAGTTGAATTGTTGCGGATTGTGGAGGTGCCCAATCCTAAGGGCCAACCCACAATATTTTATATGGCTAGTGAACAGCAAGTGAGAGGGGATGATGATTGCAAATTTTTCGAGGAAATTTGAGGTCCAGTTGTCCCGATCATGGGACTTCCTGATATATCTAGCAAGGCGGCAAGGATGGCCGAGAAACAATAAATTCCTTTCTTCCAGGCTGAAAGCCAAAAGTAAATGTTTAAAAAGTTGTGGTATCCACCCAACTTGGATAGGGAACTGTTGAAGATTACCGTACATCTGGGTTTGGGCTTCTCAATAGAAGAATATTATGAGGCGAACGTGATATCTGTCTAGACCTCCACCGATAAAGATCCTCCAGAAGATCCAAATATACAAGGAGCCGAGAGCCAGGGGTAGCATATGCCCCCAGAAGATGGAACCCAAGATGAAGAGGTTTTCATCTGGAATCCACCTACCTACAGGGATATCAGTTTCGTTCCATCTACTTCTGAAGGACCGACCCCAAATAGTTGTGGTGACGGGGCATTGCCGCCCCCACCCGATGACAGATTGGAAAGCATTAGTCAAAGCCACACTCTAGATCTTGCCCAATACAATCTTGTTGTGCTCGCGTTACTGTATGGGCAGCATCAGGAGATAAAAAGATTAAAGAAACAACTGGCCGAAATGACTAGACTCTTATCTAATTTAATTGGGGGAATTCTCCTCAGGACAAGTAGTTCTGGAAGCCCTGGGCACCCTCCCATAACTAAGGCGGAACTGTACAGCCACAAGCAGGAAGACAATGATTTAGTCGAGGATTGTATTAAGAAGTGGAGGTCCCTCCACAAAAGGTGCGAGCCCCCTCTAAGCCACGAGACAACTATCGAGGTTTGCCGACAAAGCCTGAAAGAAGAAATCTCCCAAAGGATGGAGGGGGTCAAATTCCAATCCTTTGATCACCTGAGCATAATGGCAGCTGACATCGAAGCCCTGTTGTCAAGGCATCATCCAATCATTGCTATGGTAGAACAGGTGAGTCAATCTCCATGCATCAACTTCAGTGCCTTCATGCACTTGAGAAGGAAAGTGAAGGAGGTGGTCGGTCCTTCAACCAACTGGCAGCCGGTGAAACAAACCACCTCATTGTGGGAGAAAATGAAGGAGCCATACTCTTTCCCGAGGGATAAAACTCGAGTGATTTTTGAATGGGCTTGTCACTATGACAAGGTCACTCTGCCAAAGCACAAGTGATGTGAAACCACCTTGGGGGTGATAGTCACAAGATGAATGATCCTCGGACCTAGCAAGCAAACAATGAGCGGACCGGTGACTTCACTCGAGCGGGCTCACTCGCGTAGCGCACACTCGTCACACATAGCTAACATTGACAGGATAACATAACATAGATAACATAACCATTTCTCTCCCTTTGGCATCATTAAAAAGGAGAAGGGGGGGGAAGCATGGATAAGCAAAAGTACTACATGCTGGACAAAACTGAAACCAATCTCTTAAGATGGATCAAGAGGGCGATGGAGGACGGCGAATGAGATCTGTTATACCATCGAGTTGACTGGATTGAACACCCAATGCTGAGTGGAGTGAATCAATGGAATTTGCCAGAGCATCAAATTTCTGGAGATAGGTGTTGTGGTACAGTTTCAACTCGAAAATATCCTTCGTGAGACCGGCCACCATCTCCTTGACCTTAGTAAGTTCACCGCCTATGGCATCAATCTTTGAATGCATCACCGTGACTTCCGTAGAAGCGGACTGAGTACTAGCATGTTACTCTTGTCCATTGTCATCAATATCATCAGACACAACTGCAGGTGCTTTCCCTTTTTTGGTTTAAAGAGTACGAACGAGAAGGCTGCGCTTAAGCTCATAACCCATGTTATTACAGATTGAAGGAATAGTGTAGATGTCGGCATCTCTGATAGTGTGACTGATCTCTTTGTTTAAGTTGATATGAAGATAATGAAAAATCGGTGTCAGTGCAACAGCATAAGGAAGATTTCTATTTTTTGACTTCTGATAGCTTGTAATATAATCCATGATGATAGCAAGAAAATTAATTTGCACGTCATTCAAGATATAGAAAGAGAGGAATTTTTGATGGTCTGTAACTTGCTCTCTACCTCCAGATCTTGGAAGTAATATGGTGGTCATCATGTGATGCAAAATCCTTTGCATTGGGGGAAAGTTATTTGCGTTCAATCTGCTTGTATTCTTATCACCCATTTATTCACCGGTCATCAATTCATATACTTCTTCCTCACTAAACATCGCATCTTCATAAGTGGACCCTTCATCATAAGGCATTTGTAAAGATTTTCCAATGAGCTGTATAGTTAAGGGTACAGCTTGACCATTAATTTAAGTGACTATCTCCTCATTTTTCACCTCCATGTTACCATAAAACTGATGCACAACACAATGGTATACTTTTCGCTGATCAGACATAAAAGATATCAAATTGGGCTATTTGCTAATCAGTTGAACCAACTCAGGTAAAGCAATTTCAAGGCTATGAAAATCCACAGCTCTGGGGCAGAGTACCTTCATTTCGACTAGCATAAGATTTTCAAAGGCAGACTTGTTCTTATGAACTTGAAGTTGTTTATCTTTCCGTCGGAGTTCCTTCAGCACATGGGCTTCTTTCCTCTCCTTCAAAGACCGCTTCTTGGGCGCCATGTGGACACACCTAAGATCTGAACCCATCGCAAGGTGAATTTCTTAGGTCTATTCAAAAGATGGAAGCCTACCTTGGAGATTTCTATCCTCCACAAGCCACGCACTGTCACCAGAGAAGAAGAAGGGCTTGAACAATAAGCACCTTGGGTGCTCGAAGAAGAACGGGGGTCACGGGTGCCGCAGGATGTCCGCATCGAAGGCTAGACAGTGTGAGGATGACAAAGAGATGTCTAGGGCCGAAAGAGGGTGGCACGGGGTCTGTAAAGGACGCACAGGGTGTTTTAAGGAGGCTAGGGCCGAATGGGTACGAATGGACGCGAACCCCAGTGGTCCAGTTCGCGAAAACAGTTGCGACCGAAAAGTGTCGACTCTTTTATTAGACACATTTTATAACCCAATCTATCCCACCTGGCAACAACCACTTGGAGTCTTTTGACAAAACCCCAAAACCCCATCACGTTCGAACATGGGGTAATAGCTTTAGGGTTTTACAAACCAAAGTATGGCAGGCGGCTAGCATTTTGGAAGGGTTGGAGAAACGTATGGCAAGGTTTAAAACCTTGCTCTCGATAGCACTCAACCCCCCATTAGGTTTTCTCTTCTCTATAAATAAGTTTCCCCATCGAACGTGTAGAGGCTACTGTCGCTGCTACGTTCGAGGGAGCTCCTGCTACTACTACGTGAAGAGGCCAACCACTTCTTCTTCTTCCTCCTACGTGAAGGCACCTCCTACCCACTGTTACTGTCATTGCAGTTGCTGTGCGGCTACAACCTTCCCCCTGCGACCTATTCCTTGTTGCTTCGACGTTCATCTCCACAGAAAGGTAGGTGTTCTCAAGATTAAGCCAAATACATAGCAAAATATTGGCTGCATGCATGAGCAGTGCTAATACATCTAGTTTCCTCTTGATTTCATAGACCATGCTAGCATTTGTTCTATGTTTTCCTTGCACAGGTAAATGGCGACTAGTGTACTGGGTGCCCATTAATGGGCAACTAGGGGACAGGGCACCCATTCTTGAATGGGCGACTGGGACCCCAGCCGTCCAATAATAGGCGACCTTACACATGGCCACCATTTTCTCATCTTACGTGTGTGAACTTCTTATGATTTGCCTGCATGAAAATTAGCTTCCATCTGTGGACACTAATTAATGGAATACCCTGTGGATAGGCACCATTTTCTATAATGGGCACCCATCCACAGAGTCTTCCATTAATGGATGACCACACAGGAAGGCGCCAATTTCTTGTCCAGCATGTTTAATATCAACCCATGATTTAAAAGCCTGTAACATGACTCTGACATTAATCTATAAGCATGTTCATGGACCCAATGTAATCCTCTCCTCTTGATGCAATCCTTTGTTTATATTCCCTGCCATAAATCTTTACTGTTGACTCATGTCAGATTCATGGAACTTGTATTATATCAGTTATGCCCAAAACCTAACTATGACAATGAATTCAACGACCCTATACAGTGACGCTAGTTTTGTGGAAACAATGGTAACAAAAGAAAATAATAATAATAAGCTGGAAAGAATGGGCGCCTCCCTGTGAGGGTGCCTATTTCTGTGGACTAGTCAACCCAAAGAATGGGCGCCCCTATACAAGGGCGCAAATTCTAGGGGCTGAGCTGTAAACCCTGAAATTTGGTGAATGGGTGACCCTATGATAGGGCACCATTTCTGAAATTGGTGACTCTTAAAGAGCGTGCCAATTCCCTATTTCCTAGTTTCTCTCAAGTTTTCTGGCGCACATTGTGGGTCTATTTGGCACTATGTCTCAGTCCGTAGATGCAGTCCCACGTTTCAAAGTGATTCTTGTATACCCCACAACTCTCGGTGATGTTTGAGCCCTCCGTGGGATATTCCTTCCTTCGAACTGGCGATCTCATCATTGGGACATCTGTAAGTCTACACTAGCTTTGGATTCCCTCAAGATAGCCGAGCAAGTTGTACCTTAAAAAACCTAGAACCATCAAATGTCACATCCCTCTGGAGAAACGTGGCGATTTGGCCTCTCACATGATGTTGTCTAGCCTCTGTGAAAAGATCTCCATGTACTTTGGAATGGGCGACCATCCTAGAAGTCACTAATTGAATGGACGCCCCTCCATGCAGGCGCCAATTCCTCTGTCCCTGTTCTGTTCACAGAATGCCCGGGATCTGGCCGAGAACTCCAGCACCAACCGCGAGGATCGAAAGGGCAATGCCAGCCGGCGGGAAGAACATGCCGAGCACGATCGGGGCCGCGACTGCGAAGAGGCCGGTCGTGAACTTCAGCCCTTGCAGGATGCCGGTTCCGACGAGCTGGCCGCCGGTCTGGTAGAGCGCCGAAACCGTCTTGTCGCCGTCAACCACGGCGAAGCCGGTGAGCTCCTGGGTGCTGGGGTCCTCGTAGATCTGGCCGGCAATCACGCCGCTCGTGAACTTGGTGAGGAACCGATTGCCGATGTGCTGTGCAGCCTTCACTTCGATCGCGGCACCCGCAATGTATGAATTGTCTGACGGGCTCGAACCCGGGCAGTACGGAGCGTCCCCGATCACCGAGATGCCTTCGCCGAGCGTGATCGTGTGGCAGGTCACGGTGTAGAGCGCGGTGCTGGTGACGCGGCGGCTGAGGCCATCCGCGTACTGGCTCATCGGGTTGTAATGACCATCGCCGACGACGGTGCTTCCGACCCATCCGCTGAATTGGAAGCCGCTCGACGGCCCTACCGCGCGCTCGCTCACCCAGGTCTTCGCTGGGAAGGCGTTGCCCGCGTCGTGGCACGGGCCGGGCCCAAGCTCGGTGTAGGTGGCATTGCCCTTGGAATCGACATCGATCGGCGTCAGCTGTGCCCAGTTGAACCCGGTCATCGAGTAGCCCTGCACCTGGCCGTCGTAGCCCTCGAGGTAGAAGGTGTTCGGCATCGAGTCGGCGCCGTAGGTGGTTCCCGAGGTATCCCCCGCGACGGTGAACACCGGCGAGGTCGAGAAGGTCTGGCAGGCCTGCGGCCAGACGGTGGTGTTGCCTGCGACGTTGCAGGTGTCTGTGGCATCCGTGATCGGGCCGAAGGTCTGCCATTGGCCGATGGTGGTGGATGGCCCGGACGTCGACGGCGTCGTGCCGAAGCAGCTGCGCGTGTCGCTCTTGATGCTCACGTAGACGTCGAGCGGCTGGTTGCGGTTCACGTTCGCGGTGATCGGCGAGTGGTACTTGTCCTGCCAGAGCGTGCTCGGCGCGACGTTGTTGTTCGCAGCGACCTGCTTCTGCAGGTCGGCGTAGTAGCCCGGTCCGCAGCCGGTGTTGTCGAACGAGAGAAGGGTCGGGTCGCCGACGATCGTGAGGCGCGAGCAGGCGGAGTTCAGGAAGAACCCGGCGGTCGTCGTGAGATCGGCGTTGACGGTGATCGTGCGCGCGTACTGGGTCACGTCGCCGGTGCCGCCGGTCGGCGCAACGCCTCCGACCTGGTTGTCGTCCCAGCCGTTGAAGGTCGCACCGCTGATCAGGATGACCGGCGTGAGCGTGACCTGAGTTCCGGCGAGGTAGCGGTTCGAGCCGTCCGGGCAGTTCACTGCCGGATCAACCCGCACCTCGCCGACCTGATTGTCTTTGGTGTCAGTGACGCCGTCGGAGGTCGCGTTGACGACGTAGCAGTGCACGAGGTTCGCGGTGAGGTTCGGCGCCACTTGGTCGACGAGCACGCTCGGCGTGCTGGTGGTTCCGAGGTCGGGGTCAGGGCTGCCGCCCAGGCTCCAGCTCGAGATCGCGAGCGTCGGGTCGCCGGGCTGAACGGATGCCGAAACTTGGGTTCCGCGAAGGTACCCGTTTCCGAGCGGTGAGAAGCAGTTCTGCGGGGTGCTGACGTTGGTCGCGTCGCCCGGGCTCGACGGGTTGAGAGATACCGTGACCGCGCGGCACTGCGGCCATATAAATAGGGAGCTAGAAACAAAAAAAAGAGTGGAGTCCCACAGTCTCAGGAAGCAGACGAAGAGACGGTCGCTCACAGAGAGAGGGAAAGCCCGGGGCTCTACTTTACGATCAGAAGACCCACCCTATTCGAGAACAGAGTTCCTCGAATGTGCATAGAGGGAAGCAAGAGAGTGAAGGTGTGTGTATGAGTAGAGGGGGAGGAGGAGTCACTATTCCTCTTCTTCCCATCCCCCCTCGATGTATTAGATCCTACTTTTTTTTATTTCTTTCCTTTTCATGAAAGATTTCTATCTCTATTACTCTATGAGGAGAATGCATGTAGCTGCGTTTTGTGATTGTAGTGAATAAAAGAAAAGGGTCTGTCTTATTTTGTGTGTCTACACGATGTTGTTTACACCACTTAGATTCATGGCACCGGATGGTTTTCTTTGAGGAATGGCACGGGGCCTGCTCATTGTGATGAGTAGAGCCCTAAGGTCGATATCTTGAGGGGTACCCATCTGAAGCTCCCATGTTTTGAGGTTGTGTAACTCATGCTCTACGTCCACCCCTTTCTTATGAGAGTATAGCGAGAGGGCTCCTTTGAGGTGGCTCTAGGCCTATCCAATGCGATGGGTAGAGCTATGAAGACAATGCCTCAGAGAAAGCTCCCCCTCGTAACTTCTTCATCTTCTTGCCGTCCCTTTCTCCCACCGTCGCCCCTATGGGTTACGTGAATGAGGCTTCTTTGAACATTCACTAAACCCCATAGAGCTTAATTTCACTGATGAGCTATTTCCCTGGCCTAACTGTTGGCCTCTACATCTATGTTCTCAGTCAACCTCTGTTGAATGGTGAACCCTTCTCTTTTCGATAAGCAACGGGCCCCGTCACCTGCCTTAACTAGTGGGAGTCACCGGCCTTTAACGGTGGCTCGCGTCCATATCCGGTGGCCCCTTTTGAGCCCATATCTGGTGGTTGTATTTAGGCCCATACCTGGTTGCTTCATTCAGGCCCATATCCAGTGGCTTCATTCCAGCCCATATCTGGTGGCTTCGTTCATGCCCTATTCAGTGGCTTCACTTCGTGATGCGGGAAAATGTAGTTCTGATACCAATTTGATGTGGGATGAGATGCGAACCTGGGACTCTAGGTGACAACGTGACTAAATAGACATGCGACCAGCATCGACGCGAACAACTGAGCTACCTCGGCTCAACACCAAGAGCTCCTAAGTAGAGGGACTACGTCCACAACAAGAAACGCAAGCTCATAATCGTCCCAAACGAGAGAAATGCGTGGATCCACGCAGTTGAGAAACTGGCAGAGTCAAGGGTGTCAACTCACACTCGTACTCGAATCAAGTCACGGGATGGTCATGCTCACTCAATCACAGCGGTGAAAGGTATTTAGTGAGCTAGGATCCTACTAGTACACAAGTAGCGGCTTCAAGAACACATACGTGACTAGCTAGTATGACAAAAGAGGGGTGTTATGGGTACCTCCACGCTCGGGGCCTGGGGAAGACTCCTAGCCAAGACACATAACTCCCAATACAAGTAAATAACAAATAATTATATACATGAATCAATATTACCCATTCCACACGGGGAGGTAAATAGATACAAGAGCGATTCGAGAGCGTCGAGCTTGTGTTGAGGGGCAACAAGCCGAAGGAGCAACGATGGCAACGACGCGCTGTGAATCCTCACAGACTGAACTGCACCTCCTGGACAACCTGCAGTCGGCAACATGTAAGGTGGCGTGTTATACGTTTTACTGGTTTGGACTATACTTTCTGTTGGACTGGACTCTGTTATAGTTAGTTATTTATTTCTGTTATTATATATGTTGTCCTTCTTTATTTCCTATTTCTATATACACCACACCTATCCTTTAGCCCTTTCGAGTCTTCGTGCTCGTGAGCGGCGGGCCGAGGTTTGAGTTGCGTCGGTTCCTTTCCGGTACTCGGATCTCGGGTCGCCACAATCTATCCCTTAATTAAAATAAATATGAAAGATGAAGGAAAAATACATTGAGGTTGAGTTTTTAACCTCTGTTTAGGGAACAAAAGATAGGGGTGTGTGTGTGTAGTGTAGTGTAGCAAACAAAATAACAGAAGTAGAAGTAAAAGAGAGGGTGCATGGTATGTTTATGAAGAGAAAAGTAGTGTGTGCTAGGCTTATGAAGAGAAATATGCAAATAGAACAATAGATAACGGTGGAGATCAGTAGAAACTATAAGAAAAGTAATAGGTTGATACTTCTCTGGCAAATTGGGAATGAAGAGAAGAGTTTTTAACGTAACATGGCTTCGTCCCATATCAAAAATCACCCCTCCCTTCCAGCCCTAGGCTGTGGGAGCCAATTTATAGGAGTTTAGAAACCCTAGCCCAGAATTAAGAGATAAAGCCATAAACTAAGAGTCCTAGATCAACAATTATGCGAGAAAATTGTTGAATAAGGTCCCTGAGGTGGATAGGGACATCTACAATGAACTCCTTGGGTATAAATCTCTAAATTAGGACTCTAAAGTGATAAACACCGGAAGAGACGTGCTCTGGCTGGGAATGAAAGCTCTCTAAGAATGCGACCAGTTTGGGGACTGTGACCAACATGAATGCGGTCACCCGATAGGCTGTGACTAGCACAGTTACTCCGGCTATCCCAGTAGCTATGTCAATTAACTGTAGCTATGTTAACTAACTATGGCAACTATCTCAATTTACTAACTCAACATATCTTAATTGCATCTATCTCAGCAACTTGAGCTATCTTAACTGCAACTATCTTACTAGTGACTATGTTAACTACAGCTATCTCACCAGCGACTGTGTGCTACAGCTATCTCATTCCAGTGCCTATCTTAATTGTAATTACCTTATTAAGCGATTATGTTAACTAGAGCTATCTCATTAGGCAACTATGTTAACTAGAGCTATCCAGCGCCTGTCTTATCTTCTTAACTAGAGCTATCTCATTACAATGCCTATCTTATTGACCCAAACTATCTCAATGCAGCACCTATCTCAGCTATTAACTACGCCTGTCTCGGCTCTCAACTGCGTTTACCTCACTGCAACAACTATTTAGCGCCTATCTCAGCTTTCAACTATGCCTATCTCAACTCCCATGCGACTATCTCACCTCCCATGCGACTATCTCAATTCCCATTCAACTGTGTGAACTCGCATAAGCGATTAACTCAAGGAAAATGACCCAAAAAATAGAAAGAGCAAGAAGAAATGGAGAAAATTCATAAAAATATAAAAAGGGAAACAAATATTATTTGAGATAAATAAGAAAAATCACTCAAATATGTCATTTTGAGGGTAAAAAAAAGGCTCATAACAGGTCAAGGGAGGCTCAAAGGCGATGGCCAATTCAGGACTTTATAAATGTGAACAAGAGAAAGACTCAACTTGCATGCAAAAAATGGGTGTTAACAACCTATATGTGTTATTCCTATATAAATATAGTTGATTGTGAATATGTAAATTTCAACGACCTTTTTTTCTCTTTTTTTGTTCTTTTGTTCTCTTTTTTTTCTTCTTCTTCCTTTTCTTTTTTTTGATGATCATAGTGGGACTGGATCACAAAGGTATGATAGTATCGTCGACATTGGGTTTATGTCAATGTAATAGAATTGGGTTTAACCGGCTTAGACGGAAGGCCTAAGTCGTGCTGCTCGGTTGAGGCCTCGAAGGGCCATGGGCGCCGAGTTGAGTTTTCTGGTGTTTTATGCAAAAAGCTCCATGATGGAATCTTCTTCATTGCGTAGTATTGGTTTCAGTTGATCGCCGAGCTGGGGAAGCAACGCATGGTATAGCTTTAGGTGTTCCCCATTGAGGGGTAGAAATTGAACTTCTCCCCGGTGGTTGACGATGAAATAAGCATCGCCTTCCTAGACCTTCTGGACCACATAAGGTCCTATCTAGTTTTCATTCAATTTACCTTTGGGATTGGCTGCCATGACTTCTCTTCGCGACTAGGTCTCCTTTCTTGAATTCACATTCCTTGATGAGTTTGTCAAAGGCGCGGGTCATACGGGCCTGGTAGACCTGTATGTTCTGCTTGGCTCTGAGCCATCATCCTTCCAGATCGGAGAGCTCCTCCAGTCTTCTTTCTATATTGGCTTGGCCATCTTTGACCAATTCGTGTTAGATGGCCACCCGTAGTGAGGGTATCTCCAGCTCTATCGGGACGACCGCCTCCAAGCCGTACACCAAGGAGAATGGTGAGCAACTTGTCAGGGTCTTGTACACGGTGCGGTACGCCCATAGTGCTTCATACATCCTGTCTTCCCAATCCCTCTTGCTAGAGCTGACCATCTTGGCAAGGAGTGTGCATAGTGTTTTGTTGAAGGCATCCGCCTACCCGTTTGCTTGTGGGTTGTAGGGAGTGGATGTCCTCCAATCAATTTTGAATTTGTCGGCCAATCTGTAGACCTTTTGATTCCGGAAGTGACTTCCATTGTCGGAGACAATCTGATCGGGCACGTCGAATTGGAATATGATGTTTCGACGGGCAAATCTGACTACGATTTCTCCCGTCACTTCTCTTAGAGCCACAGCCTCTGCCCAACGAGAGAAGTAATCCGTGGCTGCTAGATTGTATTTGCATCCCGATGAGGACGCAGGGAGTGGGCCCACAACATCAGTGCCCCATTGAGCAAAAGGCCAACTGGGCGCCGTTGGGTGCAAATGAACTGGAGGTCTTCTTGGGATCGCAGCATGCTACTGGCTTGTAAGAGATGACCTGGCATACTTGCAGCAGTCATCGAACATAGTTGGCCAGTAATATCCCAGCTTCTTGATTTCAATCTTCATTTTCGGCCCAGTCTGGTGAGCATCGGCTGATCTGACATGGACTTCCTTCATGACTGTCCAAGCCTCCTCCATGGATATACATCGGAGGCGCACCTTTCTTCCGGCATCAGCCACAGTTCGAAATAGAGTTCCGTTTCTGACTTCATAAGAATCTTTTGTTCTGATTAATTTGATCCTTTCTTCCCTCTACTTGGGCAGTTCCTGGTGTTTACACCATTTCATCAGGGGTTCTCTCTAATCAGGAGAGTTAGCCATTTCTACTGTCGCAGCTTCATATTCTTCTTCGTCACCTGGTTCCTCTATCATGCTAGGGACCTGGTGCCTATTTATGATTGTTATGTTAAGGGATTCACGAGGCGGGGCCACTAGTGAGCTTGCTAATTTTACCAGTGCATCTGCCTGGGCATTCTGGCTTCAGACGACATGGCCTACTTTAATGAAGTAGAACTGCCCCACGAGCTTCTTTGCCTTGGCGCAGTACGGGAGTAGCTCAGGCTTCTGGATGTGAACTCTCCTTGTATCTACTTGACAATCAACATCGAATCGCCAAACACCTGCAGCATTTAGATCTCCATGTGGAGAGCTATCTGAAGACTGATGATTAGGGCTTCATATTTTGCTTCATTATTCGTGCACGGTTTGTTGATGGAGCATGACGTATGAAACACTTCTCCTTCTGGGGAATTGAGGACGATGCCTACTTCGGCTCTTATCCTCGTGTGCCCTGATTGGGATGTTTCAGTTCTGGTCTCCGTCGAAGTATAACTGCCATAGGGCTTGATGGACTTGGTCCACTTCCAGTGTTTCATCTTCCAAAAGCTCCGTGATTAGAGGGGAATCCTCAGGCACAGGGTGTGCCGCAAAGAAATTCACTAACGCCTAGCCTTTGATAGCCTTTTGCGGCACGTATTTAATATCAAATTCCATCAAAATGATGGCCCACTTTCCCAATCGCCCTTTTAACGCTGATTGGGACAAGAGATATTTGACTGGACCGGCCCTCGATATCAGTTGTATTTCATGCGAGAGCATGTAATGCCTCATTTTCTTGGCCGCAAAGTCCAAGGCAAGGTAAACTTTCACAATCGAGGTATATTTTGTCTCCGCCTCGACCAACCTTCGACTGAGGTAGTAAAGCATCTGCTCCTTTCCCTCGCCCTAGGGTCAGCCATCGAGACAGGGAGTTGGTAGTCGGAACCACGCCGAGTGGGCATGCAGGACTCCATGGGACACGGGAGGCTAAAACTCTAACTAGACACGAACCTCAAATGATGATGCAAGGGGTAGAATGTGGACTCAAATGCACCTAAGATGACCTAAGGGACTCAAATGCACCCTAGACAACCTATGGCTCTGATACCAAATTTGATGCGGGACGCCATGCAAGCTAGAGCTCTATGTGAAGACGCGACTAAATGGGCAACTAAGACCAGCAATTGGTGATTGATAGAATGGCATAGACTCGACACCTAGGGTTCTCAAGATGGAATTATGCCAAAGAAACAAGCAACCACAAGCTCACAAGCGCCCCTCGGAGGGAAGCGCGCCGATCCGCACGGTTGAGAAACCGGTGAGGTCTAGGGTAGTCGTCTCCACACTCATAACTCGAATGAGTCACGGGACAGTCTCACTCTCTCACCGTGATAGTGACGTACTAAATATAAGAGCTAGGCACCTATGATCTCAAAAGCAGCAGCGTCAAAACTATACTAAATAAGCAAGCTAACCAAGCAAGGAAGTAGAAGCATACCTCCACGCCCGGGGCATGGGGAAGATGCCTGGCCAAATCACACAACCACTCGGTACAAAGCCAAACAGAGGTACAACCTAACACAAACACCCACTCCTCGCAGGGAGGTAAAAGGCTACACAGTGATCCGGGGGTCGTGCGAAGTGGGGTGACGGGCCAAGGGTCGGTGTAGCTTGTCGTCCACGACCCGATGCAAACTGGTACGAGAAGGGACCAGCGGCAAAGATGGCACATCACGGAAGCCGGGGAAGACACCAACATCCCTGGAGGTACGCTGTTGTGGATGGATATCCTCCTGGACGAAGTGGGAAGTCGACGGCACCGGCTGGGACCTCCGGAGTGGCCTCGAGTGGCGAGCAGATTGCTCGTTGGTCTGCGCGCGCGCTAGGAGGCAGCAAGAAGATGAGCTCGATACGCCACCTTCTTCACATCCTCTAGTCACGGAACTTGGCGTGGACGTTTCTGGGGATGTCCCATGGATGCCGGTCGAATGGCGACAGCAACTGATCTCCGGGGTGGTCGTGGCGAATTTTGTAGCAGGCCCTATGCAATCTGTCAGTCCTCGGGCAGCAGGACAGTGGACTGAAGATCAGGCTGGAACCGGGGCTTCCTAGAGGCGAATGGGGCGGGGTTTTCTCTGGTGGATAGCTGATAGATGTAGGATGACTGGGTAGCAGGGCTGGGGTGGTGTACAGTGGAAGTTTTGGGCGTGGAAGGCGCTGGAAATCAGCACTCAGTCTGCAGGCTTGTGCAGGACAGCAGGAAACCAGGAAAGTAGAACAGTAGTACGCATGGAAAATGGGTTCCAAGTGACTTGAAATTTTTATGGTGGAAGTCTTAGGATGTGAGAAGGATGTGTACCAATTTTCATGGCATTTGGGAAAGGTTTGAGGGTCGGGAAAATTACTGTGGGCTGGTTCTGTCCTGTCAGGCTGCACAGGGCCAGTCTGCGCAATAAAAAGAGGTCTGAAGAGAAGTTTGGCTACTGGAGGAGTTTTGGCGTGAAATTTAAACTGGGGATAGGGAACATATGGAGGAAGAAAAACTATGAAGAGGTGAACATGAGTTGAGGTCGGTAAAGGGGTGTAATAAGGGGATCTTCAGGGTTCAGGTTTTATGCAGGTCTGCACAGGGGCAGTCAGCGCAGGTAAAAGGCTTACAAAATGTACTTCTGAGCTCCGGGCTCAAACCGGGTATCCGATTTGGATTCCGTCAGCTCTCCCAAGTCACTCTCATCACCCAGGTCACGTTGGAATGATCGACACACCGATCAGGCTAGTATTTTACATTTTGGACTCTTGAACCAAATTTCTTTAATTTTAAACTAAGTGCATTTGAAGAATGCACTTCTGAGCGCCAGGCTCAAACTAGGTATCTGATTTAGATTCCGTCAGCTCTGTCAAGTCACCCTCATCACCCAAGTCGTGTTGGAATGATCGACACACCGATCAGGCCAGTATTTTACATTTTGGACTCCCGAACCCCTAGTTATGTGAATTATTTTAAACAAAGTTAGCTTTTAAAGCTTAGTTTTGATTTGAGTAATTTGAGCGTCGAGCCCAAACCGGGTATCCGATTTAGATTCCGTCAGCTCTCCCAAGTCACTCTCATCACTCAGGTTGTGTTGGAATGATCAACGCACCGATCAGAGTTATATTTTAGATTTTGTACCCTCTGAACCTAACTTCTTTAATTTTAAACTAAGTGCATTTGAAGAATGCACTTCTGAGCGTTGGGCTCAAATCGGATATCCGATTTAGATTCCGTCAGCTCTCACAAGTCACTATTACCTCACAGGTCATGTTGGAATTATCGGCATGATGATCAGAGTGATATTTTAGATTTTGGACCCACAAACACAACTTCTTTAATTTTAAACTAAGTGCATTTGAGGAATGCACTTCGGAGCACCGGGCTCAAATCGGGTATCCGATTTAGATTCCATCAGCTCTCCCAAGTCACTCTCATCACCCAGGGCACGTCGGAATGATCGACATGTCGATCAGGCCAGTATTTTACCTTTTGGACTCTGGAATCCCTAGTTATGTGAATTATTTTACACTAACTTTGAAAACTAACTTAGTTTTAATTTGAGTAATTTGAGCATCGGGCTTAAACCTGGTATCCGATTTGGATTCCGTCAACTCTCCCAAGTCACTCTCATCACCTAGGTCGTGTCAGAATGATTAACACGCCCATCAGGCCAGTATTTTACATTTTGGACCCCCGAAACCCTAGTTATGTGAATTATTTTAAACTAAGTTAATTAGCTTTCAAAACTAACGTAGTTTAATTTGAGTAATTTGAGTGCTGGGCTTAAGTCTGGTTTCTGATTTAGATTCTGTTAGCTCTAACAAGTCACTTTTACCTCCCAACTCGTGTTACTTTCAATCTATATTCATGTATATCAAATAGGTTCTTGTAACTTTCAATCTAAATTCATGTACATTCTTTGATTTTAGAATTGAGTAGTTCTGCCAAAATAAAAATATAAGAAGCACTCACCTTAGGGGCCTGTGCCGTGGTCGTGGATCCATGAGGGAGAATTCCCGCCTGGGAGAGGAGGCCAGCGAGTGATTGCAAGATATATTCCATGTGGCTCGACATCTCTATCCTCATGTGCTGCTGCAACTACCGCTGCATATCAGACATCTCCGCTCGGATGATGTCTCTCACGTCGCTGGAAAAAGTACTGGGGTCAGGTGGGGGCATGCTAAAGGCAATGCTACTGGTCGAGACAGCGCCTGAACTCACACAATTACTTATCACCGGGCCAGTCTCCAAGCTCTGCCCAAAGCCATATAGCCGGCATTTCTTCGGTACGCCAACTGCTGCCACCCATGCCGCCGGATCTAACTCTGGCTGCTGTGCGTCTCCCTCCTCGTACTTCTCTATCAACAGTCTACTATGTTGGTCATTTCGTCCTGCCGATCCTCGGATTTCGCCGACCCCGTACCCGCGTTTCGCGTCCGGCGCAACTGCCGCCCGGCGGACATGGGGTCAAGCGGCGGGGGACTTAAGCTTCGGCGTCGGAGGCATGCTGAGGACGCCCTCGCCATCGAGCACGAGCTCATCGCCGACACGGCACTCGCAATGCAACCGGACGCGGCGGCTCTTCTCGGTGAGCTCGACCACTTCGACGCTGACGTCGACCACGTCGCCGATCTCCAACAGCCGGCGCAGGCAGCCGCCGCAATGGCACACCACGATGCGCAGCTTGGGGAAGCGCTTGAACACGTCGCTCTGTTCGTAGAGCAGGGTCGCCAGCGTTTCCTCGGTCATGTTGTTGTACTGGTAGGAATGCGGGATGCGCTCGATGCGCGGATCGCGGCTGATGGAGGGATGGACGATCAGCGTCGCCTGAAGCTGTTCGGCGCGCGCATAGAGCGGGTACCATGCCTTGTCGTCCATGCCCGGCGACTGGCGATCGCCGTTCGGATCCGGGTTCACCAGCGCGCCGACGAAGCCCAGCTTGTCGATGGCGCGCTCAAGGGTGTGGTCTCGGCGGACGTCACGATGGATACGGTCGTCGCCAACGTAAAGTCCATCCATCCGACGCCGGCAAGCTTCGGCATGCTTGTCGACAAGTCCGGCCATATCGTTGCCTATTCCGATCAGAAGCTGACGCTCAAGCCCGTGACGGAACTCTCGCCTGAACTGGCGGCCAACGCGCTGGTTGACTCGGCCAAGGATGCTCAGTCCACGCCGATCTCGGCACAAATTGACGGGTCGGCCAAACTGATCAAGGCGCAATTTATTCCGGGCTCTGACTGGATGGCTGTCGTTGCGCTCGATAAAGCCGAGGCCACTGCGGGCATGCGATCACTTCTGCTGACGTCGCTTGTCTCGCTCGGTGTGCTCGTACTGATCGCCGCTGCGATCGTCATCCTCAGCACGGGACTCGTGGCTGCGGACGCGATCGCGTCCCTAGTGATCGCCGCGATGATCGCATCCTTGTTCGTGTCTGCATGCTCGTTGACCAGGGCCACCGTGGAAGTAAGCGCCTGCCCCATCTCGCCATTCGTAGGCAGGTCATTAATGAGCGCAACTAGCGGAGATAGATCAATGGTGGCGTTGACAATCGAGGGCGCGACCGACAGCCACGGTGAGGCGGTAACGCCCTGCGCCGCGCACATCCCGTCGATCTCCGCCGCATCCATCGTCAACGGCAGCAGTCCCGCGTTCACGAGCCGAGTGTATTGATCTGCGGACGGCACGAGATATAGGGGGGCTCCCGGCTCGCGCTCCCAGAACAGGTCACCCTGCCGAGGTCGGAAGTCGTGTGTTGTTCCCCCAGGCGGGATGCTCCCGGTGCGGGTGGTTCGTGGGCCGTTAGAGGGATACTGGTAGAGGTTCCCGGTGGTCATATCTTCCTTCTTGTCTTCAAACGGCTCGGTGCCGTTACCTGCTACAGTTGTTCCGTCATATTGATAGTGCCAGGGTTCATTCCATAATGTCCGCCTGAATCCGCACTTCTCTGCGAGTCTGTCGAGGGTTGCGGAATATGGCTTGCCCTGGGCGTTTTTGCGAATGTCTCCAAACGATTCCCAATTGGAGATATCTACACACCCAGGCGGCTCTCCATGCACCGACGCGCCAGGTCGAGCGACGGCACCAGTAGTTGACGAGGAGCGATGATCCCACATCCACTGTTGCGCCACGCCTTGATCGCCTGCGCCTTGTCGTAGTTGTTGGTCAACCCGGCCGTGATCTCGCGGGCCTTCGCGCGCGTGCGCGGCGTGATCTGCGGATCGAGCTGGAGGTAGACCTCGAACCCCGGCGGCAGCGGTCCGCTCGCGGCGCGCAGCACGTCGGGCGACGGCGGCTCGAGCTGCGCGTACGCCGTGTAGTGGATCGTGCTGCCGTGCGCGACGCGGACCTCGTCGTTGCGCTCGGCGAGCGGGCGCTTCGCGTTGACGACGTGCGGGTACTCGAAGATCCGCGGCATGCTCGCCGCGAACAGGATGTCGGAGTCGAGCGGCTCGAGCCACACGTCGTGCCGCACCCACGTGCTCGCGAGCGCGTCCATCGCCTCGCGCGGCAGCGCCGGACCCGTGTAGAACAAGTCGCGGTAGTCGTGCGTGCGCGTGCGCGTGAGCTCGTCGCGCGTCGCTGGGGCGTTCGCGCTGCGCGACCACGCGCCGTTCTGGTAGCGATCGAACGCGACGCCGCGCCAGTGGATCGCCGGCGCGCCGCGGCCGCCGTACTGGCTGTCGATCTCGACGCGCATCACCACCGTCGCGTCCTGCTTGATCACGCCGTGCCCGCCGAGCTTCACGCCGTCGGAGAACCCGGCGAGCGTCAGCCCGCTGCGCGATTTCAAGAAGAACCCGATGCCGACGCGCGGCAGCGCGAGGAACACCGCCGCCGCCATCAGGAACACGCCCAGCGACAGCACGCCCGTACCGAGGAAGAACCGGCCGCCGACGATGCGCCGCGACTCGAGGATGCGGCGGACCTCGACGCGCTCGCTCGCGCGATCGGCCGCGTGCTTGACGAGCAGGTTGTCCTCCATCTCGCGGCGGAGGTGGAACAGCGTCAGCGCCCACGTCGCGGCGATGACGAAGCCGAGGAAGCACACGCCGTACGTCAGGTCGGCGTTCTCCGCCGGCGAGAACCGCGTCGGCTCGATCGAGCAGGTCAGCGTGACGCCGCTGTCGACCGCGCTGCCGCCGAACAGGTAGCGCGCGTTGACGTCGAAGCCGGCCGGCGTGCCGAGCAGCGCGTCGGGCTTCTTCTCGGTGATCGACACCTTCATGCGCTCGGGCACGAACTCCTCGACCTGCAGGCCCTGCGAGCCGAGCGGCTTGTCGGCGACGCTCAGCACGACACGCCAGTGGCCGGTGTCGGCGAACGCCGGGAACGTGTGGTCGAACGCGATCACGCCGGCCGGGTTCGTCTTCAGCGTCAGCTTCTTCGCGACCTTCGCGCGCGGATCGATCAGCTTGACGTCGATGGGCAGCGCCTGGTCGGGTGCGCGGTCCTTCCCATCGCGGACGATCGCGACGACGTGCGCGTTGTCGCCGGGGCGATACACGCCGCGCTCCGAGAAGATCGACGCGCGATACGGCGTCGACGCGACGTACGGCACGCCCGACGTGCTCGACTCGACGACGTCGGCACGCAGGTCCCGGTAGCGGATGTACGTCAGGTCCTCGCCGCGGCGGGCGATCAGCGCGAACGGCTGCGCCTGATCCGGATCGTTGTCGGCGTGCGTCTGCATCACGCAGCCCGAGCCGCTCGACGTCATGCAGCGCGCGACGGTCTTGCCGCTCTTGCGGACGAGGCTGACCTCGACGTCGCCGAGCAGGTTGTTGGTGTCCATGTCGAGCGCCCACACCTGGACGCGCTGCTCGGCCGGCTTGTCGGGCGTCGGGGTCTTCTTCGCGACGAGCGACATGTTCCCAACCGGCTATTGGCCGAAGCACCCCGTGCCCTATAATGCGGACTGCGCGCTCTACGCCATCAATTACGAGGCCGTGCGGTCCGATCGCGGCTACGACGCGCTGGAGAAGCTGCTTACCAACCGCCGCGTGATGCTGACGGTCGACGAGGCATACGCCGTTGGAAATTACAAGTCGCAAACTACCAAGGCGGTCATCGAATTGTCGAAGCGCGCCACCATGGTGCGGATTCTGAATGGTACGCCCCGGCCGGAATCGGTGGTCAACTATTTCGGACAGTTGAAGATTCTGGGCGAGTTGAACGGCGTGAACCCGATCGCATTCCGCAATCGCTACGCCACCATGGGCGGGTTCATGGGAAAGAAGGTCGTCGGGACTAAGAACGAAGAGGAGCTGGCAGCGATTCTCGACCGGTGTTCATTCAGGGCCTTAAAGAAAGACTGGCGCAAGGACCTGCCTCCTCAGATTCAGATACCGATGCACCTTGAAATGACGACCAATCAATTCCGACACTACAAGACCATGATGGAGGAATTCTACGCCCTGGTGGGAGACGACGAGGTGACGGCCGACCTGGTGTTGACCCAGATGGACAAGCTACGCCAGATCTCCAGCGGCTTGTTGCTTAAGGACGGGTCGGAATGGTGGGTCGAGGAATTCAAGGATACGCCCAAATGGCAGGCGACGCTCGAACTGTTGAAGGGTAATGGTAAGACCATCGTGGTCTACAATTACAAGGCCACTGGTCGTGAACTGAAAGACCACCTGGACAAAGAGGGCTTCAAGCCGGCCGTCATAGCCGGGGGTATGAACCCCGAACTAATCGGGCGCGAGAAGGACCGTTTTAATAACGATCCCGAGTGTCGTGTTATCATCGGCCAGCAGCGCGCCATCGCGCGAGGCCACACGCTCCTCGGCCAGGCCGGCGCGGATCGCTGTGCGCGTATCATATTCTTCGAGAACGATTTCGGTTCATACTGGCGCGAGCAGACTAAGGACCGAAACCATCGAGGTGAACAGGACGAGCCATGTAATATCTACGATTTCATAACTTCCCCGATCGAGCAGGTCGTGGTAGACTTGCTCCAGGGTAAGAAGGCCGAGGCCGACCTCATGGACGAGGTGGTCAAAATGGTGCGAAACAAAGAGGTGTAAAAATGAGCGGCAATATGACTGTGGGAACGTGTGGTCTATGTGGAGGACCAGTATGCGTGCCAGTAGTTTGGATGGGGATTAATCCGCCCACACCCAGGTGTGCAAGCTGCAACGCCGTACCTAAACAGGCTCATGGCCCGGTCCTAGATATGGAACCAAACAGGGATTCAAAATGAAGAAGCTTGCTCTCGTTATTTTGCTGTCCGTCGCCGCTTATAGTGAACCCGTCTATGCCCAGCAGCCAGACCCCAACAAGGTCTACACGCTGAGCGTCACGACGCCCGAATTGAACACCATCGCGTCGGCGCTGCAGGACCGTCCATTCAAGGACGTGGTGCAGTTGCTGAACAAGCTCCAGGAACAGGTGAGCGCGCAGAACGCGGCGCCGAAGAAGGAAGAGGGGGAGCAGAAATGACGGACGACGACTACACGGAGTTTTTGGACAATTGGGCAGACTGCGCGGTTCAGGGGTGCACCAATAAATGCTGCCTATCTTTGGACAGCATTTATTGCTTCCCACACACTGCGGGCAACGACCATGTTAAACGCATGAAAATCGGAGCCCGAGTGACACCTTATCAGATGTTTAAGGGTGGCCGTGGTGGTCACCGACTACGACCTGAGGCCCCTCGACCCCGGCTTCGACGTCGTCGTCAAGCCGGACCCCGAGGCCTTCGCGCACATGAGCGACTTCGTCGTCGCGATGCACACGACCTCCGGGCTCATCGACGAGATCCCGCACGGCACGACCCTCGGCGAGGCCGAGTACGAGGTACTGGAGTACATCCTCAAGTTCGCGCCCGACGCGCAGTCGGCGCGCTGTCGGTCCGTAGGCGACGGAGTGGGCGGGCCGGGGCTCCTTCGCCAGGGTGTCGACGGCCTCGTAGACAGCGGCCGGCCCTGCCGGGTCGTCGCGGAGGAGCCGATCGACGTCGGCCACCCGGTCGAGCCCGACGGCGGCCGGCAGGTCGAAGATGATCGTGCAATCCGGCACGACGCCGTTGACCGCCACGCGCTCCAGCGCCTCGATGAAGGACTGCTCCAGATTGCCGGTGATGCCCTGGGGCAGCTCCGGAAGGACGCGCCGGCGGTCTTTGCGCGCATTCCCGAGGGAGATCTGGTCGTCGCCTTCCGAAACGTGCTTGCGCACGGCTACGCCACGCTCGACCGGCCGGGTCAATGCACGGGCTGTTCCAACTGTGACGGGTGCGGGTCAGCTCTTAAGCGTGGTGCTCGGTTCCGGTATGACGAGGTGGAGCGGCTTCCCGCCAGGCGGCCCGTCTCCGCCAAGAGGGAGACCCCGTGAACGCTCACGCGTTCGGTCCGCTGCGCTGGTGGGGCTACATCCACGATCACTCGCCCCACCGCCATGTGCAACTGCGACTGTGGCGGATCCAGGTTGAAGTCGAGGTGTGGGTCAACCGCTACCCCCTCTCGCCGTCGAGGGTGTGCGTCCGCGTCGGCGGGTTTTACGACCGCAAGAGCGGTTCTGGCTACGCCGCCCGTCCCGAGCCCAGGGAGGACACCACCGATGACCGGTGAACCCGAGCCGCACGTCGGCCCGACCGGGCGCACCTACCACCACATCGGCAGCGGCAACACCATGTCGGCCTACTGGTGCCCGGTCTGCGAAGGCTGGTACGGCGTCCCGCACGACCTCCACCCACACGGCCAGTTCATCCGGGGGTGCGCCTGCCGCCCGTGCCAGGAGCGTATAGGCGTGTACCCGAAGAACGGCGTCATGTTCACCCACCGGCACTACCGGAGGCTTTGGGCGGACGCTGACCCCCGGGTGCGAGCCCACGCCGGAAGGAGCTTCGATGACCGGTGAACCCGAGGTGAGCCGCGAGGACTGCGATCGCCTAGTCGCCGACGCTGCCGACTACCTCGGCGTCACGACCACATCGGAAGCCCGCCTGGCCCGTACCTGCCTCGCCCTCTACGACCGCGAGGACGAGCTGCTGTGCGGGATCGCTGCCCGCGAGCGCAAGTACCAGGCGGCGAAGGCCGAGGCGGCACGGATGACCGAGAAGTTCAGGGCAGCGCGGGTCGAGCGTGACGCTCTCACCCAAGAGGTAGAGCGGCTACGGGGCGAGAACGCCGCGCTGCTGTCGGGCGACTACTGCGAGCACGGGGTCGCCTGTCCTGGCACGGGTCCCGACTGCGCCAAGGCGGGCACCCTGGCCCAGGCTCGCGAGCGTGGCTGGAACGAGGGCGTTGCGTGGAGCGACGTTGGCATGGCCGCCCGTCTCTCCACTGCTCTAGGAGTGATCGCAAGGCTGCGAGACGGGTGGGAGCAGTACGACGAGAACGCTGCCGAGCAGGAGTGGTGCAACGCCATCTAGTCCGAATATGCGTGCAGATGGGGTCCCGCAGCTCCGCCGGCGCCAGAAAACAAGTGACTGATCTTCCGGACAAATATCGGCCGCTCACGTTCGACAAAGTCGAAGGACAGGAGCGGCCCGTCGCATGGATGCGGGCGCAGATCCGCTCCGGCGCGCGTCAATCAGTATTGCTGGCAGGCACCTTCGGTACTGGAAAATCCAGCTGTGCTTTTATCTATGCGAAGGCTGCCTTATGCGAAGATCAGCAAGACGGAGATTGCTGCGGACGGTGTGAAAGCTGTCGTGAGTTCGGCGAACGCGGTATCGACTCACCTAATTTTCATTTCTTGAGATGTGGCGAAACCGGGACGATCGACAAGATACAGACGCTTTTGCAACACGCCCGTATGGCGCCTCATGCCGCGGACCGTCGCGTTTTCCTGCTGGACGAGGCGCACAATCTTTCCTGGCGGGCGGTGCAGGGTCTGTTAGACATCGTTGAGAAGCCGCCGAAATGGGTGATGTTTATTATCGTCACTTCGGATCATCATGATCTCCCCGCATCTCTATTATCCCGCTTCAAAATCCTCGAACTTGCGCTGCTTAATCGGAGGCAGGCTCGCGATTTCTTGGCAAACATTTGTCAGCAAGAGGGGCTGGAGTTTGAATTGCCAGCACTCGAGCTGATTTGCGGCGCAGTGATCGGCTCGCCTCGATTCCTTTTGCGCGCGCTGGAGAAGGTCCGAGACTGGGGAGGTATTTCGGAGGCAAACGTCCGGCACGCGCTCAAGCTGGATTTCGATGGTCGATTGACATCTTATGTCACGGCGCTGCTTGAGGGCGATGTCGCCCGTCAACTTGATGTAATCGACACATGGCCAGACACGCCAACTCGCAAGCTTACGTTTCTCCACCAATTTTTAAGCGATATTTACCTCAGCGAACTTCGGCATGTTGAACGCGATGATCCGGTCCTGAGAACAATTCCAAAAAGCATCAAGGGTCAACTGGTCGAACGTTTCGCCGAGCACGCGGCGCGTCTCAGCATTGAGGTCGAAACGTTTTGGGAGGACGCGCTTGCTACCCTTGAACCGCGCGACGGGCTTGCGGTCTCACAGCTCTCGATGATCTTGGCCACGCTTGACCGATTAATCAATCGCTCGTCGGAATGGCCCTTCGGGGAGCGGTCTGCTCGGATTCCGGCACCTCCAACCCAACGAAGGTTGCGAATTCTAAGCAGTCAAAGCACGTCTCCGAGCGCGTTTCTTTCGTGGCGCCATGTTAAACCATTCTGGGAGATTGGATCCTATTTGCCGCAGTGCTGCGGCGTCCTGTTTAATCTGAGGCTGACCGTTGCACATGGGTTGCCCAGCGATCGGCACGATGAGGGAGCCGAGGTCGTTTCACAGCTAACGCGCCGACTAACAGACCGAATTCTCTATCGGTCGCCTGATGCCTATTGCCATTGGGTCTATCAGCACGAGGCGGACGGCGACTCGTCGCTTCGGACGCGCATCTTGTGGGCAATCCCGGAGAACAAACTGGACTACGCAGTTGGCTGGTTAAACAAATACGTTGCAGCTCACGACGCGGTGCCAAGGCCGACGCTTTTGATTTCTGCGCAAGGGCCGAGCCGATCTTCCAGCGCCCGCACCAGGGCCAGCAGGGGCGCTTCAATGGCGGCCAGGGCGCGCGCCGCGGTCTTCGCCGCCAGAGCTACGCCCTCCAGACACGGATGGGCTTCGCATTCGCCCCCCTGATTCTAAGCATGACAATTCATCTTCATATAGTGTCAATTTTGATTGAAAATCTTCTTTGTCTTCTTTGAACTTTTCAACCTGCATTTCATAGAACTTGCATCTATTACATGGATTTGTTGAACTAATCAAATCATGGAATTTTGCTTTCAAGTTCTTGACTGCGGTTTTTGACTTCTTGTATTTTTGATACAAGTCGGCATATGCAACTTGCCATTGATCAGAAGAGAGATTTTCAGTATCAGAATTTACCTCGGAATGTTCCTCATCCGCCATGAAGCAGAGATTTTGGACTAGCTCGTCCAATCCGTCCATGTTCCCCTCGGATGTTGTGCTATCCGAGTCTTCATCACTCCATGTAGCTTTCATGGCCTTTCCTTTCTTTATCTTGTCTTTCTTCACCTTCTTCTGAAGGTCGGGGCATTGACCTCTCATGTGGCCGGGCTTTTTGCACTCATAGCAAATGATTTCTTCTTTCTTGCTCGGCTCTCCTTTCTTGAAATTATTTCTTCTCAAAAATCTCCTTGGGAAGTTTCCTTCCCGCTTAGCATTTCTGAAGAACTTTCTGGCTCTCCTTGTGACAAGAGCCATCAATTCCTCTTCCTCACTGTCAACATTTGTTTTTCCATCACTATCATCTGACGACGCTGGATTTATCTTTAAAGCAATCGTCTTCTTCTTTTTGCTTTCTTCCTCAGCCTGCTTCATTATGTTGATTTCATATGTCATCAGAGATCCAATGAGTTGATCCACCGTGAGTGTGGTGAGATCCTTTGAATCCTCTATGACAGTTGCCTTTGTATGCCATAAAGGTGAGAGCGACCGCAACACCTTCCTTACAAGATCTTGGTTTGAGTATTCCTTTCCCAAACCCTTCAGGCTATTGGTGATCTGACTTAGCCTTGCATACATATCCTTTATGTTTTCCTCTGGCTTCATTGCAAACAACTCATATTCACGAACGAGTAGGTTTGCTTTTGTCTCACGAACTTCCGGGGTGCCTTCATACATGAGCCGGAGTTTTTCCCACATTTCCTGCGCAGATGAACACATAGAAATACGTGAGTATTCGTCAGGGTGTATGGCGCATTGGATAATATTCATAGCTCTAAAATTTGCAATAGATTTCTTAACATGCTCTTCTTCCCATTCATCCTCATTTGGAGGTAAGACATGAGGACCTTTAGTAACAACCCTCCATGTATCGTAATCTTGTGCTCTCATGAACACAATCATCCTGTTCTTCCAGTAGGGATAGTTAGTCCCATCAAAGAAGGGTGGTCTATGGATGGAGTGTCCCTCCGGGAGCATTCCTCTGTTGGCCATAGCAAAGATCTTTTCTCTACAACCGCTAGGTTGTTCTAAAATCAGAGACCCGCTCTGATACCAGATTGTTGTCCCTAAGGCTCTCGAATGGACAAGAAGGGGGGTTGAATTGTCCCCGCCAAGCACGATGGTAGATTTTAAAAACTAATGTAGCGGAATAAAATTAACTACCAACTTACTAATAAACACAACAAGATGATCAATGAAGTTCTCTCAACCTCTCCGTTCCCACACGATTAAAAAGGAATGGCAAACACACGAATCACAATCACACAAATGCGAGAGAGATTTTTAGGTGGTTCGGGACCGCGACGGGCTCCCTACGTCCACCCCTCACCAAATCGGTAAGGATCCACTCGCTTCAAATGAAGCGCACGGAGCTTCCGCTCCAAGAGACACGGAGACGACGTCTCCTACACGATCCCACCCCCACTACAATCCCTTCACCCCTTTTTCACCCCTACCACATTAACCACCACCCAGCACACCCAGCTCACAGGAAGCAGCAGAAGCCCAACTTGCAGAGCCTGCCCCAGGGTCATCCAACGAATTCTGGAGGTGTGCCATACATCGACAGAAAGCTCTCCCAATTAGCTTCGTCGACGAGGTGATCTCACCATCATCCAAGTTCAGGGCTGTCTGGGAGGTCCATTCTCGTCAGATCACGCATCTGGCATTTGAGGGAAGACCAGAGCACTGGTGCAGAAGCTGCTACATCCACATCCTAGCTCCCCTTAGTGCGCCGCTTGTCTGGGACATTCCCCTACCAATCCTCTATCCAACACCCCCGGCGGAGCCTCGTTTGGAGTTCAGAGCTGTCTGTTATAAATTTTCTTCCCCAGGTGCGCAGGTCAGTCCACTAAGAAACATCCCAGACACCCCTCCACTCTTCATCCTCTATCTTCCTACTCCGACCACCCCTGGTGGCCTTCCAGGTTGGAGATCTAAGAGGACTCATAAAAGTTCATGTCTGTTTTGGTCCCGCATCGATTCGACTATGGGAGTGTTCGTGACGGCGCCGACTACATGCTGCTGTGACCTGAGAGTAGGCCCAGCCCGAGCAGAGCAACCTAGTTCCAAAGCCAGCCACGACCAGCGATGACACTAGACGCTTCCCCAAAAATTCTGGAGCCTTACTGGACCAGTCAGCGAAAGATTGGCACTAGTTTCGGCATCTTCCAAGTTCGTTACAGTCCGTGGCGGTGCCAACAGCGACTGTCGGTCTGATTGTCCCAAAAATAGGCTGAACTGACCGAGCGGCCATTTGGGTACCCTAGCAGTCTTCTTCCCCACCCCGCCTGGCCGGATTAGCACCCCTCCCTGTGTGGAGGTAGTTTTTGTTGTAATCCATGTTCCCCACCCCTTGTCCAACCCTCCTACGAGAGGAGTAGTGCATGTAATTTTAAACAGGGGAAGCGACTTCGGCGCAGTGTGCGGGGAACCCACACTTCCCAGCTCGCCCTCGTCTCCGAATGGGGTTGGTTTCTGCAAACCAACTGGGTAAGCTCCAAACCTCGCTCTTTCACTAGTACTTGTTCATAAAATATCCGCTGGTTTGCTTCGTTGAGTGAGAAAGAGAGCGCCCGACTCCGGAGTATTCCACTTCCGAGCGATCATTGGGGGTTGTGAGAGAGAGGGACCTAGTGCCCCAATTGGCACCCGACCAGCCCTTGAATTGTAGGCTTCGTATCCTTGGGAGGGACACCTAAGCCCTACTGGCACTCTACCAGCTAGGGACATGATCCACCACCTCCACTCGGCATTGTCGAGTCACCCCGGGTTCATGTGTGTGCAACGGTGGTTCGGCCACTTTCGAGGACCTTGCTTTTCTGGTTGAACGTGTTTGCGGGATAGGTCCAAGGACCCTTGTCTAGGTGCTGCCCTTCTACCTAGTGGTGTCACATCAAGTGGTATCAGAGCAAGTCCTAGACTTGTCTCTACCAAGTCTAAGTCCTAGGGCCATGCATTGCCATCATCCGTGAGTCGTGCATCTTTTGTCATGTCCACCCGTAGAGGAACCTTGTTCCGGACTGACCCTTCAACCTCGGCTCCCCCCATGGATTCCAATTCCCAAGGCGACCAAGAGTCCCCGAGAGAGAACCTCCCATTGACCGTGGATCGATTTGAAGCTGCCATGGGTGCCCTCCTCGAGAGGTTTGATACCCTTTCCCTTCATTGAAGAATTTTGGGTGAGAGCATGCTGTTAATTACATTTTATGAAGGGTGATTAGGGTAAAATTGATAATTAAGCCCCCATTAGCTATTTAAATTTGGGACTTTTGTCTAATTAGGTTTACTTAGGGTCAATTGAACCTCAATTAAACTTCATTGAATAATTTAGGGTGAGAACATGCTGCTAATTATATTTTATGAAGGGTGATTAGGGTAAAATTGATAATTAAGCCCAAATTAGCTATTTAAATTTGAGACTTTTATCTAATTAGGTTTAGTTAGGGTTAATTGAAGTGCAATTAAGCTTCATTGAATAATTTAAGGTGGGAGCATACTACTAATTATATTTTATGAAGGGTGATTAGAGTAAAATTGATAATTAGGCCTCAATTAATTGTTTAAATTTGAGGCTTTTGTCTAATTATCTCAATTCAATATAATTTGAAGCTCAATTATGCTGAATTGTATTTTTTTCATTGTACTTACAAATATTTATTTTTTACTGTCTTAATGCAACATCATGCCTAGACGTGAACAAGGTCAAGGTCAGGAGCAGCAAGGACAAGAGGATCCGGGGTCGGCCCACCTCTCATTTGTTGATGCTAGAAGAAGAAAAGTGAAATGTAACTATTATAGTAAGAAGATACATGGCGGAATTACAAGAGGAAAGCAACATTTGATAGGGATAAGAGGAGAGGTGAAATAATGTGACAGATGTCCCCGAGAGGTCTGAGAAGAAATACGTCAGTGCCTTTTGACAAACAAGAGAGGATACAACAAAGGGCTGAGGATGAGGCTGAAATTTTTTAGGAGATTTCGGGCAGAAGGGGAAGGAGGGATGATGAGGAGGAAGACAGTTACTCCAATATAGCTAGTGTCGTACGAGCTGCACGACGTCCTAACACTGGTGTAGTCCCGTAGAGAGGAGGCCTCATGGACAGCTATCTGCACAGAAGATAAAGTACTACACAACCTAAAATCAAGCAAGCAATGAGAGGGGTCAAAAAATCAACAGAAGTTGCAGGACATGCATTTAAAAGTATCTGCAAATAGTTTTTCCATGCAGATGTCCCTGTACATACAGGTGAAAGCAAATATTTTCAACCTATGCTAGATGCCATAGCAGATGCTGGCCCTGGCTTGAAAATCCCACCACGTCAAGACATATAGGGTGTGGCCTTGAGGAAGAGGTTGAGGAGCTCCATCAATGGGTTGAAAGCTTCAAGCATATACGGATGGAGAGAGTATGCACCATCACGTGTGATGGCTGGACTGGTACCACGAAGAAGTCCATAATTAATTTTTTGGTCTATTACATCGAAGGTACAGTATTTGTAAAATCTGTAGATGCATCGAACTTTGAAAAAAATGCCAGTTATTTGTTTCATTTGATGGATAACATGGTAGACCAAATTGGAGAGGACAATGTTGTCCAAGTTGTGACTGATAATGAAGCCAGTTATAAGGCTGCAGGGAAGAAATTGATGCAGAAGCGCAGGCATTTATATTGGCTCCCATGCGCAGCACATTGTCTAGATCTCATACTTGAAGACATTGGGAAGGACAATCATGTGAAGAAGACAGTTGAAAGGGCACAAAGGATTACCCAGTATATTTATGGCCATCCTAGGATATTGAACATGTTCAGGGAGCATGCAAGTGGGGGCCGAGATATCATCCGTGCAGGGCCAACCAGATTTGCTTCAAATTTCATTTCTTTGGAGTCTTTGCACAGGTATAAGGTATTTTTTGTATTTTATAGTAGAGGAGTGGGCCGGAGAGGGGCTAAAGGGCTGATGAGAATGAATTGGGATTAGCATGTCGGCTAGGGCACCAAGAGGGCGCACCGGGGAAGGCAGACGGGCACGCCGGCGAAGGGGGCGTGCCGGCAAAGGGAGCTGGGGAGCATGCTGGCGGAGGCGGCCAGGGAAGCACGCCGACGAAGTGACCAGGGAAGCATGCCGACGAAGCGATCGGGGACCGTGCCGGTGAACCGATCGGGGAGCATGCCAGTGAAGCGCGGGTGGAAGCATGCCGGTGAAGCATGGATGGAAGCGTGCCGGCAAAGCGTGGGGCGTGCGTCGGGGAAGGGTGAGAGAGACGGAGGGCTTGCACCGGCGAAGGCCAGAGCGTGGTGTGCCGGTGAGGGGTGCATTAGAAGCGGTGTACCGGTGATGGCCATAGCCAAGCGTGCTGGACAAGGAGGATTGCACGGGTGTACCGGGGAAGCGCCTGGCTGAGGGCGTGCGCCAGTCGAGGAGTGTGCCGGTGGAGGGTTGTGGGAGGCCCACTCCTCTTCGACCTCTTAAGGCCTTTCTTTTCTTCTCCTTCTTAATTTCATGTAGTGCATTGGGGGTTTTCTCTTCCTGTCTCTTGATCATTTTCCCTTCTTCCTTACATGACGAGTGTTCAAATTACTTCAGTCGTTGTTCAGTCTGGTTCTCTTCGTGCTGCCCATGTTCTTTTGCTTTAGTCGAAGCATTTTATCGTTGTTTATTTTAGTGGTTTGTTGCTTCCTTTTGCCTTTGACATATTATCATTTCTAACGAAAATACGGCAGCATCTCCCCTTGACCCGGGCATAAGGGAGATACAGGGAACGCGCCCACATGGGGTGACGGAACCCAACAATCTAAGGTGGGCGCCTGAGAGCAACAACACCTTCGATAAAACCTCGAAAAACTCGGTGGGAACGGTGGGTGGAAGATGATTCAAGGACTGGCTGCAGGTGAGGTCTGGTGTGCCGGCCAAGAAGCCTCAGAGGCGTATCGGGCAAGGGGGCTGGAGGGAGTCAGGCTGTACCGGCAAGGGGGTTCAGCGGAGATTAAGGGTGTGCCGGCCAGGGGGCTGTACCGGTGAAGGGCTGGCCGAAGTGTGCCAGGCTAGCACCCCAAGGGCGTGCCGGGCTGGGCTCTTGAGACGAGACCATGCCGGTAAAGACCGGAAGGGCTGAAGGTGCACCGGCGGAGGATGGACCAGGGTGCACCGCTAAGGGCTGGAGGGACCGCGCCGGGCTGAGGGTGTATCGGTGGAAGGTTAAACATGGTGTGTCACCTTGGGGCTGGGGGAGCTAGACTGAGGGCTAGACAAGTGTGGTGGAGCCAAAGGGGAGGAGACGGCCTGGATGGGGCTGTGCC